>BSBK01006848.1:870000-1557500 GCA_027943335.1 Chamaecyparis obtusa
TGTTTAATAATAATGTACACTATATTCTTAGCAAAGGGTATTGACCATTACATCCAAGAGCATAGATAATCATGAAAAAGGATATGTCACTTATGGGAAAAGGATCTTCAAAGAAAAAGAGATCTTATCAACAAGACCCCACCGTAGAGGAGTTCTTTAGATAAAATATCATCTTTCAAAAAAAAGCAAAGAGAGACCAAAGATTCAATCATCAAACCCCCTACAATCAAGAGGAAGAGGAATCTTGGAATTTATAAAGAACATAATTTGTAAAATAAAGAAGAGGTGATGACTTAGGACAACAACCTCTCACATAAAAGGATATCCATAGCCAAAATATCAATCAGTATAATGAAATAATGTTGTATAATAAACAAATTCCACTAAGAAAAGGAAAGCAGATCCCTATACAAAGAGAAAGAAGAAAGACCTTGCCCCCTAGGGATAAAAGAAAGGGACACCTTTGAAAAAAAAATGTCTTTTGAAAAGATATCTTGAATAATAAAAGAGAACTATGGATGATTATGATCATAAAACAAAACCATAGGGATAGAATATAGAAAGAATAACCAATTATGCTCAAAACAGAATGCATGTTAAGAGCATAATAGATTCTAGAGAAATTGAAGAGAGACCTCTTTCCCCCAGTGAAGAGACAAGAGGAGAAAAGATCTACATTATAGAAGAGTGAGGGGTATTCCCCGTATCGAAATTATGAAGGAATTGTAAAACCATAAGAGAGTGAGATATAATTCCTAAAGCAGCTCTTTCTCTAACATACAACTTGAAATGTACACAATCAACAAGTAAATGTGTATTACTATAGTGAAAAGGATATTTGTACTTGGATAGAGCATCTTTCAGCATAGGTTTAAATATTTCTTTCTTAGAATTCATTAACTGAACATACACCTTCTCAGCCACATCTTGAGGAGTATCAGGGTAATCTAAGGTAGGTGTTGGAAGAAGAACATGAAGAGGTGGGAGATGATCAAAATCAACCACCTTAAATTGAGATAGCGGAAAGCCAAGACCACACATATCTTGTTTAGGGGATAGATGAACCATATATTTAATGCCATGTTCATTAACACCAAGCCCTAAACCCTTATAACCTTGTTTAGCCATCATATTGTATCCTGTAGTGTACATATCTTGTAAATCTTCTATAGGAGGTGATTATTTATGGTGATCATGAGAAAAGGTTGTATAAGGTGGAATGATAGGTTTAGAAGAAGTCTCTTTTATCTTCCCTTTAATATCATCATGAATCAGATAAGAAGGGGAAGGTAAATCCAAGAATTCTTGTACATATGCATCATGAACCATAGTTTGAGCCTCATCATAAGTGTGGGAAGAACTAGGAATAGTAGATGGAGAATTGGGAATATTAGGAATGTTAGGAATTGGATTAAGAAGGATAGGATTAGGATTAGGAAGACTAGAAACTAGATTAGGAAGGGTAGGATTAGGAAATGGTGTATCATCTACCAAATTCTTCACATAATCCAAAAGAGTAATAAGTTGGCCACACAAATTCTTAATAAAATTTTTGAAAGTAAGGAGGCTAGTATTAGTCAATCTCACAATAATAGAATCAAATGAAATATGAAGAGTAACAATCATAAGTATGATAAAGAGATGCTAAGAGGAGAATAATAAGCAAAATAGCCATACACCAAAGCATCGTAAAGATCTTCATAGTAAATGAAATGTAAGAAATATTTTTGTATTTTGTAGAGTATATAGATTTTTTTGTTTTTGAATTTTAAAATGCAAGAGCATAAAATAAAACTAATCGAAGATAATCTTAAAGAAAGGAGGCAAAGCATCCAACACAAAAAAGAAAGAGTTGTCTATCGCGGGTTCACCAAAATGTAAGATATAAATAAATAGATAAATATACACACACACACACACACACACACACATATATATACACACACACATATATATATACACATATATATATACATATATCTATACATATATATATATATATATATATATATATATATATATATATATATATATAGATATATATATATAGATATATATATATACATATATAGATATCTATACATATATATATATATATATATATATATATATATATATATATATACATATATGTATATATATATATGTATGTATGTATGTATGTGTGTGTATATATATATATATATATATATATATATATATATATATATATATATATATATATATATATATATATATATATATGTATGTATATAAAGAATATATTTTTATATCTATGATGTGTATGTGTGTATAGATGTGGTGTGTGTAAAATTTTGTGGACATATAAAACTAATAAAACATAAACACTTATCTTGAAAGGTAGAAGATTTGGAAATACCTATTTTCTGATGTTTGTACTTAGTTTCTGGAAATTTTGCAACCGGATTTGGCTTAGAAACAAAAAGATAGAGAAAACCCAAAAATATTTTTATTTTTTGAACCAGGTCGACCTTGAACCAAATGAAGGTTGACCTTGACCCCTTTATGTCGACCTTAACCTGTGCTGCTCCGACGGACATTCTATCTGTGGATCCTGAAAGTTTTCCAAAAGGGTGTCTGAATCTGTTCTATAATTTGTTGTTCCGCACATGTTCCTGCAAGAAAAATGGTTTTGTTTTCTATATGAGGGGTTTTCCTTGGTCAAAGTCTAGTCTTGGAATTAACCTTGAATTAGAATTGAAATAGAGAATGCTAGCAAGTAGTAGAAGTAGATCTAACAATGAAGTTATGATATTCAATAGATATGCAATTGTATTTGAAATGTAAACAATTATGTTAATATGAAAGCTTGGACTCAACACTAATAATCATAAATGTAAATAAAAACCTCCATGATTGTATGCTTGGAATCCACCTTGAAGGAAGAATGAATAGATCTTGAAGATGAACAGAGGATCTTGAAGGAAGATCACACTACCATGATGGATAGAGCTAGGGTTTGAATGATGAATCTTGATTGCTTGAACCAAATCCCTTCAAAGGCTTGAATTCTTGATTTCTTCATTGATTCAGTTTAAGGATGCTTGATAATGCTTGAGAGATAATTTCTTTTTGATGGAGAGATGGATCACTTGGATTGAAATGAGAGGAGAAAGCTTCCTTATATACTAGTCTAGGGAACAAACTTCTAGAGAGGCCAACATAGGAGAAATAAATTCCCATTAAGATTATACCTATGAGCAAGGCTTTCAAGGGTACCTGTTATCTATTTTAAAAGGCTCAAATCAATCAAATGTTAAGAGTTTAATCTAGCATACAATCAAAACAATAACAAGGAAACTCTAAGCTAGCCACCTCAGATTGAGCCAAAAACAGGTGCACCCAAGCACTGTTTGATTTGCTCTGATAAGGGGGATGTGGGTGTGCTCTCTAAGCACTTGGAGCATATTCTAAATGCATTCTAAGATGATTTGAAGCTCATGAAAACCCCAAAATGGCAAAAATAGGTATAGAACACCTGATTTGCCCCTAAGGCCTCAAGGATCCAAAAATGCTTTAATAGATATTAAGCTACATGATGGGTAATCTAGGATTGATTTTAGACCAAATGAGATGTGATATGATGCTATGCTTATGCAAAACAACAATAAAAACTATGTTAATCCATTATTACTAAGCTATGATGAGCTAAAATGCTTGAAAGTAAACTAAATTAGAATGATTTGCTAAAATCTAACATGAAAATGACATTATAACAATGCATGAGAGTGAAAGTAAGCTAATTGATTTTGCTCTTGAAAGGAGGGGTATTTATAGAATTTGGGAAGGAAGAATGAGTGGCCAGGATTGAAATCCTTAAGAGAGGCCAAGATTCATTCAAAGGGGAGCACATGGATTGTGCTAGTTTAGGGATCACCTCCTTGTGACAAGTGTCACAAGGGCATTGGATTTGAAAGATGGGAGGAATGTGCACAATTTGGGAAATGTGCCTAAGGTCAAAGGGTGTAAGAAAGGGGTGAGGGGCTTCTTAAATGCACCATAAGTGCATGTAAGAGGGATAAGGAGGCCTTAAATGCCTTCAATGCATTTCAAAAAGGGAAGCCCTCTTTGTTGACTTTGGGGTAAGCTTAAGAGTTGGCTAACCTTGTTTAGGGAATGTGACAAGGTTAAGGGAGGAATTAGGATTAGGATTAGGGGATTTTAGGATTAGGATGGGTGAAGAGGTTGGGTTTGAGAAGATTCTAGAGGAGTCTAGAATTCTCCTTGGTTTCATGGAATAAAAGTTTATTCATTCCAAAAGCTTAAGTTTTGGGAATATTTATTGAAATATTTTTAATAAATATGAAAATTAAATATTTAATCTTAATTAAATATTTAGCCTTGGGATTAGGGTTAGAAAAGATGGGATTAGCCTTTTAATCGAAATTAAGAAGGGATTAGAAGATTTTGGAAGAGGTTAGTGGTCTAAAAGAAATTGGCCAAGTTTTGGGCAAAAAATAAATTAATTATTTATTTTGAGATTTTTGGTCAATTTATTAATTAAATAATTAATAAATAAGGAGATAATGTTTAAATAAGATTTAAACATTTTTGGGAGGGATTCCTTAATTAAATGTTTTTAATTAAGATAAAGGGATTTAATGACATAAAAATAAATAAATTAATTAAATAAATAATCAATTAATAAATGATGATGTCATCAGGGATTTTTCAGAAAATAAAAATACTTTATTTTCTAAAGGATTTTTAGGTGTCTACATTTTGCCCCTCTTTGATGCGATGCCGCAAGTGGCATGACGTCAAAGACAAGAAAATAAGATGTCCAAGGCTAGAATTTTGAGGAATGAGGGGTTGTGCCCCCTCGAGAAAATAACGCAAGGAGTAAACGTTGTGGAATTTTCTCGAAAGGAAACAAAGAAGGAAGGGCCTAGGAAGAAGGGGAGATAAATAACCAAGCGTCCAAGAGCAAAGATGGGTGAATGCAAGATGAGATGGAAGGCAAAATGTAGGATGCAGCTATATGGGAGATGCAAGATGCAGGGGATTGGGGAAGCTCCAAGTGCAAATGTGGAGAGCACAACCTAGTTTAATATAGCAATGCTAGAGACCTGCCAAGGATATGGGGATCACGAGGCCTTGTCACCAGCGTTGCAGAGGACAGACGCTAAAAAGACACGCAGGGTTGCCCCAGCATCACACATGAAACCCGAAGGAGGCATGGTGGAAACGATGCTGAAGAAACCACAAACACATGACTGACTCACAGGCAGAAGCAAGAAAAAACAAAAGACCTTGTCCCAGATTATCCTCATTCGCAGCGCACCATGATATAAAGGATCATGGTGACTTTGAGTAGAGAACAATGAGAAGCTGTAAAAGATTAACAAGACCCAAAGGACAAAATCCAAGGTCAAAATGACAACTCCAAAAAGACATCCTTTGCCAAGGAGAGAGATTTGATTGGACGGATTTGATGGGGGGAAGATTAGGTCGGACAGGAGGAAGGATACATCCTCAAGGACCCGCTGATTGATGAGAGAATGAGTGTTTGTTGTTCGCTAGCAAATGATGAAGTCAAAGAATAATCACGGTGATCAAGAATAGTCATCAATTGATGTTGTTGAAGTACAAGGCTGGGTAGGACAAAGTGTTCTGATCAAATGCTGCTGCAGGACTGACAAGGATTGATGTACAACAAAAAGGGACGATATGTACAATGGAGGGGAAAAGATATACAATAGATATGTAAAAAAGCTCAGGATTGGGGATAGGAAGATCGCGCGATACAGGATATACAGGAAGGATTGCGCTACATAGGGGAGTGTACAAGATATACAAGAGATGATACAAGATATGGTACAAGATATGTGCAAGATATGGTACAAGAGATGTGCAAGAGGGATTGTGGTGTTTGCTGAAGGTTGATGGAAAAAGGAATGCTGGGGGATGGTGGATGGGGATGGGGATGGGAGTTTGATAGATAATGGCTCGGTCCACTATGGATGGAGCCTGTTTGCCAGGTTTTCACCAACATACTTGTCCAAGGTGCTTGAATTGCCAAGTTTTCACCATTGGATGATTATTTTCTTTTCTTTTTTTATTTTTTGCTTTTTTTTCTTTTTTTTTATTTTTTTGCTGCTGTTTTCCAATTTTTATGGGTTTTCCGAATATGTAGGATCTGGTTTAGGCATAGAACCTCTTCAGATGTATGATGTTGATTGGATCATTCAAAGGCTCTCCTTCTGGTGTAGATAGCTGATAAGCTCCAGAGCCAAAACATGCTGTGATAACATAGGGGCCCAACCAAGTAGGCTCAAACTTGCCTTTCTTTTCTCGATTTGCTTGGACCTTCTGATTTTCTTTTAGAACCATGTCACTGACCTGGAACTATCTGGGATGGACCTTCTTGTTATAACTCCTTTTGAGTTGATTCTGGTATGCAACCAGGTGATCATATGCTTGCTGTCTCTTTTCATCTAACAGGTCTAGCTATGTGAGATGGGCTATACGATAATCTTCATCAGTGGTGTAGTTCTTCATGGAGACTCACAATGATGGGAGCTCAACCTCGATCGATAGAATGGCTTCAGCACCATATACAAGGGAATATGGGGTGGTGCTTGTGGGAGTGCGATAAGAAGTACGATAGGCCCAAAGGGCAGGATTAATTTGGAGGTGCCAATCACGACCAGAGTCATTGACAACCTTCTTGAGGATTTTCAAGATAGTTTTATTGGTTGCCTTAGCTTGGCCATTTCCTTGAGGGAAATATGGACGAGAGAAACGGTGATGGATGTGGAGTCTGGCACACAGATCATCCACATGCTAGTTTTCAAAAGGTGTGCCATGGTCTGTGAAGATGGTAGATGGTATGCCGAAGCGGCAGATGATGTGGTAAAGGATGAACTTGGATATTTGGATGCCAGTAGTTAGGGTGAGCAGAATCGCTTCAACCCATTTGGTGAAGTACTCTGTAGCAGTTATTATGTACTTGTGTCCATCTGAGGAAAGGGGAGTGATTAAGCCAACAAGGTCAAAGCCCCAACATGAAAATGGCCAAGGTGGCGCAATGGGCTGCAAGTCTTGTGCTGGTGCATGAATCAGATTTGCATGCTGCTGACATGGTAAACATTTTCTGACAAATTCACAAGCATCATGTTCCATGGTTGGCCAATAATACCTAACTCGAAGCAACTGCTTAGATAGAACCATGCCACTCGTGTGGGCACCACAAATTCCAGCATGGGCCTCTTGTAAAGCCAGGATGACCTCATTTGAATCTAAACACCTAGAGAGGATATTGTGATACCCGTGATGATAAAGGGTGTTGGCTACAAGAGTGTAGCAGGAAGCTCTATGAATAAGGTTTTGGCATTGGTTATTGGTGAGATGGGGAGATATGATACCATTCTTTAGATATGTGTGGATGTCATGGTACCATGGGGACTGAGGACCAACCAAGACACACACCATTTTCGCATCAGCATTCTCATAAGCTGGTGTATGTAGCTGCTCGACTAGGAATTCATACTGTGATGCGTCGTGTGGGATTTCTAACAAGGACCTGATGGTTGCCATTGCGTTTGCTGCTTTGTTCTGAAGTCTTGGGATCTGTGTGAATTTTAGATTTAGGAAATGCTCTTTCAGTTTGTCCACCAGCTCTTTGTAAGGTAGCAACTTGTCATCCTTTGTCTGATATTCATCTAGTACTTGTTTGATAATCAGCTGTAAATCTCCAAACACTTGTAATTCTTTGATATTCCACTAAATGGCTATTCTGAGACCTAAGAGGAGTGCCTCATATTCTGCAATGTTGTTGGTACATGGGGATCCCAATTTGAATGATTTTGGGATGTAGTCACCTTGAGGTGTGACGAATAGGATTCCTGCCCCTGATCCATGTGATGTGTAGGAGCCATCAAAGTATAGTTTCCACATGGGTTGTTCTTCGATCATACATAAGTGTTCATCAGGGAATTCCATGATTAGTGGATAGGCATCCACCACTGGTGCTTCTGCTAGCTGATTGGCAATGACTTGCCCTTTGATTGCTTTTCGATCTATGTACTGGATGTCAAACTCGCTGAGTATCATGACCCATTTTGCCATACGGCCTGTGAGAGTTGTCTTTGATAGTAGATATTTGAGGGGATCCACTTTTGAAATGAGCCTGATTGTGTGACTGAGCATGTAGTGTCTAAGCTTTTGAGTGGCAAAGACCACTGCAAGGCATGCTTTTTCCATAGGTGAATAATTAAGCTCATATCTGACAAGAGTGCGACTGATATAATAGATGGCTCTCTCTTTGTTGTCATCATCATGCTGAGCTAAGAATGCCTCCAGTGCTGTAGTGGTTGCCAAGATGTAGAGTATGAGAGGGCATCTTGGAATTGGTGGTACTAGGATTGGAGAATTGGCAAGATACTCCTTGAGCTTATCAAAGCTTCTTTGACATATGGGATCCCATTTGAAGCTTGTGTCTTTGCATAAGAGATGCGTAAAAGGTTGGCACTTGTCTGCTAACTGAGAAATGAACCCATGCACTGATTGAAGCTTTCCTTGTAGGCTTCTGAGCTGTTTGAGTGTTCTTGGTGGAGGCATTTCTGTTATTGCTTTGACCTTTTTAGGGTCAATCTCTATGCCTTATCGCGATACTATGAAACCTAGGAGCTTTCCAGATGTAACACCAAAGACACATTTCTTTGGATTGAGCCATAACCCATAGTGCTGCAGGCGATCAAACACACTCTCAAGAATGTTAAGGTGTCCATGGTGTGTCTTTGATTTTGCAAGAATATCATCCACATAGTCCTCTAGGATCTTGTGGATCATGTCATGGAAGATCGCTGTCATCGCTCTCTGATATGTGGCTCCTGCATTCTTTAACCCGAATGGCATCATGTTGTAGTAGAAGGTACCCCATGGAGTAGTGAATGCTATTTTATGTTGATATGCTTCTGCTATACAAATCTGATTGTAGCCTAAAAATCCATCCATTAGTGACAACATTTCATGGCCCGTTGTAAGGTCTACGATCATGTCTATGTTAGGTAGCGGGAAATCATCTTTAGGACATGCCTTGTTCAAGTCCCTAAAATTTGTGCATATTCTGATGTCTCTTGAAGGCTTTGTGATAGGTACCATGTTGGAGATCCAATTTGAGTAATCTATAGCTCTGATAATCTTTGCATCTAGGAGCTTTTCTAGTTCTAATTTTACCAATAGAGCTACTTTGGGATGCATTTTGCATAGCTTCTGCTTTACCGGCTTGACATTAGGATCCACTGCTAGATGATGAATGACAAGATTAGGATCAAGCCCAGGCATGTGCGCATATGACCATGCAAAGTTCGTAGTAGCTTCTTGAAGTAGCGCAGTGAAAGCCATTTCTTCACCTTCTGTCATGTTGGCTGCAATGTAGGTGATCCTCGGACATTCCTCTGTACCTAAGTTGACTAGCTTGGTTTCTTCTATGATGATAGGTGATTGCTCAGATCTATAATCCTAGATGGGAGGAAGAGGCAAGTCTTCATCTTCTAGCGCTTGAATTGCCAAGTTTTCACTAGAAGATACGCTCTTTATTTTTACTATTTTGGAATCAGAATGTGCCCCAGAAGGGTTTTCACATAAGGACTCATGTTGTACTTTTTTAATTTCTCTTTTACAGCTAAAGCTTGCCTCTTTCCCAAAGTATCCTTCTGGGTCAAGCTTATAGATGTGAGTTGACTCTGAATTGTGAACTGATTGTGGGCCTGATGCCCCCATGAATTCTAGGAGTGCTTCCATGCTTTGGAACTCATCAATGTGTGTAATGCTTGGTTGGTCCTAGTCTATGAGTTCAGGGTGGGTGAGGGGAAGTTCTATGAGATTGATGGCGAGTTGTTGGAGGACAGAAGTCCCCAAGAGGGTGTCATCATCAAAAATATCATCATAGGATCTGATTTCTTTCTCTTTAGGGATGTCTTCGATCTCTACAAGGTCATCCTGGCTATTTAAGAGGGGAACGCTAGTCATGTTGGTGCCCCTAGTTGCGGTATTGGGCCCTTGTATATGCAGGAAAGGGGTATTAAAACCAAGACCCTGATGTTCAGGATTCTTTGATGGTGTGATGGGATATTGGTTGCTGCCTTCTTGTGGCCCTAGACCACCGCCCTGATAGTGCCATAGTTCAGTGGTATACTTATATTGTTTTGGATATTTATGTTTGAAATAGCCAAGAAGTTGAGTGTCAAGTGATGGGGGATCTTTATACAACCACCTATTTATGTCAGGATCCATCTCTTGACTGTTTATGTTGCCATGGGATTCAAAAGTCATAGATCCAATTTTCTTGATTTCATGATGCTCTTCAATAGGCTTGCTTTGGTGATCTGGATGCCCTTGAGTATGTGGATCAAGCGGGAGGGCCCCTATGGAAAATGTATCATGTAGGCTATATTCACCACAACCTTGGTTATTGATCTTGATAGAAGAGAGGGTGGAGGTGAGAATGGTTTCTGGATCGCAATGGGATCGGGATGAGCTGGCAATAGAAGTACCAATGTCAGTTCCAGGACAATGAGTGGAGTGAGGGAATGATGCTTCCATCGCACAACAGTATGCGAAGGGTTGGGGGTCAGCATGGATGGTAACCTCAATGCCTTGATGTGGAAATTTGATGCACTGATGGTAAGTAGATGGTACAGCCTTAATGGAATGAATCCATGGTCGGCCTAGGAGGATATTAAATGGTAGGTCAAGATCGACAACATGGCAAATAGTATCTTGTGTTGCTGGGCCCAGCTGAATGGGCAAAGTAATGGTACCTTTAGAGGTACACCCCAAGTTGTCATAGGCTTTGATAGTGATTACTTCATGTGCTATATCAGCCTGTGTGAATCCAATCTGTTGAATGAATTTCAAAGTACACAAGTTCAGGGCTAAGCCATTATCTATTAAGACCCGTTTGATGGAAAAATCTCTGACCATGACGGCAATGCAAAGAGGGAGAGTATGGTTAGGTGCAACGACTGGCATGTCAGATGGTTTGAAGGATAAAGCACAGGCCGTGGATAGATGTCCCACAAGGGTCTCAAACTGGGTGGTGTTAATGTCTGTGGGGACATGTCCTTCTTTGAGAGCTCGGTCGAGGATCTCCTGATGGAGAGGTGAAGTGCAGAGAAGATCAAAGATGGATATTTGGGCTGGTGTATTCCCAAGATGTTCTATGAGGTTGTATTGTGCATTGTGTGCATTTTGTACTGGCCTTGGATGGGCACCAGCAACAGTTATCCGACCCCTACGGGTGGTAATAGCACATTGACTGTTTGCTCCTCTGACATGGATGGTATTGACTATGGGCTCAACTTGGGTTATACATCCAATAAATTTATCATAATTGATGTAGGCAGTAGTGTGATCTTCTTGCTTGCCTTTACCATGATTCTGGGGATGATTGGTATGAGCTTGACTCTTCCCAGCATTGTGTTGTGGGAACACATTCTGATAGATTTGTAAATTGGCATTTGGTGAGGCTTGAGCAGGTGTATCTACTTGAATCTCTTTTTGATCAATGAGATCTTGGATATAGTTTTTGAGTCTCATACACTTCAGGGTAGTGTGTCCTTTGATACAATGATAATCACAGTATTCATGATCTTTGTACCAATCAGGTTTGGGGGTGGTATCATCAACTGGCTGAATTGGTGGATATGTAATTAAGTTGGCCTTTGCCATCCAATGAAAGATAACATCCAGAGGTTCACCCAGTGGTGTGAAGGTCTTCTTTGGATAATTTTGAGCTCTGGGTTTGTTCTTCTTGGGAGCAATATTGACAGCATTGACTTGATTGTTTGGGTTACCTTGATAGGCTTGATGGGCTTGCTGCTGATAATTCTGCTGATTATTCTGAGAAGGATATTGTTGCATGGGTTGTTGATGGATGGGCGCTTGTTGTTGTTGGTATGCAAGAGTTGACAGAGGACTAGCTACAACAAATTGGACATGCTTGGTATCAGTGGCTCCATCAGTAACAACATTCTTGTTATGATTCCAGTAACAAGATTTATCATTGCTGGGTTTTTGGGCATCATTTTTGAAGTGCCGGATTGTGCCTTCATCTAGGAGGGCCTTTTCAATACCTATCCCCTTGCTCTTGATATCTTGATAGGTTTGGAGACAATTCATCCGCATGAAGTGGGATAGCTTGGGATGCAGGTTATCAATGAAGATTTTGGTCAAATGCTTTTCTGGCGGTTGGTATGATAATCTGGTGGTAAGGTTCTGCCATCGTTGCAAGTATTCTACTAGGCTTTCTCCTTCTTTCTGTTTTGAGTTGCAGAGATCTAACAAGGTCAACTCATTCTCAACATTGTGGGCATAATGGTTGATGAACTTCTCAAAGAGTTCAGCAAAGGTTATGATAGTCCCACTGGGTATTTTATAGAACCACTCAACAGCTGTTCCTCCCAAGCTTTTGGGGAATAAACGCAAGAGATAGTTATCACTGTAAGCCACTTCTTGGCACGCCATATAGAATTCCTTAACATGATTGACTGGATCTCCTTTCCCCCGATATTTATCAAATTTAGGTGTTTCAAAGTGCTTGGGGAAGGGAATAGCGGTAATGGATCAGTCAAATGGGTAAGGACACACCTCTTCAAACTTGTAGGTTTTGCTCTTAGTACCAGTTTGGAGCTCTTTAAGAGCGTTCTTCATAGTTTCCCACTCGGCATTGATTGGTGTTTGAGCAGGTACTCCCATTTGAGGTGGGTATTGTGGAGCGGGATATGGAGATGGTCTAGTGGGATAGGTATATTGGAGCGGATCTTGGAGTGATGCTTGCTGGGGAGGATACTACTGATGTGGCATAGGGGCATATTGTGGTGATGGATATGGGATTTCTTGCTGGTGTTGTGGGATGATGGGAATTTGTTGCTGCGCCTGGTAGGAGGAAGCTTGCTGTTGCTGGGGAATGATAGGGGTTTGTTGTGGGGGAGGTTGGTGGAATGACACCGCTTGCTGGTAAGGTGGTCCTTGCTAAACTTGGCTCTGTGGTTGACCAATGTAGGTTGGGTGCATTCCTGCATTGCTTAAGGGTGAATTTGATGTGGGGAAGCTTGAAGCAAAGGGTGGCTGGGCAAGATAACTTGTGAAATGGGATGAACTTTGTTGCTAAGGTGGAGGAACTTGCTGAAAAGCATTAGGTGTTGTGAATGGATAGTTTGCAAAGGATGAAGCTGGTGGAAGTTGTGATGGTTGTTGTGCTGCTTGTGAGGAGGTGGCTTGTTGGTTTCCAAACATAGATGTAGGAGAATGGGTTGGTATGCCCCAAGCTTTCATTTCTTCTTGAGTGAGGCCCCAACGAGAGCCAGTGTGTGGTGGGAATTGTGTTGCAGCGGACGCCGAGAAGGTGGATGTGATGGGAGTTTGGGATATGAATGATGGATTGGAAAAGCCCATGGAAGGCATCCCTGTGGTGAAGGCATTTTGATGGGCTTGTGCCTGGGTAGATGCTTGTTGGGGGGGAAAGGAAGGGAACATTTGCGCTCCCCATGAAAAGGGTGATGTTGATGTGGAAGCTTGCTTAGGAGGAAAGGGGAGCGATTGTGCTACCCCTGGAATAGATGATGCTGGAGTTTGTTGGGTGAAAGGGGGAAATGATTGTGTTGACCCTGGGAAAGATGGTATGGATGTTAAAGCTTGTGGAGCAAGGGGGAAGGATGATTGCATCCCTCCTAAAAAGAATGGTGTGGAAGGAGATGGAGCTGCTTGTGTAAATGGATGTGTAAGAGGTGGGAGTTGATTTTGTGACAAGTTTTGGACTTGTGCAAGAGCTTGGGAGGCCATGGCAGATGATGAAGTACCTGTGATAGGGAATGGAACAGATGGTGTGACAGCTTGTGTTACGGGACTTGCGAAGCTTCCTTGCAGAAGAAGGGGAATGGTGGAGGTTGCTTGAGATGTTTGCAAGGTGGGATTAGGGAATGGTTGGATGAATGGAGAGTATACTTGTGCTGAGATTTGGATAGTGCTTATGGGAATACGAGGATGGAGATATGGTGGAATGGGGGTATGCCTTTGTGCCAAATTAGTGAACATGCTCTGCTGGTTTTGGGCTATGAGTGTATTGACTGCTAGTGGATTCTCTGGGTGATTCACAAATGTTTCTATTGCCAGAGGAGCTGAGGGGATATTGGGATCATCCCATGTATTTCCATTTTGTATTTGGGGATCATAGGCTACCATTGCACTGGTAAAAATCTTGGGATCAGATGAGCTGGTGATTGGATAAGGATTCATGTGCCTTCGCTTCCTAGATCCAGATCTTGTCTCGACAGGCATGGAGATGCAGATGCTTAGATGGATGCAAGATGTTTCCTAAAGAACTCTAAAGGATGGTGGATGCAAGCTTAAGGAACTTCTAAGGATGATGAATTTCTAGAATGCGATGCAAGGATTGATGAACTGCTCGGATTTGGATCAAGGATGGTGGAAGATTGATGGGAGATGGTGGAAAATTGGTAAAAAAGCTTGGTGATGATGGAGGCTTGGTGGGATGCTCTGATTTGGGTCAAGATTGGGTGGAGGATTGGTGGGATGCTGGTGGAAGATTACTAAGTGTCAACAATGAGCTGTTATTTTTCCCTGATGGAGGATCAGTGATAGGATTTGGGCCAACCTAGGATAGACTAATGATCTTCGGTTAACTGGATGCTTATCAATACAAGCCAATCTCTTGCTCGAGATGATGAGGCTGTGCAAGGACAAGTTGGATTTCCTTTAGACAATGCTCTGTCAAAAAGGGGATGCTTTCTGATTTAGGATAAGGGATGGAAACAACTCAAAGGTTTTGAACACTAAGTGTTTGTGGATTTGGATCTCTGGATTTGGTACAAAAGATAGTGGGTTCTGATTTAGGTGATGGATGCTGGATTTGGATGAAGGATATGGGATTTTGATGGTGGATTGCTGATGAAAAGATGGTGGAGGATGATGGAACAATGCTCTTTCTAAAGGGATGATGCAGATGCGACTGGGATGGATGATCTATGATGCTACTAGGAGGATGATGGTGCATGCAACTAAGAAGGACTCTAGGATGTAACTAAGGTTTGGTGATGATGCAGGGATGAAACTAGGATGAAGCTAGGATGAAGGACTGCCGAGATAGGATTTTGAGATCTGCAGGTAGAATGGACATGTGATGGATCCTATCTAATCTTCTCTTTCAAGGCTGATGTAGCAATGGTTCACTCGGAATCGGTAGGCAAACTATTTGACTCTTGCATTATAGCCAATATTATCAAGCCTTTCTTGATATTTTTCTTCTACTTGGGTTGCTTGGACAAAGGATTGATGGCTTTTAAGGTTCCTCTCTACAACTTTCTTCTCTTGATAATCTTTGGATTTGGGTAACTTGGCTTTTGGATGTTTGATCAAATTGGGCATATCTTTGGGAAAATTTTGATAGGTTTGGTTTGAGAACAAAAAGGCTCTTTGGATATCTGATTTCTACAAGATTTTCTGAATATCAAGTTTGTTGATTGGTTTGATTTTCTCAAGTGGCAAAGGATAAATTAAAAAGACTTCTGACAAAGCAATCTCCACAAAGGGCAAAGCAACCTTGCGGGATACAAACAGGATGACTGACTCTGATAAAGCTTTGAAAGTGTATGTTTCAACAAGTGTTTTCATGGAGTCTTTGACTGTCAAGCACTTCAAACAGATCTACCTAAGGAAGGTGAGTATCAAAATCGCTTGCCCACAGCTTGGTATCCCTAGAAGGGAATACAAATGGTGAGTAATCTTGAGGCGACCCGGTAAACCCCTTGGAATTGGTCCTTGCACAAGGATTTTGATACTTTCGGATGTAGATAGGGTAGCCTCTATTTTATCAGGTTTTTAATAGTTTCGTGGAGTCTCCATACCCAGTTATGCTGACCGCCTGTGACTCACTTAAGAGCCTAGCCAACAACGCTGGGGGAGGAATATTTACCTTTCCCCAGACGTTTGTATTTGGCACAAGACGCCCGGTGATTAGGAGATGTAAGTGAGTGCTTTTTGCCTTCACTTTATTTATATACCGGTCGGGGGGGATACCGGTTTGAGGTCATTCTCCGAGGAGGAAGCGCTTTTCTCCCCGGACAGGCCTCGCTAAAAGTAGAACAAGTGAACTTGTCCGAGTCCAAAATGTTCTACATTGCTTACTTTAACAAGGATTTACAGCAAATGAAAGCTCCTAGATGCACATCAAGCAAGTTTGTTCATTTTTCCAAATTGATTAAGTGATGTTTGAACTTTGAAAATGAAGACACACGTGCTTAGATTTTGATTTGTTCTTTCTTCAAAACGTAAATGATTTGAGCGTTTGCAAGTTCTTTCCTTTTGGGCATTCAAGATTGATATTTGCGAGTTGATTTAGGAACTTTGAAAATGTGCTTTGTTTTATCCTTAGATCATTCAAGATTGTGTTCGTTTACTTGCTTTTGAAATCTGAAACAAGAGAGGGAATAGAGTGTTCGTTCCCTTTAGTGCATTCGAGATTGGGTTTGATTTTCAAAATGACAATGACACTTTAGGACCTAAGTTCTTTCCTTTAGTTTCATTCAAGATTGAGTTTGACCTTTTGCAAAATAAAAAATAAATCCAGTCCCAGACAGAAAAACACCAAAAAGTGACACTGTCCAGCTTATAGGCGACGCTGGAAAGTGCAGAGGTGACATTTCATTCTTACAGGTGACATTCTGTACCTTTACAGGCGACAGATAACTATGCAAAGGCATGATTTCTTTATGCAAGGCGTGATTTCTTTCTTCAAAGGCGTGATTTCTTTCTTCGAAGGTGTGATTTCTTTCTTCAAAGGCATGATTTCATTACATTTAAGCGACAGAAGAAGAAGTAGAAGCAGAATAGAAGTTATCGCTGGCGGAAATCTGCCAGTAACCAAGCGTGAAAACAGTGTCTGTAGGCGTGATTTGATTTCTTCAAGGCGTGATTTGTTTTGTCAGAGGCATGATTTCATTGCTGTAGGCGAAATTTCTTTTTCTGAAGGCATGATTTCTTCCGTTTCCTGCAACAGAGAGTGAAAAAGTTGTGATTTGATCAAGCTGATTGTGGTTTGAGTCCCACCGGGCGTGCCAGAATGTGAGCAAGGCTTTCGAGGGTACCTGTTATCTATTTTAAAAGGCTCAAATCAATCAAACGTTAAGAGTTTAATCTAGCATACAATCAAAACAATAACAAGGAAACTCTAAGCTAGCCACCTCAGATTGAGCCAAAAACAGGTGCACCCAAGCACTGTTTGATTTGCTCTGATAAGGGGGATGTGGGTGTGCTCTCTAAGCACTTGGAGCATATTCTAAATGCATTTTAAGATGATTTGAAGCTCATGAAAACCCCAAAATGGCACAAAAATAGGTATAGAACACCTGATTTGCCCCTAAGGCCTCAAAGATCCAAAAATGCTTTAATAAAGATTAAGCTACATGATGGGTAATCTAGGATTGATTTTAGACCAAATGAGATGTGATATGATGCTATGCTTATGCAAAACAACAATAAAAACTATGTTAATCCATTATTACTAAGCTATGATGAGCTAAAATGCTTGAAAGTAAACTAAATTAGAATGATTTGCTAAGATCTAACATGAAAATGGCATTATAACAATGCATGAGAGTGAAAGTAAGCTAATTGATTTTGCTCTTGAAAGGAGGGGTATTTATAGAATTTGGGAAGGAAGAATGAGTGGCCAGGATTGAAATCCTTAAGAGAGGCCAAGATTCATTCAAAGGGGAGCACATGGATTGTGCTAGTTTAGGGATCACCTCCTTGTGACAAGTGTCACGAGGGCATTGGATTTGAAAGATGGGAGGAATGTGCACAATTTGGGAAATGTGCCTAAGGTCAAAGGGTGTAAGAAAGGGGTGAGGGGCTTCTTAAATGCACCATAAGTGCATGTAAGAGGGATAAGGAGGCCTTAAATGCCTTCAATGCATTTCAAAAAGGGAAGCCCTCTTTGTTGACTTTGGGGTAAGCTTAAGAGTTGGCTAACCTTGTTTAGGAAATGTGACAAGGTTAAGGGAGGAATTAGGATTAGGATTAGGGGATTTTAGGATTAGGATGGGTGAAGAGGTTGGGTTTGAGAAGATTCTAGAAGAGTCTAGAATTCTCCTTGGTTTCATGGAATAAAAGTTTATTCATTCCAAAAGCTTAAGTTTTGGGAATATTTATTGAAATATTTTCAATAAATATGAAAATTAAATATTTAATCTTAATTAAATATTTAGCCTTGGGATTAGGGTTAGAAAAGATGGGATTAGCCTTTTAATCAAAATTAAGAAGGGATTAGAAAATTTTGGAAGAGGTTAGTGATCTAAGGGAAATTGGCCAAGTTTTGGGCAAAAAATAAATTAATTATTTATTTTGAGATTTTTGGTCAATTTATTAATTAAATAATTAATAAATAAGGAGATAATGTTTAAATAAGATTTAAACATTTTTGGGAGGGATTCCTTAATTAAATGTTTTTAATTAAGATAAAGGGATTTAATGACATAAAAATAAATAAATTAATTAAATAAATAATTAATTAATAAATGATGATGTCATCAGGGATTTTTCAGAAAATAAAAATACTTTATTTTCTAAAGGATTTTTAGGTGTCTACAATACCCTTATAAGTGGACCTAAATTAAATATCATTTAAGAGTTTACCATTTCGAAGCCCGAAATAGCCGACCAGGAAGCGGGAAATAAATCTTTTCGAAACCCAACATCTGGAAAACCTTCAGAATTTGAAATTTAAACCCTAGGTTAGGGTTAAGGTCAAACTTGACCCATCAGGTCGACCTTGACCATGAGGTCAAGAACCTCAAATTCTCAAAGCAGGATGCCAAAAATAGATAGAAAAGAAGTGGACAATAGGGCAGGATAGGGGAAAAATTTAGATCCCAGCCAAAGACCAATTCAAGGCATTTGACATGACAACAAATAACTTACTCAGAGGGCTAAACCAATCCTAAATGGAAGTTCTTCCATTTTATAATGATACATGAAGTGATTAGGAGAAAAGCCCCATTTCCTCATAATAGGAGGTGTAATTGGGGCTCTTCCTTGTAGCCCTAATTTGGGAAGGATCTATGAGATCACTAAGACCTAGTATGGAAGTAAGACCTCCAAAACCTCAATTTGAGCTAAATAAGACACCATCAAGAACCTCATCACCTCTACAAGATTCTATGTCAATTTGGAGGTGGTGAACCCTTACAAGAGCATTAGGGGTCATTGTGAGCATGAAGGAAGGAAGCACCGAGAATCTTGTTTTCTCTTGGTAGATGTAAATTGGAAGTTGGGTTGGCTAAGTAGGCCAAGAGATTGAACATCTAGAGTGATCCTAAAGGTCAATTGGTGTCAGTTGAGAACACTTAAAGGTCAATAGGTGGACCTAGGCAAGAGATAGTGATTAGCTCTCCCAACCTCCCTATCAGCTAGTTAGGAGGTTTTATGTCTTCGATAATTAATGAAAAAGTTTGGGTTTCCTCCTAATAGTGCCACTCTTCTTTGGTGTGACAATTAGAGTTCCATTCATATTTACTGCAACCCAGTTGAGTATCAGCAGACCAAGGACATTGAGATCCAGATGCATTTCATCAAGTAGTTGAATCATGATGGTTCTCTTAGCTAGGAGTATGTTCCCACTTCAAAGCACTTCAGAGTAGGTTTCTAACATCTTCACTTACCCTTTTGCATCCCTGCAGTATCTTCACCTACGTTCTATTCTTTAGGTGAAGGAAGTTTTCCTTGGGGGGTCTCATTGAGGCTCACCTTCCTTTCTTTTTCTCTTCTTTCTGCATCTTTCTATCTCTTTATGGAGGAGGGTTTTTCCCATGTGGTTTTCCTTGTTTCTCTTTTTCATAGAGATTTGGTTGTGATTGGGTACCTCATCAGACCATGTTGTCGGGACCCAAAATTGCATTCAGCATTGTAGTTCCTTTGCTTCTTTCTTGTATTGTTTGTAGTTGTATTGTTGCTCATCTTAAGGGGGGGTGTTAGAGTAAAGAATTAATTTAATTACACTAATTAAATTAACTTTTCTACCTCTTAAGATTTCATTTTATGCACTTGCATTAGTCATTTAATAATTAAATCTAATTATTAAATGCTTATTTACCTATTAGGGTTTCCTATTAGGTTTTACGATCTCCTTCTAGAAGGATTGATCCATTGTATATTTTTATTTAATTCTTTTGGCTAATAATAAACTTTCATATTGTCAGAGAAAAACCTTTTTTTGTTTGCTACAGATTTCTTCCTTGTGACAAGTTTTTGCATGCAGGTTTCTTGGGCTTAATAGATTTATTTTTCATCAAATCTTACAGTATTTTCCTTGGAGATCCAACCCAAAGGCTTGGAGGATTCAAATAGGTCTAAGACATGTTTTCCAACAAACATACAAAAAATTCAAAATTTTTTTTGTGTGCCCTCCATTAGGTTTACTCATGGTTCAATAATGATAAAATCAGATGACATGATATTATAGATCTCTCTGTTAGATATCTAACCATATAATTTATTTTAAATTCTGATTATGTTAAGCCTTTAACCTCTAATTTCTTTTGAATGCATGTCTATTTTTTGTCAAAAACCAAAGTGTAGTATTTTGTACTAATTTTTTTAGCTCGTTTGTCAAATTTTGCAACAAGTTAGTTGTTTAGAAACTAGACTCCCTTCTACACACTTTTAAAAAAATAAGTTTTGATTTTTTATTAGTTTTCAATGATTTCTAGGGGGCACACAAAACTTTCATGATTACAAGATGTGTCAACTTGCAAAATTCATAAAAAATTAAATATACATTAAAACATTAGGAGAAAAATTAAGGATAAACTACATGGTGTTGGACAACTTCTCACGAAATCAATTAAAAAATATCAAAAAAAAGTTAACCTTTTAGGGGGAGCACACCAGACACTATGTTATGTTTTTTTCTCAAAAAACAAAGCCACTGTCTGTTCTCCCCCTTTTTGAGGGCCTTAAACTCCACCATTTTAAAACAAATTAGTAGTTTAGAAACTAGATTCAGAGGAATAAAACTTTTTTTTTGTCTCATCTTGAAATTTTGAGTCTAACTACCTTCAATTTCTCGTTGAAGTTCAGAAATAGTTGATTTCATAAAAATGTGACATCTTATACCCCATTTTTGGTCCCCCATCTTTGTGCACTTACCCTACTACTAATGTATTAATGCTGCTATCAAATATTATAACTATTCAATGCTTCACAAGTGATAATGTGATGGCCAAATAAGCGATAGATGGACCTTCCAAGATTATTAATAAAGAATAAGATTTTTTCCCTTGATATAATGCCCTAACACATGTAAGTTTGAAAATGATATGCTCAAGTTAGCTAGAACCATTAAAAGATTGTGAGATGGAAAACTAGGAAACATTCTAGTGTTAAGACTTCTATTAAAAATATATTCATATAATGAGCTAAAGAAGAAGACACCATGTATTGTGAAATTGTAGAGGTGCCTAACTACAAAAATGATGTCTTGTTGGGATTGGAAAGATAAAGTACTAAGAGGCGAGGGGTCAATCACTACCCTCATTTTAACTCTTAAACCTTCGCAATAGTAGATATCTTTTAACTGACTGATTCGATTATTTGTAACATACATTCATATAACTAAAAATATAAAGTGCATGTAAACAAAACAATAAATCATACATGAAAATAAGTACTCATGACTCAAATATTTTGGTTATGCAAAAACCCTGTTAGAAGGTAAAAACCATGGTGGGGATGACACCCACAAATTCTTCATTACTACAGTAAATAAAGTATGTTGGTTAAGGATACAATTGTTGATCACTTGTGATGATCTTACCTTATTAGGAGTAAAAAAAGATCGACTAGATCTACCTTGTTAAAGTATTTTAGCAATACAATCAAGTGTGCACTCAGTTAAGAGATTCACAATAAAGACTGTTAAGTCCACTCTATTAAGAGATTTAAATTTGCTACAATGGTTAAATTGATAATAGTAGAATATCTATAAAATGAAAAATATTACTTGTTTGATTCAGATCTATGAAATAACAAATAGATATCACCTCAATGTGATGTATAAGTCCGCTTGTCCTGCTCAGTAGCCTTGTATGTGTTCTGATAAATTGATTCTGTCTCTAATAAACCTTCTGTCATAAAACCCTTTGTCTAATCTCCTGATGTCCTCAGTGCACCTATTGCTTCATGATTTTTTTTATGATCATAATGACATCTCTTATAATTTTATATCAAATAATCATGACCTAATTAGGGCTACAATATCTTAGAAAAACCTAAGATCAATGGTATACAAAAATAACCTAGATCTACCATTACATAGGAATCATCACAAAAGTTAATGATTACCTCCATATTAAATATGTCTCGATCTTGGTAAACCATTTATATGATTGGTGTAAATCATTTTCCTAGATATATGTGTCATTCCTGATTACTATGTCATTTCCTAGATAACTCGGTAAACACTACATTCATTGTTTGGTAAATTACTGATGCTCGGTGTTCATTAGCTTAGTTCTCAATAAATTCCTGGCACTCGATAAGTGTGCTTAGTCAAACTTGTATTTGGTTAACTTGAAGTTCTCCGTTGTCTTTTCTTGGTGTAAAAGCTTTGTCTTCTTGACCGATTGACTTGTTGTCTCCTTATACCATCCTTTACTGACTGAATAAATTGATACTAATGACAAACCATTAATGCTCAAATAGAGATATCAATCTCCTCATTTGACATTATTATCAAAACCTTATGTATATGTAACAACTCTCAAAAATTATATACAAACTCAAACATTTACTAACTATACTTTGACTTCCTTCTATATTGACTAACTCCCCCTTTGTGCATGCTCTCGGTAGTGTGAAGTATATAGTGGCATATATACACAAGTTTCCCCTTTTTTGAAAGTAATGCCAAAAAAAATAGAAATATGTACTTACAACTGATAAAAAATGTGCTTGTGGGTTTTCTGTAGTGAGGCTAAGAGGTTTTCCCATTCCTCTTTCAAGTTGTTAAGAGCAATGTGATCAAGACCCACTTGTGCATGCATGTAAAAAATGTTCTCCAAAACTAAAATTTGGGGAGTAGAAACTAAGGACTTTTCCTTCTCAACGTGTCTTTCCATTATTTTCAGATGGGGAAGCAGCTTAGCTTAGAGCTCGGTGACCTGGTCACTTATGGTGTCTTCCTACTTCCTCAAATCAGATCTCAACCACCTAAGTTCTTGAACTTTTATGATATGCATCTTGTGAAAAGCATTTGTCTTTTTAGAGATAATTTTGCACTATCTTGTATCTCTTCATCTAACCTTTTAATCTTCATACTAACCTCGGTAGTTAAATGTTCAGCAGTGCATAATTTGAACAAAATTTGAATAATCTTTTGAGTAATAGATTCCAACTCAGTTATTACCTCATAAAAGCTTCACCGTATTAACTGCCACTTCTTGGCTAATCTTCTCTACAAGTTTAATTGTATCTTTGTCTTTGCGCTTTCCTCGATTCTCTTTTCTGCATCTATGTCTGGGGTATTTATGTGACTGGTTAGAGAAGCAAGTTGATCAAGTATAGGAATATCCTCATTAACATTGATCTCCAAAACTACTTGCTGTAAAATGTCTCTAACATCTTCAAGTATCTGCTTGCTTTTTTTTTCTTTCCTCAATTTTTCATGTGCAGCCTTCCTAGTGCATAATTCCCCATATTTTCTAAGTTCCCTAGGGTCTAAATTTCTAGGGTCACAATCTGGTATTTCAATTACCTCTTCCAATGTTAATGGACCCTTACCGTGTTTCTTCTTCTTCTTCTTCTTCTTCGGTGTGGGGGATTTGGTAAATAGAACTAGAGCTTTACTCTCTACATTTGTCTTTTTAGGATCGGTAGACACACTCTCTTCTTCCTGTTTCTCTATAACTGGTGTCTCAGTTTATTTTCCTGGGGCGTCGGTAGTGGCATATTTTTGTGTTGTCTCTACTGGTTTACTCTCCTCAGTTACTTGTGATACTGCCTCTGATTGCTCAAGCTGATTTATAATATTATGCTAAGTTGTTCCTTAGTCTGTGGTACCTTGTTCCTCTATTGTTTCCTGATCCTTTATTGTATCCTTTTGTTGCTTAGGGGTTGAGCCTTCAGGTTCCTTCTGTGAGATTATCTCAACAACTTGCACTAAGATAGGTAAGTCACCTGGTATTACACTAGATGCTGCCTCGACGGTAGGTATTGGTTCCTCAGTTTGATCTACAGTAGTAGTAATGTCTTCATCATCCTTGATGTCATCAAGATCTCCATTAGTCATTTCTTTAATAAGAACATCATTTGTCCCTGTTATTAATGCTTTCTCGAGAGGATCCATATACACTTCTCTAAAACCTACGGGATAAAAATCAACTACAAAAGTAGTGTCTGGTACCTCGGTGTCAGAAAATTCCATAGGTTCCTTTGTAGCCAGATCTGCATCATCTGAGTGTAGTCCTTTTCCTTTCCTTTTGCTCTTCTTCTTAGGTACAACTACCAAAGCTAACTTATCAGCTTCTTCTTGGGCAGTAAGAATTGTAGTCCATAATAGTTGACTATTATCATCAACATCCTTTAGTTTGCCTGCCAAAATGTTTAGCGATCTACTTTTCACTAAAAATCTCTTTGAATATTATGTCATTAGGTCTTCAATCTCAGGAACTAATGGGGTTGGCATTTCCAATATCAATGAGTGTTCCCTCATCTTTTTCTCAGTGTGCAAGGCATAAGTCCATCTTGTTGTCACTTTATCATACAAAATTTTGTGTACATACTTTACAAATTCAACTGGTACCTTTTTGAACTTGATCATCATTTGTATGATAGCTTCTTCTATCTTTTTTTAATCTTAGGTAGACATATGTATATACCGATTCAACTTTGGGTTACTAAGACCTCCAGTTTCCTTTATTTTTTCTGATAACTCATCAACTATTGGATTCTTATTTACATCTACCTTGAACTTCTCTTGGTCTTCCTCTTCATCTTCTTCATCAATATCATCCTTATCTCTTATTAATCTTCTCTACTTTGGTAGCTCGGTGGTGACTTGTGCACATCTCTTTTTCTTTTGGTAAGTTTTAGTAGGAGTGGGCCTTGAAATTTTTACAACTCCTTTCTTCAAAGGTGGAGAAGCAACGGTAGTTGTGGACCTTGTCCTTGCTCTTGTTTGTACTTCTGCTTGCTTCCTCTTACATGTGGCCTTGACCAGTGAAGATTGAATGTCTTTATTTGACTTGGTCACCTCTTCATCATGCTCATTGTTACCTATTAGTAACTGTTCCTCAGTTGCCTCTTCAACTAGAATATCCTCAGATGCCATGCTTAAAATCTTTCAAAATATGCAATAAAGTGCTAGTCATATGAACTTTTAAGGTTATCTTTCCAGTGTTGTTATTCGATTAGGCTAGAGAGTAAATATTTGAAGTACTAGAATATTTTTTATGTTTTACTTTAATCTATTATAATATTGTTATTTATGTGTTATAAATGATCATGTTATCAAAAGACTAATGTATGCAAAATATATTGAAAGATATCATTCTCAAAACATCTATTTCACTTAAACTATAAGTGAATAAATTTACTAACATTCTCATTTGATCATGAAAATTTTTGTAAGGAGGTTGAACTACAAAAATCCTTGATGAAAATCAAACCCCACCATGATTGGACAAGATTAGAGGAGGCATGCCTTGAGAAATGTGTAAAAATGTAAATTTTACATGAAAGGAGAGTGCACTACTAAAAGATCATAGTGATGGCTTATAATGTGCTTCATAATGCCACTACATTTTTTACTTACAATTGTGCATTATTTAGTTTCTTTTTGTACTAGTGTATGTGATAGCAATCATGTTATTCAAACATGTAATATAATTGACACTTGTTTAAATAAATTAAATGTTTAAAAAAATTAATCTCTTACAAAGACAAAAATAATGCACCAATAAAACATATATGGTTCAAATTCACTTCACTTAGATTCAATTATAATATAATATATAACAATATTTTTAAAGTTTGTTTGCATTATATATGCTTTTACTAGAGCATACACTAAGGTCAAAATGTATGATGTGTTTTCAGAATTTTATATTGTTGACATTTGATTCAATGAATTAAATGCATAAGGACATACAATTTTTTTGAAAAAATAAAAGTTTTACAATGATTGTTACCAAATGAACTAATAGAAAAAAAGAATATATGTCAAGAATATATGTTAAATCACCCCTATAATCGTAATTAGCATAGGAATATAATTTATTTGATGGGTCCCACTAAGGGGAGAGATCGGCCGACAGATATATGTTTGTTTTTTAAGGTGTCTCCGATGAAGAATAGTAGGTGAGAAATCAAACGCGGCGCAACAAACTTTCAAATCGGCTAACTACCTAGTCAAACTTTCGAATCTTCCATATAGTCAAACTTTTCATTTTTTTTTTCCTTTAGATATAAAGATATTCTTGTCATGTGTATATTAGAATAAATTATAATTGTAAAATAAAAAATAATAATAATGATTTAGGAAGTAAAAAAATTAAATATAAATTTATTGTTTTTATTCAATTAAAAAAATTAAATGTAAATTATTTAGTGATAAATAAAAATAAATTAGTAATTATTTTGACTTTCTTTTCTGTTTTATAGTATTGATGTTTTGTTACTATACTCTGTGGTGATACTTTCGTGATGAGGCTTTGCGTCTTGCTATTTGGAACTTCTGGTGAACTATTGTTTTTTGATCTCTTTATATATAATACAAAAACATTTTAAAATATGTAATAATATTTATAAATAAATTATCAAAAAAAGATGTAATAATATTATGAAAGCTTGAAATTAAAAGTGTCACAATAAAATAAAATTACTGTATCAACATTTTAAAATATGTAATAATATTTATGAATAAATTTGTTAAATATTACATGTAATATTATCATTAAAGCTTGAAATTAAAAGTGTCACAATAAAATAAAATTACTATTTAAATAAAAAATGATATAAATACTAGTTTAACGTATACTCTATTATTGCAATTAATAAAATGAGTATGCATTTTTTTGGAAAAAAAGATATTAGTATCAATTTTACATTATTTATCATTGATATTAATCAACAATAAAACAAGGGTGATGTTCCTTATAAAACCACAACCTAAATACGTAAAACCTTACAACACACTAATAACAAAATAATATAAAAAACTACTACCAAAGAAAGACGATAAATTATAGGCCGCAACTAACAAAATGTACTCTATCAGTATATTCATAACAAGGTTTAACAACACACTATACATGAACAAGTTGTTCACCTTGGAACCTAAAACCATAACAAAATATTAAAGCCTGAAAAACTAGGCATTAAAGAGAGTTTCAGGCAGGAATCAAATTCTAGTTTGACAGAAAAAACACCAACAATAAAAGAGTTTTTTGAAAGCCCCAAAGGGTCGAAGGTACTAGAAACAAAAATCCAATATAAGGAAAACTATGCATGGGAAACAAATTTAATGTTGCATCTTGACTAGTAAATAACTTGGCTCCAATCATTAGTAAGGAACTTGAAGTGTTCCTTGTAGCTCTCTTCATTGTATGCATTATCGTTATGGTACCTTCCACTACAATAGACATAGGCAAGTTGTAGCACTATGCATAACTTGGAGGTTGAGCCTAGAAATATATCTCATTTTCCTTTCCATATTTATGATCTAAGTTCTCGATTCATCAACCTCAATCTTTAGCTTGGAAAAATCAACAACCATATTTTGGTAATCAATGCACAAGGGTTTACCAATAGCCATGATGAAATCATCCTCCTCCAACTCCATATCCCTTATAAGATTGAAACTGGGTCAACTTTTGTATTGTTAAAAATGTGAGTGGAGTTGTTACTTGTTGATTTCTTGGAGTTGTCAAATGTCTCAATTTCCCTTCCATCCCCATCCATCATCTTATCTTTCTCATCTTTCCCCATAGTTTTCCCACTCCCTTTCTCCTCACCATCCTCCTTAGGGTCACAGTCGAGAAGCAAAGATTTTTTTTTCCTTTATCAGCCAAATAGGTCGATAGTATATTGGACCTTCAAGGGTTTCTCTACTCTTATCCAACCTCATATTACTGGACTCTTGTAACACCTGTTGAATAGTTTACATTTCCTTCTTTGAAGAGGGGGGTTGGGGGGGGGGGGGGGGGGGTTCCCTTTCCTTTTACTGGTAGTTATTGGTTTGGAGATTTACTTTTTGAGCTAGAGGGATCCATAGGAATAGCAACAAGATTGAGTGTTTTAGGGGTCCCTATCTTGGAAATAATCTAAGGGATCTAGGGACAATCTTAAGGGCTCTAGGGTGGTAGATAAATTTCATCCTACTTGATCCAAGGGCATCAATGTTGTTAGCGAATTTTAAGGAGTATGAATTCGAGCCTTCAAAAATAACAATAGGTTTGGTGGGGCAATAGGCCAAGTGAAAGTTATACAACCTATAAATTAATCCCTAGTGTAAGGAAATAGGCTTCGTGCCCTAGATTTTGGCATTTCCATCACCTCCATGACCATGCATTCTAGATAGTTAAGTAGAAAAAATGAAAAGTGGATAATATCATGGTTCCTAAAATGGTTTAGGATTGTCATTTTATTAAAAATAAATTTTGACACGTCCTTATAAAATAAAATATTTCATTATCATTAGACAACCTTGTTCCAAAGTGGAGACAACTGCTCCCTTTCATATCCTCCCTACATCTTGATTGAAGCTTCTCCTCTAAAGAACTTGTTGAGACTATCATTATCCACCACCTTATTGGTTTTCTTATATTTCCTACCATATGAAGGTAACGTAGTAACCTTTGTACAATTATATCTTGATTAATTTTAAGGATATTCTCCCTACCATAACCTTCCTATGCTCCTAGAAGGTGGAAAATTGCATGAATGAACCCTCATCAAAGACATTAATAGACTCTATGAATTTAGAAATCCCTCCTTCCCTACACATATGCTACATAGTGGAATTATTTATAAAATTGACAGGCTTACTTGGCTCAGTGGAGACAGAGTCCCTCCATCACTAAGAAAATAAGAATAAGATTACCAAAAAGGCCCAAGCTAGGAATAAAATTACAAACTTGAACATAGTTGAAGGAACTTGTAAAATTCCAATAGTTAAAAATGAAAGAAAAATATTGCATGCTATCTTTGGTATAACTATTAAACCATCTGATGCAAAGGGTTTATAATGGATTAAAACAATCATACAGACATACACAACTTACCAATCAAATGGAACTTTGAAGGAATCTTCAATTCCTAACTACAAAGCGATAAGAGGTTACTTCATTTGAGACCAAGGGGGGGTAACATGAGGGTACTCACCACCATATCTTTCCAACCTTTATCTCAGAGATTTTTCAATCTTAGGATATCCAAAACAACTCAAACCAACTAGTGATTCGTACCCGTTACACCTTTTCATGACACTTGCTTTGTTAATGGCAACTAGACCTTGTAGCCCTATCCATAATTTTTTTATACCATAAATTACTATCCTTTGACCATGGAACCAAAAGAAACCCTTTAAAAATACCCTTTGGATGTTCTTTTACATATATTATACTTGGTGGGTGGTCCTTTGGAATAGTTAGATCAACTTTGATTGATCATGAGGTTTTAGAGGGCTAATTAGGTATCCCTTACAAAGTGACTACTAATAAAAAAACAAAATGATTGAAAAAGGACTCATACATTTGACATTCCAACCAAAAAAATGGATTTGTAAGGTTTTGGGTGCCCATCACACCATAATTTAGCCCAAAACTCCCTTTTGTATTCATATTAAAAAACTTAACCCTGTCAAATACAAAATATCAAGCTAGAGCATCAATTTATTTTCTTCAAACACCAAATCCCATTTAGATACCTCCATAATATTGTAAAGGACACTCTCAGCTACCTCTCCACCCATTTTTAGGAAATTACCATGGTGGACATGAAAGAAATTCATCAATTACTATTAGAACCCTTGAAAATGAGGGTTTAATAATTGTCTTTAGTAAAATCACATTTTCTTCCACAAAACACAAAAAAATTACTTCAAATCTTGACCAATGGAGATTATATCCATTTCCCTATCTATCCACATGTGAATGCAATATCATCTAATGAATAATGGAGTCTAACAATGAAGAAAATTGGTGATAAAGGAAAGAATTTCTCAGGAGATTAGTGTTTTCAATTTGAAATCTCTTCACAAATATTATAGACAACCTTTCCTTAGTACCTTGAGGCATTATTTAATAATTTCCAACCATTCCCCAATAGTTACAACCAAATTTGAATTTGGTTGCAAGATGGGACAAAATTGACAATGTTGCTTGACAAGTTTTGAAAAGTTTTCAAGCAACTTTTCACAATTTTTGACAACTTTTGCATTTACCATGAAAATTACTTCATATCAACCTAAAATCTCTCAAACATGTCAAATATTACCTAAAAATATAATTTACATCTTTTGCACCTCATTTGGATACTTTTGGAGACATTGACCAGGTTTGACCAACTTAAGACCTAGTTGGTCTACAATCGACAAAATGGCACAAAGGGCTTACATAGTAACATGAAATGATAGGTAATGGTCCAAAGGAAATTATTATATCTATGAACAACATGAAATATTAAACCATCACAAACTATGACAAAAACATCAATAGGTCACAAGTGACCCATAGGTGCTCATGCATCACCATCTTCCCCAAAAATATGGTTTATGTAGACTACAAGTTCCCATATACAATGTTCCTTTCATCAAAATTCACAATAAATACAAGCATTTAAAAAAAAGGACTAATTAGGTACATTTTATCATCAAACTATGTCATCTCATCGTTATTAGACACACACTAACATTCACATGGTTCCCATAGTAATTCCCATACCACATAGGCAACTCAATAAATTAGTAACCATGATTTTATTATCCCACATTCCTTGGCTAATCCACATCCCAATGCCACCCTCCATGTCATCCAATAAGTCAAATTAAAATTAAAATTCATACTTTCATCCAAGTTTTTCTGCTCCAAATCTTTCAAATTAAAGCACCAACATATCCATGTCCAACACATCTTTGTACAAAAAAATTCCCAAGGACCTAATAGAAGTATCACCCATTAGTATAGGAAATAAGGATCTCTCCCCTAGGAGATTTTGAATGTTAATTAGGAAGGGATCCATTTTCCTCCAGCATCTCAACTCTTCCATGTCAAAACCTAGTGCAACCATGGTGTCAGTAACCATATTGCCTTCCTAGAAAACATGATTAATATAAAAACTCCAGCCCTAAGAGGATGTTTTGGATGTCACCCACAATTTCATCAATAAACTAATTGATTCATGAAAAATCCTTAACAACATCAATGATGAGTTTGGACCCCCCCTTTATGGGGGTATGTGCAGGATCATGGTATGCCAAAAAGTGGCAATGTGAAAAAGAAGTCCCGATTGATAGACTATTTGAAAAACACCTATAAATTTCAAACACTATAACATTTTTGAAATATAAAATATACATCACATTCTATGCTTCACCTAATATAATAATAATAAAGAATACTTTCAATTTGATGAAGTTTAGACTAAGTTAAGGTGGAGAGTTTTTATATTCAGCAAACTTTGTCGTAAAAAAAATCATAATTAATTATGTACTTGGAAAAAAAATATAAAAAAATATACATCACATCCGGAAATGAGTCTACTACATTTATCTAGAATCTTATAAAAAAATATTATTATTTGATTTTGTTTAATGTGGTTAGACATACACCTACTTGTTATCTTTCTAGTCTTGATTGATAGACTTATTGAAAAATAGCTATAACTTTCAAACTGTGTAACATTTTTGAAATCCAAAATATGTGTCACATTATATGATTTTCCTACTACAAGAAAAATTTAAAAAAAAAATCAATTTGATAAAGTTTAGACTAAGTTAACGTGGTTAGACATGAGACTTTTTCTATTCTGAAAAAGTTATAGAGGAAAAATCATAATTAATTATTTACTGAGAAAAAAATTATTAAAAAATATGTGTCACATCCAGAAATGAGTCTACTACTTATATCTAGAATCTTGTAAAATAAAATTATCATTTGATTGTGTTTAAGGTGGTCAGACATATACCTACTTCTTATTTTTTCCTAAAATTTTCATACTACTACATTGAAAGTTGAAATTTTCAACATATAGAATAATTATTTTTCAGAAAAGGCCTAGTATCTTAGAAACTATATTCAATTTTCTATAGATTCTCTTCATACATATTTTTGATATAATATTTAGAACTAGTTCAAATTTTTATGTCAACTTGCGTAAACCTGATTTTTTGAATTTTCATTGCCACTTAAGGGCCTAGTTTGGCATACCATGATCTTGCACATACCCATGGATAACACCTTATCTCTATTTGAGAGATCAATTCTAAGACCTCAATGGTGGCCCATTCCTTCAAATAGGTTATGTGTATTACTCGGAGGTTTAACACTAGATATGCTACAACCAACTCTCAAGAGTTCGTTATGATCACATGCCCCACAAAAAAACTACTCTAGGTTTCTCTTGGAACACCATCAAAGTCTACTTTAAACCATCATTTTCTAAGAGGAGACCATTTGGCATTTCTCCTTCTCATCCTCTTGGCGATATTAAATATCTAATAGGAGTTGTGAGGCCCCAATTATTTGCAATTCTATCATCAAGTTGTGAAGGAGGGAAAGAAGGGAAAGACCAAGAAGTGACTACAAGTTTCTCCATAAGAAATTTATAGAAGATATGAAAGACTTCTTCAGTTAGACTCTACACTTCCTAAAATTTTTTGTGATTTATTTATTTCCATATGCACAAACCTATATGAGGGGGAATTTGTATCTAGATCTATCTGATAAGAGGTTTATGGGAAGAACTTCCCCAATTAAAAATAAACTCCTAGAACTCACTATTCATAACCAATCCATTTAGAACTTCTGCAGAACCATATTCTAAAGTGCTTGCATATATGTACAATGAATTAGAAGGTGAGAGATAATATCCCCTTCATGTTTTTATAGCACACACAGGTTAGATAGGTAGAATCTATGTTTAATAAGGTTATCTTCTGTGAGAAATTTTTTATGCATAAATGTGCACCAAGAAAATTTATTTTTTCAAATATGCTGGGAATTCCAAACATTTTTATAAAGGTTAGTACTATTCCCTTCTCTCAATAGTAGGTGGTAAGAAGTTATTATACTTAATTCAGCTCTAGGATTCTTTCTCTAGAAGAATTTATTTACCTCTAGATACCAGTTCCATTACAATCACATAATATTTTGGTCTAGTGAGACATGGACTTGTGGATATTGACAAGGTGAAAATAGAAGTATAATCTATGAGGAAGAGCAATACCTTTAGGCTAAATAAAATCCCACTCTTCATGATCAAGGATTGGAAATTTAGCCATATCCCTATCCCTTGATTTGAAACTACAGTTTTTTTGTTCTCAAGTTTGAGAAGTATTTTATGAAAATCTATTGTTCTTTGTGCCAGATCCTTAAAATAGATGCACATGACAAGGTCAAAATTTGGATAATGTTGATAATAATGAGGATCCAACACAAATTTTTCAACCTAGAGTATGATTTTTCTTCTTGCATCTTGAAGAAGATTCATGAGGGTTTGCAAGAAATCAAGAATAATACTAAAGACATCAAGTTCAAATATTCTTCTTTTTTGTGCCACCTAACCCTCTTCCAACACAAATTTGAATGGAGTAATATTCTCAAGTTAAAGTTTCATGATAGTCAGACTAGATAGGACATGTGATAAGGTCGATTACCTAACATTCCATTAATACTTTTTAATGAAGTCTAAGAATGGATGAGAGTTTACATGGACATGATTCTAGTGAAAGTTATGGAGATGATAAGAGCTAAAGAAATGAGGGTGTATGAAGATGAAAAATTCATCTTTACAAATTAGTTCTTATTCTTATATTATATAGTCATTGGGGTATAAGGATTCCCCAAGGAGTGTCACTAGCCACCATATTATGTTTCCTTGAATTTGGCATTCATTGAGTTCATGTGATTATTTGTGTGGAAGCATAGAGTATACATGAGAGGACAAAAGAAGGGTTCTTTCCTTCTAAGATTCACTAGGTATTGAGATTTTGGTATTGGAGACAAGACTTTTGACAAGGTCCAAAATTATATCATTGATATATACCTTGTATTTTGGGTGGAAAAGGAATTATAAACCTAAAGGATTAATGGAGTGGCTAAAGAATATTCATTTGAATAGGGGTCCTTACACCCATGACGTGGACTACAATGAGGATGTGGTTAGAAATTATATCTATAGATTATGTCTCATTCACCTAAAGAAGGAAGAAATGAGCCATCCTAGTAAGAATTAAGGATGAAATAAGGAGGATACATCCTAGGTTCAGAGTCTTTTAGAGAAAGGAGAAGAATGAGATAAAAATAATTGAATGGATGATGGATCATTTTGAAGACATCTACTAGGGCATGATAGAGATTGAGGTAGAGGAAAATAAAAAAGAGGAAGAAGAGCATATGATTGAAGAAATTGGAGAGAATATGCTTCCACATGTTCCTGAAGAAAGTGGTGCCCTAGATTCCCCATTAGTTACATATAAAATTTCTATGGTTGGAGAATAAATATAGGAAGATACAAATGTTTTGGCAAAATTCAACATTAATGAAGAAAAAGTGGAGCAAACTCTAGCTTCTCCAACTAGGGAATGAAAATATAATGATGAGCCAAAAGATATCTAATAAATGTGGATAATCATATACCATTAGAGAATGAAAATGATGAAAGAGCCTTAGCTTCTTAGGTATTTATTGTAGATGATAATTTTATCAATAATCCCAAGATTAAAGATTTTTTATTGAAGGTGAGAGGTCCATCAAAATGTTTTCCACATGTAATACAACATTAATGATATTGATTTGAGTCACCTTAGCATGTAAATGAGGCAAGGAAAATTGTCAAATAAATTGGAATGTTTCTGATCCCTAACAAGAATTTAGAGGAATTATTTTTGTTGGATGAGATGAAAAAACAAAAAGATCCACTATTTTCTTGAGAATATGAAAAGGATGGTGGATTCAAAGGATTTGGATACCACCCCAAACTTTTAAGGCACTAACATTATGGGTGAGGGCTCCAAGTACTAACAGACCCCAATTAATTGTGTGAGTGGAAGAAAAGGATGGACAAGGAGAAGTTATCCGATCATTAAAAAGGACACTACGACTTTGGAAGTAGCTACTCAAACCATGCATGGAACAATGTTAGCTAGAGATGCCACTAAGCTTCAAGAAAGGAAACTCAACACACTTGTGGAGGAAAGAGAAGAGATACATGTTGCTTACACAAGGGTTTTGATTTTTAATGCATAATTGAGAAAGACATTAGAGAATAATACCTATGACCCTCAAGGAATCTCAACGGAACAAGGGGAGTCATCTTCTCTAAATGAGGAAATAATTACTCTAAAGATAGAGGTGCAAGAAACCCATACTAAGTTGAAGAAAAATGAGGATGAATTAGATCAAGCTAAATTGCTGGCCAAGGACAAAGTAAAAATAATGGTTAGAGGTACCTTGTCCCATTTATTAAAGGTAATCCTTGATAAATTACAAGGTAAGTATACAATGCTTTTCTTACTATGTTTGAAATTGTCAACCAATGTGAAGGTTTTTTGAAAGATCTCAAAGAATTAAAAGAGACTTAAAAATTATTGCGAGAGGATATCAATCAGCTCAAGAGTGGAGTAAAATTTAAACCAAATATACACCAACAAATAAAAAACTTATGTATAACATATAATTTTCTTTTGAGTCGGATTCATTACTTGGAGGGGAAGGTTAGAATTATGAAAGAAAAGATAAAATTGTTCAAAGGGTTAGAAAATTTGACAATCCCCACTTTTCAAAAGGAGGATTTTGGGTTGTGGAGCTTTGATAAATGGAGAATAGAGTATGAAGCCTTTATTGAGCTAGAAATCTAAAAAATGGGCAATGGTGATTATCTTATTGAGAAATTATATTATGATACCATTGATGGGTCCATCTCTATGGATATAGCCTATTCCAAGTTTCCTACTGATGTCAGAGTGATAGTTGATGGAAAGTGCATGAAGTCTTCATATAGGGTGACATCTATCAAGGGTTTTAATTGGCCTATGGGGTTCACAGTGCACAACTAGTACAAGAAATATTTCCAAGTGGAAGTGATGGACCCAAGGGAAAATGAAGAATAAGAACAACATAGATAAAGTGATTTTAAGCACCTTGAAGCATATGTTAGGTCACATGTCATGAATTTTGATGAGGGTTGGCTATTATTTTGGGAACCTTCCGTAATGCTTGAAAAGTATGCACATCTAGCTTGACTTTATGTTTATCCCTTTGCATGTGTAGTACAAGTTTTCTCCCTTAGCTCCACTACCTTTCCATCTTGCATGCACCCTTCAAAATGGTACAACTTTGTTTTATGTATAGGATCACTTTGTATAGAGAGTCGAGAAGCTTCTATTTGGCTAAGGTTTTGAAAATATTCCCTTGGGAATTTTCTATGTAATGTAATCATTTTTTGACAAGTTCCATCAATCGGTAGTTTGCTTTTGCTCCCCATTTCTATAAAGGGAATCATGGTAAATTTACATACGACTTTGAAACTTTGGGATTTTGTACTGTGTAGACAAGTAGAAATATATGGTAGTTTTGTTTCCATGGAGTCTCATTATGATATATTGTAAATTATAAATTGGAATTTGGACAATAATGAATGAAAATATCACTATGTGTTGTCTCTAGCCTTTTTCCCTCACATTTTCATGAATTTATCCATCAAGGAAAGATTAATTTATCTTCATAGATTTTGTTGTGAATGTGTAATTGCATAGCTTGGGTTTCTTTCAAGGAAAGAATAAATTTGTTTCCGTGAATTGTAGGAACTATGTGGGAATGGTAGTAATTTTTTGAAGCATGACATATGGTGTAACCAGTTGAATGCTTATTCAAGGCATGAGTATTTAAAGTAATGTACGTTCATTTTTGTTGTGATTCATTAGGCATCAAACTTTGTCCCAATGATTTAAGACATTGGTCTAAATCTTGTTGTAAACTGTTAAATTATCAGGATTGAGCTGATTATGTATATTGTTAATGTACATTCTGATTCAGTAAAGTTGAGAGTAATCTACTAAATATGAAGAATTTAGTATTATTTATTCATATTTGTTAATATTTCATTAGGTTCACCCCTTGGGTTTTTAGATCCCAAAGAGAAGGAGATATTCCTTATTTGTAAGGGATTCTTGAACAAGTTGGCCACTAAATTGGGATATTTAATCATAAGTGAAGGATAATCCTTAGGCTTATCCAAGCATTAGTTGGAAACACCAACTATTCTAAAGGAGAAAAATATCTCCACTAGAGGAATGTTCATTGAAGAAATAATATGATCGATCACTGAGTCAAACAACATAATGGTCATCTTGATTCCCTTCCTTAGTTTTAGAATATTGAAGAAAAGATTCTTGCTTAGCCTGTTCAAGGTTGTCCCCAACAAGTGCCTTCTTCCACCCATCAAGCTGAATGACATTCTTGATATTAATAGGTTTTGACTTGTTCACAACCTTTACAGTAATGTTAATCTTAATCTCAGGATTAAGACTAATGATCACCTCTACATGTTCATTTGTCTACAGTGTGGGACCCCCATTAGGTAAAGCATTTTCAACCAGGGGAGGTTTCCGAGAGTGAGGGGTCTGGCCCCGACCAACATTGTCCACCATAAGTTATTTAGGAATTCAAATTTCAAACCAAAGAGTAGAACGAGAATCCAATTCATCTATTTCTAATATTTTTAGTTGTACATTATTTTTTATTTTAAATTCAGTTAAGAATTAATTTATTTAGAATATTTGTGTACATTAAAAAAATGAAAAATGAAAATATATTTAAAAATTTTGTGAGGGAGGCAAAGCTGAAAATGAATATTCAATTGTATCTTTCTTCTTAGAAAAGAGATAAAGAAAAATAGAGGGTCAATCTCCAAGACAAAGGTAGAGTGAAGGAATTTCCAAGACAAATATATCTTGGAAAATTTGTGTTGGTATTTTTTCATGGTCTTTGGAGAGGATTTGGAGAACTTTAAGACACTCATCATTTAATAATATTTGTCTTTGTGAAAACCTAAGATGCACTCAATAGTGTGGGTGGCTAAAGATTGGGAGTCTTTTATATTTAATTTTGTATTAATAAATATGAAAGCTCTATCCATACATCCATTATTAAAAAAAGCTAACATTGGATTAGAAGTAGGACACCATGACGCATGGTATCATGTTTTATGAAAATGAAATTACCTAATTTTTGAGTCAACATATTATATTCAACTTTGTATATTTTGAATTGAAAACTATATGATTTAATACATTGAGAAAGACACCTCCTACTTACTAACAAATGTATAAGATATTTATTTAACCATTCACTAATAACCTATTTGAACTCTAAAACTAATCTTCCCCACCCCTAACTCTTAATAGAGATAGGTAGCGCCTAATCTTTTTATGAATATTATTACCTAACTTTTAATTATTTGGACATAAATATAATTATATTTGTATAGACTATAAATCTTCTTGTGGTCTTATTTATTGTACTTTCCTACTTGACGAAGGATAGTCTATAATCTATCATACATTTTCTTCATCTTTATGATACGATTTGATTGTGTAATAGTAGCCTTGAAGCGTTTGATTAAGAGCTCTTCAACTGGATATGGAGCCTGAAGTGCAAGAGTCTCTTTTGGATAGAACCACCACTCCTAATGACACTCATGTGGACGATATTAACAGATTGGAACTAATTTTATCTGATTTTGATCAACCATGGAGAAAGAGGATAACTGCCGCAGTGTTCTTGGAATCAAAGCTTCTATGGCGGCTTGCTGCACCTGCAATTGCAGTTTACATGGTAAACTATCTAATGAGCCTCATCACACAAATCTTCTCTGGGCATTTGGGGAACTTGGAGCTTGCTGCTGCTTCTCTTGGGAACAATGGGATTCAAATTTTTGCCTATGGACTCATGGTATGTATGTATTGCAATTCAAGGAATAAGGGGATTGAATCTTTGGGTATATGAAATTCTTTTATAGCGGAAAGTTTTCAAGCCAGCTTTAAAATAAAATATAGATTAATGTGTCTTTCTTTCAGATATGAAATTGTTTTCATTAACAGAGTTTAAATGGAACTGTTAAATCATTTAATGGGTTCATGGATTCGAATATTTGCTTAGGTACTCATGGTATATATGTACCATTGCAATTTGGGGATTGAGTCTTTGGTTATATGAGATTCTCAAGTATAGCACAAATATCTCAAACAAGCTCAGAAATGTAGATTAATCTGTTTGTCTGTCAGTTATGAAATTATTTTCATTAACAAAGTTTTAATAAAACTGTTCAATCATTTAATAGGATCATCGATTCACATTTTTGCTTATGGGCTCATGTTATATATGTACCATTGCGATTTGAAAGCAATTGGGGGATTGAATCTTTGGGTATATGAGATTCTCAAGTATAACAGAAAGATCTCAAACAAGATTCAAAGTATAGATTAATCTGTTTGTCTTTCAGTAATGAAATTGTTTAGAGTTTTAATGGAATTGTCCAATCATTTAGTGGGTTCATGGAATTTCTAAGTTTTCTTTAGAAAACTGTTTATAATTTTTTTCCTCCCCCTTCATAATCCATTATCAATGAGAAGATAATAAAAATGGGTATTCAGATTGAACTGTGAAGTATTTAGTAGGATAATTTTTTATGAAATCAGATCTTGTTTATTATCCAGTAACAGAATCATAATCTCGCCACATAATGGCTCAGTAGTCATTAACAGAGTTCTACTGTAACTGTCTAAACATTTAGTGGGTTCATAGAATTCCTGCCAGATATCTTACATGCATTCTATGCTTATCTGAACGAACCTGCCCCTGACAGACAAGTTCGAAAATTTGTCCACACATTAATGAGTACCCTTTTTAGATTTACGGCTACTTACTGCAGCAAGATTTCTTAAATATAAGGACTTTTTAAATTTTTGCCTAGGCTCAATTTTAGAATCTACCAAATCCGTCTTTTGATGTATGTAGATTAAAAGTAAGAGAATGGAATTTACCATGTGAATACTTGTAGTTCATTATGCGATCTTATCTTATTGGATTCTCCGAATGGTCCCGTGGAAGATTGTGTGAGAGATGGGACATGCGATATTTATATATTCAAATCTTATGTGTAGAGAGTTGATTGAATCATTGTTCATTATTTCTAAAGTTAAAACAGTTCGGATGATTAATTATTATTTTTGGTAGGTAGAATGATTAACAATTTTGATGATGTAATTTGTGATGTATGTAAATTTTTTAAAATAAAATTGTAGTGAGTTATACTTCGTAAAAAATATTATAGATTAATTATAAAAAATATCAATAGGGCAGCATTTTTCAAGCAATGCTTTGTGTCAGATTTAGTGTGGGAAATAATGTAGAAAGCAACAAGTTAAAATAATTTGGTTATTTGTCTAGTTATCAAAAGATGAATGGTAGTTCATTTGTCTTCATCTTTTATTATCTTTTTAATTTTAAAAGAGGAATCACTAAGATATTTATTTTCATTTTAAATCTATTGATTTAAAAAAACCAATCATTATATAATATATATCTCAAACAAATAAAAAAAATAGATTAATATATTTATCTTTCAGCTATGAAATTCGTCAGGAGAATTTTAATGGAACTGTTCAGTCATTTAATGGGTCATGGATTCAAATATTTGCTTATGGATTTATGTTATGTATGTATCATTACAATTCACACAATTAAGGGATTGAATCTTTGAGCAGAATGATCTCAAACAAGCTAAATATAGATTAAGCTGTTTGTCTATCTGCTATGAAATTGTTTCAATTAATAGAGTTTAATGGAACTGTTCAATCGTTTCATGGATTCATAGAGTTTCTAAGTTTTTCGAAAAATAAAAGCCACTCTTCATTTCCCCTATTATGCTCCCTAATCCATTATCAATGAGAAGAAAATTAAAAAGGGTTTTCAGATTGAATTGTGCAGTATTAAATAGGAATCAGACCTTGTTCAGTATTCATTAACAGAGTTTTAATGGAATTGTCTAGACTCTAAATATTTAGTGGGTTCATAAAATTCCTGCCAAATGTCTTACATGCACTGTATGCTTATCTGAACGAACCTGCTCATGACAGACAAGTTCGGAAAATTGTCCCCACATAAAGAATTCTTAATTTGAGAACTCTTTAAAATTTTCCCAAAGCTGAGGGTAGAATCTACCGGTAGTGTATGTAGCATAAAATTAAGAGAAGGGAATATTTGTACTTTGGGATGTGATCTTATCTTCTTTCGATTCTGCGAATGGTCCCATGGAAGACAAATTGTGATGGTTTTGGCTGCTGTTTTATGTGACAGTTTTTATGGATATTGATGGCAGATCTTATTGTTCTATCTTGTATAGGTTTTTTAATGTAATCTTGCATTATTTCTATTTATATATGAAAATGATAATGTATTAATATATACATTCAAATTTGTTGTTTAGATAGTCCATTCAATTATGTTTATTCTTTATTTTTAAATTATATTATAAGTCAAATCAATTTTGATTATGTGACTTCTGATATTTGCATTTTTAATATATATTTTATTTTTTAAAAATAAAATTGAATGTGTAATTTTTTTTAATAAATATTATAGATACATCACGTCAAAAATATCAATATGACAGTATTTTTCAAAAGCAGAGTAAGCTAGAAAGAAAAAGTTAAAAAAAATAGTTCATTTATTTTTAGTCTTCAAAGTTGAATGGTGGTTCATTTGTCTTCTACCTTTAATTTTTTTTTCAGTTTTAGGAGAGGAATTATCAAGATACTATTTTTCATCCTAAATCTATTGACTTAGAAAAAATAAATCATCATCAATGGGCCCTTGATCGAATGGTCAAGTTGAATGGTTCTTAATGAGCCTACCAAGATTAGAATTGCTGAGTGTAAGATGTTGACATTATAAAGTCGCAATCATACTCTAGAAGAAATTGACAAAACAGATATCCCTAATCAAAGAGAAATAAAATACTCAACATTGTCTGCAACTATACACTTAAAAGAACTAACATTCTCCTCTCTTGAACGAAGAAGAGAGACTTGATTTTTAAAACTTATAAACTAATTAAGATTTTTACCGAATATTTCAATTTTAATCATTCATATCAAATAATAGAACACCCTGCCACACCCACTTTGTCTCTCCCTCTCTATATCTTACACGTGTTCAAATAAATTGTATACATTAATTATAAGGCTTACACATTGTTTTCCTTGTAAACATCAATTTTAGAAGTCCCGAAAAGTTTATTGTAAATTTTAATTTATTTTTCTTCCTCTAATAAAATAATGTCATTAATCAGAATTAGACATTATTGTATAACTTTGGAATACAGTTGGGCATGGGCAGTGCAGCAGAAACATTATGTGGGCAAGCCTTTGGAGGGAAAAGGTATGAAATGTTGGGAGTATACCTGCAAAGATCTACAGTCATTTTGATGGTAACCGCTATTCCTCTCACAATAATCTACGTATTTTGCAAGCAAATTCTGTCACTTCTGGGTGAATCTGAGAAAATAGCATCTGCAGCAGCAATATTTGTTTTGGGTCTAATCCCACAAATCTACGCCTATGCTGCTAATTTTCCTATCCAGAAGTTTATGCAAGCACAGAGCATTGTGGCACCTAGTGCTTACATTTCTTTGGTTACAATCTGTATCCACATATTTTTGAGCTGGCTGGTGATTTACAAGCTAGGGTGGGGTCTATTTGGGGCAGCAATTGTTTTGAGCTTGTCATGGTGGATTGTTGTTATAGCGCAGTACATTTATATTATGAAAAGTCCGAGGTGTAAGAAAACATGGACTGGCTTTTCTCTTCAGGCCTTCACTGGATTGCCATCCTTCATAAGGCTATCTATTGCTTCTGCTGTCATGTTATGGTAAGTTACTACTTTTTTTTTCCTTTTTTTTAATATAGGTTGTCAACTTGCTATTATGGACATGAGATTATGTTTTATATCGATTATCTCTTAGATTTTATATCGCTGGTTGATTTTCTCTCTGTCTGATTGTCTGTCTATCTATTTATAGTTCTATCATCTTTTATATCAAGATACCTTAACAATTAAACCATATTCTTATGATGTCAGGCAATCAATCTGTTTCACTGTCTGTCTATTTATGATATTTTATATCAATATACCATATTAGTTAAATTATATTCTTATGGTGTAAGAATATTTACATAGTTAATAGGTTGATTACCCTTAATTACATACATCAATTTGTAAAAGATGAATTATTATATTTTGTAAATCATGTTATCCTAATTTTGTTTCTATCAGTTTGGAAACATGGTACTTTCAGATAATGGTGCTCTTGGCAGGCCTTTTGAAAAATGCAGAAATTGCATTGGATTCATTGTCTGTATGGTATTTTCTCTTTACTTTTACCCTTTTTGCCTTTTAAAATAAACATTAATTTTGATCATAAAGTAATGCAGGAATGTAGTTCAGAATTCTTTCCCTTAATCAGATTTCTTATTAGATCCAAAGAAACAACGTAGATTGAGATTCTCATTTACTTACATGTTCATCATTCTTCATTAATTCGTCATATAGTAATGTAGAAATGTAATTCATAAATTTTCTATTAATCAGATTCTTAGTTTAGCTTTGATTATCTTACCATTAAAAAATATTATTAGATCCAAAGAAAACATAGTAGATTAAGATTTTATTCACTTACATGTTCATCATTCTTCATGTAGCACATCAATTTTGGGATGGGTATTCATGGTACCTATTGGGTTTAATGCTGCTATTAGGTGAGTTAGATTTATTTTTAGACTTATTTTTCAAAGAGATGATTTACAACAATGCAAAAATATGAGATGATTTTGTTTAATACTTTCCTCTTGGATTGTATTTAGTGTTAGAGTGAGCAATGAGCTTGGTGCTGGAAATCCAAAAGCAGCAGCATTTGCAACGATAGTAGTGACCACATATTCCTTCTTAATAGCATTGATATTTGCCATTGTTATTATGATTCTACGGAATGTTATGAGCTATGCTTTCACAGAAGGGAAGGAAGTAGCAGATGCTACAGCAGAACTTGCTCCGTTTCTTGCTGCATCAATTATTCTCAATGGAATTCAACCAGTACTTTCAGGTTCTCATTTAATATTCATTTTCACTTTTGAAAATTTGATTCGTTGAACGAGTCTACATATTTATGATTTCATTTATATTTCTTATTTTATCATTATTATATCATACTTCAAAAGAGTTATTCATATCATTATTTTAGGGTAGGTTATTTAGATTTCATATGATGCATTAGGTAATGGTTAATTTAGCAATTCATATGTTTGTGTGTATATTATTTTAGGTGTGGCTATTGGTTCTGGATGGCAAGCTCTTGTGGCTTATATAAATATCGGCTGTTATTATATTGTTGGAGTACCTTTGGGATGCCTTCTAGGATTCAAGTTTGATTTTGGAGTGAAGGTAAGAAATTATATATAATCTAATATATTGAAGTTTTGTTAAATTAATGTAGTAGTGTATTATTTGATTTTCAACTTTGACATTGATTGGATACTAGATGGATTAAAGAATGAATAGAACAATGATGAAATATCAATTCTTACATAAGAAATTATTTTTCTTTTGATGACAGGGAATTTGGCTAGGGATGTTAGGTGGAACAACCTTACAAACTATAATTTTATTGATTATCACTTTGAGAACAAATTGGAAAAAAGAGGTAAGTTCTTAAGTTCAAAGTTATTTTTTAATTTTAAATACTGTAGAAGTAATTGAAAAATAATAAATTTGACAAGATTCTTCATATTAACTAATATTATTAGAGTTAAATAGTTTAATTTTCTTATAAAATGATAACAAAATAATATTTATCTCTAAGATATATTATATAATTAAATGTTTTCTAAAATGAATTCCAATTCAAACTATTATTAAAAAGTATTTGCATTATTATTGGGTTGTAATTTTGTAATGTTTTATCAAACATGCAGGGTGAGACAAGTAAAGAAGTTGATTTGAAAGTATTTGAATCTATAATTTTTAAGGTTTTAATCTCATGATCTAACATGTTTGAAAAACATGTTCCTTGATTAGTATTTTCTAGAGTTTCAATGTAGAAAATATAATAAATATCCTAGTAATATGTTCAATCTTGGAAAAATGAAGGTCTATAGTAAACATTAAGTTTTTGCAAAAAGAAAACATGATATTTTATGAAGACCAAAAGATTTAAGGTTGCAACCATTAGAATAAACGAAGTATCACAATCATCCCCACTAATGTTATAAGTATTTAAATATAATCAATAAATTCTAATGAATGCTTACCTAGGTTGGGAAATTCCCTTCTAGAAACTTCTAGCTTTGAAACACACCATTCTAGTGGTGCTTAGTGTCATATAGGGAGATATGTAGGAATATTAGTAGAAGAAAATGGGAAGTTAGAGTTTTGAGGTTGGGGTTAACATCTAACACATGCCATACAAGAAGAATGAGAGGGTTAGGAGAAGGTATATCATTTGGAAAGAGACTAGATCTATGATAAAAAAAAAAGAAAGGAATTCAATTTATTGAGGTGGTATTCTAGGAAGGAAAATTCCAAAACCTCTTGATAAAATGCTCACATATATGAGTTTAGCCACAAAACTTTCTATACTTATAAACATTAAGACTAGGATGGTTGGGATCATAAGGCTTAGCTTATTAAAAAAAATAGAGGGAAAGGAATCCCAATTCACAACATTAATTTATTTGAAAGGGAACATTATTTAATAAAAATAGAACACCAAATGAATTAAATAATTATAAAATTAGTTCGCAAAATACAATGAAGTGGAGAAAACCCCAAGGGTGAACCCTTAGTCATATAAGAAAATATTAGTTTCTTCAAATATGTAGAGGAATACATCACACTACTTTTTTGTATTAATAATCAATTGTAAATATACTACTCATACAAGTATCAACACGAGAGTATTGAAAGCTCTTGCATCCACAATCGTGAGATTACTAGTAGCTTCTTTTAAAATACCACACTAGAAGTCATCAATAGAAGACAAAGAGTCACAAATTAGAAATCCAATTATTTAGAAACCGATTCCACATTATAAACCAACTATGAAAAGAGTTAAGAAACATACAATTACATATAAAATGTATCTCTAGTATTATAACTTGAGCCTCCACAATGGAAAATCAATCACTTAATCAATTAAGTTCAACCCCTTAGACATATAACATTGCTTAGATAAAAATCTAATCAAATAAATATATTTAGTTAACACAAATTAACATAGATACCATTGTTCAAGATTATCATTATCATAAAATTAAATAAATACATAAATTAAAATAAATGAACATGATGGTTAGGTTGAAAAATGATAAGAAATGATCTATCAATGTTAGCAATTATTTTCCTTAGTTCAATACTTTTATGTCTCCTTGTGATAAAAAAATATATTCTTAAAAATTAATTTTTTTTACTTTACTTTAGTTTTGCACTTATACAATTGACCTCTATGAGTGTGGACTTGATATTTTATGTGAACTAGTGATTAAACTAATAAATCTCAACCAATCAAAATTCACTATTTTTCAAATAATATTATATCTTAATATTTGATAAAGTAAATTACAAAATACTTAACTTTTCTAATTTGTAGAAGTATTTTTCATTCATTTTATTGGTTGAAAAACTTTGAGCGATAAGGGTGGATTTCTCGGAAATATTTGTTTAGATTGCAAAGTTCAATATGAGCGATTTTTTAGGTGAACATTTTCATAATAAAATTTATAAGCCAATCAAATATATTTCAATTTTGTTAGTAATATCATATGTTGATAGTTTGTACAGTAAAGTTGCAATATGAAATATGAAAGTAAAATTATGATTTTATAATTTTACTTTCATATGAAGTTATAAAATCACATTAATTGTAAAGTAAAGTTGCAATATGAAATATGAAGTAAAATTATGATTTTATAAATTTACTTTACAAACTATTGAAACATGAAAGTAAAACTATTGCAATATGAAATATGAAAGTAAAATTATGAAAGTAAAGTTGCAATATGAAATATGAAAGTAAAATTGAAAGTAAAGCAATATTTTTTATAATAATACTACATTATAATATAGTAAAATATTTAAGATTTCAAAATTCTAAAGCTATTTTTCTTAGTTAATGTTTGAAGAGTAAATTTAAGTGAATTAATCATCAAAATTTTATTGAAGTGCTTTTATATTTTATATATTTATTTTTTTATTTTTTATTTTTATATAATTAAAATTAATTTTCTACAATATTATTGGTTGTGAAATTATATCTAATATGGAGATTATTGGGCTATAAGATTGAAGCTTATATTTATATATATTTTTCTATTTTTTCTAGATTAAATTCTTTCATATCAATTAATACATTATTAAAATCTCATATATTTATTTTTTATTAAATTTAATATTAGAAATTATAGAATAATAATATTATAAAATAATTTAATTTCATCTATTTTCCAAAGATAAAATTAAAGTACTTGTTAAAAGTTAGTATGTTTTCAAAAAAATAGTATTAATTGTGTTTAATTGATTAAATGTAAGTGATTTATTTTATTAGAAACTACAAAAAAATTCAAGTTATTTTTAATAAATTAAGTTAAACTTATTTTTTTATTTATAAATAAAGTTATCATAATTTAATGACCATTCAATTTTATTTCATATTTCATAAAATTCTATGTAAATCTTGAACATTAATAAAACTTATACAAATTATGTATAAAACACCTTAAACAATGTTGCATCTCTATGAATGTCTACTATATTTTATAACAAAATAGACTTGCCAATATTTGGCAGGAACTTCGTTGCTCTGTAGCCTTGTTTATATTTCTCATTCCAACATCATATTTGAGTTGATGTATGAAAAAATGGAGTTAATATAATTTTTAGGTATGCACTAAATTTTAAACTTCATCTTTTCTAAGGTTAGACACCTATAGTGAAAAAAGGTTAGACACCTATATTGAACAAAGGTTAGACACCTATATCGAACAAATTTATGAATTGAGGAAAACAAGATAAAGGACACTAGTCAATCATCTATTGGGCCTAAGATAAAATGACCTCTAGTGTAAATACAACTATAGTGAATTTGGCAAAAGAAATGCCTCATTTTGTAATTACTTGAAATTGTTATTTTCTCTAGTCTAGTGGGATCATGGACTATTATAGAAATCATTATCAATAGTAATATAAAGTATAGGTCTATGACCTTTTATCCAAAAAATAAATAAAAATAAAACTATATTCATTTTACTCCCCAAATATAAGTGTTAGATAAGTCATAGTATTCCCTCTGTGAATTTTAAATGAATGATTGAATCTCCTCAAATATACAATTCACAAAAAAATACTTGTTTTGAATCTTTGAGTACAAAAGTGGTCAATAATAAATATTTTTGAGTTTTAAGAATGAAGAGTTCAAATCCATGATTGCAAAAGTTGATTAGGTGACGTTCATGTGCAAATATAAGATTTGTGATGTTGACAAATGAGTTTCTTAGACATGACTAAACATTTAGAGATTAGTGATGAGGAGATTGAGATGTGTAATTCAATAAGCCCATCCCATACAAAATTATTCTACTTATAAAATAATTATTTTATTTACAACACTCTAACCAAAATAAAGCATAAAAAGACAAAAATAAATTGAAAACTTAATTATTTCTTGAACTATATGTTAAATTTTATAAATATGTTTAACCAAATTCTTTTGTTCTGAAATAATGGCAGGTGGAAAAAGCTTCTGACCGCTTGTCAAAATATGATGCTAAAAGTGAAGATACAAGTCAAGAAAATGCAACAAACAATAATGTGATGTATTAGTTTCATTCTCACTTTAAAATTAGTTAATATCATGAAAAGAAATACTTAACTACTCATTTTTTTGATGTAGGCTTAAGGGAGGAACTTTTGCTTTGTAGAAAGAGTTTCATTGGGCCATTTTATGGAGAGGAAGGGATTAAGATTGAATTAAATCTCTTAATAAAATAAAAGCGACATTATTGTCTTGTTTGTGCTAGATGTAGTCTAGTATATTTATACAAGGTTTTAGATTTTTAAAAATTTCACGTGTTCATGAAATAAGTTTAAAAATGAGACATATTTCCATCATTTTTTAAGATAAGATTAGAGAATATAATATGAAAAATATTTAAATAACAATGATATTTGTATTGTACATCTTTTTGGTCTTCATCATGATAATTTTGGTGATACATGGAATAATGTAAAATTTTCAAGAATATATTTCTTAAAATTTTACCACACTCTATTTATGTTTGATATGCATTTTCTATGGCTCTCTTTTTTTAGTTCAATTAAAATTATATTTTTATTGAATGGAGAAAATAAATTAATTACATTATAAGATGTGATCAAATCAATGCTAGAAAGTGAAAAATTGTAATACCCACCTTGATGCAGAGTGGTCAACAGAGGTGGTGGATAGGTGACAACAAATGATCAAATTTGAGAGACTTGGGCACTACAACCCCACTAGTCCCTAAGGCACACAAATAGCCCAAATAGCCCAAATGACTAGGGTGGATAAAAATGGTGTAAAAAAGATGTATTTGACAAGATTCAACCACTTTTGGACTCGTATGCAATACCCAATGGCCAAATTGCTCAAACTGCCTACTAGGCCTAGTTGCCTCTCAACTAGCACTGTTGGGATTGTTTCTTCTCGTTTTCTCTTACTTTTCCCAAAACACTAACCAAAAAAATTATATTTTTGGATACCCTTTTCGGATTTACACAACATACTAGAAGATTGGGTAGATTTTTTTTGGATCACTATCTTCTGCTCACCCTAGTGACCACTTTTTGGGCAAAAAAGATGGTCATTTAGCAAAGAAAGTGTCAACCAGTCTTATCACAAAGACTCCAAAATCTCAACAATGAATTATTATGGTCAAATAATGACAAATATCCACTTGGATTGATTCCAAGTCTTCTCCAAGAATCCAACTCCCAACTAGGCTCTCTCTAGGGCCTCCAAATCAAGGTTTTTTTCAAAAACACCTCTCCAAGGCATTCCCAATCAATCTAATGGATGGATCACCTTTAGATAATCCCAAAAAAACCTTCCAAGTCATAAAATACCTCTCTCCTTTAGGTAGATCAATGGCTTCTATTGTCATGGCACCATTTTCTTCACAAAACCTCATGTAATCAGCACTTCATCTGATGCTTCCCCTACAAATAAGTATATCTCCTACATTAATAGGTGTTACTACATTATATTACAAACATAGGATTCATCCCCAACCATAGAAGTCACAACCATGGGGATGAATCAAGATTTCATCCTTGAAACCCTTGCCCAAACAAGGACTGTCACGATACAGTCAACCTTGAGGGCTTTAAATCAACTCAAAATGACTTTAAGAGAATTCAAAAATGATGTATAAACATTCAAAAATGCCTCCAAATGATTTAAGTCAAAGAAACATTCAATAAAGATCACAAAAGTGCAAGAAAATCATTGTTTATTGCTCAAAAATAGGTATAGTCCATATTTTCATCAACACCAGTCTATACACCATGAACCTCACTCCAAAATGGATCAAAATAAGTCTTAATAACTTCCTACAACCTCCCAAACTGACCCCAATCAATTGGGTGGTTTAAAACACCATAAACAACTCCTAATCTCATTTTCCCCCCAAATCCTCAACTAGCTGTTGGGATTTTAATTTTAATTTTCTAACTTTAAAACTATTGCATTTTAATCATCCAAACCAATCCAAATTGGAGGATTTGATATCAAAGGATCAAATAAACCTATTCCAATCCCAATCTACCATTTTTAACCCTTAGATCTCATCATGGTTCATTTTACAATATTTTGCTCCTAAGGTCCTTACTAGGACCTCTAGGAGATTTACATTTGGACCAAATTGGTCATTACAAATCTTCATAATTGGTTTCAATATATCCCAATTGACATGTTGGATAGTCTTCTTTTTTTCCACCATGCCTGGCTTGTCCATGCACTTAGGGGATCTCATTGATGCTCCTACATCACACCTCCTTACCGTCATTTATGTTTATGATGCCAACCCTTTCAAGACCACCTTTTATGAATATTAAATATTTGGTTATATTTAATGATTTAGTGCTATGATAATTTAATCATTTGATTTATATCTTAAATGATGATGGTTATTTACATATGATGATGTTACTTATGTTATGATTTTTACTAACCCCATACTTTCATGTGTATGGTTGATCTGTATGTTTTATATTTCTATTTAATGTACCTGATGTGGTTAAGGTACAAAGTCATAGTTACTTTCTCATGAGATGCACACGATTGACCGATCCCCACCATTGTCTGTTAAATATATATATGATGCAACCCAATTTTAACCATGAACCAATATCATAAAGAATTTACATGAAACACAATAGATTATTTCAAAATTAACAACTCTTCATTATTCATCCAACTATCCTATGTCTTACAATAGCATGAAACACTAATTTAACCCATTTCAAAAATTACCAATTTTGGCAGATTTTCACAAAACCTATTTTTTCCATTTTTGTTAATTTTTAAAACAACTCCTAAAAAATGTTTTTTCCCCTAAAAATGCCCTAAACAAAGATAAGAAGAATTGCCAACTAATCTTTGAAATTTAGAAACATGATTTCGAAGTTATTAAAAAACACAACTTTCTAAAAAATAAAAAAACACTGAAAGCCAATTTTGGAGGCCCAAACGAACTTTCTAGCTCCCGAAAAGATGTCATAGTGGCTACCGACTAAGTGGAGCTCTATCACCAATCCAATTGGCATCTCCTGAAGAATCTACCTATAAAATTTCAATAAAAACGGACAAGCGAATCAAAAGTTATGATTATCAGAAGTCCTTGCGCACACACACACACACACACACACACACACACACACACACACATGTTCTAGAGAGAAAGTTTTGTCTCTATAGTGGAATTGGAAGAATTGGTGAAAGCTTAAGATTGTTAGAATTTTGGATCGTTCCTTGTGGCTTCTATCAATTGGTGGATTAAGGAAGGGTTATTGAAAACCTTTGTAAAATCTTCCTTTCAGGAAAGACTGTCTACTTCGTGTCTACTAGGATTGGTATGGAATATGGGTGTCAAATTCCAAAATTGATCTTTATTGAAGAAATGAATTGATTTGATTTTTTATTATTTTAAGAAATTGGATTGATTCTTTGTGTAGAAAATGTCGGTAAAAATCTAGATCTAGATACCTCTGTGTTCACTTTAGAGAAAACTATATTTAAATAGACCCGTTGAAAACCTTAGGATTACAATGAGAAATTTGGAGGCTATTGAAATTAAAAAATCTACCTAGTTTAATTTATAATTTTTTTTGCTTTTGGAATGTATATTCCTCCTACAAAACTTGATGAAATTATTTGATTTTATATGTATTGGTTTATCTATGGCGCATGCTATTTTTATACAATATTTTTTTGTTAGAAAATTATTAAAAGAAAAAGAGACCCTGTCATGGCCGGTAGGCACCACTGACTACCCTTAAGAGTGCAAGAGGGTCAAATAAATAAATAAAATGAAAAAAAAATTATTTAAACTTTGTATTATATTAAATTTTAATTTATATTAAATTTAGTAATATAAATTTTATTTATATTATTAAATTTTATTACTTAATTAATTTAATTATTAATTGACTTAATTATATTATCCTTAACTAATTATATCTAATAAATTAATTTACATATAATTTTTATATATAAATTAATTTATAGAGGTTTATGTTATTGATTTTAATAAAAAAATTTAATTATAATGTTATTTAGTAATTTTACTCAATAAGTTAATATGTATAACTTGAGTATTACAAATTGATTTATAAAAGTTAGATTGATATTCTATTAATGAAATTAGTATCCATAGATAACCTAACGATGTTAGTAACTATGTCGATTGTGACTTAAGATTATCTAAATTAATAATAATAGTCAATTTTGATAAGACATTAAATACACCTCATTTTTGTATTCTTTATTCTTTATTTGATTTGGAAGTTTTTCTTTGTTGATCTTGTTCTCATTATTTATTTATATGGGTAGAGTATTGCCCTATGTTGACTTTGTCCTTGCAGATTAGATTTATACTAGTATGTGTGTGGGTTTATTCTTTGTCCAAAGTTAATAACCTTTTTTGGGACATGATTGGTTCATCTCTTGCTTTGTGTACATTTGTAATGAGATGTCATGTGTTCTTTGTGTTGGCATAATTGATGGAGACTAATGAAGTGAAGGTGTGTACTAGGAAAGTACCTTCATAGGGTTAGTTTGATAATAAATAAACAAAAGAAACTAAATTACCACAATTAGTGAGCTATTTAATACAAATAAAGTCAATAAGCACTCTATGGATCTCTAATTAAGAATGCTAATGCAAAGCTCTCAACAAGCTTCCATTAGTGATAGTCCTAAGATGAGAAAATGATAAATATTAACATAATTAAAGCCTATTTCAATGAAACTATGCTCAATCATTCCTAAAATTGCATTTCTAACTTAAATTCTCAATAATTTAGATGCAATTATTAGATATGTGGATCCTTTTCTCCAACATTTAGCCTTGCTTTTATAGATTTTTACAAGCATAGGGGGTGGAGATACTTTGATCATGATTGAGTTTGAGTTAAGTCCATGGTTTCAAATATGGGGATAATTTCAATATTTTGTCCTCAAAGCTTGGGACAATGAGACAAAATGAGTTGTCAAGATGCTCTCACCTTATGAGTGATTGAGATTCGATCTTCTCTTGATCTATGTGAGTCCAATCCTTAATTCCTATTGGTTGAGGTATCTTCCTCCCATGTGGTGGATGAGGGAAATTAGGAATTAATTAATTGAATTTAATTGATTTATTTAGCCACGTGTACCCCTTAAATGGGTTGATTTAATTTTTAATTTAACTATACAATTAATTAGATTAATTGCATATTTAATTGATTTATCTTGATTTGTCTTGATTTAATTGATTTAATGGCTTTTGATTTTCAATTAATGTTTGATTTTGGCTTGATTGAAATTAATGTTTTGGTTTTTCCTTAGTTTCTCACTTGGTTTGATCTTGACCATTTTTAGGTGATTACAAATGCCTCTCTTTGAATCAATGTGTGAAGCGCATTGGTTCATAGAATGTCTGATGTCCTGATACAGATTCCTGATTTCTGATTCGATTTCAATGATAGATGTAGATTCCAGATAAATTCCTAATTGATTGATAGTCGTGATAGTCATTTCAATGATGGATCCTCGATATGATGCTTGATTTGACATGATTTTCTGATTTAGATGCCCCACTGATGAGTTCAAAAAAATTTGTGTTCTCTGATTTAAGTCAACAATGATGTGATTGCATGCCCCCTCAGGAGATGAATTGAAATGATTTTGGATGATTTGGTTGAGATTGGGAAATTTTTATTTGTTTGTGGATAAAATCAATGTGAAAATGCCCCGATCATGAGAGAATTTGATGAGAAAAGATTTGATTGATAAGATGTTGTTGATGCTCCAGATAAATTCATGATGGTTTGGTATTGTTTGATGTAAGTCAGAATCACTTGGTTGATGTTGATGTCAATTTGATAGGATACGTTGATGGGTTGATATTTTTCTCTCAAGATCTAGAGAGAAAAAATAATGATTTTCCTTCCTCAAGATCTAGAGTTAGGAGATTTTATGCGGTCAAGATGAGCAAATGGATGATATGATAATTTGATTGATGTTTGATGATCAATTGGATGAATTGACTGATTTATATTTGATTTGATATGATTAGATGTTTTGATGATATGGAGTTGATTGGATGTTCTCATGATGCAAAATTAGGAATTGGTAGAAGAGAGGGGTCATTCGCTAGTGTAGTTGCAGATATAGATATAAGTGATGGATTGTGTTAGGTTGCCCCTAGTTGATTAGCATGATTGAATATTGATGATGTCCTTGATGAAGCATGAATCATTTGATGGATCATGATTTAGATGTACTTGTATCTCGATGATGTTTATGTTCCTTTGATGATAAGATTAAGCATGATTTTTGATGATGGATAATTTATACATTGATGATGTTGATCGGGACTTTGATTATACATTGATGGTTTCTAATGTATATTTCCTTGATTTATTTTGATATAGATATTGATGTATTTTTATATGGTCCTTTGATGATAATAATTCTACCCCATTTACCTTTCCTTAGATATTTTGATAAAAATGATCCACATGCAAGCTAATATGCAATTAATCTAACATGGATGCAGCTAGCTATCACTATTCTGATTTTAGATGCTTATTTTCATCATCGATCTTTTGGAACATGAAATTGGTACAACCCTCATTGTTTAGATTTTTAACCATGATGATACGAATACCACATTCCTCGGATTTTAATAGTGCAAGTAAACAAACAAAGAATTGATCCCTTTCATATACAAATGTCCTTGATGATTCATTGATGATAATGTCATTAAACGGATTCACATAATGCTATGAATCAGCATGGAAAGCAATCAAACATAAATCAAGCAAATATCATGTCTTCATCATCACTCGTCTAGTCAAACTTCATCGATTTACTAAAAAGACATGATTCCAAATAATAAACTAACACGTTTAACATTTTTTCTTTTTGTTCGTAGATCCATATTTCAAAAACTTCATCCACTTTGATCCTTAGTTATGTTTAAGCCTTTTTATATTTTGATCTGATTTGTTGTTTGAAGATTCAATGTGTCAAATGATGTTGTTTATATCAAGTGTTTAGATGTTTGAAATGTGATATTGATCAATAAGTTCAAGTGTAGCAATGTTTTGATTTTGATGTGATGATTTTGTGCCAACTTGCATCTATTTTGCTAAGCTCTATGAATTTGGATTGGTGCCCCCTAGTTTGATTCAACAATGATAATACTTTGTTGGGAAATGCAACTTTTGAGAGTTTATTTAAGATTTTATGATTTTACGATTTTTTTAAAGATTTTTTTTTTTATGTTTTTGGATTTTTAAAATATTTGTATTTTTTTAAAAGATTTTGAACTTTTTGGATTTTAATTTTTGATTTTTTTTTTCAAATATTTAGATTTTTTTGGATTTTTCAAGAACATTTTCACCTTTTTAGATTTTTTAGAGATCACTAGTTCTCAAACAAGATCACATTGATTTGTCCCCAATGTGTACCAAGGTATAGGATATGAAAGATGGATTTGCAAACTGATGATTCAATAATGAATAGGAAATGATGGATGAAGCAAGTGTGTTACCCATAGTACCATCTCCTCAAGATTATCCAAGCCAGGAAAAAATAATATCTCAATGTAGACTAATAATGTGGTGTTGGATAGCATATGGAATAATGACCCCGTGTCATGACGATGGTCCAAAGGAGTGGACATATCAAGAGACTTTCTATAACATATTTTCCATTTCTTTCATTCTTCATTTGGATCAAGATCAAGGGATCAATGTGGATAGGATCACACAATCATGATAAAGGGGTGATGGAGGCTATGAGTGAAGGTTTGGGATTATGGGAAGGCTTCTTAGGAATAATGAAGGTGGATTTAGAATAAGCAAGATCAAGATAGGGTAGCATGAATGAAACAAGTGAATAGGCTAATGGATAGGATAATGCATGTAAAGATACTTAATGCTCATGGATATGCTCAACCTTATCAAGATCAAAGGTGAAAGATGGAATATGAATGCAAGTGAGATAAATGGTAGAAAGATGGAGGATATGATGGATGGAACTTGCCCCCTAGTATAGAGTGCAAGAGAGAGGAATTACACATGATTCTTGTTTGTCAGGTTTTCATCATGGTACTTGTCCAAGATGCCACAAGAAGTGGTTTTCACCATAAGATGGATTTATTTCTCTTTACTTTTTTTTTCTACCAAGGCCTATTTACCAGGTTTTCACCAAGACACTTTTTTTTTTCAATTTTTTTTTTAATATTTGAGTTTTGGAGGGACTCAAGCCTCATGCTCTTTGGACACTCGAAAATGTATGATATGACGATCCAAGTCTACTGAAAGGTATGCTCAAAAATCTTGATAGGGTGACGAAAAAGTGATATGGTGGATAAGGTAGAGGGTGGCTAAAGATTTATGTGACAGAATGGATAAGGGAAATGGAAGGATAATGAATGAGAAGATAATAAGTCTTTCTATGCGTGGGAGTGAAAAATGGAACAAAAGAATGAGGAATAGGAAGATAAGAAGTATTATCAATATCAACATCGAAGCACACCTTGAAGGGTATTTGAATAATGGAGAAAAAATGGGTGAAATAGCTGAAAGTTTTGAGGTAAGAGAGGATATGGCTCTTGGGACACACAGACCCAAAATGGATAGATAAGATGGAATATTTTTGGGAGAATGTGGAGTGGAAGTCTTTGGAAGCTTGAATATCAACCTTGTTTTTTCTTTTATAGGCAAGTCCCTTAAAAGTGACTTTGGAATCCATATTTTATTTGATTTTTCTATTCTTTTTGATGCTTTGGAATGCATTTCTTCAATCAAGGATTTAGGAACCAACATTTTATTTGATTTTTCTTTCTTCTTGATGGACCTTTGTGGTCTCTTGAATATTTCTTTTCTTCTTGCATTCACATGTCAATTAGATTGGACATAGTGATCTTCATACATAAGTGGATTCTTGATTTTTTTATTCTTATGTTGCACATGCAAATTGCTTCCAAACGACTTGGTATTGGTGGATAAATAAGGTTGATATGGATGGTTCTGATGAAGGGTGCTCCCCTTAATGCCACAAACACATAACAGAAATAGAGAAACAATAACAATTTGCAAGAACATAAAATGGGCTTCTTTTTATCTCCACAAGTTTGGAATTACAAATTTTAGAATTACAATATGCAAAGCCACATGGGAATTTTCTCTCACAATATTCTTTAGGAAAAATCCTCGAATCATTACCCAAATCTACCTAGAACTACTCTGAATTTCCCTAGACAACACTATGGGCCTTCCTTATATAGGCAATTTTCCACCGCCCGAGAAGGTTCCAAAAATTTAGCCATTAAAGCCACCTAGCCATAGAATTATTTTATTTTTTTATAATTATTACATTAGTTTTGACTCAAAATAATTACAAATTATGTTTTTAGGTAGCCCAACTTCCAGAGGCCATAACTTTTTAACCGCAGCTCCAGTTTTCTATTATAACCACTTTTTAGAAATGGCAAGACCTAATCTATAGTTCTTGACTCACACAAGCTCCAGTCAGTTGGGGTTCGATCATGATCTCAAAATATTTAAAAATATTTCTAAGGCCTTCAAAATTGAGCTCAAATATTTCATACCTAAAAACCTAAATAACTTACCGATATAGATGATATGGCAATGAAACTCAACTGGTAGGTTGATATGACTAAGATGAACCTCCACCTGTGAAATCAGAACATTTTGAGCTCATATGGATGACTTACTAAAAATAATAAGTTTCCATAAATAACATCTCTACACAAGATAGCCCTTATTGAAAAGAAACCAAAAATATTTTTGGGTGATGCAAGATTTCCCTTACACCTAGGGTAATTTGAGAAGTAACCCTATCATGGTTCAGGTGTGAAGAGGAAAACCAAGATGGTTAACCTCCTCCCTTGTCGGCCATGATAAATCTTCAATAGGTCATCCTTTCCATCTGATCAGATATTTTTCATATGTCATGTTGCTTGTGCTTCTTCCAACATGACTATGTAGTATATCCTCAATCTCCTTGATAGCTGAAGTAGTTGCTAGAATACTCCACTGTGCTTCTGTGATATCATCTTCAACACCCCCTTCATGATACTCTGTCAGATCTAAAATGTTAAATATTGGTGAAATATTCAGCTTAGTAGGCAATTCTACTTCATAGGCATTTCCTGAATCATGCTTCTTTAGTATCTTACATGGCCCAAACTTCTTCATTTTCAGCTTGTTACAAGTACATACTAGAAATTGATCCTTCCACAGATGAACCATGACTTCATCCCCAACCTGAAATTCCTTATGCTTCCTTTTCTCACCTATCTTAGCCTTATACTATGTATTCATCTTGTTAATGTGTTTCCTCACCTCCTCATGGATGTTCTTCAAATGTTCTGCAAAATCCTCATCTTCAACACTACTTATTTATGCTTTTTTTATTTTCCTCAACTCATATGCATTTCTCAAACTACTTTCATATACAATCTAGAATGGTGATTTACCAGTGCTCCTATTGATAGAATTATTGTATGCAAATTCCACTTGTGGTAAAATCAAATCCCATCCACTAGTTGGCTTATCTCCAACCAACCATCTCAACAAATTCCCAAAAATTATATTCACCACTTATGTCTGTCTATTAGTCTATGGATGATGTGATGAACTAAACTTCAAATCTGCCTTTAACTTCTTCCACAATGTGTGCTAGAAATATCCAACAAACTTAGTGTCTTGATTTGAAACTATGCTCTTTGGCAAACCATGTAGTCTCACCACTTCCTTGAAAAACAATTATGCTTCATGAACAAAATCATTAGTCTTCTTGCAGAGCTGAAATGTACCATCTTTGAAAATCTATCAACCAACACAAAAATTGAATCATGTCCCCTCTGAGTGCTTGGTAAACCAAGAAAAAATTCTTGTTGGAAATCTATTATGGGGAAGTGATATATTGAGAGGGAGGGTGAATCAGGTATCAACCAATTTATACATTTTGACATAAAAAAAACTTGCATAGCATAAGAATCAAACTTAACACTGTAACATATCTAATATGCTAATCATCATCCATGATAATAATTATAACACAATGATTTTGGTTACCCAGAAACCCTTGAAAGGTAAAAATGGGGTGGGGATGACACCCACAAATCTTCACTACTGCAATATTAAAGTTTTCTTGTTAGGGCTACAAGTTTGATCATAAAAGATGATCTACCCTATGAGGGGTCTACCTTGTTAAGAGCTTTGAGACTTATACAACCTACCTTGCAAAAAGATTTAAAACTTACAATTAAGTAAGCACTTGATTAGGATATTTACTAAGGTCTGTTAAAACCACTATGTTAAGAGATTTACCTTGATTCACTTATTAGAATGTCTCAGTGCCTGATCCTCCAGTTTTCACTATGATGTTGATTATAGATCTTCTCCTTACAATATAGATTTGATCTCTTCTATCAAATATGTCTCTAATCTATCCTTCACTTCTCTGCTCGGTCACTGAACTCCATTTCTGATAGTCAAAAAGAAACTTTGCTTCTCTGCAAGCATGACATCTCCTTCATACTCATGCCCCTCTCATAATGTGTTTTAGGGTTCGGATCTCATCTTATATAAACAATTAATTATCTCCAATATTTAAGATCTATGATCTGGATTGTCTACTTTTTCCTCTTAACCTTTCCCTAATTTTGATTGGTTCCATGAATTACATAGGGATTAATGATTACAAATCTAAAGCATAATCATCTCTGTGAATTCCTCTATCAATAATAAATATTATGTAGATGTTGGCCAAGATGGTTTACCTAAGTGTTTGTGCCATAACAAACACATATGTCAACTCTGGCTTACTTGACATTTGATATCTTTGGCACTCAGCACTTACTGTTCTTCATGTCATGTTGCTCAACACTGACATCTTTACCTAACTCGGCATAAACTGACATGACTGATACTGAAGTACTCAGTGACCTCTATCTTACTTGAAAGTAACTACTACTTGGTAAATGTACAATATACATGACTTGGCCTATACATGATGACTCGGTCACAGTGATGACTGACCAACATTGCCTAGAAAATGACTAAGTGTAAGACACTAATAGACAACAAAACTTAGGGATCAACAATCTCCCCCTCTGAAATTAGTGGAAAAAACACTTTGTCATGACATTTTCATTACATTTACAAGAGTACTTAGTACTATTTTTTTTAAAAAAGAATACTCCCCCTAAGACTTAACTTGGTCTTCAATTTTTTTTTACATATATACATTTGCAAAACTAGTATGTCATACTAGGGTATGTGCAGGATCAAGGTATGCCAAAAAGTGGCGATGTGAAAAAATTAACTTTTCACTCATCCAAAAGTGCACTAATCCATTTTTTTGAATTTTTAGTAGGCCTAGGTGTCAGTAGACCTGGCCAAGCCAAAAGCTAAAGCACATGCCTAATCAAATATCCAATTTTTGCTAGTAATTTATATTTACATAGCCCGACCACGTTCAACATTTTCATTTTGAAAATGTTGAACACGGCTTGGGGCTTTCAAATATCTGATCAAATCTCATATCCAATTTTCTTAAGATCACCAGGTAAGTTCAATTTTTAATTTTTTTATTGTTTTTATTATTTTGTAATAGAAATTTGTAGTTTTTTATATAAAAATTAGGGTTAAAATGAGTTTTTTTTAAATTTTTTTTTTAAATTGTAATTATCTATTTGTGTTCTAATTTTAATCAAACATGGACTCAAATCAATTAGAAAACCCTCCCAATGATCCCACAAATAATCCAGAACCACCTCCCAACAATCCCCCACTTTCAGAAGATGAACCAGTCTCAAGCCCTTGCTGTTTAGAGGATTTCATAGTAGACAATCTAAATCAGCTTGGAGGATTTCAAACCACATATGCTAATATCCCCACATTGTGCCCCATGTTTTCCACATTGAAATCCATTATTAAAAACATGGAGAAACTTACAGAAAAACACAATGTTGCACTTCTTTGGTGCAATTCCATGCACGCCCAGTTTGATGATGGGCTTGATTGTGATCAAGTCATGAACCTAAACATAATAAAATAGGACATATGTAATCTTTTTTGTGGATCCCAAAATTGGTCTAAAAGTGGACCCTAAAAAACCCAAGTTGTCAATTAAATGGTGCATAAATGGTGCAATATGTGACAACTTTTGGGACCGCTGGTGGATTGTTTTTGATAGACCACCTCACAACAATTTTGATGTCCCATTTTATTTTATTAAAAAATTCTATGCTGAATTTTTTCTCGGTCACAAGGTCAATTATTGGAGTATGAGACCAAACAAGGGTGTAGGATTAGGTTCTCCTAAGGATAGGCCATGGGCACACCAGGTGAAATCCCACACATATGTCCCCCCTCCCAAGATTTCACCACCTCCTACACTGTAGCATCCTGATATTATTGTTGAGGATGACTCACAGACTATTCGAGCCATTCACACCTTGATTGATCTGCTGGTTATGCAGAGCACAACATTGTTGCCTCCTCATCCTAATGCTTCTAGCCCTTCCAAATCCTCCATGAGCTCACATGTTTGTGTGCCCCACACTTGTATTATGTGCAAGAATCTATGCTTAGGTCCCCTGAATGATAGTGCCGCATATAAATAGGTCTTCAAGGTGGATGATACTACTCATCACACTACAGGCACTGAAGCACCTCATGAAGATGTGCATTAGAGGCATATAGAGCCATGGACTCCTACTATTATAGTAAGGGCAAACTGTTCACTTTTTACATTGTATTTAATTTTAAACGTTTGTATTTTTAGTAGAATTTTCTTATAATAATTTCCCACTTATGTTTTTTTATGTGTTATATTTATGTTTAGTTGATGATAGAGGAGGAGATGGCACATGTGGAGGGGTCCATGCTTTCGGCCATATTATTTGGCCTTAACACTTCCATGGTACATATGTTTTAATTTACTCATTGGTTTCCTTAAATTATTATAATAGTATATGTACATGTGTTTTCTAATTTTTACTATTGAATCTTATTACATAATGATGCAGGTGTCACCAGTTGCCATTGGGGGCAATGTGAGGGGGTTCATGCATCAGGTGTTGACAAGGGGAAGGTAATTAAGTAATTTAGTTTGTTTATGCATACATGTATACTTGTCAGTTGTGCGTAGTCATTTTTAATTTACATGGTTTCTTTGATAGAGTGTGGTGTCTGATGATGTCATGAGACCCTTTCACCATGATAGAGTCACAACCATCTCAATTTGCATTGATATCCCCATGGTACATATATTTATAAAGTTATTTGTGTGTATTTTACTATCAAGTATATATAATATGATCAAGTTATGATAGTATGAAGTATCTATTTGAATTTTTTAGGTCACCTCTAGTTTGAGGGAGGTAGAATGCCAAGGGTTTGTATCACTGATGACTCAACCAACATTTCCTGAAGAAAGTTCAACACAGGTAAGTTTTAATGTTAGTTCAGTTATTTTGTAAACATACATTTTCTACAAAGGATTTAACATTAAATAGTATAACTCGTAGATCAATCTCATGTTTTCAAACATATACAGGTTAGAGTTGACATTGGTGGCATTCTTCCTTCGCTACCAAGGACATATATTAGGTCTGCTGTCCTCGTGAGGAGACAGAGAGGTGAGGTACATGAGAGTTCAATTTTAATTTTAATTTTATTTATTATTGTTGACTATGATTCTGAATTTTTATATTTTATTTTTAGAAACCATATAAATTAAGTAATCTAACTCAGGGTTTCACTTTTGTGTTTGAATGCAAGATCCATCAGAGCCAAAGAGTACTTCAAAGAGGCTACATTTTGATGATCCACCAGTAGAATAGGATGTCCTAGAAACATTTGTAGTTGAACTTCTTATTTTGAGATGTCATATGACACATTTTGAGATGGTGTATGCCACATTGTATCTAGATATGTTGACATGTAAATATGTACACAATTATTGTTCATTTTGATATATATGAAACTTGATATTTGATCCAATTTGTTAATTGCATGTTCATTTATTCATTGTTAGTATGTAAATATTCTTGTGTGTATCTACTCATGTGTAAGTTTTATTCCTTAAGAATATTCATGTATATTCAAGTACATTCTTCATAACCTAAATTCATGTGTATGGGCTACATGTATGACTTAAGTGAATTCAAGTGGTATGCTTTCTAATCTATGTGCTACATGTATGCTTCATGAATTAAGAAAATTTATGTGTACAATTTATGTTCTATGTGTGTTCACATGTGTAATTCATCATTTAAGTGAATTCAAAATTTATGTGCTACATTATATTCATGTGTATTTGATGCTCTCAACCAAGAAAATATGATGCAGAGCCCTCTACTATCCCCTCATGGAACCCAACTCAACTTGAGGATTCTACAAGCATCTTGGAATCTACTCAAGGAGTTAGTATCAACTCAAGGGTCAAATAGAGTGCTATGAATTTAGAGAACCAACACATCTGATATTTTGAACAAGTTCACTTCCTCTAACCTCTCATCCCAACTTCTCTTGGCACCAACTCCATTCTAGGCCTCTCAGTGCACCTAGAGCCTCCATATTGTCAAAAATTGAAATAGGTTTTCCACCTTGATTGTAACACCATATAAATTATTAATATGGTCCATCTACTATGTTCCACCAATCTACCAATTCTGGTCAATTCATCTTCCACCAATCCACTCCAATAGCCCTTATAGGCTTGTAGCCTTCACTAGTCATAAATCAATCCTTTTCTCCAGAATTCTCCAAACAACTCAAGAAAATAATGGTTGATCTAGATACTATTTTGGATTCCTAAAATCCTCCCCAACAATTAGGATAGATTCCTTTAGACCAAGTGCCAGATCCACTACCCTAGCACCCACAAACTAGGCCTAATTTCCTCCAAATAACAAAGAAACTTATATATGCACTTACTCTCTACACCAAAAAGCATGAAATAATATTTCTTAAGGTTTCAAAACATAATGTTTTCAAGTTTATAAGGTTTCACCACTCACCAAATTCGCTAATTACCAAAATCTTGTTTCTAGGGTCATATACCTAGGGTCTACTAAAAAAGACCTTTGTAACTCTCTCCAAGACAATCCAGTTGGCCTAACACATTATTATGGATCCTAATATCCATATTCCTTCATAAGAACAAATCTTCTCAAGGGTATTCAACTTCCATAATATCTGGTGTGAAGATGGGCTCTCCTTCAATCAGTAAACTCCATCAATTAGTGTTCTCTCAACCATCACTTCACATATCCCTGCATAAAAAATTTACAATGCAAGGGTATAATACATCAGTGAGTTCTCCCACCAATTACATTGGTCACAGTGGGTGGAAAAGTCAATCCCTTAAGGAGACTACAATCCCTACACACTAACTGTACCCTTCAACTAGTCACAGTCATAGAACAACAGTCACTTGCTTTGCTTTGAGAACAATAAAAAAACTGAAAATAATTCATGGAAGATGTAAAAACTAATCAAAGCAATGTATTTACTTCACTACCCAACCCAAATCATGTTCAAGTCAAGCACATTAATTTTTTGTTGCACTGATTGTTCCACGGGACAGTTAACAACATGCAGAGAAAATGTTTTTTATTGATTGTAAAACATTACATTTTTTCTTCCTTACACTCCCAACTCAACATCCCCCATTCACTCATGTAGATCCCTTACAAAAAAGACTCAAAACTCCTTCAAAACCCAACTACAACCTCTATTTAACTATCTAACTGCTTGGTAATAGTCCCAAACTGACTGTCATAACCAAAGTATGATTTAAAGATGTTGTCAACTTGACAACTAATGTTGTCAAGTTGACAACTTGAAATTAATACCCCTTCTTATAACTTTTAAAAAAGGTTTAAAACAACCTTTGTAATCCAAACTAACCTATAACTCCATATGAGCCTTATAGGCTTATTTTGCCAATATAAGAAAATTCCATATTTTAGCACTTTAAGTGCTTTTACATCATTTGATTGACTCTATTAGCCATTTTATATCTATTATAGACTGTATAGGTCCTTAGATTAATCCAACTAACCTAGGATTAACTTAATCACCCCTAGTGACCCCTAGGTACATTTAGCCCTTCCCAATGCCATTTAATGGCTTACAATGCATGATCCTTTACAAAGTCAATACAAAATATCATAATGCTCGCCTCTTCACACACCAATCAAAGGATCCATTTAAAGGCTTACTTTGCCTCTTGACACACTAGGACGCTCACCAACATACTTGATGGTGCTTAGTGGACCTTCAAAACAATTTGGTCTGGCATATCCACGAATGTTCTATTGAATTCATGTTCTGAATGAGGTTGTCACTAGTGTTTACCAACCCAATGAGAGCTAATGGCACAGACCATTCAGTGCCAGGATGAAAGGTTTGGAAGAAACCCAGTGGTGCAACTTTCAACTCACCCTCACTACAATTTTTCGCATCATGTGAGACTGGCGTGCCAGATTCAAACAAATTTGAATCGCATAGAATGGAGAGAGGTTATTGTAGGCCTTAGATAAATGGTCTTGGAGTATCTCATGATTTTCTGATACCTCTCACGAGGTCTGAGAAATGAGCCTTGAAAGATTGATGCCCAATTGTGCTAAGTGTACCTTGGGGACACTTTGGTCAGGCATGGTCCCGAATGTTCTAGTGACTTAGTGGTCAAAATGGGGTTTTCACTAGCATTTACTTTCCCAAGCAAAGGTAATGGTGTAGTCCATTTAGTGCTGGGACAAATGGTTTCGAAGAAACCCAGTGGTGCAACTTTCAACTGACCCTCACTGTAAGTTTTGGCATCAAGAAAGATTGGCATGCCAAATTCAAACAAATTCAAATCTCTCAGAATAGAGAGAGGTTATTGTAGGCCTATGAAACATGGTCCTATAGTATCTCATGATTTTTTGATACCTCTAATAAGGTCTAAGATACAAGCCTCAAAAGATCGCTTCCCAATCGTGCTTAGTGCACCTTGGGGACACTTTGGTCAGGCATGGTCCCGAATGTTCTAGTGACTCGGTGGTCAAAAAGAGGTTGTCACTAGAGTTTACCCATCCAACTGGAGCTAATGGTGTAGTCCATTCAGTGTTGGGATGAATGATTTGGAAGAAACCCAGTGGTGCAACTTTCAACTGACCCTCATGTTGGAGATTTTCTAGCAAGCCAGTGCTGATTGTATGTTTGTCATTGATGACAACATATGGTAAGAAGCATGTGTGGAAGTTTTATTGAGATATCTTTAATTATATGTTTCCTAGATATGTTATCAACATGATACCATAAGCGTAGAGGTTGATTATGAGTATAGATAGTTATACAGTTGACTGTTTCAGTAAGTGTTCTTGACAGGTCCCATGAAGAGTTATGTATGAGACTTACAGTATGATTGTTGTGAAGCCTTGCATGCTTACACTTGTGTTGCTGAAATGCTTGAGAAGATAGCTTCATGGATGTAGAGTCTAATATGCAGTACAATCTAAGTTATATGTCTGTAGTTGCCAGTTGCAGTTTCCTGAGTTTATTTGACAGAGCTGACATTATCTTTATTGTTATGGTAGTTGTGCCTATCAGTTGGATATATGTGCTTAGATTTGTATTAAGATAAGAGTTAAGATGATTCTATTAAGAGCACATGACATAATTCAGTGTGAGGAGCAAGTATTAGTTAATTTGGTGGAGCCAACAGTGTGAAGAAACACGTTCACCATTATTGAATTAGATAGGTCCCAGTTTATGTTGCATGCTTAGTAGAGCCAATTGAGATGTTATTAGAGAGTTGTATTGTTTCTCTAATATGATTTCAAGATGGTTCTAACAGGTTGACTTGATTATATCATTTAGAGGAAAGATATTTATAGGAAGTCATTTGTGATTGCTAAGGTATGGCAGATAGTTGAAAGAGCAGAGTAGAGCAGAAGGTGTGAAGTGTTTTGCCATCAGAAGAAGGTCTATGTGACAAAGAAGAAAGAGTATGATATACATTGGAACTGATCAAGAAAGCAGGTCTACCTCATAGTGCACCAAATCTAGATATAGCGTGTATCTATTATTCAGAAGGTTGTAGCCTTCACCCCTTTGAGCAGTGAGCTCTCAGACAGTTCATACTCACCCCTAAAAAGGTTAATTTTAAAAGACTCCTAATAGGGTCTGACCCTTAACTAGGTCACTATACTTATTGCATTGTAAAGATCAACTCCTAACAAGGTTGTAAGATCTTCTAACATGGATCATTATACACTAGTGCAGTTTTAGTGGGTGTCAATTCCCACCAGGGTTTTTACCTATTTGGGTTTCCCCGTAACCCAAATTGTGTTCATGTGTTATTGTGTATATTCTTAATGTTCTTATGTACTTAATTGTATAAAGAATTGAATCTTGTAGATAACCGATTCACCCCCCCTCTCTCAGTTATCTCTTGGGACTATTCCTAACAATTGGTATCAAAGCCAAGTGCCTTAGAGAGAAAGTTTAACAGCTTGAGGTTGATCAGATGGAATTCTTAACAAAAGAAAGTCATAAGTTTGATGGAGGGAACTAACTATACTGGAAGAAAAAAATGATGACACATATGCATGCATTGCCTTTGAGATTTTTTAAGTAGCTAACAAAGAAGTTCAGATTCCCTCTCTAGTAGATCTTGCAAAAGATGATGCAACTTTGAAGCAAAAGGAGATGTTCACTTCAAGTGCTATTGCAAAAGAAACCCTTATTAGTGCCCTATTTGACAATGAGTTTTCAAAAATCAAGAAGATGGATAAAGCCTATAAGATCTGGAAGTATCTAGAAGACATGTTTGAAGGAGACATTCAAGACAAGAATGCGTGCAGAAAAACATGGAAGAAAAGATACAAAACATTAGAAATTCTACCTGATGAGAATGTGAGAGCCTAAAATCAAAGGATTAATGAAGCAGTTGTTGGAACTAGAAACAATGTTGGAGAGATCTTAGACGAAGACATAATGGAAAAACTGATGACTACCATGACACCAAAATATGACAACAAGATATGCATCCTAGATGAAACTATGCAATCCAAAAAAGACTTCAAAAGAGAAAATTTGATCAACAAGCTCTATGCCTTTGAGATATCAAGATTGAAGACAGAGCCTAAAAGTGAAACAACATTCAAAGCTTCAGTCTATGGTAAGACATCTTTGAACACCTTTGGTAATTTTTATGATGAGGATGATGATATAGATCTAGATGATTTCATTGCTATGATTGCTAAGAAGGAAAGAAAAGGAAAAGGTAAATATGAAGGTCAATTACCATTCAAATGCTTTTCATGTAATAAGATTGGTCACTTTGCTTCAAAATACCCTACAAGAGTCAATAAGTTCAAGAATAACTACAAGCTCAAGTACACAAAAGAATGCTACTATGCTGGTGATGGAGTATCAGATGAAAAATCAACAGAAGATGAAATTGGATTCATTTCTCTTAAAGAAAGGGAGAAATTTTTTGATGAAATGGACCTTGAACATGAGAAGAAAGAACAAGAATTAGCTCTGATCTCATAGGAAAACATCAAGACTGATTGGATCATTGACAGTGGTTTTTCACTCCACATGACATGAGACAAAGATAGATTTGTACATCTGGATAGATACAAAGGAGACATGGTTAGGTTTGGAGATAACACTCCTAAACCTATCATTGGTAGAGGAGCTATCACCTTGGATGGAAAGAACAACACTGATGATGTTCTTTATATTGATGGTTTGCAGCATAACCTACTAAGTGTTGGACAATTGCTTGACAAAGGATAACAGTTGGAATTCAAAGACAATAAGTGCATCATAAATAACAAAGAAGGGGAGATGATTGCATCAGGTTCAAAGACTAAAGGTAATGTTTTTCAGCTTAATCTTGAAGTAATTTGTTTTGTTGCTAAAATAGATGACAATTGGTTATGGCATAAGAGACTATGCCACATCAATTTTGATAACATAGTAAAGATAAGAAATGTAAAGGCGGTAAGAGATCTTCCATGCATAGAAAAACTAGTTGATACAATATGAAGGGAATGTGTGATGGGAAAGCATGTGCAGAATTCATTTAGAAGCAAGAACAATTCAGTAGAGAACAATTTGGTTTTGATACATACAGACCTATGTGGACCAACTCAAACAAGATCATACTATGGTGAAAGATACTTTATTATATTTATTGATGATTACTCTAGAATGATGTGGGTTGTTTTCTTAAAGGACAAGTCTGAAGCATTTGAGAAGTTTAAAATATTCAAAGCTAAGGTTGAAAATGAGACTGGACTAAAGATAAAATGTCTAAGGTCAGATAGAGGAGGAGAATTCACCTCTGATAGATTCTATGAATATTGTGAAGAACATGGGATAAAGAGACAACTAATTGCACCTAGAACCCCTCAACAGAATGGAATAGCAGAAAGAAGGAATAGGATCATTCTTGATACATCACACACTATCATAATTAAAGGAAAGGTGGCACACACCTATTGGAGAGATGAGGTTAATACTGTAGTCTATACAATCAATACAATTCAATTAAGACTAGGTGCAGACAAGACACCTTATGAGATATGGTTTTGTAATGTACCTATAGTGAAATACTTCAAAATCTTTGGAATAAAGTGCTACATCAAGAGAGATGAAGCCATAGGCAATTTTAGTGCAAGAAGTGATGAAGGTATTTTTCTTGGTTACTCTTCTAAAAGTAAAGCTTATAGATGTTTTAATTTTAGATTGAAGAAGATCATTGAAAGTGCTCATGTAAGGATTGATGAAAAGTTTATTATTCAAGAGAGATGTCATGATTATGCACCCATGATTGAAGAAGAACATAGACCTACTAGTAATGAAGCAGTTGTTGAAGAAATTTTTGACAACATTGATGTTCTATTCAATGACCTTGAAACAAATGAAGAAGAAATACAAAAGGTAGATGAGAGAGTCACACCTAATGTTCCAAAATTCACATCTAGATATCATTCAAAGGGTGACGTAATTGGAGATCAGAGGAGAAAAGTAATGACAAGATCAAAAGCAAAGAGTTCCACAACAAATGAAGAGGTATGTTTACTATCACAAATTGAACCTATAAGTGTTAAAGATGCATGCAATGATTTAGATTGGTATGAAGCAATGAAAGAAGAGCTAGATCAGATAATTAAGAATGATACATGGGAATTGATCCCTAGGCCTAGTGATAAGAATGTGATAGGAACCAAGTGGATATTCAGAAATAAGATGAATGAAGATGGAACAGTGGTAAGAAACAAAGCAAGACTAGTATGTAAAGGATATGTGCAAAGAGAAGGAATTGATTATTCAGATACATTTTCCCCTGTAAGAAGATTGGAAGCCATAAAGTTGTTTCCAACATATGCTACATTCAAACACTTTAAGGTATATCAGATGGATGTCAAGTCAGCATTCCTGAAAGGAGAGCTGAAAGAAGAAGTTTACATAGAGTAGCTTGAAGCATTTACATTATCAGACATACTTGATATGGTATGCAAATTGAAAAAATCCCTCTATGGACTTAAGAAAGCCACTAGAGCATGGTATGAAAGACTTAATGGATACTTGAAAAAGATTGGATTCAAGAAAGGAGCAGTAGATTGTAACCTGTTCATAAGAGAAACATCTGATGGACTATTGTTAGTTTCTATATTTGTTGATGAAATTATCTTTGGTGGCAATGACAAGCTTAGTGCAGAATTTGCTAAGGAGATGCAGATCAAATTTGAGATGAGCATGATTGGAACTATCAAGTACTTTTTGGGATTGAATATGCATCAGAGAAACAAAGGTATATTCATAAATCATACTAAGTATGTGAAAGAGATCTTGAAGAAATTCAAGATGGATGATTGCAAGCCAGTAAGCACCCCTATGATAATAGGATGCAAGCTTTCAAAAGAAGATGATTCACCAATAGTAGACATAACTTTATATAAGTCTATGATTGGTAAACTTATATATCTTACTCAAACCAGATCAGACATTTCCAATGCACTTGGTATTGTTGGAAGATTTGCAACAGAACCTAAGAAAATTCATCTCATGGAAGTAAAGAGGATATTCAGATACTTGAATGGAACCTTAGACTATGGTTTATGGTATCCTAATTCAGAAAATATAAAATGTGATGTATATACAGATGTAGATTGGGCAAGATGCATGGATGATAGAAAGAGTACCTCTGGAGGAGCTGTATTCCTTGGAGTTAGACTTGTTACTTGGACAAGTAAAAAGAAGAATTGTATCTCTCAGTCAATAGTAGAAGTAGATTATGTTGTAGTAGCAATAGATTTCTCTACAATTGTATGGATCAAATAGATGATAAAAGATTTTGGCATTCAGATTGATTATCCTATTGTTATTCATTGTGATAACACTAGCACTATCAATATGTCTAAGAATCCTGTGATGCATGCCAAAAAAAAACACATTGAGATAAAGTATCACTTCCTAAGAGAGAAAGTAGTAGAGAATGAAGTGAAGTTGGATTATGTGAGCACAAAAGACCAGCTAGCAGACATATTCACAAAGCCTTTACCTAAGGATACTTTTGAGTATCTCAGGGAGAAGTTGGGAGTAATTCCCTTCCCTAAATTTGATTAGAGCTTGTAGGAGTGTATCAGTCCTTAGTGGCTGATGAAGGGTTGACTACTCTACTTTAGGAGTAGTACCAGTGCTTAATTATGTGGTGCCCTTTGCCATTGATGTCAAAGGGGGAGTAATATATAGTCATGAAAAACAAGAAAACAAAGAAAAAGGAGCATGAAATAAGTGGGAGAATTCAGTAAGAGTTGCAACAGTTGAAGGGTTCATCCTTGGAGGAGTTTTGATGAGTTTTGTTGAGGAAATGGAAAATGTTATAAAATAATTGTACTATTGGATTGACAGTGTTTTTCATTTCATATGTTGCCATCAATGCCAAAGGGGGATATTGTTGGAGATTTGCCAACAAGCCAGTGCTGACTGTATGTTTGTCATTGATGACAACATATGGTAAGCAACATTCATGGAAGTCTAATGGAGAGATCTTTAAGCATATGTTGCCTAGATATGTTATCAACATGATACCATAAGCGTAGAGGTTGATTATGAGTATAGATAGTTATACAATTGACTGTTTCAGTAAGTGTTCCTGAAAGGTCCCAGGAAGAGTTCTGTATGATATTTGTAGTACAGTTGTTGTGAAGCCTTGTGGACTTACACTTGTGTTGTAGACATGCTAGAGAATCTATGGTCATGGATGTAGAGTCTGATATGTAGTACCATCTGAGTTATGATGTCTATAGTTGCCAGTTGTAGTTTCCTGAGTTTATCTAACAAAGCTGATATTGTCTTTATTGTTAGGGCAGTTGCGCCTATCAATTGGATATGTGCACTTGGATTTATATTAAGAGAAGAGTTAAGATGATTTTGTTAAGAGCGCATGATGTAATTTAGTGGGAGGAACAAGTATCAGTTAATTTGGTGGAGCCGACAGTGTGAAGCGATGTGTTCACCATTATTGAATTAGACAGGTCCCAGTTTATGTTGCGTGCTTAGTAGAGCTGACTGAGATTTTATTAGAGAGTTGTATTATTTCTCTAATATGATTTCAAGATGGTTGTAATAGGCCAAATTGATTATATCATTTAGAGGAAAGATATTTAGTCATTTATGATTGCTAAGGTATGGCAGACAATTGAAAAAGAAGAGCAGAGCAGAAGGTGCGAAGTGTTTTTCCATCAGTAGAAGGTCTATGTGATAAAGAAGAAAGAGTGTACTATACATTGGAACTGATCAAGACAATAGGTCTACCTCATAGTTCACCAAATATAGATATAGTGTTTATCTATTATTCAGAAGGTTGTAGTCTTCACCCCTTTGAGCAGTGATCTCTTAGACAGTGTGTCCTCACCCCTAACAGGGTTAATTGTAAAAGAATCCTAATAGGGTTTGACCCTTAACCAAGTCACTGCACTTATTGCATTGTAAAGATCAACTCCTAACAGGGTTGTAAGATCTTCTAATAGGGATTATTATACACTAGTGCAATTTTAGTGGGTGTCAATTCCCACCAGGGTTTTTACCTATTTGGGTTTCTCCGTAACCAAAATTGTGTTCATGTGTTATTGTGTATATGCTTAATGTTCTTATGTACTTAATTAGTTAAAGAATTGAATCTTTTAGATACCTAATTCACACCCCCCCCCTCTCTCAGTTATCTCTTGAGACTATTCCTAACACCTCACTACAATTTTTGGCATCAAGTGAGACTACCGTGCCAAATTAAAAAAAATTGAATCTCCCATAACAAAGAGAGGTTATTGTAGGCCTCAAAAAAATGGTCTTGTCTCATCTCATGGTTTTCTAATACCTCTCACAGGGTCTGAGATATGAGCCTCGAAAGGTCACTGCCCAATTGTACTTAGTGCACCTTGGGGACACTTTGGTCTGGCATGGTCCCGAATGTTCTAGTGACCCAGTGGTCAAAATGGGGTTGTCACTAGCATTTACCTACCCAATCAAAGATAATGGCATAGTCCATTTGGTGTCAGGATGAACGGTTTGGAAGAAACCCAGTGGTGCAACTTTTAACTAACTCCCATTGTAAGTTTTGGCATCAAGCGAGACTGGCATGCCAAATTAAAAAAAAAATGAATCTCCCATAATGGTGAGAGGTTATTATAGGCCTCAAAAACATGGTCTTGTAGCATCCCACAGTTTTCCGATACCACTCACGGGGTCTGAGATATAAGAAATGAAAGATGGTTGTCAAATACGAGCCTAGTGCACCTTGGGGACACTTGGGTCCAACATGGTCCCGAATGTTCTAGTGACTTAGTGGTTGAAACATGGTTGTCACTAGTGTTTAACTACCCAATCAGAGCTAATGGAACAATCCCTTCAGTATCGAGATGAACAGTTTGGAAGAAACCCAGTGGTGCAACTTTCAACTGACCCTCACTGCAAGTTTTGGCATCAAGCGAGACTAGTGTGCCAAATTAAAAAAAAAATGAATCTCCCAGAATGGAGAGAGTTTATCGTAGGCCTCAAAAACATGGTCTTGTAGCATATCGTGGTTCTTCAATACCTCTCACGGGGTCTGAGATATGAGCCTCGAAAGAGCGCTACCCAATCATGCTTAGTGCACCTTGGGGACACTTTGGTTCGGTATGGTCCCAAATGTTCTAGTGACTCAGTGATTGAAATAAGGTTGTCACTAGTGTTTAACCACCAATTCAGAGCTAATGGCATGGTCCATTCAGTGTTGAAATGAACGGTTTGGAAGAAACCCATTGGTGCAACTTTCAATCAACCCTCACTGCAAGTTTTGGCATCAAGTGAAACTTTTGTGCCAAATTCAAACAAATTCAAATCTCTAAGAAAGGAGAGAGGTTATTGTAGGCCTCACAAACATGGTCTTGTATCATCTCATGGTTTTTTGATACCTCTCATGGGGTCTGAGATACGAGCCTTGAAATATCGCTTCCCAATCGTGCTTAGTGCACCTTGGGGACACTTTTGGTTTAGCATGGTCTCAAATGTTCTAGTGACTCAGTGGTCAAAATGGGGTTGTCACTAGCATTTACCTTCCTAACCAGAGATAATGGTATAGTCCATGTTGGTACTCAAAAATAGAACATGGGTTTTGAGTACCATGTTAAAATTTTGTAATTTGAAGTTGTTTAAATCTTTTTCATGCATATGTACCCGGCTATCATTTTGAATCTTATGAGGTGTTCTAGGTGTTGAACACACTTCATTCAGTATATGCATGCTTTCTATGATGTTACTTTATCATCCTGAATCATTCGGTGAAGTCCCATTCTGAGCAAGTGTCAAATTGCACAATTCTGTTTAAATGCCAAATCACTGTCGGAGGCCCTATTCGGTTGATTGTATCTTTCTCCTGGAGATTGATCATAATGTGCTAGTGGTCGCATCATATTTTAGACATAAGAATGAGTCATCATGCTAATTTTCAGCTCCCCATGTGCCCGTTTGGTCTCTTTTCTAGAGCCATTCCGTTTGTAGAATGTCAATATTCTCCGAATGTGCATTGCTTAGACTTCTAGTGACATGTTTAATCATAACTCAAAAAATACAAACTGGGCCAAGCTAACTTTTACATATGTTTGAGATGGCTATGTGTACATTGTAAAAAATTGTTTTTAGAAAAACCCAGTTTGACAATCAAAAGTTATGGTTCTCTGAGTGCAGGAAGCCATAAAAAATCAGCATTTTTTTCATAAAGTTTTGTCCCACATTGCTCCCAATTTTGAAATTTGAAGTGTTTATATGGAATACCAAAAACATATGAAGTAAATCAAATGCAGAAGGATATTATTGTCCATGCTTGTGCATCCACCTTGGTTTTCATGCAAGTGGGCCCAGAAGAAATTTTGTTGAAAAAATGCTGGCGAAAAATGTTAGTCTCCAAATCTCCAAATGCTAGTGGTTAAGTCACTAACATTTAGAGATCTAGAGACTAGTTAGTCTCCAAATCTCATAATGCTAGTGGTTAAGTCACTAATATTTAGAGATCTAGAGACTAGTTAGTCTCCAAATCTCATAATGCTAGCGGTTAAGTCACTAACATTCAGAGATCTAGAGACTAACTAGTCTCCAAGTCTCTGAATGCTAGTGGTTAAGTCACTAACATTCAGAGATCTAGAGACTAACTAGTCTCCAGATCTCCAAGTCTCCAGATCTCCAAATAAAAGTTAGTCTCCAAATCTCACAAAGAAAAAAGTTCATTATGAGACTTGGAGACTAGTCTCCAAATCTCTAAGTCACCAGATCTCCAATCTCTAGATCTCCAAATAAAAGTTAGTCTCCAAATCTCACAAAGAAAAGTTTCATTATGAGACTTGGAGACTAGTCTCCAAATCTCCAAGTCGCCAGATCTCCAAGTCTCTAGATCTCCAAGTCTCCAGATCTCCAAATAAAGTTAGTCTCCAAATCTGATAATGAGAAAAAGTGATTATGAGATCTAGAGACTAGTCTCCAAATCTCCAAATAGCTATTGTGAGATCTAGAGACTAAAGTTAGTCTCCAAATCTTATAAAGAAAAGTAAAGAGAGAAAATGATTATGAGATTTAGAGACTAAAGGGATGAGAAGATGACAAGTGGCAAGTTTTGGTGGCATGTGCAGATTTTAAAGATTATAAAAGATTTAAGAAATCATAAAGTTCATACTTTGGAAAATTTTTGAAATTTTTTAATGACAGAGCTGTTTACAGGAAAATGTCCGGGACATTCATTTTTTATCAGAATATGGTAGTATAATATGTTTTCAAAAATGCCAGAAGATGACGGATGCAATGATGGTAGTTAGATTAAGATCAGATCAAGTTGCTGAGAGTAGTAAGAGCTTTTAAATCCATGACCAGATTTTGGGGAGATTTTTCTTCTTCCAAAATTGATTGATTTTGCAAATCTGATGGGAAGAATGATTTAGATTTTCAGTAGATGAAAAGATCAAAGGGTACATAGGATTAAATTTCAAGGAAGAGTAAAGGACAAAGAAATTAGATTTCCAGTAGATGAGTAGATTTTATGGAAAAAAGGACAAATTTATCAGATTTTGAAGATGCCCAGGAAGATCAGATTTTCAAAGGAAGAGAGAAGTAAATGAGATTAGATTGCAGAATGGACATGAGTTGGTCAAGTACAGATTTTAGGTTTTCTCTCTCAGTCTATTTATTCTCTTCTCTTCTCAGTGGTAAGGGTTCTTGGTTTCTGTTCTTTTTGGGTTCCATTTTCCTGTGACTGCTCTGTTGTGAGCATGTCCCTAAAGGATGAATATTGAATATCTTTCTGTAGAACAAATTTCTTAGTCCTGTGTCTAGTTCTAAAAATTTCAGGCTTTGTATGTATTGAGACAGGCTCATTTTCAATAAGATACAGTGCAATTTCTATCTTACATGGTTATTGTCTCTTTACTTTGTGTTCTGCTCTTATATGTTTTATTTGTAAGACATCTGAAAACATACCAACTACAAGGTAGTTTGTTTAATTATTTGTGAGTTTCTTTCAAGGAGAGGATTAAATTTCATAAATAGTTTCAGAGAGTAGACATATGTGTTAGGATTTGATGATAACACCATAAGATTCACATGATAGTTTGTAAGGCATCATATTCAAATTGCATGTAGTTTGTAAGGCATTCTATTGTATTTTCTTGAGATCTTCCTGTGGATGTATATTCAGACTCTTTTGCCCAAAGGAATAGGCACTGACTGGATATTTTTTATATAGTCATCTTTAAGTCATAAAAAATAAAATAATCATTACCAGTTCTTTTATGTTTTTAAGTTTCATGCATACTATGTAAGGACCATATCTAGGTGATATAGTTCAATTTGTTGATTCCTTGGAGAGAGAATTAGAGGTTAACCTTGCTCGAGTTGTACTCATAAAAAGAAGAAGGATTCATATCCTTATCCCATTGTCTAAGTTGTTACATTTGTAGTTTCTTTTGTAATACTCTGTATCAGGAAATTCTCAGCTGTCTATAGAGTGATCTTTTGTTGCAGTGATCTGAAGCCTAAATAGCATAGCAGTGAAGACCTTATCCACTAATCAAAAGCTTACTTGAAATATAGTAACCTATTTATAGGCAATACTTGCCTGAGTCCTGTGGAGCTCAAAGCAGAAGGAGGATCTTATCTAATCCTCATTAATTAGGCTTTTCTTGCGAACTTGGAGTCCCTTTTAACTAAGAATCAAGCCCATATCTTGCCAAGTTTGACCCTACAAGAAAAATCCCTAACAAATTGGCAACTCCATGGGGATATGTTGCAGTAAAGATAGAATAACGTGGGTACGAGTAGAGCTAGACTCCTGGGCGGCTTATTCATTTATCCAGTGGTCTCCATTGATGTATGTAAGAGTCAGTTTTCAAAATTTTCAAATCATCTCACCAAGTTGTGAGTGGCGGCTTTGAAGTTCTTTGTTTGATCAGTGCATAATGACATATTTTAAGTCTTAATAAACAACATGTGTACCATGTTGAATTTAATGTGTTGGTGGAGAAAAAGATCCCAGCTACTTGCAAATCTTTTCCTCTGCGGAGAGGTGGTAGCTCTACAAAGTTCTTGAAGGTGATTTGGAGGTGACTTCAAGATCACAAAATATTTTGCAGCTCCCCCAATACATCTAGGTATTTTAAAGTTTTAAATGCTTTCCTTATCAAGTGATCAAAGCACTAAGGAAAAAGGAAATAAGGTGTGAAAAGAGGTTTGCATGTTTCAAAGATTTTAATTGAATTTCTACAAAATCTGAAGTGAAATATGTACTAGAAAGATAGAGGTAGTTTATAGTTTCTCTGCCTACTAAGATGGCACAACTATTTAAAAATAGGTTGTTTGGGGCAATAAATTTTGAAGGTATCCCTAGATACCCAAATCATATCCCAGAAGTGGTTAGAGATTGTTTACCAAAATTCACTAGTTTTGGTGAGCAATCAGCTGAAGATCATTTGCAAAAGTCTGCTAACCTGATAGATGATCACAATATCACACATGAGGATGTATTGATGAAACTCTTTGCAATATCTCTGATTGAGGTTGCAAGGGACTAGTTTAGAGAACTACCTCATGTCTCAATAGGATCTGTGGAAGTATTAGATGATTGTTTTGTTAGAAAGTATGTTGATATTGAGCAATATGATGATATGGAACATAATAATGAACAAGACATCTAAATCAAAGGATCTTGTACCAGAGCTTGAAGTTATTCAAGTAGAAATAGAAATGTTAACACAAAGGTTGCAAGAAAAGGTGGTGTTACATTTACAAGAAAGCATGAGCAGAGAGGAGGGTGAATCACAACATGTTTTCTTCCAAAGGTTCACTGATAAGATCAATGAGTTTGACATTTCTTTTTGTCCTCAGGATTTTCTATGGGAAAATTTATTTGTTAATCTTTGTTTTCCTCAGAGGGTAGAATGTATTCAGCAAACTATGCAATGGATGAAACATGTAGAAAAATTTTCTTCCAAAGAGGTGTTTGAGGCTGAATACAGTGATGTTGAATCTGAAAATTTAGAATATACTAATGTTGAAAGTGATAACAATGATGAGTCTAGTTATGCCGATGAATCTAATTTTAGTGATTATGATGATGAGTCCACTTGTGCTGAACATTTTGCTGATGATAATGTTGATAATGAACTTTGTGAATAGCAAGACAATGAAAATGTTTTGTGTGGACATCAAGATGACAACTATGATGCAGATGTGAGTGTTTGTAATGATTTCTTTATACAAGATGATATGCTCCAAGAAATCTCACTCCATGATTCTGATGAGGAAGAAGTTTGCTGCATCAAGCAAGAAGACAGTTGGGATAAATCAGAATGTCAATCCTTGCCAGGCAGTGACAAGATTTCAAATTTTCATAATGAAGATTTTGATTGTGAAACTGCATCAGAGATAAGTATGAATGATGATAGTTGTTCACTTCATAGTGAGCAAGTTTCAGATTTGTTATCCTATGAGTATCTCAGAGTTTCGGGGAAAGAAAGATTAGAAACTCAACACTTCACACATATTCAGTTTGACAAGGAAAATATATCAGATGGTCAAAGTTTTGACACTTATATTTTTAATTTTTCCTGTCTTCCCATATCACTAGACCAGAATCAAATTGAGTATGATTTATTAGATGATGAGGTCATTAGTTTTGTTTCAGATTCAATGGATGTGGAGACTCTAGACATAATGTTGAGTATTGAATGGGATAGTAGTGTGAATTTTGAATCCTGTTCAGACTCTGAATTTCCCATTAAGTCATTAAAAGATGATCCTTCAATGCCTCAAGTTTCATATGCAGATAATGAGTATACTGGTATTTTCCCTCCCACCCACCACCAACTTTTGGGTTTGTTTGATGTTACTAGGATGCAGGATGCTCTTCCTATTGGAAAGCAAATTTGTGGTATGGATTGTTCATGTTTTGATGTTGAAGTAATTGCTACATATTTGAAGATTGAGATAGATCATATCCTATATGATGAGCCTCCTTAGTGTTTGCTTAAAGGTTAGTATGTTATTTCTTATGACCTGCCATCTATGGATATTAGTGGATATAGTGATACTTGCTTTAACAAAGTGAAAGATTTTGAGTGCTCTTCTTCACAATTGGACATCAACTTTCTAGGTTATGGTATAAAGATTGAAGAAGTTAAATGTTGCATACATCTAAGTGCTTTTTTATCTAATGAATGTAACATGTATATGGCATACAATTTACATGCTTACAATCTACCTGGTTTTCATGAAAGATCATATATGGAATATGTAGATGAGTTTTCATATGCCAAAGTAATGCAAGATGACAGTGGGTTAAGACAAGCAAATGATAGTGATACTGTTATCTTATTTTTTAAGCATGGTGTAAAAAAAATTGTTTTTGACAAAGGTAAAGATTGATTTCAGTTTTGCGGCTTTGGGCCTTTGTAAATAAGCTTTGTGTTTGTACAGTTTCTTTTCTTTCAGTTGTGTGTTTTCTTTCAGTTGGGTTCCCATTTTTGAGAAGATGTGTTAGAAAAGAAAGGTGAAAAGAAGAGAAGTGGGAAATCTGGATTTAATTTTTTTGGGGTGGTCTGCTTCTACCATGAGATTCTGAAGTTCTCTACATGCCCACATGGGGCATACGTCCACAGTTAGAGCCACTGTTGGTACTCAAAAATAGAACATGGGTTTTGAGTACCATGTTAAAATTTTGTAATTTGAAGCTCTTTAAATCTTTTTCATGCATATGTACCCAGCTATCATTTTGAAGCTTATGAGGTGTTCTAGGTGTTGAGCACACTTCATTCAGTATATGCATTCTTTCTATGATGTTACTTTATCATCTCGAATCATTCGGTGAAGTCCCATTTTGAGCAAGTGTCAAATTGCACAATTCTGTTTAAATGCCAAATCACTATTGGAGGCCCTGTTCAGTTGATTGTATCTTTCTTCTAGAGATTGATCATAATGTGCTAGTGGTTGCATCATATTTTAGACATGGGACTGAGTCATCATGCCAATTTTCAGCTCCCCATGTGCCCGTTTGGTCACTTTGCCAGAGCCATTCCGTTTGTAAAATGTCAATGTTCTCTGAATGTGCATTGTTCAGATTTCCAGTCACGTTTTTAATCATAACTCAAAAAATATAAACTAGGTCGGGCTAAATTTTACATATGTTTGAGATGGCTATGTGTGCATTGTACAAAATTTTTTTTAGAAAAACTTAGTTTGAAAATCAAAAGTTATGGTTCTCTGAGTGCCGACAGCCATAAAAAATCAACATTTTCTTCATAAAGTTTTGTTCCACATTGCTCCCAATTTCAAAATTTGAAGTGTTTATATGGAATACCACAAACACATGAAGTAAATCAAATGGAGAAGGCTATGCTTTTCCATGCTTGTGCATCCACCTTGGTTTCTGTGCCAGTGGGCCCAGAAGAAAATTTTGTTGAAAAAATACTGGCGAAAAATGTTAGTCTCCAAATCTCCAAATGCTAGTGGTTAAGTCACTAACATTCAGAGATCTAGAGACTAGTTAGTCTCCAAATCTCATAATGCTAGTGATTAAGTCACTAACATTCAGAGATCTAAAGACTAACTAGTCTCCAAGTCTCTGAATGCTAGTGGTTAAGTCACTAACATTCAGAGATCTAGAGACTAACTAGTCTCCAAATCTCCAAGTCTCCAGATCTCCAAATAAAAGTTAGTCTCCAAATCTTACAAAGAGAAAAGTTCATTATGAGACTTGGAGACTAGTCTCTAAATCTCCAAGTCGCTAGATCTCCAAGTTTTCAGATCTCCAAGTCTCCAAATCTCCAAATAAAAGTTAGTCTCCAAATCTCACAAAGAAAAAAGTTCATTATGAGACTTGGAGACTAGTCTCCAAATCTCCAAGTCACCAGATCTCCAAGCCTCTAGATCTCCAAATAAAGTTAGTCTCCAAATCTCATAATGAGAAAAAGTGATTATGAGATCTAGAGACTAGTCTCCAAATCTCCAAATAGCTATTGTGAGATCTAGAGACTAAAGTTAGTCTCCAAATCTCATAAAGAAAAGTAAAAAGAGAAAATGATTATGAGATTTAGAGACTAAAGGGATGAGAAGATGACAAGTGGCAAGTTTTGGTGGCATGTGCAGATTTTAAAAATTATAAAAGATTTAAGAAATCATAAAGTTCAGACTTTGAAAATTTTTTGAAATTTTTTAATGACAGAGCTGTCCACGGGAAAATGTCTGGGAGATTCATTTTTTATCAGAATATGATAGTATAATATGTTTTCAAAAATGCCAGAAGATAACAGATGCAATGATGGTAGTTAGAATCAGATTAGATCAAGTTGCTGAGAGCAGTAAGAGATTTTAAATCCGCGACCAGATTTTGGGAAGATTTTTCTTCTTCCAAAATTGATTGATTTTGCAAATCCGGCGAGAAGAATGATTTAGATTTTTAGTGGATGAAAAGATCAAAGGGTACAAAAGATTAAATTTTAAGGAAGAGTAAAGGACAAATAAATTAGATTTCCAGTAGATGAGCAGATTTTATGGAAAAAAGGACAAATTTATCAGATTTTGAAGATGCCCAGGAAGATCAGATTTTCAAAGGAAGAGAGAAGTAAATGAGATTAGATTGCAGAATGGATAGGAGTTGGTCAAGTATAGATTTTAGGTTTTCTCTCTCAGTCTATTTATTCTCTTCTCTTCTCAGTGGTAAGGGTTCTTGGTTCCTATTTTTTGGGTTCCATTTTCCTGTGACTGCTTTGTTGTGAGCATGTCCCTAAAGGATGAATATTGAATATCTTTTTGTAGAACAAATTTCTCAGTCCTATGTCTAGTTCCAGAAATTTCAAGCTTTGTATGTATTGAGACAGACTCATTTTCAATAAGATACAGTGCAATTTCTATCTTACATGGTTATTGTCTCTTTACTTTGTGTTCTTCTTTTGTATGTTTTATTTGTAAGGCATCTGAAAACATACCAACTACAAGGTAGTTTGTTTAATTATTTGTGAGTTTCTCTCAAGGAGAGGATTAAATTTCATAAATAGTTTTAGAGAGTAGACATATGTGTTAGGATTTAATGATAACACCATAAGATTGACATGATAGTTTGTAAGACATCCTATCCAGATTGCATGTAGTTTGTAAGGCATTCTACTATATTTTCTTGAGATCTTCCTGTGGATGTATATTCAGACTCTTTTGCCCAAAGGAATAGGCACTGGCTGGATGTTTGTTATATAGTCATCTTTAAGTCATCAAAAACAAAATAATCATTACCAGTTCTTTTATGTTTTTAAGTTTCATGCATACTATGAAAGGACCATATCTAGGTGATATAGTTCAATTTGTTGATTCCTTGGAGAGAGAATCAGAGGTTAACCTTCGTCGAGTTGTACTCATAAAAAGAAGGATTCATATCCTTATCCCATTGTCTATGTTGTTATATTTGTAGTTTCTTTTGTAATACTCTATATCAGGAGATTCTCAGGTGTCTATAGAGTGATCTTTTGTTAAAGTGATATGAAGTCTAAATAGCATAGCAATGAAGACCTTATCCACTAATCAAAAGCTTACTTTAAATATAGTAACCTCTTTATAGGCAATACCCGCCTGAGTCCTGTGGAGCTCGAAGTAGAAGGAGGATCTTATCCAATCCTCATTAATTAGGCTTTTCTTGCAAACTTGGAGTCCCTTTTAACTGAGAATCAAGCCCATATCTTACCAAGTTTGACCCTACAAGAAAAATCCCTAACAGTCCATTCAGTAATAGGATGCAATCCTTCAATACTATCCCTTCACCCTAGGGAATCACCATTTTACTTTGGACACATTTGATGAATTTTCACTTAATGAATCCAAATATTACATCATTTGACAATACAAATGTAAGGATACAAAATTAAGATGATACAAATATAAGGATCCAACATTGATAGTAAGGAAACATAGTTTTTGCACTTTACATGACATTAAGACGATACAAATGTGGGCTCTTAATATTTGCAAATCAACCCCGTGGGATCTTTTATATTTCAAATTTTGCATCTAATTTTTTATATACAAAATTTGGCATCTACATATGACCATTACATTAGATTGTTATTTTTATATATACAAAAATTTTCATCTAAATATGTACATTACAGTCGATTGTTGTTTTTATATACAAAATTTGACATCTAAATATGAGCATTACATTCAATTGTTGTTTTTATATACAAAATCTTGGATACACATCTATATAAAAAAAATAAGTGTCCTTTCCACTCCTAAAGTGTATAAGTTTAACACGTGGTACTTGATGACATCTACATTCCAATCCCTGCATTCAGAAGGTATAAGAAAAGTTAATAGAGAATATAAGAAGTTTATATAGGTTGACAAAAATATTATGAATGTATAAGTAACTAAACGAACCAAAGAACATGACTAGCCAATGGATAGTGAATTTCACCGTCATAAAAGATGGGCTAATCAAATGCACACCCTGATCTTCTATATCTATCATATATGTATCCAACTGCATTTACAATCCACATACAAAATCAAGTTTATTGGCTCAAACAAATAAAGCAAAAAAATACAATTTATTTATTGAAAATAATCATAATAAACATCGAAAACCTTGCAACTTGAGTTGAACTTACCTACTGAAGTGGTCATGAAGGGTCATCACTTTTCTTGAGGGTATTCAATATTAATTCATGATCAAGAGTGCTAATAGTCCAAAGTTCCTTTGTCTTTGGTTTTTCTTGATGTTTTAACAACTTAACATTGGCTTTTATAACAAGGTGTGAATACATGAGAATGCTTTTGTGCTTCTCATAGACTTCAAATACATGAATTGTTAGTTGTTGGGAATGAATGTTGAATGTTTGGCAGTCATTTTGTAGCAGTTGTTGTTGCATTCATGACCATGATTGTCATTGATGTCAACACAGTGATATACCAAAGGCTTGCAGAAAAGCAGATAGTGTTTTGATTGGCGCACTTGGCATATTGTAGTTGGAGCTATGTGATGTTGAGTATACACTATTTGATATGTTATATAGCTATGGTTAAGAGTGCAAATATTAATTCTTTTATTCATGGAAGTTATGATCATTTTGGTGGAACCAGTATTCAGGCAGTGTTCCTGAGTAGCGGTTTTTTGAAATCAGATGATATCTCTTAATCCGGATGGAATCTGGTTTTGCATAGTTAAATGGAAGCTTGATACACATTGATAGTGATGTGGTTGATAGTACAAACTTTGAGGTAGCTCAAGTGAAGAGTTATTGTATTTGGAAGCCGAAAATTTTTATGTAATTTTGATGTAGCATGTGGAAAACTTTTATTTTGTAATTGTATGCTGACTCATTTGTAATTACTTGAGAATGGTATAAAGGAAGGAATATTTTTTCCTTGTTGAGAAGTGAAGAAGATGTTGTAATTCAGTTGTATGCATGAAGTGAAGAAAAGATCTAAAGGAATAGTGAAGGAAGACATGCGAAGTACAGAGATGTAAAATTGAGATCTGATGTAGCAGAGAGTGTGGTTTGGCACAATGAAGGAGGTAATATATTTCATATTATTCTATTGAATAATCTAAAGGTTAGTTGGACAGTGGGTTCAGTGATCTTACTCTAAAGCTGTTTGGGCAGTGGGTCATTCTATCTTTCATAACCTTTAACAGGGTTAAATCTTTTAAGAGGGATTCAAAATCTCCTAACTGAGATTCATATGTACTGAATGTATTTCATAAGACTCCTAATAGAGTCCATCCTTTCACAAGGAATATTCATATTAGTGCATCTTTTGTGGGCATCATTCCCACTAGGGTTTACTCTTTGATCAAGAGGTTCCCTAGTCAACATATGTTGTGTCATTGTGTTATTGTGTATGAATATCTTTCTATGGTTGATAATTACATTACTTACATGGTTAAATGTTGTTGAAATTGATAAATGTTATAAGTATCAGATAACTGATTCACCCCCCCCCCTTCTCAGTTATCTTGGTGGACTTTACTTTGTAATAATTGGTATCAGAGAAGTAGGTCCTTGAAAGAAAAGTTTAACAAATGAAGGAGATCCATGGTGAATTTCGGGAAAGAAAGCCCTAAATTTGATGGAGTAAATTTTGACAGCTGGAAAGAGAAGATAAAGACACATCTACTATGTCTAGGACTAGGCTATTGGTTGATTACTAAGAATGACAAGACTATCATTAAAGAAGAAAGTCTTGAGACATGCTCCAGTGATGAGAGAGATCTATTCATGTGTAACATACTTGCAAGAGAAGCCCTTTTGATAGCACTTCCGGAGAATGAATACAGTCAGGTAAAATGTTTTGAAAAATCTCATGAAATTTGGAAAGCTTTACTCTCTACTTTTGAAGGTGATGAACATGCAAAAATATCTAGATTACATAATTGGATATGTGCATTTGAAGATATTAGAATGATGGAAGATGAATCTGTTAGAAGCTATATTGGTAGAATGTCAGAAATTGTTGCAGGGATAAATTCTTGTGGAGGAAAAAAGACAGAGAATGAAGTGATATGGAAAATTTTGAGGACATTGACTCCTGTATTTAAGCAAACAACACAGATGATTGAACAAGTTATACCTTGTACAATGAACTTTACAACAGAGACTCTACTTGGAAGATTGGAAGCAGCAGAGATGAGCTTGAGGTTGTCAGGAGACTTACCTAGAATGGAGACAACATTCAATGCTCTTAGTATTTGCCCTACTTTCTCAAGAAGCATTAGTGTGAATGGAGATTATGCCAGTAGCAGTAGATCTAGGAATGAAGAAGACTAAAAGATTGAAGAAGGTATTGCCTTGCTTGTGAAAACATAACCAGACAGTAAGAAAAATTTTAAATGTTGGACTTGCCAAGAATATGGTCATTTTGCATCTAAGTGTCCTAAGAGAGTTAAGAAGCATATAAAAAATTTCAAACCTAGAAGATCTAAGGAATGTTATTATGCTAATGATGAAGATCTTGAAGCTAGTATAGAAAGAACTCTAAGTGAAAGTGATACTGAGAATAATGATGACAAAAGATTTGTAGCAATTAAAGAAGAGAATTCTAAAACTGATATTAAGGAAGAGAAAGCCTTAGTTTCCCAAGTTGATAAGAAAGCTGATTGGATTATAGATAGTGGTTGTTCACATCATATGACTGGAGATATGAAGAAATTCATAAAGTTTAATGACTATGATGGAGGATTTGTGAGAGTTGGAAACAATGCACCTTGTTTGATTAAAGGTATAGGATCTATTACTCTTGATGGAAAGACTAATACTGATGATGTTTATTTTGTGGATGGTTTGAGACATAATCTTTTGAGTGTTGGATAGTTAGTTGATAAGGGATATCAAGTTTGGTTATGGAAATCTGATTGGAACTGGATCTAGAACTAGAGGTAATGTATTTTAGTTGACTCCTACTAAGATGACATGTTTGATTACTAAGATTGATGACAATTGGTTATGGCATAGAAGATTTTGTCATATTAACTTTGATAATATTGTAAAAGTAAGTACTACACTTGCAGTAAGGGATTTGCCTAAAATTATGAAGCCTACTAACATGATTTGCAAAGAATGTGTGATGACAAAACAAAAGAGAAGTTCATTCCCTAGCAAGAAGTTCACATCTGCAAAAAAGTTGGAGATTGTTCATACAGATTTGAGTGGTCTTACTAGGACTAGATGATTCTATGGTGAAAGGTATTTTATGATTCTTGTTGATGATTTTACAAAGATGATGTGGATTGCATTTCTTAAAGAAAAATCTGAAGCATTTGATAAGTTTAAGATCATTAAGAATAAAGTAGAGAATGAATCTGGAATGAAGATTAAGTGTTTGAGATCTGATAGAGGTGGTGAATTTAATTCTAGAGATTTTAACACCTTTTGTGAAGTGAATGGTATTAAGAGACATTATTCAGCCCCTAGAACACCTAAACAAAATGGTATTGCAAAAAGAAGAAACAGATCAGTAACTGAAGCAGCAAGAGCTATGTTGTTTGAGAATGATTTAGAAAAGATATTTTGGAGAGAAGAAGTAAACACAATGGTATATAAAATGAATAAAGTACAAATTAGAGAAGACTGCACGGACAAGACACCTTATGAATTATGGTTTGGTCATGCACCCTTAGTTAAGTATTTTACAATTTTTGGAAGAAAATGTTATATCAAGAGAGATGATGATATTGGAAAGTTTGATCCTAGAAGTGATGAAGAAATTTTTCTTGGATATTCTTTAAAAAGAAAAGCATATAGATGTTACAATAAGAGAACTAAGACTATTGTTGAGAGCACAAATGTTAAAGTCGATGAAAAGTTCAAAATTCAGGAAAGAATGCTTGATTATGAATCTGATGAAGGAGCTCATCCTCAGCCTAACACTAAAACTCTTGAATTATTCTATGAGACTGATAGTGAATTGTTGAGTGAAAGTCATCTGAAGGAACCAGAGAAGAATCTAGAGAAGAATCTACAGTTGAAGCAAGATCTGAGACTATGACACCAAATAGGTATATATCAAGACATCATCGTGTTGACCAAGTTATTGGAAGCTTGGACAGACAAGTTATGACAAGAAATAAGGTAAATTTATGTTTGATTTCTCAAATTGAACCTAAATCTACTAATGAAGCATGTGAAGATGAACATTGGATTAAAGCTATGAAAGAAGAACTAGATCAAATTGAAAAGAACAAGACATGGGAATTGGTTCCTAGACCTAAAGATAAGAATGTGATTGGAACTAAATGGGTATTTAGAAACAAGATGAATGAACAAGGAGAAGTAATAACAAACAAAGCAAGATTGGTATGTAAGGGATACTCACAGCAAGAAGGAATTGACTATAAAATTTTTTTTGCACCAGTAGCTAGAATTGAAGCAGTAAGAATGTTTTTGGCTTATGCAGCCTTTAAGAAATTCAAAGTATATCAGATGGATGTGAAGTCCACATTTCTGAATGGTGAATTGGAAGAAGTCTATATTGAGTAGCTTGAAGGTTTTCCTTTGACTCAAGAAGGAGACATGGTATGTAAATTAAAGAAAGCATTATATGGACTAAAGAAAGAACCTAGAACTTAGTATGCAAGACTAGATAAGTATTTGTTAAAGTTGGGATTTACAAAAGGAACAACTAATAGAAATCTGTACACAAAAGAAATTGAAAATGGATTGTTAGTTATAGTTATTTTTGTTGATGACATTATTTTTGGAGGTGAAGATGAAGCTAGTGACAAATTTGCTGATGAAATGAAGACTGAATTTGAAATGAGCATGATTGGTGAAATGAAATACTTTTTGGGACTACAAATAACACAAAACAATGATGGTATCTTTATAAGTTGGACAAAATACTTGAATGATTTGCTGAAAAGATTTGGAATGGAAAACTATAAACCAGTTGGAACACCTATGGTTACAAGACATAAACTATCAAGAACAGATGAAACACTAGTAGTTGAACAAAAGAAATATAGATCTATGATTGGAGGATTGCAATATTTGACACATAGAAGACCTGATATAGCACATTCAATTGGAACTGTAGCAAGATTTCAAGCTAAACCTAGAGAATCACATTATGCAGCAGTAAAGAGGATACTGAGATATTTAAGAGGCACAATAGATTATGGATTGTGGTATGAAAAATATGATGATTTTACCCTATATGCATATACATATGTTGATTGGGGAGGTAGTGTTGATGATAAGAAAAGCACTAGTGGTTGAGCCTTTTTTCTTGGAGGAAGATTAGTTTCTTGGCTAAGCAAAAAGAAGAATTGTATTTCACAAAGCACAACAGAAGAAGAATATGTAGCAGTAGGAAAAAATTGCAATTAGATAATTTGGATAAAACAAATGCTGAAGTATATTGGAATTAAGTTTATTGAGCCTATTGTCATACATTGTGACAATACCAGCACAGTTAGTATGTCTAAGAATCCTGTATTACATTCTAAGACAAAGCATATAGAGATCAAGTATCATGTTGTAAGAGAGAAAGTTGCTGAGAAAGAAGTCAGATTGGATTACATAAGCACAAAGGAACAGATAGCATACATATTTACAAAGCCTTTGCCTAAGGATACATTTGAGTATCTAAGAGGTATGCTTGGAGTTATGCCCCAACCTACTTTTGAGTAATGATGCAGTTGGTTGCATCCATCCAATGGTATATAAGCCTTATCTTTCTTCAAGATTGGATGTTGGTACTTCCTCTATGGGGGAGTATGTGTATCTGAGCTGAGTCATAAGGACTCTTGTGATTTTATTTTTTTGAAACATTATCTTTTGAGATTGAGTTGTTGACATAATGATAAAATTTCTATCATTGATGTCAATGGGGGAGAAGTGTACATGAAAAAAAAAGATTTGATGTCAATGGGGATAGCAAAGCAAGATTTGATTGATGAAAAGGACTTGAAAATATTTAATCAGATTAGCAGTGCTGCAGTATTGGATTTTTGGAACATTGGATGTTTTTCATCTATGTTGCCATCAATGCCAATGGTGGAGATTGTTAGTTGTTGGGAATGAATGTTGAATGTTTGGTAGTCATTCTATAGCAGTTGTTGTTGCATTCATGACCATGATTGTCATTGATGTTAACACACTGATATACCAGAGGCTTGCAGAGAAGCAGATAGTGTTTTGATTGGTGCACTTGGTATATTGTAGTTGGAGCTATGTGATTTTGAGTATACACTATTTGATATGTTATATAGCTATGGTTAAGAGTGCAGACAATAATTCTTTTATTCATGGAAGTTTTGATCATTTTGGTGGAAGCAATATTCAGGTAGTGTTCCTGAGTAGCGATTTTTGGAAATCAGATGATATCTCCTAATCGGGATGGAATCTAGTTTTGTGTAGTTAAATGGAAGCTTGAGACAAATTGATAGTGATGTGGTTGATAGAACAAAATTTGAGGTAGCTCGAGTGAAGAGTTAATGTATTTGGAAGCTGCTAGTTTTTATGTAATTTTGATGTAGCGTGTGGAAAAATTTTATTTTGTAATTGTATGCTGACTCATTTGTAATTAATTGAGTGTGGTATAAAGGAAGGAATGTTTTTCCCTTGGTGAGAAGTGAAGAAGATGTTGTAATGCAGTTGTATGCATGAAGTGAAGAAAAGAGCTAAAGGAATAGTGAAGGAAGACATGCAAAGTATAGAGATCTGAAATTGAGATCTGATGTAGCTGAGAGTGCGGTTTGGCATAGTGAAGGAGGTGATATATTTCATATTATTTTTTTGAATGATCTTAAGGTTAGTTGGATAGTGGGTTTAGTGATCTTACTTTGAAGCTGTTTGGGCAGTGGGTCCTTCTGTCTTCCATAACCTTTAATAGGGTTAGAATCTTTTAACAAGGATTCAAATCTCCTAACCAGGATTCATATGTACTAAATGTATTTCATAAGACTCCTAACAAAGTCCATCCTTTCACAAGGAATATTCATATTAGTGCATCTTTTGTGGGCATCATTCCCACCGAGGTTTACTCTTTGACCAAGAGGCTCCCTAGTCAACATATCTTGTGTCATTGTGTTATTGTGTATGAATATCTTTCTATGGTTGATAATTACATTACTTACATGGTTAAATGCTATTGAAATTGATAAATGTTATAAGTATCAGATAACTGATTCACCCCCCCCCCCCATCTCAGTTATCTCTTGGTGAACTTTACTTCCTAACAGGAATGCCATTATTTCTAATCATATATGTGTGCAACCATGTTCCTGAAACAACATGTGATCTTATTGGATATGTGAACATATCATTATCTATCGTCAGTTGTGCAAATTTCTACTTTCCTCGTACACAACGTGCTAACTAGTAATCTGATCTCTCATCATTCCCTTGTGGTGCAACTAATGCAAAACATGTCCTGGCTGTAGAAGATCTGAAAGATGGTCATGGTCAAGTGAACAATCCATGTCATCACTTATTATAGAGATTGTGATAGATAAAGGAGTTAGATAATGTGGAACCCATGTATCAACCCACTCACTTGACTTACACTGATCCTAATCACACTAAAGACACCTCAGACAATAACAAGCCAACTCTTGTTTCCAAATGGTCTATGTACTAGCATCTAAGCTTCTAAATGAGTGCATTTTTGAAGAATCTTTCACAGTTTGACAATCCAACCTATCTCCTATTGTGGCCAACTCAACCAACCAAAATAATCTGTGTACCACTGAATCAAGAGTCCCCCCCTGTGACAATGATGAAGTACACCAATCAATAATAGAATGAGAATTAAGGAGTTTTGCACCTAAAATCCTCAGTTGCTCCATAAATAGAGCTCTCTTTATGCATGCACCTACTCCATCATGCTCCCCCTTTCCATGACTGACCTAAAAAAAACTCCAATTATGAGGTGCACCTCTCTCTTCATACAATCTACATAACCAATAAAACATACAAGCATTTTTTAATTGACATGTGTAGTTATTGGACCAAATGAGATGTCTATCCATAGAAATATTATTTTCCCACACCCACTCAAAATAATTCTCAAATAAATGTTGGACATACTCAGATGAGTGAGATCTATCATCACTCATATAAAAATGGTACTATCTAATTATCTTTTGGTCATCTTCTATACTATCAGGGGAATGTCTATATGTTATGTGGACAAAAATAGCAACTTGAATTGAATTGTAATATTCAGCTTGCAACTCATTTTAGGGCTGCAATGTATAGGTCTCTACAAACTCAACAACCGATATAATAGTGCCAATTGGGAAAGTGTCCTTACACATCCTGAATTGTTGATCCAACCACTAAGACCTATGACTATGCCTTGCATACTTGTAAAAAAGATTCTTCCTAAAATCTGAAATAAAATCAACTACATTATATTCTTTTGTAACCAAGTCACATCTAGAGCCTTCACCTCCACTTTTCAATGTATATTTAATGGTTTCATATACCTTTTTGTGGACAACTGTCTTTCCAAAATCATGTTCGTAGCCCTCATGAAAGCATTCAACAAACTTCACTAGCCCACCACACTCTGAGAACTTGTCATTTAAGCAATATTTTCTATAAAAGAAACATCCATCATCTCTAGGACATAAAAAATGATCTAACAAGTCTCTTGATGATTTTTGAAGAGCACTTGCACCACACTCCTCCAACATTTCACTAGTATGCAAAGTAGAATGAAGGGATCGTAATAGTTTATGGTGCATTAAAAAATCCACATGATATTTGAAACAAGTATTTCAAATCTTAAGAGGCACACAAAAATTAGGGTTGAGGGCTTCAAAAGATCTTTGTGATATTTGCAATGTTGGATGTGTCTCACAATTTTTTTTGAACAACATTGCTTGACTCACCTCCAAATAATGTTTGGGATGCGGGGTATGGTCCCGAATGCCAATTCTCAACTTCAAGACATCCTTCACATTTGGTGAAACTCTTGAGTTAGATTGCCAAAATAGTTGAATTTGATCCTTCACACCATTGGTAATATTCTTATCACAATGTGAAAGTCTTCCACCATAAGCCCATGTATCATGTTGAAGAGGATCATCAAGTCTTTCTCTTCTTGCAAGTGCTCTATCCAAATTTTTACGATTTAGGTTCAAGTCAACACAAGTTTCTCATCGAATGAGCCTTTCTAAAATGATGACTTACTAAGGAGGTTGTAATAACCATCCTAGTGTCTCTCTTATCTTTTTCCTTGGTAGTCTTCCCAATGGAATTGAGATCACTAAAAATATTTCTCACAATAATAGCATTCCTCTCCTTTTTCTTGTTCACATTAATCTTCATTTTGACTACTATATATCTCATCTTCTACATCTTTAACAATTGCACAAACATTTGACATTGTTCAACCAACGTCTTGTGGCTAAAAAATTGATCAAAAAGTTTTGATATCCACAATCAAATGGTTCTTTTTGATCTCTTGCCATCAAAATTTCTCATTATATTCTCATCAATTTCAAGTAACCATTTAGTTGTTCTTGAAGGTCTCAATTTTGAAGTTTGTCTTTCTTCCTCCTAAGGGACTTCATTTCTCATATAATTTGGAGATGTGTTACGTTGATTTGGTTCTTGTGTACCATTATCATTGTCAATTCCTTCATATTCAATCGGTGGATTGTCATTTTCAACGTCCACAATTCCACTGTCCACATCTACATGTTCATTTTCAAAACCTACATTTTCATCTTCAATCCCTACATTCTCATTTTCAATATTATTGTCATAAATCATTTCAAATTCATGTTCTTCTTCACTTGAAACCACATTTATGAGTGGGCCTATGCCCACATCTCTCTCTCTCTCTCTCTCTCAAGTATAATATTGAACATATAATATAAATATTTAATAAGTTAATATTATACTATTATACAATAGAGAAATAAATAATAATAATATAATACAACACTAATATAAAAATTTATATTATAATACTAATGCTATGCTATTATCATTTAATATTAATATTTAAAAAAAAAATTGTAATATATAAATTAAAATTGAAAAAAATATTCAACTCAATTAATATTAACATAAAAGAAAAAATTAATATGTAACTTGAAATTGAAAAAACCAGTGAAAATGAAATGTTGAATTAGGCGGGAAATTTTGAATATCCGATATTATCGGATATCCAAAATTTTTGGATATCTAATTTTATCAGATATCCAATAAGGCTTGGTATTTGCCTTGGGTAATGCAAAACGTGAATGGTCAACCCATTAGGCATGTTTAGCATATTTGTTTTGATCTTGAGACTTCGACCATGTAGCTGATGACAATTTTTTCACTTAAAATTGATGAAATGAAAAGGGTTTCTTAAAGACATTATCAGCTTTCCATCAATATAATTGCTATCAAATTCGAGTTCAGTGAGTAATTATTACCTATTTTTTAATTGAGTTATCTTTAAAGTCATAATTGGCATACTAATTGAAAAAAATTATAAATTTCAAACCGTTTAACCTTTTTGAAATCTGAAACATGCATCGCATTCTATGCTTTGGCTACTATAAGAAAAAAAAGTTTTCAATTTTGTAAAGTTTAGAATTAGTTAAGGTGGTCAGACATGAGAGTTTTTTTATTTTGAATACGTTGTAGTAGAAAATTAATAATTAATTATTTATTTGGAAAAAAATTACAAAAAAAATGCACATCCAAGCATGAGTCTACTACTTATATCTAGAATCTTGGGAAAATATATCATCATTTGATTGTGATTAAGGTGGTCAGACATACACTTACTTTTTATCTTTTCCCTAAAATTTTGAACAATTAGATTAATTTTTTTCAGACAAGGGCTAGTAGTTTAGAAACTACATTCAATTTCATATAGATCCTATTCATACAACTTTTTCACATAAGGTTGATAAGATGTTCAACTTTTTACATCAAGTTGACTAACCTTGATTTTTTGATTTTTCATTGCCACTTAAGGCCATAGTTTGGTATACCATGATCCTGCACATACCCACTATTTGTCTAATGTGTCTGTATGTGCTTATTGCTTTTTGATATCTGACATATATTTGATATTTGATATTCATGTCCATTTCATGATATTTCCCCTTATGATTTTGTCAAGTCATGCTATTTTCCCCTTGTTTTTGTCACTTGAAGTTCTTGGGGTGTCAGGGACTTGAAATATTTATCCAAGAATGGTTTGTGAAGCTGCATGACTATCCCTAATGCATTGTCCCAACCAGACCTTATAGACTTCAAAACCTTTGACTTTACTTCTAGCTCGACAACTAGCTCAACTAGGCTCTTGACAATGGAAAGATGAGGATCTTACTGAACTAATTCCTTTTCCGTGACTAACTCCCTTTGCATAGCCTCAAGATGAGGTGTTAATATTGTTTGGATAGATAGTAGTCTAGCCCTTATTTTACCATCATTAGCCACCAACTCAGCTAATCTACCTTCGACATGTAATAATATGGTAAAATGCATAGAGTTGGAACTTGCATCCATGTTCAGTGAGTGACCTGTAGACTTTAGATCTAACTATAGTTTGTCTATCACATCCTGATTGTCCTTTGTAAATTATTCTACATTGTATAACTTATTGTACAAAGAGTGTGAATTTTGTATAACTTTTTCTAAATTTGCTAGTAAGGCAGAGAGCTCTACCCATTTCACTGCAATGTATGTAGAGATCTTATTGACTACTTTGGTCTCGAACTTACTTCTGACCACTGCAACAACTTGTCATTGGCCTTGTTGTTATCATCGATCATTTTCTTGACAATATGGATAAGTTTCTTAAGAATAGGTTTAGATTCATTTACATCATTCATCTCAAAAGTATCTAGGAGAATACCTTTTATCTCATGTAGTACCTACTTCTCTTGATGTTCTCTTCTCATCTCTTCCTATTTACTTTTTTTCTTTAGTAGATCTTGCAATATTTACATTTGTTCATAGGTCAAGTTGTGTGTGTGAAAATTGTACCTAGCTGTAGATACAACACTTCAGTAAAACATTAGAGGTTAGCGAAAATCAAAATCGTGCAAGTAATTGGAAACTAAGACAACCAGGTGATTTACTGCCTTCTAGTAGATGCGAGTATGATATTCTCAAATCAGACCGAGACCACTAACAATGTGACACCTAAATGAAGGATTTGAATGCAGAATATGGATATGAAATGAATGCAAATTAATCTATATTTTTGTATTTTCTATGCAATTAAAATGAAATATTGGATATGAATCTAATCTAGATGAAACTGATATGATATGCAATTGATCTAAGAATGATATACTAAATGATATGAATGCTCAAAAATAAATGAAAATCTCACAATAGCTTGGATTTGCAAAAGATGGATTCTTCAATTGCCAATTTGCCAGTGTGAGGATGCAATTTCATGGATAGTTTTAGAAGAGTTGAAGCCTTGATTTTATAGAAATACAAGGCTTTGAGGGTGCATAAGAAAAGTCATAAATCACTCTTCATGAACTCAGGTTGATTTTTGAGTTAACAAGAAATCAGAGATGATTAACTCACATAATCATCAAAATTATGCAAGAACAACTTTTTAATGTGAATCAGAAGTTGAGATCAACTTTCAACTCAAAAGAGAGTTGAGTTTAAACAAATTGAATTGATTTTCTGATTCAAAGTTTAACTATTCCTTGAATGTGCACAATTAATTATGAATTAATTAAATAAATAAATTGATTTATCCTCAACTTAACTAATTTTTGAATTAAAATAATGGATTTATGGGTTATTCAATTATTAAATCAAACTTTAATTCAAAAACTATATCATTAAATTTGACAATTAACATTAAATAAGAATTTAATCAATTAGCCATAGGATTTTTGATTGATTGTCAAGATTAAATAATTAAGTGGCATAATTAAATCTAATTAATTAAATATTTAGTATATTCAATTAATCAAACTTTAGGATAAATATGATTATCACCAAATAATTATTAAATTAAAGATAAATAGAAATATTGCTAGGAATGTTCCTAGATGCAGAATTTAGGATAATCAATTAGGATTTGATGATGTTCAGATGTGCTTTAGGTTAGGACTTTGATGTCGATTTCATTTGATTTGTCGATGTAGGAGGTTAATGAAGCTATAGCCCATTTTTGGGGTATTACATTTTTCCCCTCTTTGAATTACTGTGTGAAGTGTAGTGGTTCAAAGATTAGTCTGTGTATGATGTTGAAACTAATGTTTGAGATTCGATCTAAAAGATTAACTGATTCTGAGATAGAAACCGATTGAAAGATTTGAAGATGTTAGGTCTTGAATGACCAAAGATAATGTTAACTATAGCAACAATGAACTGATGATTACAAAAAAGTGCCAAACCACCTGATTCTTAACCTTATGATTGCAAAGAAGTGAGTGACTGATTCCAGACCTGATTGTCCAAAAGAATCATAGTGGTATCACATTCTAAACCCATGAATTACGAAGAACCAAGGAAATAACACTAATGAACCAATGGTTATGAAAAATTGATACAATTTACAAGATAGATTAGGATACCAGATTGATATGGATCTTGATGAATCTGATATGCCCCAAGTGATGATAGATTTACCCCAAGTGATGAGGACTTTTGATGAGTCAGTAACTAGACATGGTTGTTGTCTTGATTACTAAGGAAAGATTTGATTACAAATTTAGATTTACAAACTTGAATGATATGCAATATGATGCCCCCTTAAGGATTAAAATCAAAATTTGACAAGAAAAGTCAGCGTTGAATGGTTTAGAAGCATGTTAATTGATTTGAGAAGTGGTTATGCACGTCTAAGAATGTGTTCTGTAACGTTTGGAGGTCCTGGAGACCAAGTTTGACTAGGTTTGACCATGAGTTGACCATGGTTGGCCAAGTTGAAATTTTGATAGTTTGATGTAAGATAATCAGTTAAGTTGAATTCTAGATTTCTATGAAGATGGAAGGTCGATTATGCAAGTAGTGGGCCATCCTAGGTCCGAAAATTTTAAAATGAAATTTTGACATAGTAAACAATCTTATATTTCTATTTTGATTCCAAAAATGGGTTCAGAACGTTGAAATTAGCTAGGGGTACGATTTTTGTGAAAAATGAAGCACTTTTTAAAATTAGGTCAAAAGCTATATAAAGGCCAAAAGGGGTCATTTTCAATTCATTATTCGCTTTTGACTTTTGAAACCTTGTGGAGCCCTTTGAGTGAGAAAATGGTGTAAAATGAAGGTACTTGTTAGTTCCCATTGATTTGAGTGTAGTCATAGACATCAGAGACCTCGACAATATGGACATTCGGTAGGTGGACCTTTGTGCCTCTCTGAAAATTCAATTTTTGCATGTTTATAGTATGTTTAGGTCATTTTTCATACGTTTTCAATTTTGAATTCTTGCATGCATGAAAGATCATACGACTGTCCTTTGTGACTCATATGAATTTCCAATTTTATTTCATTTATTGTATGAGAACCCCCCCAAGACTCGTATGAGAGGGACCCAAGTGTCATACGACATTTTGTCAGGTCCCTCCTTTGTCATATGGGAAACCTTAGAAAGTCGTATCACTATGCTTTATCATATGATAACCTGTGGAAACTCGTACAAGTTTTGGTGCCAGTATGAATTGTCGTATGGGAAACAGTGAGCTAAAAACATAGTCTTAGGTTAAATTTCTTGAGTTTTTGATTTCTTAAACTGATTGCTGAGCTTTGAATACACATTATGGGATAGTGAACTTTCCAAATTTTGTACTTGTAGCCTATTTTTCAACCAAATTACTGATAGGGTTCCCTATTTCTGTGCTGTGTAGGTTACATATCCTGATGTTCATGTGTGCATCTCTCACCCTACTACTCAGAGACTTTGTGTATCACTGCCTGACCTGATGAGGGTACATCTTGCTTCCTACTACTTTGAGTATCTGATTTGGTTACCCAAGATTAGGGTAAACCATGGACTGTTGACTTCCCTGATAGAGAGGTTTCATTCTGAGACCCAAACTTTCCACTTGCCGACTGGAGAGATCATTGTCACATCGGAGGATGTTTACTGTATACTGTGCATTCCCTTCCACAGTCTTCATCTAGAGTATGTGAGTTCAGGGCATTTGGGTCTGCATGCTTTCCATAGACTGTTCGGAGATGACACTCAGCTGACTGGATCTATTTCTTAGGAGACTTTAGTACAATGCTATGGGCAGACCCATAGACTAGAGTGCATTATTGCGGGGATGATAAGAGACATCATTATGTTCGACCATCAACAGAATGGTCTATTGATGGGCTAGGCCCTGATGGTGGCATGACTGATGGTGACTATTTCTGAGTTAGCCTAGGGTTAGTGCTTATTAGCACATATGATCTCTGAGATGCACGAGATAGTGTATCAGGAGAGAAAATCTTTTCTTTTGGTGCTTTATTTCTACAGATCTAGGCATGGGAGCATATCCCAGTATTGAGACTAGTGTGTATGAGCCAGTGGTAGCCACAAGAGCCTGCCATATATGTTTACTCTGGATATGCCATACATGTTTGTATGGGCCAAGTAGAGTATTGGAGGTGGTGCCTCGATGATATGACATTTGTACGATGGAGGCCTTATTTAGAGATTAAGCCTTGGCCCACTGTACGAGAGCAGTTCAGTTACTTCTGTCAAAGCCATGTGCTAACTGGATGATCACCCTCTACACTAGAGCAATTCATTATTACTAGAGTGTGGTGATATAATAGACTAGTGTAGGATCCACCTCAGAATTACACCACTTATGCTTGGATAGTCTATGAGATTAGACTTGGATGGACTGCAAGGCTTTCTTATGTCTTGTGTTTATAGGAGTACAACGATATTATTGGTAGGGACTGGGATTACCGACCATAGGTTGTTGATGCTAGGGTTACATATGGTTATATTGCATGGCTTGTAGAGAACCCAATCCACAGGTTTTTTGATCCTATAGAGCTAATACCTTCCATGGAGGAGGCTATGGATGTTACTGGGGCTCCAATGAGATAGGGTCCGAGACCCTTATAAGTTTTGATTTTTCAGCCCACACCTCCAAGGCCTACAGCAATGGCTCCTCCTTAGAGACCATCAGGGTAGATGAGGCCCCCTCATCCCTCTAGTTCTATAGCAGGTAGGCCTACAGTTTTATAGAGACGGTCTAGGGGAGAGGCTGGTACTTTAGGTAGTGTTGGTACTACCAAGGTGGTACTTGTAGCTGAGTAGGTTGTAGGTGGTGATGGTCCTGATCCATTACAAGGTGACATCGATTTTGATTTAGGTACTGAGGTTAGACACTGTAAGGCATAGAGAGCAGAGACCACAGAGTAGCCAGCCATAGATACTAAGATGCCAATAACCAATGTTGATCCTAGCGTGCCTCTTACTCCATAAGAGACTATTAGATGGCTTAGATTATAGGTCAGGGACCTGAAGGTATGAAGTGCTCACTAGGAGGAGAGATTTCATGAGGCAAATAGACAGTGATCTCATCTCTGAGAGGAGAACAGGACATTACAGACAAAGGTGACACACCAGGCCTCAAGATGTGCTTATTACATGTCAGCTTATTATGCTATTGTGCCTATATCTTAGAGAGTTCCTTCTTATTCAGAGTATATGATAGCATCAGAGGGAGCTAGGGCACCCTGAGAAGAGGCAGTGCTAGATGCATCATCGCCACCTCTACTAGATGCAGAGGAGAAAGCCGACAACTAACCTATCTTGATATTATGATATTTTGCTCTTTTTGTCTATAGATATACTGTTCTGACTTTTGATAGCCCATGTGAGCTCATTCTTTTGTACACTATGCCAATAGTGCACCCCTAACTATTTCTAAGTTATATGATATATGAGATCGAGATTTTGGTTATGACTTCATTTGTACCTGTCATGTTTTGATTGATGATGATATCATGTGATGTTTATGCTATGAGTAGTGTAGAATGTATGTATGGATTTATGCAATGAAATGATTTCTTTCACATGTATGGATGTTATGCAAATGTAATTGATTATGGAAGGCTGTATGTATGATTTTTCTTATGCACATAGATGTAATGTAATGCAATAGATGGAATGATTATGATATGAAATGCAATGATACATATGATATTTTCTACAAATATTGATGAAGACAAGTACTAGGTCTTATGTGAAAAAGGATGTTTAACCCAGGAGGGTAACTACTTGTGGTTCTGTGAAGGAACCTTCGTGTTAGGTTTCAGCTCTTGTTAGATTTGAAGAGGTGATTGAAGAATCATGTAAGCATTGAAGTTTATTCAACCATTGTGAGATCACGCAAACATGCAAAATGAAATGCAACCTAAGACCTAGTCACTGATCATGTGTTGGTCATTTTCATCATTGAATTTTTAGGTAACCAGATAAATCAATACAATGCCCACTAGTTAGGAAACCATAGACATATGAATATCGATTTGTATGTGCAAGAATCAATATAACGCCCACTAGTTAGACAACCATGGACATATGAATATTGATTTGTTTTCTGAATGTCGGATTAGATATAAGCACCAAGGCACAGATGTTAGGATGACATGAATATCATGTCCATTTTGATATTGCAATTTGTATAAGCATCAAAACATTAATGTCATGATGACCTGAATACACCTTGCATTCAAACACATCAAATAATCAAGAGATCATTCTAAATCTAGTGTGAATTACCCGAAGTGACCCTTTATCATTCACATCCTTAGGCAAGATCACGCTTCACAGTAGGAGAAAGAACTCACTCAAAAAGACAATAGTTAGATCAAACTTCCTTGAATTTTTTGGGTATCAATGATCGAGGTACTCATGGCCATCCAATTCAAGATAGAGGCTCTTACAGACGGACACCATTTCAATCCAAAATTTCCAAAGTTGTTAGATGTTCACATACAAGTAGAAGACAAAGAAATGATTATGTCCCCAGTCATCACTCTCTAAATCCTATAAAAGACATCATCGAAGAGCTTGAAGGGACACAATATGAAAAAATCTCAATGCGAATCAGTAAGCATACAATGAGATAAAAGCATGAAGCACAGATTGTTTTCAGTTTGTGTTGATGTTTGATTGTGTTGTTGTAGATGCAAAATCCTTTTTGGAGAGGAGACTGACTGAATGACTCGGATGAAGCTTCAAAGGAATCTGACTGGATATGACATGTCTAAAGTATATTGGAGACCATAGGATATGACATTGATTGCCCCCAAGTTTGAAACATTGATAGGATACAGATGCTTTTTCCAATGGTGTATAGACTGACTTCTTGAAAATAGGAATGCGAAAAAAAATTGGGAAATATGTACAAACTAAAGCAAGACTGAAAAGTTGGGAAAGACCAAGATTGCGCTAATAGATGGAGCATTTTGAACAAGTGGTGCTCGTTTGCTGGGTTTTCACCATCTTGGTAGAGATTCTATTTTTGCTACCATGGTGCCTATTTATAGGTTTTCACCAAGGCATTTTTTCTTTTTCTCATTTTTTTTAATTTTTAATTTTTCCAAATTTTTTGATATTTTTGGTATTTTTTTATTTTTTTGTGAATCTTCAAGGTGCCTATTTTCTAGTTTTTCACCAAGATATTCCTTTTTTTAGGACTTTTTCAGATTTTTAAGAATTTTTTTAGGACATTTTTTAATACTAAATGCAAGAAGCATAGAATTTCTTCAGATGGAGAATGTCGATTGGTTCTCAAAGCTGCTCTCCTTCAGTCATTGAGAGTTGATAGGCACTAGAGCCAAAAGTAGTAGTGGTAATAAAGGGACCCAACTAGTTGGGTTCAACATTTCCCTTGCACTCTCTATGTGATTGGTTTTTAGGATTCTCTCTCAAGACTAGATCGCCAACCTAAAATTCTCTGTGTTTGACCTTCTTGTTGTAGCCTCTAGACATTCTCTTTTGATATACTCTGAGATGATCATACACTGCTTGTCTGCGCTCATCTAGTAGTTCAAGCTCTTGCAACCTAGACACTCTATACTCATCATCAGTTACTAGACCATGCATTCTGATTCTTAGTGATGGGATTTCAACCTCAATAGGCAGTACTGCCTCATACCTATAAACTAAAGTGAAAGGTGTATCCCCAGTGGGTGTTCTGATACTTTTTCTGTAGGTCTAGAGAGTTGGATTTATCGTGAGATTCTAGTCTTTTCTTGTTTTATTAATTGTACGGTGCAAGATTTTCAATAGACTCTTGTTAGAAGCCTCTACTTGTCCATTCCCTTGAGGATAGTAGATACATGACCAATGTTGTGTTATCTTAAATTTGGCACATAGATTATCTAAGTCTCTATTTTTGAATTGTCCACCATTATCTATGACTATAAAGTGTGGAATGCCATACCGACATATGATTTAGTTTAGAATGAACATAGAAATTTGTTTTCTGGTTACTTGAGTCAAAGGGACTACTTCTACCCATTTTGTAAAATAGTTTGTAGCTATTATGATATGGGTATGTCCATTAGAAGAATGAGGATGTATGGATCCTATAAGATCAAATGCCCATTGGTGAAAAGGCCATTGTATAGTAAAGGGAATTATATCTTTCCCTAGAGCATGAATTAAGTTACCATGTACTTGGCACTTTTGACAGTTCTTAGCAAACTTGATTGCATCTTTCTCCATTTTAGGCCAATAGTACCCAACCCTAATAAGCTTCTGAGCTAGTGTTAAACCTTTCGAGTGTGACCCACATATACCTTCATGGAATTCCTCTAAGGCACATTGAGACTCTTCCCATTCTAAACATCTAAGTAGTGTACCATCTAGACCTCATTTGTACAGATTGTTACCAATGATGACATACCAGGACACATTGCGGATAAGGTATCATTTCTCATGGTGATTGAAGGTTTCAAGAATCATTTTGTCTTGGAGATAGGAGAAAAGGATTTTGTATCAGGATGAATCATGACCAACAATAGTTTAGATCATGTGGGTTTCAGGGGAATCATATGCAGGATAAGATTGTGCTTCCACTAGGAACTCATAGCATAGCTTGTGTTCAGGCTGCCGTAATAAAGTAGATAGTGTTGCCATTGCATCAGCAGCCTTGTTCTCTATTCTAGGAATTTTCTCAAATGTGATAGATATGAAATACTTCTTTAGATCATCTACCATTATTTTGTATGGAATCAACTTTTCATCTTTCATTTGGTACACATCATTGACTTGATGTATTACAAGTTGGGAGTCTCCATGAATGTGTATCTATTTCACCCTCCACTCAATTGCTATTTTCATGCCATTAAGAAGGGCTTCATATTTAGAAATATTTTTTGTGCAAGGGAACTTTAATCTAAATGCTTTTGGGATTGAATATCATTGAGGTGTGATAAACAATATGCCTACTTCAGATCTATTCTGTGTATATGAGCCATCAAAGAACAATTTCCATTCTCTAGAAGAAAGATTCATGATAGAGGAATCTGGGAACTCCATTTGCATTGGTGTATCATCAAACATAGGTGTATCTACCAATTAATCAGAAATAACTTGGACTTTAATAGCTTTGTGTTCAACATATTCAATGTCAAACTCACTTAAGAGCATGACCCATTTAGCTAATCTACCTATGAGGGTAGCTTTGCTTAGTAGGTACTTTAATGGATCAATCTTAGCTACCAAGTGCATGGTATGAGATAACATATAATGTCTCAGTTTCTATGATGCAAAGATCACAACCAGACAAGATTTTTCAGTCATTGAGTAGTTCTTCTCATACGTAACCAAGGTTCTACTAATATAGTATATAGCCCTTTCCTTTTTATTCTCATAATGCTATGCTAGCAATGCCCCCAGTGATGTATCTATGGTAGAGACATATGGGATCAGGAGCTTCCATTGTATAGGAGGCATCAAGATAGGAGGATTTGATAGATATTTCTTGATATGGTTAAAGTTCTTCTCACATTCTTCATTCCATGCAAAAGTCACACCTTTATGTAATGTTTTTGTAAAAGGCTGTGAGATATTTGCAAACTCTGATATGAAGCATCTGATATATTGTACTCTCCCTTGTAATGTTCTCATTTGACTAATATTCTTCGGGGGTTGCATCTCCATTATAGCCTTTACTTTAGTTGGATCAACTTCAATGCCCTTCTTTGAAACTATGTATTTTAAGAGCTTTCCAGAATATTTAGTCTTAACTGTGACCATCCTGAAAAAATAATATTTGAGCTACCCCTTTGTCACATACGGCCAACTGGAACAAACACTGGTAGAAAACCTTGCAGAAAGATTCAAATTCAGGCTTCAACGACCATCTGGTTCTATTTTAAAACATGACCGTCGATCAAAAGTTTCCCAAAAAATTGAACGGCCATCAAAATTCACCACAATAGTCAACAAGCCCCTTGAAAAGTCATTGGCCACATCATCAATTTGAAGCTAATGAGAAATGAACACCTCAACAATTTTTGACAACTCGGACCCACTATACAATCGGTCCTAATCGGATGATGGTCGCATGATCACAAGGAGAAGGAATATTCCTTGCGATCAAGCAAAAATTGTAGATCTATTTGCACTGCCATTTCACTTGAATAATTTGGGCCCACCGACATTTCTTTGTCACCATCCAACTTGGCCAATGAAACATGGGCATGTCACAATAAGAGGACCCACCTCCTGGAGCCTTGGCAATAAAGCAAAATCAACGATTGTCGCATGATTGCAAAGGGAAAGAATATTCCTTATGATTGTGTGACAACCATCTAATGAAAAAGGAAGACAACCCACTGGGCCCTGCTGTCATGTGTCACTTTTTCATTTTCTTTCGACTTCCTTAGCTTATAAAGTGCACATGCAAAATGGAGACTTAAGTGGCCGAAAAAGGTAATGACAAATTAGAACAGGACATAGGGTTTTAGGGATTTTTTACCTCCAACAGTCACATCTTTTAAATTTAATGGCTATCTGACTAGAGAGTTTGAATCAATTTGCAGAGACCAGAGGACAAGTTATAGACCCATGAAAATTTCATAAGGTGTTCAATAGGGTTTTACGAGAATTGCTAGATAGAGCCTAGCCTATTGCCAAAATTGTATGGAATAGGAAATTTGGGTAACATTTTGGCAATTTTTGCTAGATGTTAGCCTACTAGACATTAGATCAGTGGCCTTGAAACAATTCATTGGGCATGGATTCATCTTTTGAGCATAAAACCTTCCTGACAGAAAGAGAGACTGACAGAGGAAAAAATTGTGCTCGAGCACTTCTTGGAAAACAGGGACAGAAAGAAAGAAAAAATATTTATAGAGATTTACAAGGAAGGATTGACCTCAAAACAAGGCTTCAAGTGGAATCCATTAACTGATATAGGAAAGGCATCTCCTCCAAGAGTTGATAGCTGAAAAGCATTAGGCCCCTTGCACTCAGTGATGATGAATGGACCTCCCCAAAAGGAATCAAACTTTGTATGTCTTCCAGGTTTTGATCTGAATTCATCCCATTTGAGAACTACATCTCCAAATTTGAAGCTTCTGGCCTTGGTTCTTTTATCAAAACTTTTCTTTGTTTGTATCTGATGGAACTCCATATATTTCATGGATTTATCTCTAATTTCTTCTAACTCTACGAGTTGAGCATACCTGATTTGTAAGGGATCTCCTTCTTCAAATAGGACATATTGTGTGGCCAAGTCCAAAGCTAGCAATTCAATTGAAATGGACAACTTAGCTTCTCTACCATATACTAACACATAAGGAGAATTCCCAGTGATCTTCTTTGGGGTAATCCTGTCCAACCATAAGGTAGATTTCAATTTAGTATGCCAATCCCTTTGGTTATCCTGTTGAGTCTTCTTGATTATCCTAATCAAGTTATTATTAGTTGATTCTACCAAACCATTTCCCCAAGGGTAGTAATTTGAACTTGTATTCAGATAAATGCCATTTTTGATTGCCCATTCTGAGACTTTAAGGCCTGTGAATGCTAATGCATTATCTGATATTATGGAGTCTGAAGTGCCGAACCTATGAATTATATCATCATAAAAACTTAAAAAAACACTCTCATTTGATTCTTTCAAGGCAACTACCTCCGTCCATCTAGTGAAATAATCTGTTGCAGTGATTATCCACTTGTGGCCTGCACTAGATGGAGGATTAATCATGCCAGTAAAGTCTATGCCCCATCTCATGAAAGGTTGTTCTATTCTGATTGGCTGAAGGGGCAGAGCTGCAAGCCTTTATTTTCTTGCAAACATGGCACATTTGATTCATTTTCTCACATAATCATGACTATCCTTGAAGATAGATGGCCAATAGTATCTGGCCCTCATGATTTTAAAAGCAGTAGTCCTAGGAGAAAAATGACCTCCAGAAGGTCCATCATGAAATTCAAATAGGACAATAGCTATCTCTTCTGAATCAATACATCTCAAAAAGACACCATTGTGATCCTTTCTAAAAAGAACTTCATCTATCAGCACAAAGGGAATAGATTATAATCTATAATATCTTCTTCTTGCTAAATCTAGGTCTGTAGGACATTGGCCTGTCTTCAAAAAATGAATCATATTAGGTAGCCAACTTGCTTCCTTGGCATGTTCTTCTTTAGAATGCACGACTAGAGATGCATCTATTTGCTCTAATTTCTTTGAACTTTCATCCTCTACCAAATTCTCACAAAGACCTCTTCCCCTAAATAGCTTGGTGGTTTGGATATCAATGTCATACTCCATCACTTTGGTAATCCAACCAGCTCTTTTCTCATTTAGGTCCTTGGAAAGAAAAAAATCTTTGACACTTGGATGAGTAACCTTCAAGTGTACCTTGCTATGGGTCAATAGATATTTGAAATTTTTAAGACTCTTTACCACAACAAGTACATGTTTTTCCACAAAAGAGTATCTTTGTTCATATTCTTCGAAACCTTTGCTGAAGAAAGCAATAGGATGCTCTAATCTATCTGAATTTTCTTGAGTCAACATAGCAGATATAGCATCATGACCTCCATAAGTATAAAGGATAAAATCCTTACCAAAATTTGGGTTTAATAGAGCAGGAGCTTCTGTTAAGGCTTCTTCAATAGCTTTTAAATTGGCTTTCCTCTCTTTAGTCTAGTTGAAGGCTGAACCCTTCTTTAACATGGTTATCAAAGGCTTCAGTAAATCTGCAATATTAGGCAAGAAAAACCTAACAAAATTAATCCTTCCTATGAAAGATTGAAGGCTTTTCTTATGATGTGGCAAGGGTAGCTGTAGGATGGCTGCAATCCTTTCGGGGTCTACTGTGATTCCTTCCTTGGACAATACATATCCTAACAGTTTCCCCTCATGAACTGCAAACACACATTTCTTTGGATTAAGAGATATCCAAAACTCTCTACACCTTTCAAAAATCTTCCTCAGATGTTTGATATGATCTACTGCATGTTTAGAATAGATAGTTATGTCATCTAAGTAGACCAGTACAAACTTGTACATGAGGCTTTTAAAGGCCATATCCATTGCCTTTTGAAAAGTAGCACCTACATTTGACAAACCAAAGGGCATCTTTTGGTAAGCCATGGTTCCCCACTTGGTTGTAAATGCAGTCTTGTATTGGTCCCTTTCATTAACTAGGATCTAATTATATCCTAAATAACCATCCAATAATGAAAATCTCTCAGATCCAAAGACACATTTTAAGATTTTCTCCATAGAGGGTAATGGATGGTGGTCCTTTAGAGAGGCTCTGTTGAGATCCCTGAAGTCAACACATAACCTCAACTCCCCATTCTTCTTCCTGATAGGAACAAGGTTGGAAACCCAACTAGTATGCTTTCTATCAAATTGAGCTCTTCTTTATGCATAAGTGGCTCAAGCTTGGGATTAACAGGCCTTTGTTTTTGCCTTATTGGCTTGGCATGAGGCTCTAGTTCAATAGTGTGCTGAGAAAGGGCTAGATTAAAACCTTTAAGGTCTTCATATTGCCATGAAAATACATCACTGAATTCCTTAAATAATTGAGTTTAAGCCCACTTTTCCAAATCAATATTTAATTTTCCAAATTGTAAACTTTTACCTGGTTCCAACTCTATTTCAACACAATGTTCTTGTTGAACCACTAGGCCAACTTTGTTCTTCTTAACTTGATAATCCTTGTTGAAGACAACTTCTAAGGTGACAAGACCTCTAGGCATCTTATTAGACTTAAGTTGTATTACTTGGTCACCATAGTTTTGCAATAATCTATCTTGATTATGTTTTGAGAAAACATCTTCTTCAAACAAGAATTGCAAAATTTGGTCATCATTGTCAAACACTTGCCAATTAGTATCATTATCGGGGATAGAAGGTCTAACAATCACTTTGATATGTTTTTGGTCCCTTTCTTTAGAAACACTATTAGGAATATCATACTGAGATCCAACAGCAGCTAATCTATCTGCATTTTGATTTAGCTTCCTAGGGATGGAAACAATATTGACAACACAAAAGTCTTCAATTACATCCCAAACTATGTGGTTGCATGCTTTCATGGTGTCATTTTTTGTTGCACTTATCCCTCTCACTTGGCTAACTACTAACTCACTATCACCATAAACTTTTAGGGCTTTGAGCCCCCTTTTTCAAGCCCACTCTAGTCCATTCACTAGACTTTCATACTCTGCAGTGTTGCTAGTGCAGGAGAAACTGAATCTGAAAGCTGTATAGTATCTTTCTCCCTTTGGGGACACTAGCATAGCACCACCACCAGAGCCATGTCTGCTTCTAGCTCCATCAAGAAACAATTCCCAAATATGGTTGCTCTGATTCTCTGAATCAGTGTCCTCTTTGAGAAGGTTTGGCTCTATGGATCCACTTTCTTGTATCAAATAGCTCCCCAAACCAGCATCCCAAATAAATTTTTCTTGGGTTTCTGAAGCCTTTTTTGATTCTAGTTCATCAAGTAAAATATCAGGGATATTTTCTATCTTAGTGTTTACTTCTCTGATAATTGGGAAGTCATTGCTATCAAGTGCAAGGCAGTTTGTATTGATGACATTGGACATATATGGTTCTATATGGTGAACTGCTAATGATTCAAATTTGATGGTGGCCTTGGTACCATATCTTGTGTAGAAGAGCATGTAAGACTAGTCAGAAGAAGGTAGCCTCCTATCTTGGCTGTGAATTCCCTTGACAGACATATGGCAAAGAAAGCAGGGAGATCTATGATATATATATCAAGTAGGTTGGAGAAATTAGGATTTTCATGGAGGACTAGACTAGTATCCTTGGTCACACCTATAGTGTTAATGTTATCCAATTTTTCCTGTTCCATACAAATTTGGCTATAGACCAAGCTCCACCCAAAGTTTTGCATTTTTAAACCCTATTGAGCACCTCTAAGAAATTTTCCATGGCCTTGCATCTTGTCTTCTAGTCTCTGCTGTCAAGTGGGTCCTATGCTAGATGATCTGAGGTGTATGCTTCTGATTGGTTGTGGGCTTGTGATGTGGAGACATATCGAGCGGGGCCCAGTGAGCTATATTTCCTTTTAATCCAATGGTTGGTGCATGATCACAAGGAATATTCTTTCCCCTTGCGATCATGCAACAACCATTGATTTTTCTTTATTGCTAAGGCTCCAGGAGGTGGGTCCTCTTATTGTGATGTGCCCATATTTTGTTGGCCAGCCAGATGGTGACAAAGATTTGTCAGTGGGACCGATGTTAGGGAATCTGTAGGGGTTGCCAGTTGTACAAGATCAATGGTGGTCACATGTTTGCAAGGAATCTTCTGAGCCCATGTGATCATGCAACCATCATTTGATCTACCAGTGTTTAAGCTGACATCATCATGGGTCCATCTGACATGCTCGATTCTTATTGGTTGCTGGGCAGAACAGTTGGCATTTTTCAGTGGGTCTGAGTATCTTAAGTGAGATGGCAATTGATGAAGATCTATAGTTTTTGCATGTTCACATGGAATCTTTTGAGCTCATGCGATCATGTTCCCACCATCTAATGCAAAGCCAAGATTCTTCTACCTTCTGAGGTGTCGGTCATGTTGAGGTGCTCATTTCCTATTGGTTCCCAACTGGTGAGGTGGCCATTGAATTTTCAAAGGGGTTGTGACTGTTGTAAAGGTGATCTGGGCCATTCAATTTGCTGGTAAAGAATGATATCGATGGCCATGTTTTAAAACTGAGCCAGCTAGTCATTATTTTTCAAATTTGAATCTTTCCCCAGGGTTTCACCAGTATTTGATTCAGTGAACCATGAATGAGAAAAGGGTAGCTTAGAAGTTATGTTTCCAGGATGATTGTAGTTGGAAAGGATGATGAAGAAGATCTGGGCAGCCATCGTGGGTTGGTTCTTGCTTCTTGAGGTACCATGACATTGATTTTGTGCTCAAGTTGCAGAGAGATAGACGGATCAAGGTGGCTTTTCTGTAGGTAGATGCAGTATAGGGATGGGCACGCAATACAAATATTTGATTGGCCAAGATATTTTAGAGATACATTTATGATCAGATATGATAGTGTTAGGGTTTGATTATTATATGAAAATTTATGTAACCCTAATTGACTTTTGCTCCTACTTGCGTGCATAGAGGAGATGTATATAATGTTTTTGGAGCTTTTTGAAGCTTAGAGTTTACATTTTGTAAAAAGAGAGGTTTCCTTTCTTAGGAGTTATCTGAGGCATTCTTTCTGCCCTCTAGCTTTTGCAGCCTGTAATCTTTCATTGATGCTTAGATATTGCAAAGGCATTTTGTGAGATTCTTTCTGTCCCTGTGCTTTCTTGTCTAAGTTTTCTCTTATTGGATGTAATATACTGGCTTTGTTAGAGAAATCTTGGAGTTCTAGGGCCCTTCTTTCTTTCAGCTTATTTGTGTACTGTTGTGTTTGTTTTGATTTGAATGAGTTTGTGGGTATACTTCAACCCCCTATCATTATGTCTCATTCCTATGCCCTTTTACTGAAGAGAACATTTTCTTGCAGGTCACAGTTTGTGTCTTTTGTCTAGACCCCTCTATGAAATACTTATGCAAGCCTATTTAGAAAGATTGTACTCTACTAGATCTAAGAGCTTTCATTCTAATTTGGTCTATATATTATGTTCATTTCATTTCGGTGTATCACCTAGTAGGTAGTTTGCTTTCAGTTATTTCCCTTTCAGCATTCCTTATATCCCTTTCCCTCAAAAGAATTTACTTTTCTATCTAGAAGAAAATTAAGGTGATTATCCAAGAGGAACTAGCCTAGAACTTGGAGGTCTCATCTTAGTTAGCATAGGTCACACAACCTGGAGATGATTCCCATGTTATACTAAGTTATCAAGACCAAGAGAGCTTGAAACAAGGGTGAAAACTTAGTGTATAATAGTTAATTGAGGATCCATCAAGTTGTGTAACCCTTTTTTGGAGGGGTTCATATTTAAGTCCTAATTGGTCAACTACCTTTTTGGGCATTATAGTACTAGTAGCTCCACTATCTACCATACAATTATGTACTAAGGATTTTCCAATAATTAAAAATACATAAAAGGGAGGTGGTTTTAAGTTCCTACCTTGCATGGTATTTTCTTTGAAGTTGAAAATTGGAGCCTCCTTTTCTTGATCAGTGTTGACCAACACTAGCTTTGCAGTCTCTTTTGCAGGCTGAGGAGCTGTTACTTCAGTCATGGCTTTCTTCAAAATCTTAGGTTGTCCTGGAATAGCCAAAGAGTCCGACATAGACATGGTAACATTCACCTTCTTCATGTTGTCTACAATGTTGAAAGGTGTCATAGTATGTACTTTTTGTTGTGTTTTTACTATGATGGGTTCCACTTCTTTGGAAAGTTGGCCTTCTTTTCTCATAATGATAGGATCCTTCTTATATATGGTAGGAGTAGATGGTTTCAGTGGTTCTATAGATGTAGTAGCTTTAGTCCTAGAATCTGCTCGCTCCATGTCTTGGGCCCTTCTCTTTGATCTTGTGTTGGCAGTAATGGAAAATTCACCATTGACTCCATCGAAGTCTTGCTGCTCCCAATTGAAAAGAGCAGTCTCATTATCCCATGTTTCTTGTTGAGGAATTGATCCACTGGAAGATGCCTCTGATTGAGTTTGTGAGGCATTTTGAACCATTAAGGCTTGGTTCATCCATCCATTTGAACATGTAGCCTGATTATGAGGCTGATTACAAGGAAAGCACCATTCATTGTCCAAAGCTAAATTGTTTTCACTAGAGACCATATCTCTGTCTGGATTTGCAAAATTAAGAGGTGTAGGGTTGTTTGGTTGGAAAGGTCTTTGATTAAAATTTTTCCTTTGGTAAGCTCCTTGATAACCTCCTTGGTATGATGGCCTATTTTGCTGATAAGGTTGTCCTTGATTCTGATATTGTTGATTAGGACCTTGGTCTTGTGGCTGGAAAGGGGGTTTGATTCCTTACCCTTACTTCTTTAGGTTTGTAACCTCTTTAGTTAAAGTCTGTAGCAAATTTGTCATTTCTTGCTGACTACTTTGCTGACTATTCTTCATCTCGTGCAGTTCTTGAGAGAAACTTGCCTTTAACTCCTCACCACTAGTACTGGCTTGAGGTGCTAAGATGGTAGGAATAGGGGTAAAAGGGGGTACTTGCAGAGGTGTGATGGGATAAAGGTTAGGGAAGATGGGCATGAGTGGCCTTCTTGCTATCATGCCTGCCTGGATTAAACAATTTTCAACCCTGACAGCTATGTCAAAAGCTTGGGGTAGAGAGGTACCTCCCATAGATTGGATCATGACAAAATTCTGACTATTCAAACTTTGCAAGAAGTATAAGAAAGTGTGATCAGCTGATGGCCTCACTGAGACTAGAATTCTATTCCATGTCTTGAGGAATCTATTGTTATAATCTGTCATTTGTTCTTGAGGGTCTCTTATAATGGTTGTCAACTACTCAACCAAAGACAAGTTGTCTGATTTATCTTCAAAGTGTCTACTCAATGCATCTCCTAATCCATCCCATGAATTAATGGAACCAATAGCTAGACTTCTAAACCATTCAAGAGCCTTACCCTTGAGAGAGGTTGCTAATAACTCAGTGGCCACATCTTCTTGAGTTATATTATGTATGCTGTAGATAGTGGTCACAACTCTTATATGTTCAAAAGCTGTTGTTTGTCCTTCACCTATGAAATCAGGTAAGCTCTTTAATGCCACCAAGGGCACATCATGATGTTGGAAAAAGTTCAATGGACTTCCCTGATTGAAAAGTGAAAAGAAAACTGCCTAGCCATTGTAGGAGCTAAAATTTTCTGAGTAGCAATTGTGTAAGTTGTATTGGATGTTGGATCTGAATCTTCCTCTAGATCTCTGGTCAGAGATCTTCCTCTTCTTCTGAGATGAAAGGGAAAAGGTCTCCTTTTTGAAGTATCAGGTGGTGTAGACTGTACTCTCCTTACAGGGGATGTTCTCAGGGTTGATCTACCTTTGAAGCTTCTTTTTAAGGGAAACACTAAAAATCCAGTGGGCTTTGAGCTCCTAGTCTCAATCTTTGTCATAAACTTTGAACAAGGTTAGCCTAAATCTATGAAATCAGTGGATTTGCCAGATATACTTAATAGAAAAACTTCTAAAAGTTGGTATTATGCAATCAGTATATCAAAGATAGCATAATATTTCAAAGATGAAATTCTTTTTGATGTCCCACCGGGCACACCAGAAATGTTATACACTAAGTTTGCACCCTTGTTTCAAGCTCTCTTGGTCTTGATTACTTAGTATAACATGAGAATCATCCCCAGGTTGTGGGACCTATGCTAACTGAGATGAGACCTCTAGGTTCTATGCTTGTTCCTCTTGGATAATCACCTTAATTTTCTCTTTTTGACATGAAAGTAAACTCTTGAGGGGAAAGGAATAGAAGGAATGCATGAAAGGGAAAAGACTGAAAGAAAACTATCCTACTAGGTGATACACCAAAAAGATGATTATGAATTATAGTATAGAGGATGAAATCAATGCATGAACTTAGGTCTAGGGGATCACAATTCACTGAACAGGTTTGCATCAATCTTTCATAGAAGGGTCTACAATAGAAAGAGGCTATTTAGGGAAAGAGAGAATTTCACAAACAATAGCATCCCTAAGAATTTAGAGACAATCTATAACTTGCAAACAAACATTCACCTCTGTAACTAGGTATAGGAATGAGACAGATTGTTAGGGGGTTGAAGTATACCCACAAGATCATTCAAATCAAATCATGCACAAGAATACTCTTGAATTGTAGAAAGAAAGTGGGACCAGGAACCCTAAGAGATTACTAAAAACATACATATACTTAATCCATTAAGAGAAAATTTAGACAAGAAGGCATAGGGATAGAAAGAATGTCACAAAATACCTTTGCAATATCTAAACCCCAATGAAAGCTTACAAACTGCAGAAGCCAAAGGGTAGAAAGAATACCTCAAATAACTCCTAAGAAAGAAAAACCTCTCTTTTTTACAATTGTAAATTCTGAGCTCTAAAAGCTCCAAAAAACTATTATATACATCTCCTTTATTGGACACAGATAGGAGAAAAAAAAATCTAATTAGGGTTACATAGATTTTCATAGAATAATAGAAAACCCTAATTCTGTCATGTCTGATCATAGATGCATCATTAAAATATCTTGGCTGATCAAATATCTGCTTGCATGTCTTTCTCATCGCCATAACTACCTCTAGAAGGTAGGTCAATCTATCTACTTCTCTGCAAGTTGGGTTTTCCATAACTGTTCAAATATGATCTTCGTAGATATTTTGAATTTAAAAGCATAAATGGTCATAGGTGGTGCCAACCCTTCTCATTCATTAGCAGTCGATACTTAAACTAGCATGGCACCTCAGGAAACAAAAATCAACATGTGATGGCTGCTGAGATCTTCACATCACTTTCTTAACTGCAACCATCCTAAAAAATCAAATTTGAGCTACCCCTTTGTCGCATACAACCAACTGGAACAAATACTGGTAGAAACCCTGCAGAAAGATTCAAATTCGGGCTTCAACGACCATCTAGTTCTATTTTAAAACACGATCGTTGATCAAAAGTTTCCCAAAAAATTGAATGGCCCTCAAAATTCACCACAACAATTAATAAGCCCCTTGAAAAGTCATCAGCCACATCATCAATCTAAAGCTAATGAGAAACGAACACTTCAACAGTTTCTGACAACTCAGACCCACAGTACAATCGGTCCTAATCGAATGGTGGTCACATGATCATGAGGAGAAGGAATATTCCTTGCAATCAAGCAACAACTATAGATCTATCTACATTGCCATTTCACCTGAATAATTTGGGCCCACCGACATGTCTTCATCACCATCCAGCTTGGCCAATGAAACATGGGCACGTCACAATAAGAGGACCCACCTCCTAGAGCCTTGGAAATAAAAAAAAATCAACAGTTGTCACATGATTGCAAAGGGAAAGAATATTCCTTGTGATCATGTGAAAACCATCTAAAGAAAAAGGAAGATAGCCCACTAGGCCCTGCTAACATGTGTCACTCTTTCATTTTCTTTTGACTGCCTTAGCTTATAAAGTGAACATGCAAAATGGAGACTTAAGTGGCCAAAAAAGGTAACGACAAATTAGAATAGGACATAGGGTTTTGGGGGTCTTTTACCTCCAATGGTCACATCTTTTAAATTTAATGGCTAGCAAACTAGAGAGTTTGAATCAATTTGCAGAGACCAGAGGACAAGTCATAGACCCATGAAAATTTCACAAGGTATTCAACAAGGTTTTACGAGAATTGCTAGATAGAGCCCAGTCTATGGCCAAAATTGTATGGAATAGGAAATTTTGGGTAACACTACCTGGTTTAGAAACATGTACAATATTTGAGATCCATTTTGCATAGTCAATAACACAGATGAATCCGGCCTTTAGTAGTTTCTCTAATTCAGCTTTGACCAAGAGTGAAACACGAGGATGCATCTTTCTCAATTTTTTCTTAAGAGGTTTTACTCCAGGAGAAATAGATAGATGGTGCATTATAAGATCAAGAAATAACCCTAGCATATCTAAATATTTCCATGCAAAGTTGATCTTTTTCTCTGTTAGAAATATAGTAAATTTTTGCTTTTCTTCTTCTGATAATGATTGTGCTACATGGATCAACTATGGTTCCTCTATTGTTCCCATGTTGATGGATTGAGTGGGCTTAATTAGAACTAGAGATCTATCCTATAAATGACTTGGAAGGACATCAAATATCTCATCCTTAGGTGCCTCGGAGAGGTTTTAACCTTGAGATACATCTTTTATTTTTAGTTTTGTAGGTTCTGAGACTGCCACAAAGTGGTTTTCACCCTTAGAACTCCTTTTATTTTTATTTTTATTCTTATTCTTTTGACCAAGATACTTGATGTCTGACTCTATCATGCTGACGCTTGGTTCACTGATGGAAGTCCTCTTAGGCTCAACTACATTTAGGTAGCAAGCAAGGGCATAGTCATTCGAAAAGGTGTAAATACCATGGCTCAGATTCATGGAGTTTTGGTCAAGAAGGTCGGGATGTTGGATAGTCAAAGTTGGAAAGGATTGGGAGATAGTGTTTACTAATATGGATCTATCATCATTGGTCCTCATTTGAAACTTGAGTTTGAAAGTGATATTACAACTGAAGATGTTCAATTTGTGAATAGGCTCAATGTCATTGTGGGAGTCCACTTCAGGCATCGGTGGATCAGACTTGTTAAGTTCATTTTTTTCTCTAGACTTACATTAGGTTTAGATACATATTGGTGAATAACATCAACATGTTTCTCTATAATAAGCTCATCTTCCTTAGGAATGACTCCCCATTCATAGTCATTAGAGTCATCTTCTGATTCAGGAGTTCTAGGAAATCTTAGAAGATGAGTAAAGTCAAGATGAATACCCCAGAAAGGGTTACTCTCAGATTCTGATTTGAATTCATACTCATGGGAATCTATTTTAGAATAATTACCACCTTCCTCTTTGTTTACTTAATTATCTTCGAGATTAGTTGGTTCTTATGGTGCAACTATCTCTTGTTCCATAGTAGGTTCTTGTGGGTTTACTACATTAATCCTTTTGATTGGATCATCTTTTGGTTCAAGAAGGTCTTTGATTTCTTTAGGGAAACACTCATAAGGAATGATCTCCTTAGTAGTATCAGAATCATCACTATCAAATTGTTATGTTTCCTCCTTCACAAGAAGGGCTTCTTCTGGTTTGATTTTCTCTATGACATGAGAGCAGTTACCTTTGAGGTAAAAGGGTTTCTTTTTAAAGCCTAAGTCAACAGTATCCTTGTTTGACCTACCAGTATGTGAAATACATGCCATGAGACCCTTTCCTCTCATTCCTAGAGGTCCTTTACCTAGATATCCCATTTTAGCTATCAGTTTATCCCCTGGGCTATATGACTTAGAAGGGACCTTCGGTACTTTAGAGTCACTAGTTTGAACAACTTGGGATTCAGGTTCATCTTTGTATAGCCATGCAAGCACAACTTCATCCTCTTCAAACTCTTGCTTGGAGAGTTGTTTCTTTTATATGCCTCAAGAGGTTCTTTGGATTCTAGTTTAGACTATTTCAAAGATTGTCCATAAGACTTAGGTGAGATAGGGAGAGATGTCAAAGATAAGATTGGACCTAGAGTATATTCTCCCATACCATTTTCTTTGATAGTGACCTCTTTTGCAATGTCTTCCATCTTAGAGGTGGATGTTGCTTTTGTTTGCTTAATGGAAGATTCTCTATTGTTAGGAACAATTTTATCCAAACTTTCTTTCAATGCATTGCAAGTGGTGGATATGTCAGTCAGAATGGTGACCTCTACTCCTTCATAGGGAAACTTCAAACATTGATGGTATGTAGAAGGAATAGCTTTAATTTCATGTATCCAGGGTCTCCCTAAAAGGATATTGTAAGCCAAAGGTAGATCAAGAACTTGACATGTAGTATCTCTGATTACTGGACCTATTTTGATAGGTAAGACAATGGTGCCTTTGGAAGATCTCTCTTGCTCATCATAGGATTTGATAGTTATCTTCTTTCTAGGATCAATAGCCATCTCTGAAAATCCCAATTGTGTAATCAAGTTGTAAGAACAAATGTTTAGGCCAGTGCCTCCATCTATCAACACACGTTTGACTCTATGGTTTTGGATCAAGACTTCTATATGCAAAGGCTGGTTATGCAGATGGCTCAAGGATTTTTCATCTTCCTTTGAAAAGGAAATATATTGCAGAGACATAAGATGTCCAACCATAGTTTGTAACCTATCTAAATCAAGGTCGTCAAGAACATTGGATCTAAGCAAAGCTTTGTCTAGAATGGCTCTATGAGCTGGGGATATTCGAAGCAACACAAACATTGAGATTTTTGCATTAGTGTGTTGGAGTTGTTGGACAATGCTGTAAGATGTTGGCCTGGTGTCCTTAGGATTTGAAGATTTAGGAAGCATCCTTCTGTTTAGAAGTGGAAGAAAGATTGAAGGGCATCTTAGGGACATTTGATGAATCTGGAATTTTTCCTTGCAGATGTGCCCGAGCTTGTGATCAAGTAACTACATTAGCTGATTGATTATCTCTATCTCTTCATACAATTGTGATGACATTGCAATGCTCAGATAGGCATGGTTCAACCATATTGATAACAACATTATTTCTAGAGTAAGCATAATTTACCTTAGCACCCACATTAGGTGTAGAAGATGAATCTCCTTGACCATGTTTCATAAATGGCTCCGTGAATGTTGTATGATCATTGTTACTCTTATGATTATCAATTGGGATTTCTCCATTATCAATTTTGTCTTGTATGAGGTGTTTCAAGTGTACATAGTTATTGGTTTTATGACGCTTACTACGATGAAAGTCACAGAAGTCATTCTCTTTCCACCATTTCGGTTTAGGTTCAGGATCAAATTGTCATATCTTAGGCAAGGAGATGATGTTGTTAGCCAACAAAGTTTTCATTGTAGATTCCAAGGACTCTCTAAGAGGAGTGAACTTGTGTTTAGGATTTGAAGCCCAAGGTTTATATTTAGATGGCTTTTTGTTGGACTCTGTGGCTTTTGATTCAGAAGCTTTTATGGCTTGGGTGCCAACAGTAAGATTGAAAGTGGGTGCCTTGGATGGGGCACAAAGAGTGTCAACAATGCAGTTAGTGACAATGCCTTTATTCTTATTCCAATTTTTGTTCTTGTCCTTAGAACTAGATCTAGATTCATACTTGTCCTTTTGAAGTGTGATATCTCCTTTTTTCACGAGCACTTTCTCAATTTTGATTACATTATCTACCATCTTATCAAAAGATGTATGATTTTGCATTTGTAAAGGGTAGTTGATTTCTAGAATAAGATTATTGATGAAGATTTCTAGTTTCTCAGTTTCTGGAATAGGTCTAGCATATAGAGAGAGTTTCTTTTGCCATCTTTTGAGAAATTTTAGGAATGGTTCTCCTGGATATTGTTTTAGATTGTAGTTGTCGATCATGGTGACCGAATGTCAGATGTTATAGGAGTATTGCTAATAGAACAATTTGATCAAATCCTCAAAGGTTTCGATTGTAGGTGGCATCCTAGAGAACCAATGAATGGCTGCTCCTCCTAGAGATCAAGGAAAGAGATGCATCAGATAGGTTGGTTCATGCATGAACTCCAGAGATTGAGTATAGAATTATCTGACATGATCTTTGAGGATCAGAGTTTCCATTGTACTTATCATATTTTGGCATTTCCACTCTCTTAGGGAATGATGACATGTACAAGTCTTTATCAAATGGAAAAGGGCATAGGGTCTCCATGGAGAACAACTTAGGTTCCTTTTCTTTTTCAAGTTTGTTAAGTTTGACTTGCATGGCGTGCATTTGTTTCATCATATCTGTAATAGGAGTTTCTTCCTTATGCATAATGATAACTTCAACATTGAATTTGGGAGAAATTTTAGCTCCTTGATGAGCTAGCTCTAGAAAATATGCCTCTATCTTCTTTCAAGAAATGCTTCATCATTCTTTTGAAGTTATCATCATTTTGATATTGGGCAATTTCAGAAGATGTAGGTTCTTGATTTGCACCATTTTGAGAATGAGCTCCTTGAGACCCATGGTTTGTTCCACCTTGAGACATGTTGTTGTTACAAGAGTTACTTGAGATGGATTGATGTGGGGTCATCTAATAGCTTTTGTGAATTGACACAGGAGGTGTTGGTTGATTAATTGCGTGGATTGATGCAGGAGGGGTGATGTAACCACCTTTCAAGAATAGATTGTCAAGAGCTTCTTATCCATATAGATTAGTGTTGTAGGATTGATGAAAGGTCTGAGAAATCATAGAAGATGTCTCTGAAGAGATTTTAGGTTGTTCTCTATGCTTTTTTGATGAAGCTTTAGTTTCCCCCATTAACCTTAGGTGAAACAAGAGAGCGAGATTAAGATAACTGAAGAATGAATTGATTTAAGAAGATCAAATAATGCAACCTTGTCAAGATTGGATTGATTGAAGATTAGATTGGATGTAAGTAAAGGATATTTTGTCCTAGTAGTATGGGTAGATGCCCAAAATATAGTGGACATGAGTTCACAACACTTAGCCATTTTGAAGATTGATTAGAGATTGATGATCTGACCAGATTTTGACACAAGATGAAAAAGACTCAAATAGATTAAAGAAAAGGCTAAATTAGACTCAAGAGGACACTTTAGGAAAATTATTGGATTATTTCTAGTTTCTGCTCTCTTCTTGACACAATGATTTGTTTGACAGACTCCTGGAAATAGGCTGTAAAAGATGAATATCTAGCAATTTTGACAACTTTCTAGCAATTTTTCAAACTTTCTCAAATGAATTTTTGTAGGCTCGTACGACAGTGGGTATGCTCTGAAATGATAGTTGACAAAAATCATATGACAATTGTAAAGATCGTACGATAGTTAATAGAAAGATTTTGACTTTTTGCTTTTGACTGGCAACAAAACTCATATGACACTATACAAGCTGTCATACGACAATACGGGGGTTCTGAAATGACAATAGCCAAAAATCGTACAACTTTCTGACCCTGTTGGATGATTTTTGACTCTAGAAAGGAATTTTGCTTCAGATTTTGGAAATTTTATGTTTTTAGTTTCAGATAGTTTGCAAAATTGTCTGTCTAGATTTGAAGATTATACCAGGATCATTCATTTTCAGTAACCAAATAGATAAAAAAGCACACAAAATAGCAAGCAAGTGATTCCAAGCATGTCTAAAAGCAATGAACAGGGGATAAAGCAACCCTACGCATGAACAATCAAGTGATCAAATGTGCTAATCCCTAGGAGTGCTAATTGTGTATGTTCCAAAAAAAATTTCAATAACGCACATATTCCTATAAAATGAAAATTTGGCCTCACTAGGGTTTATGGTAATGGTCTGACTCTGCAACTTTTGTGATCTCAAGAGGGTGAAATCCAATCTAGGTGCACCAAGGTTTTGACACAGTCTCAGAATTTAATACATCAAGAGCTGCTAGGGAGATCTAACAGCCCAACAAGAGATCACACCTGTGAAGATTTCCTCCACAAGGAAATTTATATAGGGGTTGTTTCTACCATGATGAAAATGGCTATTACTGCTTGAGGTTCCATCCACATGGTTGACCCAATTAAGGGAATGTCCACTATGGTTAACCCTCTCTAAAGGTGACTCACAAAAGATACCACAAGGGGACTAGATCAGATTCAAGGATCTAGGTTTCTGGTACTATCCAAAAAGGAAGTAGAGCATAATCCCCTAGCCTCTTTAGTTCACCAAGAAAAAGCAGACAGATTAATCTGACACACTAAGATTGAAACTATCTTGCCAAGATTTGTGGTGTCAACAAGGCATGATCTATCAACCTCTTCGGAGAGAGAATGTATCAACCGAAAGATGAGGACTACAAATCCAGTAGAACACAAGACTATTTCAGTAACCTCCCTACCTACAAGGGGATCCTTCAAAAAGAAGAGCTTTGCATGCGTGAACAAGAGAATGAAGACCACTCTCTCGAGATCATCCACAAATAGTGTTCATAGGGCCTATTTACTATGTGTAACAGATATGCAGAAAGCAAATTTATGTTCATTTTATAGCCTAAAATGAAGTCTATGATATGAAAGTAGTAAAAGTCACACAAGCTTGACACGTGAGAGTTCATTTTTAATCTAAATCGAAGTGTTATCAGATTGAGAAGAATACTTGAATTTCGAGCAACATGCTTAGTAGATTTTTACCTATTTTAGCAATTTTTTTCACACTTTTCCCAATCAAAATTAGTAGATATCAATTAGAAATAGAAAATCTCAATTGTTAGGGTTTACTATCAGTCCAAATTTGAAAATCAAATCTAGAAAACTACCTGAAAATTTGAAATGATAATTGAATTCTAGTGGAAAAACTCGTACGATAGTGGGTTACCTCCCACATGACAGTCAAGAAACTCATACGATGGTGGGTGTCTTCTCATACAACAATCGAGCTCCCAAATGACAATGTGTAGCTTCTAATATGAGCCATAATAGAATCAACTATTGTACAACAATGGGTACTTCCTAGTATGACTTTTTGACAAAAGTCATACGAAAAATGTACGGATAGAAAATAAAAGATCGCAGTTTTAATCAGAAAATGACAAGAAATTGATATAAATTGATAGAAGTGAAATGGAAACCCGTTTCAAGGCCCCATAGTGGGTGCCAAAAATGTGTGTGTGAAAATTGTACCTAGTTGTAGACACAACACTTTAGTAAAACATTAGAGGTTAGCAAAAATTAAAATCATGCAAGTAATTAGAAACTAAGCTAATTAGGTGATTTACTACCTTCTAGTAGATGCAAGTATGATATTCTCAGATTAGACCGAGACCAGTGACAATGCAACACCTAAATGAAGGATTTGAATGCACATATGGATATGAAATGAATGCAAATTAATCTATATTTTTGTATTTTCTATACAATTAGAATGAAAGATTGGAAATAAATCTAATCTAGATGAAACTGATATGATATGAAATTGATCTAAGAATGATATATTAAATGATATGAATGCTAAAAAACAAATGAAAATCTCACAATAGCTTGGATTCGCAAGAGATGGATTCTTCAATTGTCAATTCGCTAGCATGAGTATGCAATTTCGTGAATCCTTTTAGAAGATTTGAAGCCTTGATTTTATAGAAACCCAAGGCTTTGAGGGTGCATGAGAAAAGTCATAAATCACTCTTGATGAACTCAGGTTGATTTTTTAGTTAACAAAAAATCAGAGATGATTAACTCACCTAATCATCCAAAATCATGCAAGAACAACTTTTTAACTTGAATCAGAAGTTGAGATCAACTTTCAACTCAAAAGAGAGTTGATTTTAAACAAATTGAATTGATTTTCTGATTCAAAGTTGAACTGCTCCTTGAATGTGCACAATTAATTATGAATTAATTAAATAAATAAAGTGATTTATCCTCAACTTAACTGATTTTTGAATTAAAATAATTGATTTATGGGTTAGTCAATTATTAAATCAAACTTTAATTCAAAAACTATATCATTAAATTTGACAATTGACATTAAATAAGAATTTAATCAATTAGCCATAGGATTTTTGATTTATTGTCAAAATTAAATAATACAATTTAGGAATAAATAGAATTAAATTTAATTAAATAATTAATTGGCAGAATTAAATCTAATTAATTAAATATTCAGCATATTCAATTAATCAAACCTTAGGATAAATATGATTTATCGCCAAATAATTATTAAATTAAAGATAAATAGGAATATTGCTAGGAATGTTCCCTGATGCAAAATTTAGGATAATCAATTAGGATTCGATGATATTTAGATGTGCCTTAGGTTAGATCTTTGATGTCGATTTCATTTGATTTGTCGATGTAGGAGGTTAATGAACCTATAGCCCATTTTTGGGGTATTACACAAGATATCAGATTCCCACTTAGGAATCACTATAACTTCTTCGAATGTCACCTGTGTAGCAAGAGATTTCTCCTTCTTCTTTTGTGACTTCTTCCTGGGTGTAGTTCCAGTCAAGATTTGTATGAGAGCTTTTATTACCTCTTGTTCCTTAGGCTCTTGAGTGTCCTGATCTTTCTCTTTCTCCATCTTTTCCTTTTCCTTCTTTTCTCCATGAGGACTGAGTACTACCAATGCAGACTATTCTGCTTTCTCTTTTCTTATCTCCTCAATAGATGTAGGATTTGGTGTGATTGCCGACTTTTCCTATTCCTCAGCATTAGAACTTAGTGAGACTTGCTGATCAACTATTACTATATGGGGGCTTGTTGAGGCAATCTCAATAGTTTATGTGCTCTCAATCTGTGGATAATCTTGCACTTGTAACAATACCTTATTGATGCTCAACAAAGATTTATCCTTGGTTGTCTCGGCTTGAATATGATACTGAATTTCTTCCTCGGTCAATATATTTGTTTTCATTGGTGTGTCCTTAGTTATATCCAAAATAGTTATCTCATCCTTGTTCTCTTCAACCTTCTAATCTGCTTCCTTTTGAACTTGTTGTTCACTGAAATCCTCCTTGTTATCCAATTCTACTTCCTTGGATGTGTCTACAATCTGTTGTGCATTCTTATCAGCTAAAAGACCAAAGAGTATCTTCCATAACCTTATACTTTTTTGTACAATATTTTCAACCTTTTGTTGAAGGATAGAGTATGGCCAGAGCTTGGGAATAAATTTTTTCCTATACTACTCCATATACTTCTTGATATATTTAGGGGTTGACTTGAGCAAGAGTGCTCTCCTTGATTTGTTGCTTGGTCATTAAGGCATATTCCAATTTTTGAGCTATCCTCTGGTATAGTTTATTAAGAATCAAGTTCCCCAATTGAAGTGGTGTCTTGTTGAATGTACAGAGCATCTCAAGCATAGCTTGTTCTACTCTCTTCTTGTCCTCAATGCTCAGTTTCTCAAATCTTATTTTCTTAAATCATGCTAGGCCAGTAGTACTCTTGATGTGGCATATTTCATCCATAGTCAGTGATATTTTATGTCATGGAGCCTTCTTCTTTACTTCCTCATAACTATTAGTTTCCTCATCATCCTTTTCCAAGATAAGCTTTCTTCTTGGTTTCTTCCTTATCTGGCTCAACACTGCCTTAGCCTGAACTAGTTTTCTTTTCCTTGATGCAGGGGTCTTCTTTTGTGGTTCGACAACAATAATAGTGGAAGGTTCCCTAGTTCTCATCCTAAGTACTAGTGAGGAAATGGACTTAGGTTTCTGTACTTGTTTCTTGGTAGTCTTGTCAACTGATGTCTTCTTAACTTTCTTCACTTTTCTCTAAATCATTAGACTTGTCCTCTCCTAATCCCTGAGTCAATGCAAGAGGTGCATCTACCTCTTCTCCTCCTAACATTTTCTTTATGTTTTTCACTATCTTCTTTATTTTCCTCTCCATGGTAGCATATTTTAATCCCATTGTTATCTTAGCCTTAGCTTCCTCATATGTTCCAAAATGTGTGGCCTTCTTTTCAACTTCTAGGACTATTTGAATGAGAAAAAAATGAAAGAGCAAAAAAAGAAACTATCGGGATCCAAGAACCATGATTATACCAACAGACTTTTTTGAATTTCCTTAATTCCACCCAAAAATAAAGATAGAATCATTCGACCACCAGCTAATAGGGTTATGATTGCTACTAATATATCATCTATATTTACTTCATAAGGTAATTTTCTTAGCTATGATACCCTTGGTATGACTTCTTGTGCATATGTGAAATCTGTATCAACTAGGAAACATATATCTTTGTAGTACTTATCCACTAATGATATAGGGATACTACTTATTTTCTGTTGGAAATATTCAAGACTAGATAGGTTACTAAGAGGGGAGGGGTGAATCAGTAACTTCAAAACTTTTACAAATTTTAGATCTCAACCATTCTCTCAATGACATTAGATTGATAAGCTAACTATATGCATGAGTAAGAGAAAGAATAAAACATTCATAACACTTGAACATAGAGATTGATGACCTAGAAATCTTCCAAATAGAAAGTAAAACTGGGGTGGGGATGAAACACACAAAACTTCAATGCTGTAGTATAAAGTTTTCCGGTTAAGGCTTACAATGATCACTTCTGATGATTTGCCCTATTAGGAGCAATAAGGACTGCTAGGTTCACCTTGTTAGAGGATTTCAAACATACAGTGAAGTATGCACTCGGTTAAGAGATTTTACAAAGACTATTAAGTCTACCCGGTTAAAGGATTTGGGGCTGATTCACTTGTTAGGATGAAATAGTAGATCTCTTACTTGCAACTATACTTGCTGATTGAGATTCTCTGATGTACTGATCACCTTCTATGATGGATGTGTCTCTGATACTCCTTATACTATTATAATATCCCTTGTAATTCTCTTATCTCTACCTTCCTTTTCTTTTTCACTGACACACACTTTTGATATGATTCAGAACATTGTTTATATATCAATCAAAACAATTAAAAAATAATTACAAAGTCGGCTCTAAACAAGAAAACACAAATATTACTAAGTCAGCCCAAATATAGTGACTCGGTTACTGCAAACTAACTCGGTGACTTTCTGATACTTGAAATCCATTGCGTTACTTGGCATCGTCATGCACTCGGTAGAAGTGGAGGCACGGTCCATACTAACCACTCAGTTGTAGTTTCGAACTTGGTATATACTGGAGACTCGGTAGATATGGTGTCACTCAGTAGAGACTGAATTCCTTGTTTACCGTGCTGGCACTCGGTAAACACTGCTCTACTCATTACTTGGTGATGATAACTTGGTAAGCACTGTGAAGCTCGGTAAGCACTATTCTTCTCAGTAAACACTATTCTACTCGGTAAACACTGTTCTGCTCGGTAAACACTGTTCTGCTCGGTAAACATTGTTCTACTTGGTAAACATTGTTCTACCTGGTAAACACTATTTTTCTCAGTAAACACGTAGAGTCTGAATAAGTGTTGTCACTAATGACAAACATACTTAATGCCAACAATCTCCCCCTTTGGCATTAGTGACAAAAACACTTATTGCCCAAAAAAAAATATGCTGAATCTGTCTCTTTTTTTTTTGTTGTCATATTGTTGTATATACCTTTCATGTCTCCCCCATACAGTATATATACAAATATCTTGTATCACCTTATACTTCCTATTTATACTTTTTCCCCCTTTCATATATGATATATCTTATATACGTTCTCCCCCTTTTTGACAATAATGCCAAAGGTGTATATACAAATATTTTACACGGAGATGCCAAAATGTGAGAGAAAATCAGAATGTACCTTATTTATCAATGCTAGAGTTCTATCCCAATTCTCTTGCAAAATCTTGCATGTATGGAGTGCAACTTGGACTTCTGCAAAGAGTTCAATCATGTGATCTGCAATTGAAAACTGATTGTCATGGATCAATGTTTTTGAGTAAGAAATATGCTTTTGCATTGTATCCATGATGGGAAGGATCATGTTCTGAATATCTATTAATGTTGATATGATCCTTGCATCTTCTCTCAATAATTCTGACTGTTTATCAGATAGGAATCTGACTATCATATGATGTGTAGAGCTTGAACTAGGTTCAAGTTGCAACTTCTGTGCACTAACCTTTAGATCCTCATCAATCTTATTTATTTTATCTTTGATCTCCTTTGAGAACTCGGTAATATTATAGATTTTGACAAAAAGAGATGTTACCTGAGAATGGGAGGACTCAATACTAGTCAAAACTGAAGATAATCTTGCCTGATTGATAGCTATTTACTGAGCAATGTGCTCAAGCACTCTATTATCAAACTTCTTCTCAGCCTTCTCAAGTAACTTATCTATTCTAGAGGAATCATCATTGAACTTGTTAACTACTTCTGCCAATTGCAACAAAATTTGTTAAGAGGAATCAACTTCAACACCTATAGCTTCTGTCAAAATGTTTTTGGCATCCTCAATGATCTTAAATTCCTTGTCTCTTTCTTCTTTTAATTTCTTCTATTTTTCTTTCTTCTGGAGGAGTTCACCAACTGTTTGCATTTGATCTGTAGTGAGGTTTGCAAAATCCAATGGGAGAATTTCTATCTCCTCATCTAAATCTATACCTTCTACTACACTCTTACTCAAAAGTTTTGTGCTCAGTTGAGTCTTTATACTTAATGCCTTTGTAGTAGAAATTATTGTAGACATAGTAGGACTTGTAGTGAAAACTAATAAACTTTCGACTAATGGGATGCTAACTGGAATACCAAAAACTAAAGTATTTACAACTAGAGTGCTTACTAAGGTATCTAAAGTTGAAGTACTTGCTGCTGAAAAAATCAAAATTGAAGAAAGTACAGAAGACTGCAACTCAGTGGAAGAGGGAGGCTGAAGCTCGGTAGATGAAGTGGTAGCCACTTCTGTTATTGATACATTGATCTTTGCTAGTGATGATTGGACATTTGATGTATCTGAGGGAGTTGTCACAATCACACTTGAAGTTTTCTCCAGGCTAGATGTAGCAATTTTTACTGGAGAGTGAGGAAGTGAGGCAATTACCTCTACAGCTATCTGAACTAGATCATCTTCCTCAACATTCTTCTCAGCTTCCTCGATAGCTTCATTACTTGCTTCTTCTGTCTCAACAATATCAATCTGAACTGCTTCTTCATCTTCTTCATCACTGTCATCTTCAATATCTTTAATTATCACAGTTTCAGTACTCAGTTTGTGAAGATGATAAATGTTTTTCCAAGTAGATTCTGCACTCTTCATAACTAACTCTATATCCTTGATCAAAATTAAGCAACTGTTGAATTTTAATGTCATCTTGGACTCATTTTCTATCAATGCCTTATTTATTTCAGCATTTTTCAAACTTGGCATTAATTGCCTTAAGGTTTGAGTAAAGATGTCCTTGATAGTTTTCCTTGCATTGGACCATCTCATCTTGATTGGATTTAATAAGGCTCCTAGGATTTGAGAAGCAATTTCTTCAGGTGAGTATTTCCATCTACCCATTTTCTCAATTATAGCATCTTCAATTTCCTACCGCTCTACCTCTGACCTTGTTTCATATTTGAAAGATTTGAAATTTGCAATTCCAAATCCTTCTCTCAAATCCTTAATCTTTTCTTCAAATGAGGGAGGAGGCCTTTTGAGTACTATATCATCCTTGATCTTGCCTACCTTGTCCCTTGATCTTTTCCTTGTGAATACTGCAGTGGGTTGCTTGGGTTCCTTGGTGATAGTTGCCTTTCCTTTCTTCTTTATAGGTACTTGTTCTTCTTTACTCTCATCCTTTTCTTCTTCTTCTATAGTATCCTCTCCTTTTTCCTCGGTTAACATTAGAGGTGTGCTAGATTACATCTTGGCCATCCTCTTTCTGCCTTTGTTAACCGCCTATGGAAGCTTTATGCTTAGCTCAATTCTTACCTTAGCTTCATCATACATTCCAAAGTATGGAACCTTTGGATCAACGGGTTGATTTACTAGGGCTTCAATTATATCCTTTGTCTCATCAATGTTTACCTCATAAGGAAGAAGTTTCACCCATACAATCCTGGGCCTTACTGCCTGGATATACACTCTATCACAATCAACCATAAAACAAACATCATCTTTATAATCTTCCACCAACTTTTGTGGAATCTAGAATCTGCTATTCATCTTCTCCTTAAAGGATTCAAAATAGTTATCCATTATGCTTGTAAAATTCTCACCCATTTCTGTAATATACTCATTTATCTGATAAAGAATAGGCACGTCCTTTTTCCATTTTACGGAACCTTTTGATGGGAAAAACTTTTGAGCATAGAAAAATAAACAAACCAACAACGAGCCAAACTTACATGGATTGTTCTTTGAGGTTTGGATGCTCTCCATATTCTTGTTGAACTGTTTCAATAATAGATCTGCTAGGTCAAATGAAAGATTGTTCTTCACAATTTTATAGGCTAGGTCAACTGCTTCACACGGAACACTATTCTGCCGACTTGAACTATATATCTTGTGAGCTATTACATTTGTGCCAAACTTTAGTTCTACATCAGTAATGCTATTTATTCTCATACCTCTACCATCCCATTCGGCTAGGGTTTTCTTTTCCAACTCTACTCGACCTAGGGTTTTTGTAGATTTTGCCTTGGCAAGCATGGGAAGACCAGTGATTCGGTGAATCATCTTCTTTGATATTTCCACTAGTTGCTCAAGCCAAATTTTACCTTCATGCGCTCGGCTTAGGATATATCTTATCCATTTTATCTGGAAACTCTGAGGCAAGTGGGTGATATGTGTCAAACCCTTATCTTCCAAATGTTTATGTTCTGGTTTGAGAACACCATCAACACACAGTTCATCTCGAACAACATCTATCTCTAGGGTTCCAATCTCTTGAATTGTACCTATAAAATGACTACGAATGTCATTTACAAGAAGTACCTTTGGAGGAATTTGAGACTGAGCTCCACTCAGATCTAGGGTTTCTGCAATCACAGGCACGAGTTTGAAATCTGGCGCTTTCCATTCTCCATGAACTAACATTTCTGAACCTTTATTTACTTTAGCTCTTCGAAAAATTTTTGCCTTAAAATTTTGCTTTGAATCACTTGACTGCACTTACAAATTTTTCTGCTCAATATGCTGATATTTGCGGTGAAGAATGAATTTGATTTCATGCTTTTTGTCAGAAATTTTATCATTAATGCTCCATACGAATTAGGGTTTAGAATTTGACAGACTGTCATCCACTAAGCATTAATTTCTCGATGAAGGTTCCGCAACTCGGAGAACATACTGTTTCGACCTTACTCGGTAACCAAATAAAATTACGTTACTCCCAACATTGCTCGATTGAAACCTATACCGACCTTCCTGCGATCCTTCTGTATCTTGCATACTGATTTGGATCTTTTCTTTTTTTTAATTTTTTTAATTTTTTAAATTCAGGAACTATTTGGAATATGTCTATGAGGATACAGTTCCAGTGCTTTCTTGGAGACTTAGTTATAATTAATAGAGCCACTCTCTTCATGAGTGACTTCATTACTTGGACTAGTTTTCTCGATAGGTTTAGGGATCCATTGTTGTCTCATCTGCTTCCTGATGCTATCTACTTTTTCTTTCTTTTCATCTTCAACTTTTCCTAAGTTCATGCAATTTTTAGCTATGTGACCAAGCTTAGTGCATTTATAACATCTTATGGTAGTATCCCTTTTTCTCAAGTGATGCCTCACATAGTTCATGCCAATGTGTCCATATTCTCCACAGTAATGACATCTACACCAAGTGTTGTAATCCCAACCAAATATTGCTTTCATAATTTGTTCTGCTGGATTGGGTGTTTTAGTTCTGCATTCTGATGCCTTGTGACCTTGTTTGTTACAATTATGACATTTGCCTTCAAATCTTGGTTTCTCCTTGCATTCATTTGCTTTATGACCATGCTGATTGCAATTGTAGCATTTTCCATTGAATTTTTCTTTTCCATTGCTCCAACATTTGTTTGAAGTATGAGCAATTTTTCCACAGTGATTACAAGTAGGTTTCTAATTCATTTGAGTACCTTGTTTGGAGGATTCACCTTCTTCTTTGTATCTAAGTCCTGCTTTTCATTTTTGCCTATGAAGGTTTCGTTCATACACCTGATTCATATCTTCTTGAGATTTCAACATTCTTTCATTGATTTGCCTTTCAGTATTCAGGTCACTCATCAATCTTAAATTGATTTGCTTTTCAGATTTCAGTTCCTCTCTTATATTTTCATTTTCTGATCTTAGAGTCAAGATTTCTTCATTTGTATTGGCGACTTGATTAATAAGGTTTTCTAGCTGAAGGATTTGATTTTGGATTTCATTGTTCTTTCCATCTATTTCATCTTTCATCTTGTTTCTTTGTTCCAAGATTTCACATAATCTTGTTGACTGAATTTCCTGTTCTCTTTTCAATTTTCTTACTTCTTCTTGCAGAGATTCATTCTTTTCTAGAAGTTCTTTTGCTTCATTGTTTTCTTCATCTGAGCTACTTGAAGGGAAAAAATCTTCAATCTTTTCTTCAACATACTGGTGGTCATTCATCTGATTTGCAAGTTCCTTCTTTCTTTTTAGGGAAAGGGAAAGATGCTCTTTTGCTTCCTTGAGTTGAGTTATGGCCATTTCCAGATCTAGCTTTTCATTCTCAATTACTTTGTTAAGTCTGAATATCTCCATTGTCCTGAATCTTTTCTCAAGCTGTCAAACTTTATTCTAAGAACCACAATGCTCTGATACCAATTGTTGGAAATATTCAAGACTAGCTAGGTTACTGAGAGGGGAGGGGTGAATCAGTAACTTCAAAAATTTTACAAATTTTAGATCTCAACCATTTTCTCAATAACATTAGATTGATAAGCTAATTGTATGCATGAGTAAGAGAAAGAATAAAATATTCATAACACTTGAACACAAAGATTGATGACCCATAAATCTTCCAAATAGAAAGTAAAACTGGGGTGGGGATGAAACCCACAAAACTTCAATGCTAGAGTATAAAGTTTTTCGGTTAAGGCTTACAATGATCACTTCTGATGATCTACCCTATTAGGAGCAATAAGGACTGCTAGATCCACCTTGTTAGAGGATTTACAAACATACAGTAAAGTATGCACTCGGTTAAGAGATTTTACAAAGACTGTTAAGTCTACTTGGTTAAAGGATTTGGGGTTGATTCACCTGTTAGGATGAAATAGATCTCTTACTTGCAACTGTACTTGCTGATTGAGATTCTCTGATGTACTGATCACCTTCTATGATGGATGTGTCTCTTCTGCTCCTTATACTGTTATATCCCTTATAATTCGCTTATGTCTACCTTCCTTTTCTTTTTCGCTGACACACACTTTTGATATGATTCAAAACATTGTTTATATATCGATCAAAACAATTAAAAAATAATTACAAAGTCAGCTCTAAACAAGCAAACACAAATATTACTAAGTCAGCCCAAATATAGTGACTCGGTTACTGCAAACTAACTCGGTGACTTTCTGATACTCGGCATCCATTGCGTTACTCAGCATCGTCATGCACTCGGTAGAAGTGGAGGCACGGTCCATACTAACCACTCAGTTGTAATTTTGAACTCGGTATATACTGGAGACTCGGTAGATATGGTGTCACTTGGTAGAGATTTAATTCCCTATTTACCGTGCTGGCACTCGGTAAACACTGCTCTGCTCATTACTCGGCGATGATAACTCGGTAAGCACTGCGAAGCTCGGTAAGCACTGTTCTGCTCGGTAAACACTATTTTGCTCGGTAAACACTGTTCTACTCGGTAAACACTGTTCTGCTCGGTAAACACTGTTCTACTTGGTAAACACTGTTCTGCTCAGTAAACACTGTTCTGCTCGGTAAACACGTAGAGTCTAAATAAGTGTTGTCACTAATGACAAACATACTTAATGCCAACAATTTTCCTCATTTTCTTCTTGAATTCAAAAAAATAACTATCCATTATACTCTCAAATTTCTCACCCATCTAATTAATAAACTCACTAATTTGTAATGTGACATGTCTATTTTTATCCCATTCTACATCCCCAATAGTAGAAAAACTATTCTGTATATAGAAAAATAGACAGACAAGTAAAGAACCAAAATTACACAAAACTATTTACTTTTTGGATGGATGTAAGGTTGTCAACAACCTGTATTAGTTGGAGCTTGGAAAGGTCATATGTATGATCCTTCTTTACTATCTTCCAAGATTGGTCCACTCCCATGCATGGGACATTGTCCAACTGACTAGAATGATGAAACTTGTGAGCTATCACCCTCACTGCAAAATCAATTTCTGGGTTAGTGATATTTGAAATAGTCATTACTCATTTTTTACACACTTCTTGGGTGTTTGCTTTAATTTCCTCTTTACTCTAACATCTCATTTTCTTCTTTCCAGTGGGTCTAGGGTATCCAATTACCTAGTGAATCATTTCTTTAGTAATTTGGACTGGTCCATCCTCCAACCAAATTTTCATGTCATGTACTCAGCTTAGTACAATCTTGATCCATTCAACTTTAAAATTTTGTGGGAAATTGAGATCATGCACTAACCCTCACTGAAAAACCTTCTTATGTTCAGGCTTCAACACCTTGTTGCTACATAGTTTATCATATGCCTCCCTGAGCTCATAATCTTGAATTTCCATGATCTTACACATGTAGCATGATCAAATTTCATTGATCATCAAAACCTTATGAAGAATAGACGATAGGGCTCCCACTAAATCTCCCATTATCACACTCTCTAGAATGGTCCAGAACTTATATGGCTTGCATGCATTATTCCTTACCAGTTTAACATTAAAAAATTCCTTCTCTTGCTTCTTAATTGTAGCTGATGACGAAGATTCCATTTCTTCAAACTTAAGGGTTTAATTTCTGAAATGAATAACTTGGTAGAATAACTTTCACAAGTGGTTCTCAGATTTTTTTGATGCCACATTGTGAAGATTTTTGCAAATCACACTTAGTACAAATCACTAGTTAATCACTCTGAAAAGTTATCAAATCGCTAGTGAAATGAGAATAAATGGTAACTTCCCACTTTATAGAATTCAAATGGTTGGGTTGGGGCTTCATTAATGATCTGTACACTTTCTATGTGAGATACAACTATCTTAGCAATCTCATGTCAACTCGATTAACATAAGCTCGGTGGATAAAACCATTTGGTTACAGATCAGTGTATATCATATCTCAACTATCATAGGATCTCAACACACACTAGTGCCTCATTCACTATAGGCTAAAATATTGATGCTCAACATCAAATATACAATGTATCTCTTTACTCAATTTTTTCCTAATGCATCTTAGTCTATGCAGATAAGGACCTTATCTTATCAAATGTTAGGAACTGGAATAAAATAAAACATTATAAGATTCAGTTCCACACATACCTTCTTTTCTTAGTTCAAAGTAGTGTGATCACCTGATCCATTGGATTGGGTGACCTCAAGTTCACTGACTCCACTACTTCTTTCTTCATCTTTCTTCTTCCATGTCTTGTTCATCTGGTCAAAAGTTTCTTCATTCTTTCTGTGTTCATTTCTTAGTATATGTGCTATGTAGTCTTTCTTTAAGTGACCAATCTTTTTTCATTTATAGTATACCATAGTTCCATTCATCCAACTCTTTGATTTACCTCTGAAATGTGTCTTCAAACATTTTTCTCCAATGAGACCATATTTTCCACAGTAATGACAACCATGCCATGTATTGTAGTCCCAATTATATGTATTGCCCTTCTTAGGTGCCTTAGTCTATTGATTAGATGTCCACTTAACTTTGGATCTACACTCATGTGCTATGTGTCCATATTTATGATAGTTGAAACAATGTCCTTGAAATATAGGTAGGTAGGTAGATTACTGACCTTTTATTAATATGATTTAGAACAACAAAGAGGGGGGGTGAATCAGTTGTTCTTAGGTCCTGATATATAAAAAACAATCTCAAAAACTTATTCTTAAATCAGATCCAAAACCAAAACAAACTTGGTCATCACTGATTAGATAATAGAAACATCCACACAAGTAATAACACCAGGATTTTATAGTGGAAACCCAATTTGGGAAAAACCACTTTGTAACATGCTACTATTATTTTCACTCTTTTGAAGTGAGCTCGGTAAAAATCCAACCCTGTCAAAGGTTACAATACACACTATCAGGTGTGACCCGGTTAAAGGATTTCAGTCACCCTATTAAAAGTGAGCCTAGTCATAGGAATTACATACACTCCATTAGAATGCAACATTTTTCAAAAGGATTTAACATATGACTGTTAGGTCAACCTTTGTTAAAAGGATTTTGACTATTACAATGGTTAGAAAGTAGCAATAGTATTATCTGAAAAATATACAACTCACTTTGCAAATATCAAATCCTATTCCATACACTAATGCTGGTTTACTGACTTTGAAACTTTTCCATTTCCATCTCTGATCTGCTCAGAACTTTTCTTCAAGCAATCACCAAAATTCTCCTTCAGCCTTTTCTTCTTATTCAGTCAATAAAAATTTCTCCTTCTAGCATTCTCTGTTCTTCATGCACATTCATATCAAAGTGCTCAGGTTCTCTTATATTTACCTCAATTAGGTTAACTCATCCTTTTTCCGTTCAATCTCAATCATAGATCTTAAGGTTAGGTCAGATTCATTGAATCTACCCGCTTCATGTTCTTCAGCTCCTTTTCTAGAATCATCTCAAATCTCTAAAGATTTACAATAAAACATTTTATAGTGCATTTAATGCTTTCATACAATCAATAAATATAGTCAACACATTTTACATAATCTAAGAATTCAACAATGTCGGCTCCAAAATTAAATTCTCTTTAAATTTAAAATTGTTGATGCTCGGTCAATACTATGATTGTCAACTCGGTCTCCATGTAGAATGTTCCGTCATTACTAAAACTATCTCCTTGGCTTACACTGTCTTCCTCGAAAATTTTCTGATGCTCGGTCGACACTAGAATTTTACTTGGCATATACTAACTCGGTCGACACTAACATCACTCGGCTTAAACATGATTTTTCCATTCTTTGCTCGATTAAGCCTACCAGTTTAGTCTTCAATATTACCAAGATAAACAATACATTATCTCATCATAGTGCAACATATTCAAGTACACTTTATAGTATCAAGATAACTCAACCTTTCCCTAGGTGCTATTTTTACCAACCTTGCCTAGCCCCTTAAGCAACACTCAAATAGATATAGTACTTTCCTAAGTATAAACAGTCTTACCAATTAATATTTGACATCAATGATAATATAACAATGGTTTCAATTGCAGTTTCCAATAATCTTCCTCTTTGTCATTGATGGCAACACCATATGATATCACCTGAATAACACATGGATTACCAACCAATCCAAAACTTATCTTTCCATTAGAAAATTATATAATATCCTTAGCTTCATTCTAATTTAGAATCCTATAAGCCTCACTTCTGTGACCATCAGAAGTATTCAAATCTACCTCTATCCTGATTCTTCATTTCAGTTCATCAGCCTTCATCTTCCTCTTTCTTTTTAGTATCATGTGTTATCATATCTCATGTGTTATCATATTTTCTTACTTCTCCCTCTTTGAAAAAAATGCCAAAGCAAAAAATAAAACATACATCCATCAGATGTATCAATGTTTCTCCCACTGTCATCTTGCTTATGACCGATTCCTTGTCTTTTCTCTTCTCTTCACAACTCTAGGCCAGCCCTAAAGTATGACAATTTTCAGCATCAATTTGTCAAATATTCTGTTGTAGCACATTTGATGTAGTGCTCCTAGCTTGTCTAGGCAGCCTCGGTTAGGGGAAGAACCCCTAATTGAATTCTCAAATACTCATGAGCTTCTCTAGGTAAAGCTTTAGTGAATATGTCTACTAATTGTTCTTTTCTATTCACATATTCCATTCAGACTTCTTTATCTTGTACTAATTCTCTCAAGTAGTGATACTTGATTGCAATGTGCTTGGTCTTAGTGTGCATCACTGGATTCTTAGAAATATTGATAGCACTTCTGTTGTCATAGAAAATAACAATAGGTTCAATGATTTCTTCTTTCATGCCTATCAACAATTGTTTTATCCATACCAAGTTAGAATAGTTTACTGCAGCAGCAACATGCTCGGCCTCAGCAGTAGATTGGGAAATGCAATTTTGTTTCTTGCTTGTCTAGGAGATTAATCTCTATCCAAGAAAGAAAGCTCCACCACTAGTACTCTTTTTGTTATCTACATTTCCTGCCCAATCAACATCTATATAAATTCAGAGTTCAAATTTGTCATCCTTCTTATAATATAGACCATAGTCAGTAGTTCCTTTCAAGTATCTCATAATTCTTTTCATATCCATCATATGTGTTTCCTTAGGATTGGAAGAGAATCTTGCCACAATCCCAACAACTAATGCAATATCTAGTTTGCTATGTACAACATACTGCAATTTTCCAATCATGGATCTATACAGAGTTTGATTCACTTCTGCAGCATCATCATTCTTAGATAACTTTTGTCCAGTAACCATAGGAGTTCCTACTAATTTAGCATCTTCCATCCCAAAAGTTTTCAATATTTTATTAACATACTTAGACTGTGTAATGAAAATTCCATTCTTCCTTTGATATACTTGTAAACCAACAAAGAATTTGATCTCACCAAACATACTTATTTCAAATTCAGTTTGCATTTCATTTGAAATTTTTTTACATCAGGCATCTTGTCCACCAAAAATAATGTCATCTACAAAGATTTTTTCCAACAAGATACCTTTACCTTCTTCATCCTTCATGTATAGATTGCTTCTGTCATTTTTTCTTGAAAATCCAATCTATATCAAGTAGTTGTGCAACCTCTCATACCATGCTCTGGGAGCTTGCTTTAATCCATATAATGCTTTGTTTAGTTTGCACACCATATGTCTTCTATTTGGATCAATAAAACCTTGTGGTTGCTCTATGTAAACTTCTTCTTCTAGTATACCATTCAAAAATGCAGACTTTACATCCATTTGATATGCCTTGAAATCTTTATAAGCAGCATATGCAAGCAGAGTTCTTATTCCTTCTTATCTAGGTATAGGGGAAAATGTCTCCCCATAATCTATTCCTTCTTCTTGTACGTAGCCTTTGCATACCAGCCTAGCTTTTTCATAGTGATTTCACCATTTTCATTCATCCTATTCTAAAATACCCACTTTGTTCCTATAACATTTTTGTTTTCAGGTCTTGGCACCAGAGTCCAAGTATCATTCTTCTCAATCTAGTCAATCTCTTCATTCATTACTTGTATCCAGTCTTCATTCTCCAATGCTTCTCTAGTTGTCTTCGGTTCAAATTCACACAATAGACATGTCAGATTCTTAGCCTTACTTTTGGTCTGAATTCTAGTATCCTTGTCTCCAATTATTTGTTCAGGCTTATGATGTCTTCTTACATATTTTGCCAAAATAGGTTCAGCTGTTCTCTCCTCTATTTCATCATGATCCTTAACAAGATTGTCAGATTCAACTTTAGAATGCTCATCAACCTCTTCTTGATACTCAACAACATTTTCTTGTTCTCTCTTGGCGTTGTTTTCCTGATGCTCGACAAATTTTGTCTGTCACTCGACATTGCTTACCTGAGACTCGGCATCAAGTGCAAGTCTATTACTTGCCTCTTCTTCTTCTTCTATGTACACAAAAGATCTATAATCTTCTGGTTCTCTTTTACTATTAGCTTCATTTCTTTCTGCATACTCATCAATTTTGACATTCACACTTTCCATAATTTTGTTAGTGTTAGAGTTCAAACACTTATAAGCTTTTATTTTTGTGGAGTGCCCTAGGAATATGCCTTCATCACTCTCAGCATCAAACTTTCCATTCCTAGTGTCTTTTAATATATAGCACTTACTTCCAAAGATTCTAAAGTATTTAACACTCAGTGCATGCCCATGCCATAGTTCATAGGGTGTCAGATTTGTACCTTTCTTGATCTGTACCTAGTTAAGAGTGTAGATAGTAGTTCTTATAGCTTCTTTCCAATATTTTTGTGCCACATTCTTTTCAATCATCAATGTCCTTGCATAGTCCAAGATAGATCTGTTTCTCCTTTCTACTATACCATTCTGTGGAGGTGTTCTAGGTGCAAACATCTATCTTTTAATTCCTCTATCATTGCAAAATAGATTAAATTCATTTGATGTAAATTCTCCACCTCGGTCAGATCTAAGACATTTTAGGTTCCTACCTATCTCTTTTTCAACTTTAGCCAAATACCACTTAAAGAATTGAAAAGCTTCAAATTTTTCTTTTAGAACATCACATGCATCATCCTAGTATGATCATCAACAAATTAGATAAAGTATCTAGCACCACAGTAACTTTGTACACCCATAGGTCCACAAAGGTTAGTATGAACCAAATCCAAAATGTTTTCAGAAGGATTTTCTCTTGAAACTTGACTTTGTCATTTTTCCTAACTGGCATTCATTGCACATCACATGCTTAGGTTTCTTCAATCTAGGTAGGCCTCTTACATTTTTCTTCTTACTTATCTCTACCAGATTGTTAAAGTTAACATGACACAGCCTTTTATGCCATATCCAAATATCATCAAGTTGTGCAATCAAACATGTTTCTTTAGATAGGTCAAGATAGAACAAATTACCTCTAGTCCGATCTCCACTTCCAATCAGTTCTCCAGCAGCATCAAATATTTTAGCTTTGTAATACCCCTCTAACCCTAATATAAGTTTTGTGTTTTTGAAAGAATTAAGATCCTTCGATGTTTTCTTACAGCTTAAGTTGTACATGATACTTGTTTGATCTATTCTTATAGTTGTTTATAATAATTTCATAAGCTAGTACTCAATGATTCTAATATCAGACATACTATCTAAAGGTATCATTCTTGTATATATTTATCTCCATGTATGTATTGAGTACCTACAAGACCTTTATGAACATAGTTAGGATGTTATATGATATGTACTTGATAGATATATATAAGTGGTTATTTATATTTTCTTCTATTAAGGTTACCTTGGATGAATCTTGTATCTCACTTGATGATTTGATTATGTTAATTTATTATTAGTATTGATAAGAGACTAACACAATGCTTGAGATTCTAACCTTCATTATGATGATGCTACATGCTTTGAGTGTATATATATACATGATGTGTTTTCATGATTCAGGGCGAAGTCGTAGTTACTCACATAGCTGAGGTCCACACGATGTATCGATCCTGGTCATCTGTCTGCAATGTTTTTTTTTATATGTATATCCATGCATATGTATTTCTTCTTTGTGATGCAGGCTTGCAGGTACCGGGCATCGACTTCACCTGGCTTCATAGGTCTGAGCATGCCCTTAAATCCTCGATGGTTGTTGTTATGGAGATAGTACTAAGGCCCCTACATGAGTCTTCCTTTGTCATTATTCCAATTTGGGAATATTAGGGTTCCTTCTTTGTTAGTCAACCTTTGGGTCAAAAACCCAGATCCAATGCACCCGGTTGGGCATGGTTGTAGTTAGTGCCTTGTGACCACTTGAATTCATTTGGTTGTATGATTTGTTTACTCATTTTATTTATTTCTCCTTCTTGGTATGATTCTTAGTTAATCTTTCTATGTTGTGTTTTAGGAGTTTGGCTTGACTTTCCTTGTTGACTTTGGTTGACCTTGTTTGATCTTATGGTTTTCTCGATATGTTTCATAGATGATTTGTATGGCCTCTTTGGATGATTAGATTTATTTTGAGGCATGTGATTTTATTCTACCTCAGTGTTATATCCTATAGCAATTATAAATAGGTAATAATATTGTGATCTATTACTTCATAATCTTATAGATTATAGTGTTTGGTATTTGGCATGTATCTATATAAATAAATATATATATATATATATATATATATATATATATATATATATATATATATATATATATATATATATATGGAAATATATATATGGGTGCACACATATATGTATTTATATATATATAATTTATATGTGATTATATGTTAATTATTGTAGATATTGTTGATGGTGTATATTTTGGGATTAATGTAAAGTATAATATTATTAATAATTAAATATTAAATAATACGAGGTATATTATTCTCAATTGTTAGTTATTAATAATGAGGATAGGTTATATATATAGATATTGATGTAATTAATGATGGCATATGCATATATGTTAGGATAATATTACATATGTGTATGAATGAATACAAATAATCTTTTATTATATATTTGAGTAATATAGTTGTATGATATTAAGTTATTTTATAATACCCTTTAGTTAAGAGTTAGTTGGGAGTTGGTTGCTTTTCCTCTCAACCTTTGGAAATCTATTTATATGCACTACTTTCTCATTTGAAGAGGAGGAGATTTTGGGGCTGAAGCATTGAGGAGAGGATGGCCTTACTTTTCATGAAAATTTTGGAGAGAAAACTTGGAGATGTGAGGGAGATTTTGTAAGCATATGTCTTTAAGAATTTTTGGTTATCTTTGCTTTTGGGAGAGAGACATTTTTGTGACAATTTTAGTAGTTGAGAGAGGGATTCTTTGCTATGGAATTATTTCTTTCTTTCATGGAGATTTATGAAAGTGGATAGAGTTTGAAGGATGCATCTCAAGTTTGGAATTGTCTTCTCTTTTGTTTCCTTCCTTCTTCGATTCAACCTTCGTAGGACATGAGGTATGGATTGAATATTTTAGTTACTTTATGTGTCTGATAGATTATGGATCTACTTATATATTATCATTATTTATTATATCTGTACTTTTCATTTCTATGGTTATTTTAAAGTTTTGAATTTTTGTTTGTAAGAATTGGCATGTGTTTTCTTAGGGTTTTTAGCAACCCGTTTTTGGAGATCTATTATTATAATAATTTAAATTGAATCTAGGGTTTTACCAAATTGATTTTCTGGAAGTAAAATTCATGGATCTCAAATGGGTATCTCTCTTATTTTATTTTTAGGGTCGAATTAATGCCTTATTTTTGACATTTTGGCAGACTATGCCTGTCCATTCTCGATTCTGAATTTTCTGTCAAATGTATTCGTATGCTACAGGCTGATATGATTATATAAAAGTCTAAATTTGATATCAAAGATTATCCTAAGTCTTATCTTTCATTTCCAATTGGTTTGGATAATTTTTATTATGTTTTGTGAAAATTACAACCGTTTTAGTGAAGGCAGGTCTGAACCCTAACCAGAATTTTCTGTTTTAAACCAGAAGTCATAACTTTCTTTCCCACACTTGGATCTTCCTAAAAATCAAATTGAGAGTCCATAATTATGTTATCTAAATCTCCACTGAAGAGATTTCCTTTATTATTTTTTTTGTGGAAGATATGGATGACTGTTCTATGATGACTATTCTTTGCATTTAATTCTTGCTTGAAATAATTCAGTTTAAGAACATCATTAAGTTTTAAGGTTTCGTATGGTCACCAGAGGCTATTAGAATGTTTTTTTTTGGTTAATTGGATCTATGTATACTCTAAATATATTTATAATATCACTTGGATGTCTTCTTATATGTTTGGAACATTCTGTATGCCATATTGGGTTTAGGGTTGTCAAGTGGACTAGGGACAACATATGTTTTCCTAAACTCAATCAAATGTTGTTATGGAGTTGATATGAATTCTTGATGATGGATCTATTATGCTCTTATGATTTTTATATGTATGTTAGGGAACCTAAGTACACTAGGTGAGTGGCTCATAGTGAGGGGCCGGGGCCCTAAGTGGCTAGTACCAGGATAACCTACTATGAGTTATTTAATCAAGTGATAACCTAAATAAATGAATTGGGAATGGGAGATTATTGGAATGGGAAATTACACACTAATCAAGATTAATTGTGCCTCGCCCATGCCTTTAGTGCTAGTAAAGACTAAGGATGGGAGTGGGAGAAGGTACCTATGCGTAGGTACGACTGGATGACCTTGTCTGTACGAGAGGCATTCGGTTTCGCATGTGCCTACTTGGGGGCCGGGGCCAAGAGTGGCTAGTACCAGGACAACCCAAGGGGTGAGGGCTATGCGATGACACTCACCTAACTTGTAGCTTAGAGTCTCTACTAAATTTGATCATGCCTCTGGTAGTCCTCGTGGTCTTCTTGTCTTTTCTTTTGTGTTGTGACTTTGGGGAAATTTTATCACCACCTTAGGAATTTCCTAGTTGTTACCTTTTGTTTGGGTCTTTGGTTCTATCTCCTAGCTCGGGGGAGTGGGCCTATTGGTTCCACATGGTTGGGTGGTTAATATTTATATCGAGGTATTGATCGTGATTCTTTGGATGATCCTAGCACATATTCCTTTCCAGATCTGTAGTTGAAGATTTCTTATTGGATATTTTAATATGTTGAGATGTACTTATGTATTTGTATTCATGTAATTTTTAATCTCCTAAAAAAAGTCTTGTAGTATTGATGTAATCTCAATTCAAGGCAATGCTAAGGGAATGGGTAGTTCTAGGTAAAAGAAAGGGAAAAGAATGTGGAACATTGGACATGTTACTAGCATTAAATTAAAGTATTTATGTTATTTCTCCTATCCTCTTATGTTGTCCATGTGTAAAGGAAATAATCTTAAATATAATTATATATAATGATGTATCACAACAATAATGTATCCTCTCTTGATGAAAGAATTCAAAGAAATTATTGAGAAATGATAGATTAGTGATTGGAATTATTAACAATGAATGGTTATGAAACAATGCAATAGAATAGTAATTTGATTTTAATGTTAATACTTGGTTCATGTTAATGAAATACCTAGGATGATGCCTACCTTAATGAATATTAATCTCTTACCTAAATTATTAGAGAAAAGTGATATAAAGGATAGTAGATGTAGATGAAATCAATGTGAATTTATGGAATGAGTTGATAAAAGGAATAATGATGTTGGATGATTAACCTATGTTTAATAAAAGAAATAAGTTAGGGACATTTAACTTGGTGCATTAAAATGAATGTAGATCTTTTAAGCTCATGATTCCGTGAATATCTTATGCATGTAAATGGTTTATATGATGTTGCTTTAGTAGCGACGTTAGGGAACTCGGGAGGACTTAAGTTGTATAAATCTTACATTCAAGTAGTAGAAAATTATTTCTTCTTTTAGAAATATGAAGTGTAATGATGAATATTATTCTAGTTAAAATAAATAAATAAAATAAAATAAAAATTCACTACTTACATTTTATAGAGGTTTTATGTCTTGTCCTCTTGGGTTGCCTGGCGGGGCGTTACAAGCTTTCTTGTGATGAAATTCCACTCAGTAACCAGTTTTGTTAAGCTGAGCAACACTTTAGAAATTATAATTAAGACCTTCAACCCAATATGCATTTTCACAAGATATCTTATCATTCAGTTTAGTCAAACCTTTTCCTCTAACAGGACATGGTGCATCATTACCAAATTTTACACTTTTACCTCTGTAATGATGTAGGGTTTCAAACTTGTTTTTATCACTAGTCATGTGATGTGAACAACCACTGTCAATAATCCATTTATCATTCTTGTTCACATAGGATATCAATGTAGTTTTCTCATCCTCATCAGCTTCATCTTTCATTGCCACATAGACTACGTCAATTTCAAAATCATCACTATCAGTGTTAGTCTCTTTTTCAGCAATGTAACAAGATTTCTTACCTTTTCCTTTGTAGTCTTTGTTCCATCAATAGCTTTTGTCATCTTTCCTGTATTTGTGTTTTCTTTTCCTTTCATCATCTTTATCCTTCCTATCAGGACATCTAGCAGCTATATGACCAACTTTATTACATGCAAAACATATAATAGGGAGTTTACCTTTATACTTTCCTTTTCCCCTTCTCAGTCTTCTAGCTATAAGAGCTTCTAGATCTTCTAGATCTTCATCAGAAGTGTCACTGTCACTTTCACTATCACTTTTGCTTTCACTTTCACTGATGCATCTTTCTTTTTCTTTCTTTGGCTTGTTCAGAAGTAGCTATGACTTAAAAGTAGATTCAACATTTCTAATGCTTCCAACAGTGAAATTATCATAGTTAGAGAGTTCAAAAGCAATCAGCTTACCAACCAAACTTTCCAAAGTAAACACATTAGCAGAGTTACATCTAGATTCTTGAATAGCTGAGATCTTAATAGCATATATAAGATGCAGGGTTCTTAGTACATTCCCAATTATAGTTTCATCATCAATAACCCCATTGGCTCCTTTAATAGCATTCACAACTTCTTTTATTCTACCACAATATTGTGTAATGTTTTCATCTTCTTGCATTCTCATTTCATCAAACTTACCTCTAAGACTCTCGGCCTTTGCTTTCAACACATACAAATCACCACCATAGATCCATGTAAGAGTATCCCACATATCCTTAGCAGATGTGCAATCCTTAATGTCCTCAAATTCAGGATAGCTTAGGGTAGATGCAATCTCCAACATTGCCTGATTATTTTCTTGCTTAGCTCTCATTTCTTCAACAGTCAAAGGTGTGACAAGTGAGACATAGTCATTCTCAATGTAATACTTTACAGAGTCACCAATTCCAGCTAGATGCAGCTTCATCAAGCTTTTCCATGTAGGGAAGTTTTCCTTGTTTAGCTTTGGTACCTCCTTCTTATACATCCTGATCATTTGCTTCAAGCCCCTTTAAACTTGATTTCTGTCAACACTAATAATAAGCAACAATGCTTTGATACCAATTGTTAATATGATTTAGAACAATAGAGAGGGGGGGTGAATTAGTTGTTCTCAGGTCCTAATGTATAAAAAATAATCTCAAATCAGATCCAAAACCCAAACAAACTTGGTCATCACTGATTAGATAATAGAAACATCTAACAATGTAGTCCACTTCCTAGCTGTAACTTAACTTGCAAAACATAGTAATGTTCAGATCTTAATCATCCACACAAGTAATAACACCAGGATTTTATAGTGGAAACCCAATTTGGGAAAAACCACTTTGTAACATGCTACTATTATTTTCACTCTTCTGAAGTGAGCTCAGTAAAAAGCCAACCCTGTCAAAGGTTACAATACACATTGTCAGGTGTGACCCGATTAAATGATTTCAATCACCCTGTTAATAGTGAGCCGAGTCATAGGACTTACATACACTCCATTAGAATGCAACCTTTTTCAAAAAATTTTAACATATGCCTATTAGGTCAACCTTTGTTAAAAGGATTTTGACTATTACAATGGTTAGAAAGTAACATTAGTATCATCTGAAAAATATACAACTCACTTTGCAAATATCAGATCCAATTCCATACACTAATGCTGGTTTACTGACTTTGAAACTTTTCCATTTCCATCCCTGATCTACTTAGAAATTTTCTTCAAGCAATCACCACAATTCTCCTTCAGCCTTTTCTGCTTATTCAGTCAATAAAACTTTATCCTTCCTAGCATTCTCTATTCTTCATGCACATTCATATCAAAGTGCTCAGGTTCTCTTATATTTACCTCAATTAGGTTAACTCATCCTTTTTTCATTCAATCTGAATCGTAGATATTAGGGTTAGGTCAGATTCATTGAATCTACCCACTTCATGTTCTTCAGCTCCTTTTCTAGAATAATCTCAAATCTCTAAAGATTTACAATAAAACATTTTACAGTGCATTTAATGCTTCCATACAGTCAATAAATATAGTCAACACATTTTACGTAATCCAAGAATTCAACAATGTCAGCTCCAAAATTAAATTCTCTTGAAACATAAAATTGTTGATGCTCGGTCGATACTGTGATTGTCAACTCGGTCTCCATGTAGAACGTTCGGTCATTACTAAAATTGTCTCCTCGGCTTACACTGTCTTCCTCAGCAATTTTCTGATGCTCGGTCAACACTAGAATTTTACTCGGCATATACTAACTCTGTTGACACTAACATCACTTGGCTTAAACATGATTTTTCCATTCTTTTCTCGGTTAAGCCTACCAGTTTAGTCTTTAGTATTACTAAGATAAACAATAAATTATCTCATCATAGTGCAACATAGTCAAGTACATTTTTTATTATCAAGATAACTCAACCTTTCCCTAGGTGCTATTGTTACCAAACTTGCTTAGCCCCTTAAGCAACACTCAGATAGATATAGTACTTTGCTAAGTAGCAACAGTCTTACCAATTAAGATTTGACATCAATGACAATATAACAATTGTTTCAATTTCAGTTTCCAACACCTTTGTCATGCATTCATGTGTCTGATGTCCATGTTTCTTATAATTAAATAAATATCCATTCAACTTTGGTTTCAAATCTGACTTACCATGTTTTCTTCTATAGATGTTAGCTATGTGTCCTAGCTTTCCACAGTGATGGCATGTAGGCTTGTTGTTCTCTAACTTACCATTCCTTTTCTCTCCACTCTTTGATGATTCTCCTTTCTTACTGGATGATGGGTGCTCATCATGTCCAAGTCCATATGTATCACTGGATCTTCTAGGTGACCTTAACAATTCTTCAAAGTATCTCACAACTTCATTAGGCTTGTTCATCCTTTTATTGATCTCCTTTTTAGATCTAAGTTCATTCCTCAGTTGAATATTTTCTAATCTTAAACTTGTGATCTCCACATCTTTCCTTCTTAACTCTTGATTAGCAAGTAGCAATTGATTTACCATGTACACTCAGATGATACAGATCTTGCTACTAAGGAGCCCATTGATCTATTAGACACTGAGGTAGTAGATACTACCATTGCAATAGACTTATACCCTGTAGGTTATAGAGAAGAATATAAGGATCATCCTGAGAAGTTGATTATAATAGGGAAAGATGATGTGATAATTGAAGACATCACACATGGATATCTTGATGACATAAAGGATGATGGAGACATAAAAACTGTTGTAGATACAAATGAGGAGAATACACCCACCAAGGCAACAATAAGTGAAATTCTGGGTGACTTACCAATTCTAGTCTTGCTATTGACATATTCACATAGAAGGAAGTCAAAGGATAGACCACTAAGAAAACTAAAGATACAACCGAGGATCAAGGGACAATAGAGAAGAATACTTCCAATGAGCCTGGACAAACAAAGGTAGCAACTCACGCACTAGAAGAAACTAAATTAGTAGAATCAACAATAGACACCACTACTGAAGTCCAAGGACAAACCACTAAGACACTAGTCATCAGGAAACCTAAGGAAGAAAGTGTGTCTACCAAGCCTGAGAAGAAAAATATGGATACTTAAGCTCATGTTCCATTTACAGAATCACCAACACCAGAGAAAAGAAGAAAAAGAAACATGGAAAAGGACCAGTTACATTGGATGAGATAATTGAGATACTAGAATGTGATCTTATAACATTAGACCCTAAGGCACTAAGAAAATATGGGGAATTGTGAAAAAGGAAGGTTGTATAAGAATAGATGAAAAAGGAGAGCAAAAGGAAGCAAATTATAGAGGATGTTAGAGATATCTTACTACAAGTAGTTTTTGAGATCAATGTCAATGAGGATACTCCCATCCTTGATCAACTTGCAACTCTAACAAGTCACATAAATGCCCTAGATATTGATGCTAAGAAGATAATAGAGGAAAGGGAAGAAGCAAAGATTCAAGTGAAACTAGTAGAGAAAATAACCCAAGAAGTGGCAATAAATAAGGTTAAGCTCTCTGAGGTTATTACTGAGCTAGAAACCATTATTCAGAAAATAGTTCAAATTTTGTTTAAGTTATACACTACTGACCACTTCACTACTGAGGTTAGTGAAAAGATAAAGAAGCTAGATGAATAAATCAAGGTTAGTGCCAATATTTCTCTAACTGAGCCAAATTCTTTTCATAAGCATATATCAAAATTTCAAGAAGTTAGGCGGATGAGATTAGTTTTGAGGAAGCAGGAAGGTACCATAAGTGACCAAGTCACCGAGCTACAAGTTGAGTTGCTTCCACACCTAAAGATGATGGAGAGACATGTAGACAAGGAAAAAGTTTTAGTTTCCACCACCAAGATCTTTGTGCTAGAGAATATTTTTGATATGCATGCACAAGTCGGTCTAGCACACATTGGTCTTCACAACTTGAAAGAGGAATGAGAGAACCTCTTGGCATCACTATAGAAAACCCATAAGCATATTTTTGATAAGTTGTAAGCACATATTTTCTATTTTGGAATTAATTTTAAAAGGGGGGAAAGTCTATGTATATGCCATTTTGTACTTCACATCGGGATCATGCATAAAGGGAGAGTCAATGTATATAGTCAGTATATATATGGAGTTAGTATATTTTTGAGTTTGTACATATTTTTGGCGATCATTAAATATACATAAGGTTTTGATACTAATGCCAAAGGTGGAGATTGTTATCTCTATTTGAGCATTAATGGATTGTCATTAGTATCAAATTAGTTATTTAGTCGGTAAAGGTTGGTAAAAGGATACAAACAGAATAGTGGGTCAAGCATACAAAGCCTTCACATGGAGAAAAGACAAGGAATAACTTCAAGATCACTGAACACAGGTTTGACTGAGAAAACTTACCAAATGATAGGAAAACCAAGTGCCAAGCTAGTGATCACAAAGCATTCATATGAATGAAGCACCAGTAATTTACCGAATGGTGAATATAGTGATTACTGAGTAAACAAGGAAACATCAAAGAAATTAGGAATGACACATAGATCTATGCAAATGGTTCACACCGATCCATAAATAGTTTACCAAGATCAAAATATATTTAATGTGGATGTAATTATTAATTTTTGTGATGATTCCTATGTAATTTTATATCTAGGTTACTTTTGTACACTGCTGATCTTAGGCTTTCTAAGATGATGTTGATGAACTACAACTGATTAAATACCTAAATGACTTGAAGATTAGTGATTTGAGATCACCAAGTTACTGAAATGATATGTAAGATAATTAAATCAGTTATTATGTTGTCATTGTTGTCAACTAGTTTTGATAGTACTTATCATGTTAGTTAAAAACATCTAAACATCTAGAAAAAGAGAGAAAAAGATGAAGACCTGAGATATCTACATGGAGGAAGATGGATATGATAGATGAGGATAAGGAATACTTTGGGTAACTTATTGATGAGTCTATGATTTCATATTGTTGACTTGATTATGTTGTATTAATATATTATGAAGGAGAAAGAAAAATTGCACAAGGTAATGTGGTCGGTAAATGAATAATTTTAGTATGCACCGAGCCAGTGGAGTGTATACTGAGTGATAGTACTAACCAAGCTTGTATTCACTGATGCATTTCTTTGTTAACTGAGTATGGATGAAAGAATTAAATGCTTAGTTTAGCTGACAGAAAATGATGAGCTGAAAATTGTTATGATTTCAAAATTGAGGATAAAGTTTGTTATGAGATCCACGACTGACAAAATTTGAAGAATATCTAAAGGATGTAATTGAAACATGTTATTGACACAAATTTTGAGGAAAATATAAGAGGCAAAACCAACAAAGATGATTAAGAAAAAAAAATTGATGGCTGATATGAAAATGATTTAGATCTTCCTATATAAGAGATATGAATTTATTTATTGAAACGTGCCAAAAGAGAGAAGACTGTAGATATTTTGCATGCACATAGTTTCATGCATGCCTGACTAGACTGGTTGAAGGAGAACCAAACTGTAGAATAATATCAAGTGTCAGAGAGCTATTACCGAGTGAAAGTAAGTTGAGGAAGTGAATTGATATATTGATCAAAGGATTTGTATGGGATTAGAATAGATCTGAACATCTGCAAATTGAGTTGTATTGTAATCAGATCTACTATTGTTTTAGTTTAACAATTGATACAGAAAATCTCCTAACCGAGTGGACTTAACCGTCTTAGGTTATGGCCCTATGTCATTCAAGGAATGTACAGTATTATCTTTTTGACCCCATAGTGATGAACTACCACTGATTTAGAACCTAATTGATGAATCTATGATTAGAGATCATTGAGTTGATTGATTAGATATGTAAGATGATTAAATTATTATTATGTTTTCATTGATGTCAACTAGTTTGACAACACTTATCTTGTAATTTACTATACTGAAACATCTGAAGAAAGGAGTGAAAGAGATGAAGAAAAGAAATATCTACATGAGAAAGATGGATATGACAGATGAGGATAAGGAATACATTGAGTAACTTGTTGATGAGTCTATGACGTTATGATAGTGACTTGATTATGTTGCATTCATCTATGATGAGGACAAGAGCCTTAAGACACAAAGTAGTGTTGTCAGTTGATGAAGCATTTCAGTATACACTGACGGAGTGTAGTGTATATCGAGCATAGTGTAAACCGAGCTTGTGTTCACTGATGCATTTCTTTATTAACCGAAGTAGAATATAAAGAATTAAATCATCTGTTTAGTCAATAGGATTGATGAGCTGGAAAGTACCTCGAAATCAGTGTAACAGATAATGTTTTTTATGAAGATTGATGGCTAACAAAATTCAAGGAAGATCTAATGGAGTAGATTGAAACATTTTATTGACACATCAGCAGAAGAAGGTTAAAGTGGAAAAATCATTGGATGAGATTAAGCAGCAAAATCTGATGGACAAGAAGAAAATGGTTTACATGTCTATATAAAAGACTGACGATTTCACGATGAAGGAAGCCAGAAGAAAAGAAAACTATAGAATTATCACGTGAATAAGTTTTCATTCATTCTGATCATACAGGTTAAGGAGAACCCAACTATAGAGCATTACCGAGAAATCGAGAGTAATTACCGATAGACAATAAGTTGATATATTGTTGAATCAGAAGTCTTACATTGATTAGAAAGATTTGTATGAGCTGAATATTGATCTATATATCTACAATTGAAGTTATAATAGATCAGATCACCTACTATTACATATTTAACCATTGTACATAGTCAAATCTCTTAACCTAGTGGACTAAGAAAGTCTTATTATGTATCATTCATAGAATGAACATTGTTATCCTATCAACCTGATAGTGAATGTTGGTTGGATGATAACAGTTGATCTAAAATCCTCTAACAAGGTTGCACCTAACAGTGTGTTTGTAAACCTTTAATAGGGTTGGGTCTTCACTAACCTCACTTCAGAAGAGTGAATATTTTTGGGTTGTCAGTCCTAGGTGGTTTTTCCCTTCGCAGGGTTTCCACGTTAAATCTCTTGTGTTATGTGTTGATTGTGATATTTGTTTGTTATCATACCTTGCATATTACACGTTAGATTTGATCAGTAACTACTATATGTTTTAGACTGATAATCGGTAAAAGCATAGACAGTGAAAGTATTTTATGTTTACCGAGTAGCAAAAGTTGAAGTATTTGTTTTGATTATACATTTTAAATTGGGACAATGATTAACTAATTCACCCCCCTCTCAATTATTCTAACAATTGGTATCAGAGTGTTGGTTGCTTAGAACAAAATTTTAAGGACTTCAGCACAAAGGTCTCAAGATGTATAAGAGGGAAGTACCAAGACTGAAAAAAGAGAACTTCACAATATTGCAAAGCCAAATGAAGTTACACATATCTGGAATTGGGAATTCTGCACTAGAACTGATGGAGAATGGCTATATACAACCGACCACTGGTCCTTTAACCCTTGATCAACTGAGAGACAAGCATGAACACAATATTACTATGATGGAGCTTGATGTTGCCTATAATGATGCTGAATTCAAAGATATTAAGGGTTGCACTACTACCAAAGCCATGTGGGACAAACTATTCTTAATTTATAGTGGTGATTTGAATGTTAAAAGAGCCTGAGCTGAAATCCTAAGAGGTAGATTTGATGATATGAAGATGAAGGAAGGTGAGAACATTGTGTAGTACACAAATATACTAAAAGAGGTAGTACATGCTATTAGAGCATTAGATGGAGTTATTGATGATGAAACAGTGATAAACAAGATTCTCAGAACTTTACTACCAATGTATGCAATCAGGATCTTTGCAATTCATGAAACAAGGGCTGCATCCAACCTTACTCTTGACACTCTGATTAGTAATCTCACAACCTTTGAATTGAATAACTTTGATAACAGTGTTGTACTGACTGTTGAGTCTACTTTCATGTCTTCTCTGAAGATTGGTAAGTCTAGTAGCAAGAATAATAAGAATGATGATAGTGATAGCAATATCGATGATGAGCTTGATGAACTTGAAGCTCTTATGGCTAGAAGATTACCTAAAGGAAAAGGAAGATATAGAGGTAAGCTACCTTTATCATGCTTTAACTATAAAGAGGTTGGCCACATTTCTGCTAGATGTCCACATAAGAAAGATGATGAAAGATCCAAAGACCGATCTGAAGGAAGCTATGGTAGGAGAGTCAACAAGAGCTACCGATACAACAACAGAGACAACTGAGACAATAATGACAAAGGGAAAAAGGTATGTTACATAGCTGAAGATAATGAATTTGAATCTGATTTTGATGATGATGTAGAAGTTGTATTTGTTTCTATGAAAGATGACTCTGAGGAAGAATAAAAACATGTAGAAACAACACTGATCTCTAAAGTTAACAAAAATAATACATGGATCATAGATAGTGGCTGTACACATCACATGAAAAGTGATGAAGAGAAATTTGATCAACTTGAAGAATACAATGGAGGATCAGTTAAGATGGGTAATGATACACCCTATATGGTAAGAGGTAAAGGATCCCTGATGATAAATGATAGAATAAAATGTGATAATTCTTATTAGGTAGATGGACTGAACTATAACTTGTTAAGTGTGGCACAACTAAATAATTTTGGTCATCAAGTTGCTTTTGAGAGCAAGAAAGTGAAAATATTTGATGATGGAGGAAGACTAGTTGAAACTGGTGCACAATCAAGAGGTAATCTATTTTATATTGATACTAATGAGTCTTCTTGCTTGATGATGAAAAATGAAGATGCTTGGTTGTGGCATAAAAGGTTATGCCATGTGAATTTTGATAACATGGTTAAGATCAGTAAAAGGAAAAGGGTTAGAGGTTTGCCTAACTTGTCAAAACTTGATCATGTTATGTGTCATGAATGTCAGAAAGGGAAAATGACTAAATCTAGTTTCAAAAGCAAGGATTATTCAACAAAGAAGATACTTGAGTTGGTTCATACCGACCTATGTGGTCCTATGAGAACTCAAAGCTATTATGGTGATAGATACTTTATTCTTTTGTTGATGACTATACTAGATTGATGACTGTTATGTTTCTAAAAGAAAAATATGAAGCATTTAAGATGTTTAAGTGGTATAAGGAAAATGTATAAAAAGAGACTGGTAAGGAATTAAAATGCTTAAGATCTGATAGAGGACGTAAATTTATCTCTGATGAATTTACTAATTTCTATGATGAGCATGGTATCAAAAGATAGGTCTCTGCACCAAGAACACCCCAACAAAATGGGATTGCTGAAAGAAGGAACAGGTCAATAGTTGACTATGCTAGGACACTGATGTTGCAAAAAAATGTTGCCTAGACATATTGGAGAGAAGTTGTTAGCACTGAAGTCTATGTTCTTAACTGAGTACAACTGAAGAAGGAGACCAATGGGAAACCCTATGAACTATGGTTTGGACACAAACCTACTATAAGTTATTTCAGGATTTTTGGAAGTAAATGCTTTATTCTAAAAGATGAAAGAAATGAGAAATTTGACTCAAAAGGTGATGAAGGGATATTTTTGAGATATTTCACTAAAAGTAAAGCATATAAATGTTTGAATAAGGTTACAAATAAAATGATTGAAAGTACTAATGTTCAAGTTGATGAGGTTGATGAAAAGAACATAGAGGAAAGTAGAAAGGAATTGGAAGACTATGGTAAATTCACTTACATTGAACAACTAGAGTATCTACCGAAGCCATAGCCTGTGATAATCGATCAGTAGGAAAATAATACTGAACAATAAGAAAGAGAAACTGATGAGCAGGATGGAGCTACCGAGCAAGCAAATGAACCTGAATAGGATAAACAAGAAAGAAGAGACTGAGTTCTAGAAAGATTTGTCAGGAGACATCATCCTAAGACAAATTATTGGAGACAGACAAGCTGGCATGTAGACAAGGAAAAAAACAAGACAAGGTACATGTCTAGTTTGTGAATTTGAACCAAAGAATGTAAAAGTTGCATTGGATAATGATGAATGGATTAATGCAATGAAAGAGGAAATAGAACAAATAAAGAAGAAAAAAACCTAGAGTTTAGTACCCAAACCTAAGGACAAGAATGTTATCGGTACCAAATGGATTTTCAAGAACAAGTTGAATGAAAATGGTGAGGTAACAAGAAATAAAGCTAGATTAGTATGCAAGGGATATGCACAAGAGGAAGGCATTGATTATGGTGAAATATTTGTACCTATTTCTAGATTAGAAGGTGTTAGAATGCTACTTGCATATGATGCACACAAGAAATTCAAAGTCTATCAAATGGATGTGAAGTCGGCATTTCTGAATGGTATACTTGAAGAAGAGGTCTATATAGAACAACCAAAAGGGTTTGTTGATCCAGACAACAAAGACATGGTATGTAGACTACATAAAGATTTATATGGTTTGAAGAAAGTACCAAGAGCTTGGTATCAAAGGTTCCATACTCACTTGTCAAGTATTGGATTTGTTAGAACTAGTGAGAACAACAATTTGTATATGAAAGGATATACTGATGATACTATTCTTATTGCTGAGATATTTGTGGATGATATTATTTTTGGAGGTCAAGATCACATATCTAAAGCCTTTACTGATGAGATGAGACAAGAATTTGAAATGTCTATGTTTGGAGAGATTAAATTCTTTCTAGGCTTACAAGTGATTCAGCAGAGTGATGGGATATTCATCGCACAATCTAAATACATAAAGGAAGTGTTGCCCAAAAAATTCCCTATTTTTCATTTTTTGGCCACCATTCCTATTTTCCAAAAAGTGCTTAGGTGTCAAAAACTCTCTATGTTTTCTACCTTTTAATGTCGAGAGTCCAGTGTGTTTTCTGCTCAAAGTCAAAAACCCAGTGTGTTTTCGACCTCCTCTCTGTGGGCTCGGGATGTTTCTACCTTTTGGTCTAAAAATTTGGTGTGTTTTTGACCTTCACTTGAAAACCTTCTATGTTTTTGACCCCTTCTACACTTTACACTTCTCTGGCATCTGTAATTTTTTCCTAAGTGGGCAACTCTGACAGGCGGGTCCCAGTTCTTCAAGGTTGTGCCAGTGCGGTAAAAGATCCAACGACTATTGCATGATCACATGGGATCTTCTGATCCCATGAGATCATACGACAGCCATTGATGCGGTATCAGCAAGATCGCAGTTAAGAAAAATGGTTTTCAGCCATCAATTAGCATCAAGCAGTTGGTCGCATGATCGCATAGGCCTTCCTAGCTGCATGCAATCATGCGACTAGTAAGCAGTCAAAGCAAGCAGCGCGGTGGTAGTTGGCTAACATCATGCAGTTGGTCACATGATCACATGGGCTCTTTTGAGCCCATGCGACCATGCGACAAACTGTCAGCGGTTTCGATGGTGGTGGTTTTCCCTTCGATAGTTAACATCAAGCGGTTGGACGCATGATCACATGCGGTCTCGTGACCGCATGAGATCATGTGATAAACTGTCAACTACAATAGGCAGTTGGAGGTGGGGCCTGAGGTTTCTACACTGATGCAAGTGGAATGAAGATCAATGGTGGTCGCATGTTCACATGGGATCTTCCAATCCCATGTGATCATGTGATGACTGTTAGATGAGAATCTGCTATGTTGCGGTGGGTCCTATGCCAGGGGTGCTGAGGTGTTTGCTGGGGTAGTGGCTGGAATGAGTAAGAGAGTGACACGTGGTAGTCTTGGGCCTGAGCTTTTCAAAGTGGTGGCGGTCAGACCGAATGGGGGAGTGACACGTGGTGGTCTTTGGGCCTAGGGTTGGCAAGCTTTGCATGGTTGCACAGTTGGAGGTGGGCCTAATTCTCTATTTGGTTGGGAAATCTCAAAATAAAGAAAAGAATATTCTTCATATCTGGCAATTGTGAGATTTCCTTTAGCCAGGTATTCTCAGAAATGAATATTCTTTTTATCTGGTGATTAAGAAACTTCTTTTAGTCGAGTAATCTCCTGATGGAAAAAATATGCCGAAGGGGTAACGTGACTCAGTGATTGCCGTCGGATGGAGCAAAGATCAACAAATTTCATGTAGTCATTCAGTAGAGGCCTAAGGTTAAGAAAAAATAAGGTGACTTGGCGACTAAGGAAAGGTGGACCCAATTTTGTGGCTTCAGTCGTGTAATCGCCAGGAAGAGCTGGGGTTAGTTAAAATATCAAGCAGTTCATCGACTAAGGAAAGGTGAACCCAGGGTTATTCTTCTAGTTAGTATCAACGGTTTCAATGGTGCCACTAGCAGTCATCGAGGGACATCTTACGGTTGGTCGCATGATCACATGGGCTCTTCTGAGCCCATGCGACAAGCCGTTAGCAGTTGCAATGGGTTTCATGTGGGCAAAGGCAGTTTCTAAAGGTTGTCGCATGATCGCATGAGGCTCTTTTAGCTCATGCGATCATGCGATCGCTCACCTTTTCAAAGCAGTGCTTTCGGGCGGTGTTGTTGTGGGGGTGATGGTGTGGTCAGCTCATGTTGGGTTGCATGGCAAGGCTTGATGGGTGGTAGATTTTTGCAGGGCTAAGGTGTCATTCCATGGTAAGGCGGTGGCAGTTTTAAAGGAGTTGTCGCATGATCGCATGAAGCCTTTCGGCCTCATGCGATCATGCGACCATTGACATTTTTGAAGGGCAGAGGCAATTTCTCAAGAGGTTGTCACATGATCACATGAAGGCCTTTCAGCTCAAATGATCATGCGACCAATGCTTTGTCAAAGCGGTGTGGCAGATGAGCTTTCTTCTGAGGGAAATGTTTGCAAGGGTGGCAGCTAAAAAATTGATGATATTTTCAAGGCGGTTGCAGTTGGATATATATGTGCAGAGATCTTTTAGGCTGCCATTTTTGAGTCCTTTTAAATATCTGATTAGATTTTTGAGCATTCATGGCTGAGTAGGTTGCAGGGAGGTAGATGGATCAAGATGAATGTTTGTCTACAAGTAGGATCAGTGCAGAGATGGACATGCAAAGGGAAAAATATCTAATCGGCTATGATTTTTGCAGAGTTTAATTATGATCAGAAGTGACTTGTTTTAGGGTGGATTATTCTATTGCAGATTTATGTAACCCTAAGGTGATATTTTTTGATTCCTACCTGCATGCAGAGATGTATATAATTTGTTTTTGGAGCTTTTGAAGCTCAGAATTCACATTTTGTAGAAAGAGAAAGTCTTTCCTTGGAGAACTATCTGTAGCATTTCTGCTCTCTAGTTTTTTACATCTTGTAAATTCCCATTGATAATACAAGCATTGCAGAGGCATTTTTGTGATAGTCTTTCATGTCCTTGTGTTTTCCCTATTTGCATTATCTCTTATTTGATTGAAGTTTTTTTTTTGAATGCTTTCAGTGATACTTAGCTTTTCCTGATCCCCTTTACTTTCAGCTTATTTGTGCACTACTGTGTTTGATTTGATCTGAGTGAGGTTATGGGTATCCTTCAGCCCTTGTCATTCTATCTCATTCCTATGTCCCTTTAGCTGAAGAGAATATTTGTTTGCAGGTCATGGATTGGCATCTAATCCTGAGAGTCTTGTTGTTGTGAAAGAATCTTTCTCTTTCCTTGAACATCCTCTTTGGTTTGCAGACCCTTCCATGAAACACTTATGTAGGCCTATTCAATAAGTTGTGATCTCCCAGAACTAAGCCTCTCATTGGTTTCATTCCTCTATACTAAGATCCAAACCCTAGTTTCGGTGCATCACCTAGTAGGATAGATTTTCTTTCAGTCATTTCCTTTCATGCACTCCTTCTCCCCTTTTTTGCTCAAAAGTTTTACTTTTCTATTAAGAGCAAATCTGGGTGACTATCCAAGAGGAACTAGCCTAGAATCTTGAGGTCTCATCTTGGTTAGCAAAAGGTCCCACAACCTTGAGATGATTCCCTTGTTATACTGAGTTATCAAGACTACGAGAGCTTGAACTAAGGATGCAAATTCAGTGTATAACATTTTTGGCATGCCCAGTGGGACCGCAAAGAAGTTCATTTGTTGAAGATTGTGTTATCTCTGATATACAGATTGCATAATACATACCTTTAGTGGTTTTTCTATCAAGTATATCTAGTGACTCCACTAGTTTCAAAGATTCAGGCCAACCTTGTTTAAAGTTTATAAGAAAGATTGAGACTAGAAGCTCAAAACTTGCTGAATTTTTAGAGTTGCCCTTGAAAAGAAGCTACAAAGGCAGGTCAACTTAGAGAGAATCTCTTGCAAGAAGAGTCCAATCTACACCCCCTGATACTTCAGAGGGGAGACCTTTCCTCTTTTAGTTTAGAAGAAGAGGGAGATCTTTGACCAGAGATCTAGAAGAGGAAGAAAATCCAAGCCTAGTAAATATAGCTCACATAGTTGTTAATCTTTAGGTTACACCACCTACAATGGCTAGAAATTTTGCCTTTGCACCTTTCAATTAGGGGAGCCCATTAAATTTTTTAGTGCATCATGATGTGCCCTTGGTGGCATTAAAGATTATACTTGAAGTCACACGGGAGGGACAGACAATAGCCTTTGAGCACATAAGAGATGTGACCACCATTTGCAGCATACACAACATTACTCAAGAGGATGTGGCCACCAAATTATTAGCAGCATCTCTGAAAGGTAAGGCTCTAGAGTGGTTTAGAACTTTAACTGTTGGTTCTATTACTTCATGGGATGAATTAGGGGATGCATTAAGCAAGCATTTTGAGGATAAATCAGATAATTTATCTCTAGTTGAGCAATTAACAACTATAAAGAGAGACCCTCAAGAGCAAATGATAGACTATAATAGTAGATTCCTTAAAACATGGAATAGAATCCCAGTCTCTGTAAGGCCATCAGCTGACCATGCCTTCCTGTACTACTTGCAAAGTCTAAATAAACAAATCTCTATCATGATCCAGTCTATGGGTGGTACCACTTTACCCCAAGCCTTTGACACTGCTATTAGGGCTGAAAATTGTTTGATCCAAGCAGGCATGATAGAGAGGACACCTCCCATGCCTATCTTCCCTAGTCTTCAGCCCATTGCACCTACACAAGTACCCCCATTTACCCCTATTCCCACAATATCAGCACCTCAAGCTAGTACCAGTGGTCAGGAACATGCTGCAACAAATTTCTCCCAAGGGTTGCAAGAGGTGATGAGTAGTCAGCAAACTAATATACAAGGAATGGAAAACTTGCTGCAGACTCTAACCAAAGAGGTCACAAACTTGAAGAAACAAAACCAAGGCATCGGGCCACCCTTCCAATCACAAGGCCAAGGTCCTAATCAGCAATACCAAAATCAAGGATAGCCTTATCAAAAAAATAGACCACCATACCAAGGAGGCTATCAAGGGCAAAGACAAAATTTTAATCAAAGACCATTCCAACCATATAACCCTGCACCTCTTAATTCCATAAATTCAGTCAGGGATATGGTTCCTAGTCAAAACAATATGGCCATGGATAATGAATGGTGTGTCCCTTGCAATCAGCCCCACAATCAGGCTATGTGTTCTAATGGATGGATGAACCAAGCACTAATGGCTCAAAATTCTTCACAAGCTCAAACAAAAGCTCCTTCTAGTGGGACAACTCCCCAACAAGAAACACAAGAGAATGAAACTGCTTTTTTCAATTGGGAGCAACCAGATTTCAATGGAGTCAATGATGAAGCTGCTTTTATTGCCTACACAAGAGCAAAGAGAAGAGCCCAAGACATGGAGGAAGAAGATTCTAGTACTAAGGCCACTACATCTATAGAGCCACTATAGCAAGTTACCTCTTTCACATCCAAGGAGTCCCCTGTCATCACAAGCAAAGAAGGCCAAGTTCCAAAGGAGGCAGAACCTATCATAATAAAAGCACAACAAAGAGTACACACTGTGACACCTTATAATATTGTAGACAACATGAAGAAGGTGAATGTCACCATGTCTATGTGGGACTCTTTGTCTATTCCAGGACAACCTCAAATTTTGGAGAAGGCCATGAGAGAGGCAGCAAATTCTCAACCTGCAAAAGAAACTGCAAAACCAGTGTTGGTCAACACTGATCAAGAAAAGGAGACTCCAACTAGCAACTCCAAGGCCAATACCATGCAAGGTAAGAATTTAAAACCACCTCCCTTTTACATATCTTTAATTATTGAGAAATCTTTAGTGCATAATTGTATGGTAGATAGTGGAGCTACTAGCACTGTAATGCCCAAGAAAGTGGCTGATCAATTAGGACTCAAATATGAACCCTTCCAAAAGAAGGTTACACAACTTGATGGATCCTCAGTCAGTACTATAGGTGTGGCCAAAGATACCAGTCTAATTCTTCATGCTAGTCCTAATTTTTCCATTCTCCTTGACATATATATCATAGATCTTCCTGCATTGTTTTCCATATGTCTCTCAAGAGAGTTCACAGCCAAGATAGGAGGTTATCTTTCTTTCGACTAGTCTCACATGCTCTTTCATACAAGGTATGGTACCAAAGTCACCATTAAATCAGAAGCCTTAGCAATACATCATATAGATCCATATGTGTCTAATTCCATCAATACTAATTGCCCTATATTTGTTAACAATGATTTCCCAACCACTAGTGAAGCAAGCACCAAAATAGAAAATATCCCTGATATTCTCCTAGATGAAAGAACCTCAGAGATCCAAGAGAGTCTTGTTTGAGATTTTGGTTTGGGGAGTTATCTAATTCAAGATAGTGGAGCCATAGAACCAAGTCTTCTCAAAGAATACACTGATTCAGATAATCGGGATAGTCAGGTCTGGGAACTATTTTTTGATGGAGCAAGGAGTAGACATGGTTCTGGTGGAGGTGCTATGCTGGTGTCCCCAAAAGGAGAAAGGTATTACACTACCTTAGATTCAATTTTTCTTGCACCAGCAACACTACAGAGTATGAAAGTCTGGTTAATGGACTAGAGTGGGCTAGAAAAAGAGGGCTTAAAGCGTTAAAAGTATATGGTGACAATGAACTTGTTGTCAGCCAAGTAAGAGGGATGAGTGCAACCAAAAATGATGTCATGAAAGCATACAAACATAGAGTTTGGGATGCAATTGAATATTTCCATGCTTTCAATATCGTTGCTATCCCTAGAAAATTAAATCAAAATGTTGATAGGTTAGCTACCATTAGATCTCAGTTTGACATTCCCAATAGCATTTCAAAATAAATAGATCAGCAACACACCAAGATTATTGTTAGACCTTCAATTCCAGATAATAATGTTAATTGGCAAGTGTTTGACAATGATGAACAAATTCTGTAGTTCTTGTTTGAAGAAGATTTCTTTTCAAGGAACAATCGAAAGAGGTTATCATAGAACTATGGTGATCAAGTGATACAACTTAGATCTAATAAGATGCCTAAAGGCCTTGTCACCTTAGAGACTATCTTCAACAAGGATGATGAAGTCAAGAAAAATAAAGCTGGTCTGGTAGTCCAATAGGAACATTGTGCTAAATTAGAGTTGGAACCAGGTAAGAGCGTACAATTTGGAAAAGTAAGCACTAATTCAGAAAAGCAAGCTTACACTAAATTGTTCAGAGAATTCAGTGATGTTTTTGCATGGGGGTATGGAGACCTCAAGGGTTTTGATCCTTCCCTTGCTCAACACACTATTGAATTGGAACCCAATGCTAAACCAGTATGACAAAAGCAAAGGCCCGTTAATCCCAAGCTTGAACCACTTATGCATAAGGAAGTACTCAAACTGATAGAAAGTGGCATCATCTACCCCATCAAACATACTAGTTGGGTTTCCAACCTTGTTCCTGTCAGGAAAAAGAATGGGGACTTGAGGTTATGTGTTGATTTCAAGGATTTGAATAGAGCCTCATTAAAAGACCACCATCCACTACCCTCTATGGAACAAATTCTGCAATGTGTCTCTGGATCTGAGAGATTCTCATTGTTGGATGGCTATTTAGGATACAATCAAATCTTAGTGAAAGAAGAGGATCAGTATAAGACTGCATTTACAACCAAGTGGGGAACCATGGCATATCAGAAAATGCCCTTTGGTTTGTCAAATGCAGGTGCTACATTTCAAAAGGCAATGGATATTGCCTTTAAGGGCCTCATGTATAGGTTTGTGCTGGTCTACCTAGATGACATAACTGTCTACTCAAAGCATGCAGTAGACCACATTAGACATTTGAGGCAGATTTTTGAAAGATGCAAAGAATTTGGGATATCCCTTAATCTCAAGAAATGTGTGTTTGCAGTTCATGAAGGAAAACTATTGAGATATATAGTATCCAAAGAAGGAATTATAGTGGATCTTGAGAGAATTGCAGCCATCTTAGAACTACCATTACCACATCACAAGAAAGGTCTCCAATCTTTCATAGGAAAGATTAACTTTGTTAGGAGATTCTTGCCTAACATTGCAGAGTTACTCAAGCCTTTGACAGCCATGTTGAGGAAGGGTTCAGCCTTCAGTTGGACCAAATAAAGAAATTTTAACTTCCAAGCTATTAAAGAAGCCTTAACAAAAGCTCCTGCTCTCCTAAACCCAAATTTCAGTAAGGATTTTATCCTTTATGCTTATGGGGGTCATGATGACATAGCTACAATGTTGACTCAACAAAATGCTGAAGGATTGGAGCAGCCTATTGCTTTCTTCAGCAAAGGTTTAGAAGAGTATGAACAAAGATACTCTTTTGTAGAAAAGCATGTTCTTGCTGTGGTAAAGAGCCTCAAAAAATTCAGACATTTGTTGACCCATAGCAAGGTGCATTTGATGGTTACTCATCCAAGTATCAAAGAATTTTTTCTTTCTAAGGACCTAAATGAAAAAAGAGTTGGTTGGATCACTAAGGTGATGGAATATGACATAGATATTCAGATTACCAAGCTGGTTAGAGGAAGAGGTCTTTGTGAGCATCTAGTAGAGGATGGAAGTTCAAAAAAATTGGAATACATAGATGCATCTCTAGTGGTGCATTCTACAAGAGAACAAGCCAAGCCAGCTAGCTGGTTGCCTAATATGATCAATTATTTAAAGATAGGAAAATGTCCTGCAGGCCTAGATTTAGCAAAAAGAAGGTATTACAGGTTACAATCTATTCCTTTTGTGCTTATAGGTGAAATTCTTTTCAGAAAGGATCACAATGGTGTCCTTCTAAGATGCATAGATTCAGAAAAACTTGCAGATGTCTTATTTGAGTTTCATGATGGAGCTTCTGGTGGCCATTTCTCTCCTAGGACTATAGCTTTTAAGATCATGAGGGCTGGGTACTATTGGCCATCTATCTTCAGAGATAGTCATGATTATGTTAGAAGATACATCAAAGGTGCTATTTTTTTAGGGAAAGAAAGATTTGCAGCTCTGCCCCTGCAGCCAGTCAAAACAGAGCAGCCCTTCATGAAGTGGGGTATAGATTTCATTGGCATGATTAACCCTCCATCTAGTGCAGGACACAAGTGGATAATCACTGCAAGCGATTATTTCACTAGGTGGACAGAGGTAGTTGCTTTAAAAGAAGCCAATGAGAGTGTTTTTTTAAGTTTTTATGATGACATCATTCATAGATTTGGCATTCCAAATTCTATAGTTTCAGACAATGCATTAGCATTTACAGGCCTCAAAGTCTCAGAGTGGGCAGTCAAGAAGGGCATCTATCTGAATACAAGTTCCAATTACTATCCTCAGGGGAATGGTTTGGAAGAATCAACAAATAAGAATCTGATTAGAATAATCAAAAAGACCCTGCAAGATTGTCAAAGGGACTGGCATACCAAATTGAGATCTACCTTGTGGTTAGATAGAATTACTCCAAAGAAAATCATTGGTAATTCCCCATTCATGTTGGTGTATGGTAGAGAGGCTAAGCTACTTATTTCAACTGAATTACCAGCTTTGGACTTGGCCACTCAGTATGCCTTGCTTGAGGAAAGTGATCCTATGCAAATCAGATATGCCCAGCTGATGGAGCTAGAAGAGATCAGAGATAAATCAATGCAGGATATGGCATTCCATCAGAGTCAAACAAAGAGAAGCTTTGATAAAAGAGCCAGGGGCAGAAAATTCAAAGTTAGAGATGTAGTTCTCAAATGGGATGAGTTCAAGTCAAAACCTGGTAAGCACACAAAGTTTGATTCCTTTTGGGGTGGACCATTTGTTATAACAGAGTGTAGAGGATCCAACACTTTTCAGCTTTCAACCCTTGAAGGAGATGCCCTGCCAATCTCAGTAAATGGTTTCCGCTTGAAGCCTTGCTTTGAGGTTAATCCCTCTCTATAGGTCCTTCTTGTAAATTCTTGTAAATATTTTTTCCTATTTTCTTCTGGCTTTCTAGGTTAGTTCCTGTTTCCCAAGAAGTGCACGTGCACAGGTTTGTCTTCCTGGTTCAATTTTTGTCCCTGCCAAGGTTTTTGTGTTCAAAAGAGAATGACCCCATGCCCAATGGATATGTCAAGGCAACTGGTCCAATGTCTAGCAGGCTGACATCCCGCATAGGTCACCAAAATGTTGCCCAAAAAAATTACCTGTCTTTCATTTTTTGGCCACAGTTCCTATTTTCCAAAAAGTGCTCAGGTGTTGAAAACTCTCTGTGTTTTTTGCCTTTTAATGTTGAGAGTCTAGTGTGTTTTCTGCTCAAAGTTGAAAACCCAATTTTTTTTTGACCTCCTCTCTGCGGGCTCAGGATGTTTCTACCTTTTGGTCCAAAAATTTGGTGTGTTTTCGACCTCCGCTCTAAAAATTTAGTATGTTTTCGACCCCTTCTACGCTTTACACTTCTCTAGCTTCTGTAATTTTTCCCTAAGTGCACAACTCTGATAGGCGGGTCCCAGTTCTTCAAGGCCGTGCCAGTGGAGTAAAAGATCTGATGATTGTCACATGATCGCATGGGATCTTCTGATCCCATGAGATCATACGACAGCCATTGATGCGGTATCAACAAGATCGCAGTCAAGAAAAATGGTTTGCAGCCATCAGTGAGCGTCAAACAGTTGGTCGCATGATTGCATAGGCCTTCTTGGCCGCATGCGATCATGCGACAAGTAGTAAGAAGTCAAAGCAAGCAGTGTGGTGGCGGTTGGCTAACATCATGCGGTTGGTCACATGATCGCATGGGCTCTTCCAAGCCCATGCGACCATGCGAAAAACTATCAGCGGTTTCGATGGCAGTGGTTCGCCCTTTGGCAGTTAACGTCAAGCGGTTGGTCACATGATCGCATGTGGTCTCATGACCGCATGAGATCATGAGACAAACCATCAACTACAACAGGCAGTTGGGGGTGGGGCCTGAGGTTTCTACACTAGTGCAAGTGCGATGAAGATCAACGGTGGTCACATGTTTGCATGGGATCTTTCGATCCCATGCAATCATGCGATGACCGCTAGATGGGAATCTGCTGTGTTGCAGTGGGTCCTATGCCAGGGGTGCTGAGGTGTTTGTTGGGGTAGTGGACGGAATGAGTAAGAGAGTGACATGTGGCAGTCTTGGGCCTGAACTTTTCAAAGTGGTGGCGGTCAGACCGAATGGGGGAGTGACACGTGGTGGTCTGTGGACCCGAGGTTGGCAAGCTTTGCGTAGTTGTGTAGTTGGAGGTGGGGTCGATTCTCTATTCAGTTGGGCAATCTCAAAATAAAGAAAAAAATATTCTTCATATCTGGCGATTGTGAGATTTCCTTTAGTCAGGTAGTCTCGCAAATGAAAGAGGAATATTCTTTTTATCTGGTGATTAAGAGACTTGTTTTAGTCGAGTAATCTCTTGATGGAAAAGAATATGCCGAAGGGGAAATGTGACTCAGTGACTGCCATCGGATGGAGCAAAGATCAATGAATTTTGTGTAGTCACTGAGTAGATTCCTGAGGTTAAGAAAAAATAAGGTGACTTAGTGACTAAGGAAAGGTGGACCCAGTTTTGTGGCTTCAGTCATGTAATCACCAAGAAGAGCCGGAGTTAGTTAAAATATCAAGCGGTTTAGCGACTAAGGAAAGGGGAACCTAGGGTGAACCCAAGGTTATTCTTATAGTCAACGTCAATGGTTTCAGTGGTGTTGCCAGTGGTCATCAGGGGACATCTTACAGTTGGTCACATGATCGCATGGGCTCTTCTGAGCCCATGCGACCATGTGACAAGCCATTAGCGGTTATGATGGGTTTCATGCAGGCAAAGGCAGTTTCTCAAGGTTGTCGCATGATCGCATGAGGCTCTTTTAGCTCATGCGATCATGCAACCGCTGAACATTTCAAAGCAGTGCTTTTGAGTGGTGTTGCTATGGGGGTGACAGTGTGGCCAGCTCATGTTGGGCCACGTGGCAAGGCTTGACAGGTGGCAAATTTTTGCGGGGCTGAGGTGTCATTCCATGGCAAGGCGGTGTCAGTTTTAAAGGAGTTGTCACATGATCGCATGAAGCCTTTCGGCCTCATACGATCATGCGACCATTGACAATTTTGAAGGGTAGAGGTAGTTTCTCAAGAGGTTGTCGCATGATCACATGAAGGCCTTTCAGCTCAAGCGATCATGCAACCAATGCTTTGTCAAAGCCATGCAGCATATGAGCTTTCTTCTGAGGGAAATGTTTGCAAGGGTGGCAGCTAAAAAATTGATGATATTTTCAAGGTGGTTGCAGTTGGATAGATATGTGCAGAGATCTTTTAGGCTGCCATTTTTGAGTCCTTTTAAATATCTAATTAGATTTTTGAGCATTCATGGCTGAGTAGGTTGCAGGGAGGTAGATGGATCAAGATGAATGTTTGTCTGCAAGCAGGATCAGTGCAGAGATGGACACACAAAGGGAAAAATATCTGATCGGCTATGATTTTTGTAGAGTTCAATTATGATCAGAAGTGACTTGTTTTAGGGTGGATTATTCTATTGCAGATTTATGTAACCCAAAGGGGATATTTTTTGATTCCTACCTACATGCAGAGATGTATATAATTTGTTTTTGGAGCTTTTGAAGCTCAGAATTCATATTTTGTAGAAAGAGAAAGTCTTTCCTTGGAGAACTATCTATAGCATTTCTGCTCTCTGGTTTTTCACATCTTGTAAATTCTCATTGATAATACAAGAATTGCAGAGGCATTTTTGTGACTATCTTTCATGTCCTTGTGTTTTCCCTTTTTGCATTATCTCTTTTTGGATTGAAATTTTTTTTTTGAATGCTTTCAGTGATACTTAGCTTTTCCTGATCCCCTTTACTTTTAGCTTATTTGTGCACTATTGTGTTTGATTTGATCTGAGTGAGGTTGTGGGTATCCTTCAGCCCTTGTCATTCTATCTCATTCCTGTGTCCCTTTAGCTGAAGAGAATGTTTGTTTACAGGTCATGGAGTGATGTCTAATCCTGAGAGTCTTGTTGTTGTGAAAGAATCTTTCTCTTTCCTTGAACATCCTCTTTTGTTTGCAGACCCTTCCATGAAACACTTATGCAGGCCTATTCAGTAAGTTGTGATCTCCCAGAACTAAGCCTCTCATTGGTTTCATTCTTCTATACTGAGATCCAAACCCTAGTTTCGGTGCATCACCTAGTAGGATGGATTTTCTTTCAGTCATTTTCTTTCATGCACTCCTTCTCCCCCTTTTTCCTCAAAAGTTTTAATTTTCTATTAAGAGAAAATCTGGGTGACTATCCAAGAGGAACCAACCTAGAATCTGGAGGTCTCATCTCAGTTAGCAAAAGGTCCCACAACCTTGAGATGATTCCCTTGTTATACTGAGCTATCAAGACTATGAGAGCTTGAACTAAGGGTGCAAATTAAGTGTATAATAGGAAGTAATAAAGACATTTGGCATGGAAGATTTTAAACCTATGGGAACACCAATGGCTACTAGATGTAAATTGACAAAGGAAGATGAAACTATAGAGGTAAATCAGACACTTTACTGATCCATGATTGGTAAGTTAATGTATGTAGTTCATAGTGGACCAGATATACCACATGTTGTGGGAATTGTTGCTAAATTTTTTGCTAACCCTAGAGAATCACACATGATTGCTACTAAAATAATCTTAAGATACCTAAAAAAGATAGAGGATTATGGATTATGGTATCTTAAGGAAGGAAAGTTTGAATCGAAGGTATACACCAATGCTGATTGGGCTGGAAATGTGGATGACATAAAAAGCACCATCGGAGGATCATTTTTCTTTTGTGAAAGACTTGTAACCTGGACAAGTAAAAAGAAGGCTTGTATTTCTCATTCTATAGCTAAAGTAGAGTATGTTGCTACTGCTACTAATTGCTCAAACATTGCATATATTAAGCAAGTGTTGGAAGGAATGAATGAGGTAATCACTGACCCAGTGATTATATACTATGACAACACTAGTGCCATTAACATTTCAAAGAATCTAGTGATGCACTCTAAGACAAAGCACATATCTATTAATTATCACTACTTAAGAGAACAAGTACAAGAGAAGCAAGTGAAGTTAGAATTTGTTACATCTAAAGAACAATGTGCACACATATTTACAAAGCCTCTACTGAAGGATACATTTGAATACTTGAGGACTAGAATTGGGGTCTGTCCCTTGTCTACCAGTCACTAATGTGATATGGATGTTGCATCAACCTAATCTTATTAGAAGATCACACATGTTGATGTAGCATAGTTCACACTTTGGATCATGTCTAAAGCTGTGAAAATTATTGGAACAGATTGGCATATCAATATAAAGAGATACAGAGAATGTACTGGATAATAGAGCTCTTTAGTAGTATAAAGACCAATCAAACATACAGAGTTGTTTGTTTCTTTGTTTCTTTGGCATTGTTTTCAAAGGGAGAGATAAACAATATGAAACAATATGCACCGATGAGAACTATCTGAGGGAGAGATAATCTGAAAGAAATGGAGAGCATTGAAGATCAGTTACTAAGAATAGAAGAAGGAACAGGAGAGCTGAAAAGAGCATATATGCAAAATGTCAAAGCTGTATTTAATAATGTTGTTTAGTAATGTAGTAATTAAACATATTAAGCTAGGGAGAGCTTGTACAACATTTGTTCATAGAGTTGTAGAATACATGTTTGGTATGTGTATGATATATTTCATATTACTTGAGTTTCCATCAATGCCAAAGGGAGAGATTGATGAACTAAAACTGATTTAGAACCTAATTGATGAATTTATGATTAGAGATCATTGAGCTAATTGATTAGATATGTAGGATGATTAAATCAATATTATGTTGTCATTGATGTCAACTTGATAGCACTTATCTTGTAAGTTACTATACTGAAACATTTGAAGAAAGGATTGAAAGAGATGAAGAACAAAAATATCTACATGAGGAAGATGGATGTGATAGATGAGGATAAGGAATACATTGAGTAACTTGTTGATGAGTCTATGACCTTATGATATCGACTTGATTATGTTGCATTCATCTATGATGAGGAAAAGAGTCTTAACACACAAAGCAGTGTTGTCAGTTGATAAAGCATTTTGAGTATACACTGATGGAGTGTAGTGTATATCGATCATAGTGTAAATTGAGCTTGTGTTCACCGAATGCATTTCTTTGTTAACTGAAGTAGAACATAAAGAATTAAATAACCAGTTTAGCTGATAGGATTGATGAGCTAGAAAGTACCTTGAAATCAATGTAACAAATAATGTTTGTTATGAAGATCGACGGCTAACAAAATTCAAGGAAGATCTAATGGAGCAAATTGACACATCAGCCAGAGAAGGTTAAAGCAGCAAAATCAATGGATGAGATTAAGTGGCAAAATTTGATGGACAAGAAGAAAATAGTTTACATGTCTATATAAGAGATTGATGATTTTATGATGAAGCCGGAAGAAAAGAATACTATAGAATTATCGCTTGAACAAGTTTTCATGCATTATGATCATACGGGTTAAGGAGAACCCAACTGCAGAGCATTACTAAGTGACAGAGAGTAATTACCAACGGACAGTAAGTTGATATATTGTTGAATCAGAAGTGTTACATTAATCGGAAAGATTTGTATGAGCTGAATATTGATCTGTATATCTACAATTGAAGTTGTAATAGATCAGATCACCTACTATTACATATTTAACCATTGTACATAGTCAAATCTCTTAACTGAGTGGACTAAAAAAATCTTATTATCTATCATTCATAGAATGAACATTGTTATCCTATCAACCGGATAGTGAATGTTGGTTGGATGATAGCGGTTGGTCTAAAATCCTCTAACAAGGTCACACCTAATAGTGTGTTTGTAAACCTATAACAGGGTTGGGTCTTCACCGGCCTCACTTCAGAAGAGTAAATATTTTTGGGTTGCCGGTCCTAGGTGGTTTTTCCCTTCGCAGGGTTTCCACATTAAATCTCTTGTATTATGTGTTGATTGTGATATTTGTTTGTTATCATACTTTGCATATTACATGTTAGATTTGATTGGTAACTACTATATGTTTTAGACTGATAATCGGTAAAAGAACAGATAGTGAAAGTATTTTATGTTTACTGAGTAGTAGAAGTTGAAGTATTTGTTTTGGATTATACATTTTGAATTGGGACAGTGATTAACTGATTCACCCCCCTCTCAGTTATTCTAACACATAGTGAATGCTAGTCAAAAGTTAACTGTTAGTCTTAAATCCTCTAACAAGGTCACACCTAACAGTGTGTTTGTAACCTTTAATAGGTTTGGCTCTTCACTAAGCTCACTTCAAAAGAGTGAAAATTATTTTGGGTTACCGGTCCCAGGTGGTTTTTCCCTTAGCAGGGTTTTCACTTTAAATCATTATTTTATGTGTTTCTGTGATGATTATTTTATTTTCATACTTTACATACTGCATATTTGACATAGTCAATAATCATAGTGAGTTAATTAACTGGTAATCGATAAAGGCATAGACATTTTAATAGTTTATGTTATCGAGCTGCAGAATTTGTTGAATTTGTTTTAAGTATTACATCTTTGTATTTGGGACTTTAGGATAACTTATCTAACTAATTCACCTCCCCTCTCAATTATTCTAACAATTGGTATCAGAGCATTGGTTGCTTGGAATAGAATTTTAAGGACTTCAGTAGAAAGATTACAAGATGTAGAAGAGGGAAGTGTCGAAGCTGAATAAGGACAATTTTATTATATCACAAAGTCGAATGAAACTTCACATATCTAGAATTGGAGATTCTACCTTACATCTACTTGAACATGGCTACTTACAACCACCAAATGGACCTTTAACTCTTGATCAGTTGAGAGACCGACAAGAGCATAACTTTACTATGATAGAGATTGTTGCTGCTCTATTCGATGCTGAATTTGAGGATGTCAAGAATTGCACTTCTGCAAAGGAAATGTGGGATAACATTTCTCTAGTCTATGGTGGTGATGTAAATTTGAAGAGAGACAGAGCTAAAATCTTAAGAGATAGGTTTGACAATATGAATATGAAGGAAGGAGAAAACATAGTACAATATTCAAACCAAATCAAAGAGGTATTAAGTGCTATCCAAGGAGCTGGTGGTGTCATTGATGAAGATACAGTGGTAAGTAAGATTCTAAGAACCTTGTTGCCTACTTATGCAATCAGAATATCTTCTATACATAAAATGAGGTTTGCACCTAAAAGCACTCTTACTCTTGATAGTTTGATTGGTAAGCTAACAACCTTTGAGTTAAACAATTTTGATAATAGTCTTGTACCATCTATTGAGTCTTCTTGTATGTCTTCTCTGAAGATTGGTAAATCTAGCAGTAGACATAATATAAGGAATGAAAGTGATAGTAATACCGATGATGAGCTAAATGAACTTGAAGCTCTTATGGCCAAGAGACTGCCTAAAGGTAAAGGTAGATATAAGGGAAAATTAGCTTTAGCTTGTTTTAACTGTAAATAAGTTGGCCATATTGCTGCTAGATTCCCGAACAGGAAAGAGGAAGATAAAGACAAAGACTAATCTGGTGATAGAAGCTATGAAAGGAGAAACAACAGAGGTTACCAACATTATAACAAAGACAACCGAGATCACAAAGATAAGGGGAAAAAATTATGTTACTTTGCATAAGAGAATGATACAAATACTGATGTCGATGATGATGTTGAGGTAGTATTTGTTGCAATGATAGATGATTCTAGGGAAGAGGAAAGGTATGTAGAAACAACACTCATTTCTAAAGTTAGTGAAAATGATACATGGATCATTGATAGTGGTTGTAGACATCACATAACTGGTGATGAAGATAAGTTTGATCATCTTGAGCATTAAAATGGAGGATCAGTAAAAATGGGTAATGATACACCTTGCATGGTTAAAGGAAAAGGATCTTTATTGATAAATGATGAAATCAAATGTGATAATGCTTACTAGGTAAAAGGACTGAATTACAATTTTCTAAGTGTGGCACAACTTAACATCTCAGGTCACAAAGTGGATTTTGGAAGTAGGAAGGTAAAGATATTTGATGAAAGCGGAAAGCTTGTTAGAATAGAAGGACAACCAAAAGGTAACTTATTTTATCTTGACAATGCTGAGACTTCTTGTTTACTGGTGAAAAATGAGGATGCATGGTTATGGCATAAAAGGTTATGTCATGTAAATTTTTATAACATGATTAAGATTAGTTGAAAGAAAAAAGTTAGAGGACTGCCTAGCCTAACTAAACCAGATCATGTTATGTGTGATGAATGTCAAAAAGGAAGATGACAAAATCTAGTTTTAAGAGTAAAGACAATTCAACAAAAATAATCTTGGAGTTACTTCACACCGACTTATGTAGTCCCATGAGAACTCAGAGCTACTATGGTGATAGATACTTTATTATGTTTATTGATGATTGCACTAGATTGATGAATGTTATGTTTTTAAAAGAGAAATTTGAGGCATTTAAGATGTTTAAATGGGATAAAGAAAAATTTGAAAAAGAAACCAGAAAAGAATTGAAATGTTTGAGGTTTGATAGAGGTGGTGAGTTTATTTTTGATGAATTCACTAACTATTGTAATGAGCATGACATTAAAATACATGTTTCTTGTTAGAATTTAATCTTTCCTTGGTTATTTATGTATTTAAAGGATAAACCAAGGTATCCTAATGTATTCCTCCTCTATTCCAAGTGGGAGGACATGTAATATTTGTAATTTCCTTTATTAAGGAAAATAGTTATTCCTCCTTATGAGGAATCCTACACTTGTCTCACACACTAGTGAAATGTGGCACACTCAGATATGGGAGTTACAATGTAACTCCTTTCTCACATCTCTATTAAGAGATGGATCTCCTTCTCTTTTTCTTACTTCTTACTCTCTTATCTCATGAAGAGATTCTTCCTCTTCTCAATTATTGTATGAGCATTGCTCTCACTCTCTCACTCTCTCTCATTCTTAGGCATTTGTTTCCACTTTTATTAAATTCACAGGGGTTTTTTTATGCTTTCCCCCTTCAAAATCTTGTCTCCTCTTTGCTTATTTTTTGGTGTATGCTCCTAGTTCTTGTGCTAATTCATGGTATTTTTCCTTACTCCTAGCTCTTGAGTTAAACAATTTCCTGCAATTCCATATTTTGTTATTTATCATTTTAACATGGTATCAGAGCAGGTTGGTTTAATCTCATTTTGAGTGTATAGGTGAAGGAGCTACCATATCTTGGAGCACTCTAATATCAGAGACTCTTGAGAGAGTTTATTGTTTTTTACGAATCTGGTTAAGAGGAAAATTCAAAAAAAATTTGGATTTGGCTGGTTTACCGCTAAACCCGATCTATCTATCGGATTCTTTTTTTCTGTTTGTGCAGGTTCTCTATTTTGGCTTAAAAATCTTTGATCTAACTCCTTTTCAGATGTTTAATCTTTAAAAATCTTTAATCGAACTCCTTTTGCATGTTTTGGCTCTATACTTGCATGCTAGTTTTTACGTGGTTTCAAGATTCTGTATAAAGATCCTTAGAGGATTCAATAACTTTAATCTCTGTGTGATAGATCGGTTGCTATTTAAACTAGTTTTTTATAATCTAATCTCTGGTTCTATTATTCTTTTTTGTTATCTGATAATAGCTTCTAACATCTGCATTAACATCTCTGTTGCCCGCTTATCTCTATTTTTTATCATCTTAGCTCTATCTCTGTTTATTTTTAAATCTTTTAAATAAATCTTTACTAACAGTTCTCTGCAAGTTGTGCTCCTTTCTCTGTCTGCATGTTCTTTTCCAGCGTGCTTGCATATAGATTTAGTCATCTCCATAAGTGTAGCTCTTTATTTATTCCTTTGGAGTTTTGTATTGTTCTGACTTGTTTTGTGCAGGGGAAACTTATTTTTGTTAAATATATCTTTGTTTACTTTTATCTGCAACATATAATTTTAGTTTGCGTAGCTTTGGGATTGTCTTTTCATCTAGCGCAGCATATTCCATTCCTTGCCCAAGCTTGTTATCCTTGTCTCAGCTCTTTTTCATTCTATCTTGCGCAGCATATACAAGATCCCCCTTCACAACATACTTTCACAGCATATATTAAAATGTTTCACAACATATATTCATATGATTTGATTGTTTTTTTAACATTTTTGCTTAATGTAAACATTTTATTGCATATAGTCATCTTGGCTTTTTTAACGTTATTTTACAGTTCTTTAACATTTTTGCAGTATTATCATTTCCTTTGATCGTTGCTTCGAACAATCATTATGCATAATAATTAAATTGAATGCTGAGATATAGGCGTTACATTAATCATTTTAACATTTTTGGATCTAGAACACCATAACAAAATGTGATTGCTGAAAGGAGAAATAAATCCATTGTTGATTATGCAAGAACACTGATGATAGAAAAGAATGTTGCACAGATGTATTGGAGAGAAGCCGTTAGCACAACTGTATATGTCTTGAACCGAGTACAATTAAAGAAAGACACAAATAAAACACCCTATGAGTTATGGTTTGGATACAAACCGAGTGTAAGTTACTTCAAAAATTTTGGTAGAAAATGTTTTATTCTAAAAGATGATAGGAATGGAAAATTTGACTCTAAAGGGGATGAGGGAATATTTCTTGGATATTCTACTAAAATTAAAGCTTACAAGTGTCTGAATAACGTTACTAATAAGATGATTGAAAGTACTAATGTCAGAGTTGATGAATTTGCTGATAAAAATGGTGAAGAAAGTGATAAGGAGCCATAAGACTATGGTAGATATGTTTATGTTGAACATCTAGAGTACCTACCGAAGCTGCAAGCTTAGTCAATCGAGCATCAAGAAAATAACACTGAGGAACAACAAAGGGAAACCAAGGAACATGAAGAAGTTGTCGAGCAAGGAAATGAACTTGAACAGTATGAAGGACAAAGAAGAGATCAAGTGCTAGCAAGATTTGTCAGAATACATCATCTCGAGAACCAAATCATTGGAGATAAGCAAGATGGGATACTGACAAGAACTAAGTTAAGACAAAATGTATGCTTAGTTTGTGAGTTTGAACCGAAGAATGTTAAGGTTTCACTTGAGAATGATGAATGGATCAATGCTATGAATAAAGAGATAGAACAAATTGAGAAAAAAAAAAAAAAGATATGGACTTTAGTACCTAGACCAAAAGATAAAAATGTTATCGGTACTAAATGGATTTTAGAAATAAGCTAGATGAAAATGGAGAGGTTACAAGAAACAAAGCTAGACTTGTTTGCAAGAGATATGCATAACAAGAAGGTATTGATTATGGTGAAACCTTTGCACCTATTTCTAGAATAGAAGGAGTCTACATGTTACTTGCATATGTTGCACATAAGAAATTTAAAGTCTATCAAATAGATGTTAAATCAACATTTCTGAATGGAATACTAGAAGAGGAGGTCTACATAGAACAACCAGAAGGGTTTGTTGATCTAAATCAGAAAGACATGGTATGTAGACTGCATAAAGCTTTATATGGTTTAAACAAAGCACCTAGAGCATGGTATGAAAGGTTACATACTTATCTTTTAAGTATTGGTTTTGTAAGAACTAGTGAAAATAACAATTTGTACATGAAAGGAAGATCTGATGATACTATTTTGATTGCTGAAATATTTGTGGATGATATAATTTTGGAGGACAAGATCATCTTTGTAAATCATTTTCTGACAAGATGAGAAAGGGATTTGAAATGTCAATTTTTGGAGGGATTAAATTATTTCTAGGTTTGTAGGTTATTCAGTAGAATGATGGAATTTTCATCACACAATAAAAGTACATAAAGTCAGTATTGAGAACATTTAGCATGGAAGATGCTAAACTAGTAGGAACACTGATGGTCACGGGCTACAAATTAACAAAAGATGATGAATCTACAAAGGTAAATCAGGCATTGTACTAATCTATGATTGGTAAACTGATGTATGTAGTACATAGTAGGCCTGATATTGCACATGCAGTGGGGATTGTTGCTAGATTTTTTGCCAATCCTAATGATTCACATATGGTTGCAGTGAAAAGAATCTTGAGATACCTGAAGATAACAAAGGATTACATTTTATGGTATCCTAAGGAAGGTAAATTTGAACTAAGAGTTTACACCGATGTAGATTGGGCTGAAAATATAGATGATAGAAAGAGCACAACCAGAAGAGCATTTTTCTTTGGTGAAAGACTTGTAGCTTGGACAAGTAAGAAACAACCTTGTATTTCTCAGTCTACTATTGAATAAGAGTATGTTGTTGCTACTACAAACTATTCAAACATTGCTTATATCAAACAAGTTTTGGAAGGGATCAATGAGGTAATCACTGAGTAAGTGATTATATATTGTGACAAAACTAGTGCAATAAATATTTCTAAGAATCATGTAATGCATTCAAAGACAAAGCATATTTCTATTAAGTATCACTACTTAAGAGAAAAAGTATAGGAGAAGCAAGTCAAACTGGAATATGTTACATCAAAGGAGAAACTTGCTAATATTTTTACCAAGCCTCTACTGAAGGACAATTTTGAATACTCGAGGACTAGACTTGGGGTCCATCCCCTATCTACCGGTCACTAATGTGATCGGGAGGTTGCATCAGCCTATTCTTATCAGATGATCATTCATGTTGATGCAACATAACTCACACTTTGGATACTGTCTAAGGTTGTGAAATATTTGAGGAGCTAGAACAAAGATTTTCATATCAGTATATAGAGATACATTATCTGCATCGAACAATAAAGAGTTAATTGACTATTGTAGAGCTATATGTTTTATGTTTTTCTTTGGCATTGTTGTCAAAGGGAGAGATAAAAAATATTAGAGATAAACAGAGATAATATGAGAAAGTCAAGGAGAGATTTGAAGATTTGTTGCTGAGAACAAAAGGAAGCTGAGAGCTAAGAAGATAAAAACCGCAGAGGAAAGTCTACACTGGTAATGTTGTTATGTAACATAGTGATTAAACATATATAAATATCAAGCTAGGGAGAGCATACCGAGCTACAACATTTACTTACATAGTTGTGGAATACATGTTTGGTATGTGTATGACATATTTTCATATTGCTTGTGTTTCCATCAATGCCAAAGGGAGAGATTGATGAACTACAACTGATTGAATACCTGAATGACTTGAAGATCGGTGATTTCAAATCACTAAGTTACTAAAATGATATGTAAGATAATTAAATCAGTCATTATGTTTTCATTGATGTCAACTAGTTTTGATAGTACTTTTTATGTTAGTTAAAAACATCTAAACATTTGGATAAAGAGAGAAACTGAGATATCTACATGGAGGAAGAGGGATATTACAGATGAGGATAAAGAATACTTTGGGTAACTTATTGATGAGTCTATGATTTCATATTGTTGACTTGATTATGTTGCATTAATCTGTTATGAAGGAGGAAGAAAAATTGCACAAGGCAATATGGTTAGTAAATGAAGAACCTCAATATGCACTAAGCCAATGTAGTGTATACTACGTGAAGGTATTAACTAAGCCTGTATTCACTAACGCATTTCTTTGTTAATCAAGTATGGATGAAAGAATTAAATGCTTAGTTTAGCTAACAGAAATGATGAGCTGGAAATAGTTATGATTTCAAGATTGAGGATAAAGTTTGTTATGAGATCCATGGCTAATGAAATTTGAAGAAGATCTAAAGGATGGAATTGAAATGTTTTATTGACACAACTGTCGAGGAAAATTTACAAGGAAAAATCAATGAAGATGATTAAGCAGAAAAATCTGATGGTTGATATGAAAACAATTTATATGTCTATATAAGAGATATGAGCTTCTTTGTTGAAACATGCTGGAAGAGAGAAGACTACAGATATTTCACGTGAACACAGTTTCATGCATGTCTAATCAGACTTGTTGAAGGAGAACCGAACTGGAGAATAGTACCAAGCGTTAGAGAGCTATTACCGAGTGAAAGTAAGTTGAGGAAGTGAATTGATATATTGATCAGAGGATTTTTATGGGCTGAAAATAGATCTGAACATCTACAAATTGAGTTGTATTGTAATCAAATCTACAATTGATTCAGTTTAACCATTGATATGAAAAATCTCCTAACCGAGTGGACTTAACCATCTTATGTTATACCCCTATGTCATTCAAGGAATGTACATTGTTATTTTGTTGACCCCATAGTGAATGTTGGTCGAAAGTTAACTGTTATTCTCAAATCCTCTAACAAGGTCACACCTAGCAGTGTTTTTGTAACCTTTAACAGGGTTGGTTCTTCACCAAGCTCACTTCAGAAGAGTGAAAATTATTTTGGGTTACTGGTCCCAGGTGGTTTTTCCCTTAGCATGGTTTCCATGTTAAATAATTATGTTATGTGTTTCTGTGATGATTGTTTTATTGTGATACTTTACATATTGCATATTTGATTTAGTTAGTAATTACAATGAGTTAATTAAATGGTAATCGGTAAAGGCATAGACAATTTAATAGTTTATGTTACAGAGGTGTATAATTTGTTGAAATTGTTTTAAGTATTACATCTTTGTATTTGGGACTGTAGGATAATTGATCTAACTAATTCACCCCCCCTCTCAGTTATTCTAACAAATGTAAACCCAAATTAGATCTTGGAAAGTAAGTTTGATATATATTTGTAAATATGTTATTATGATCATGTATCATGAAGGAGTAGCTGTACCAAGGACATCAGAAGATCAAACAAAGGGTTTTATGAAAAAAGTTTTATGATAGATGCAATCAATTTTCATACCACATACAAGGCTGCCGAGAAGAATAGAAGATCATATACTTCACACTGAGGTGATATTTATTTGATACTTCACAGATTTGAATTAGACAAGTATAAGTTGTTATTTACATATACTTTTACCATCACCAATTTAACCATTATAGCAGATCAAAATCTCTTAACCAAGTACACACATACTTTGTTTTGTTAAAATCCTCTAATCAGATAGATCTAGTCAATCTTTTGTTAGTCCTAACAGGGTAAGATCATCAGAAGTGATCACAAACTGTAGCCTTACCCAACATACTTTATTGTTGTAGTAGTGAAAATTTGTGGGTGTCATCCCCACCATATTTTTTTATCTTCTAACAAGGTTTTCTGTGATACCAAAATATATGTGTCATGACTATGAATTTTCATGTATGATTTATTGTTTTGTTTACATGAACTTTACATTTTCAATTACTTGAATCTATGTTTCAAATAATGGAATCTGTTGGTTAATTGAGATCTACAATTGTAAAGTTTTTAGTCCTAAAATATTTGAAGGGTACTGGTTCACCCCTCCCCTTTCAGTACTTATCTTTCCATAATTCCAACAAGAGGGATATCAACATGTTTATTTTGAGCTCCATGGCCAAGGCTTTCATCTTTCTGATTTATCTTTATACCAATAGGCTTATGAATATCTTTCATAGGAGTGAATTTGATAGGAGTAGTTGATGTTTGAGGTAGATATGGATGTTATAAGTAGTGGTTATCATTGCACCAAAAGATAGACTTGTTAATGCATGATAGAACTACTAGATTTATAGAAGACATAGGAGGTGGTTAAGCCATGTCAGGAATCCTAAGGGGAGCGCTGATCATTTTTCCAAAAATATCCCCCTCAGCAATACCCAAGGGGATTTGAACTTGTGACCATGCTCTAATACAACTTGTTACAAGTAGTGGTTTCCGTTACACCAAAAGATCGACCTATTAATTCTTGATACTACCACTAGATTTATAGAAGACACAAGAGGCGGTTAATCCATGTCACAAATCCCAAGGGGAGCACTCACCATTTTTCCAACTATGGAGGCTTATGAAATGTGGATGTTGGGGTACTTCAATCTTGACAAGTATCTTTGGCTATCCTAGGAAGAATACTTTTCTTTTGATTTTCAATAAGTTCATTATAGATGGAAGGAATACCTTGATCTTTCTTAGGAGATGGGTAGGATATAGGAGGTGAAGGAGTTTGGGGTGATTGATATGGAAGGGTATCTTCTTGAAATAAATGGAGGGGTATGAAGGGATCATCATGGGAGTCTTGGGGTAAGGGACTTTGGTCAACTATAGGATAAGGAGGGATAATATCTTGATATTTGATCCTTAATAATACTTTTTTCTTCACACTTTGGATTAGTTTCTAGACATGGAGCCACTTCTAAGAATAGTGTAGGAATTTGGATCTGTGCGAGGGATTCTTGAAGGGATGATGTATGTTCATTTGAAATAGGCATGATAGGAATTTTAACACGTGAAGGCCCAAGGTCTATAACCTTTAAAGTATGGAATAAGTTTGTAGTAAGATGTAGGTTAGCTTGGATCTCTTTTACATGGAGCCCTTGAGAGTATACATACTTATCATAAAAATAATTAGGTTCTTGATTTGATGGAGGAGTATTGGATAGATTTTCCTCTTTATGAGATGGAGGAATGGGGGAAGAGGTGGAAGCTATAAGAGGACCATTTCTATACATAGGTTCATAAGTTTGATCATGCTTGAGAGTAGTATCTTCATTAGATTATTCATTAGGATCTTCAATTTAAATAAAGTCATCATCAATAAGATCTTGGATTTTATGCTTCAACTCCATGCAATCCTAAGTTTCATGTTCATTATGTCTATGATATGCACAATAGTTACTCAAAAAGATAGAACCACATGAAGTGATTTTAGGCAATGTGATGAGATTATTTTCAAGGAGTTTTTCCAAAGTTGATTCGTATGATTGTACCAATGAATTAAATGATATATCCCATGGGTATTTAGATTTATTTGTGTTTTTCAAAGAGATGTGATCTTCAAGATCTCGATAATCCAATTTTCCATTGTCATTTCATGAATATTGTTGAGATAAGACTACTTTTTCTTGATTTACCTGATCAAAGAGGAAATTCTCTTGATATTTTGAAATAGGTTCATCATCAAATATTGGATTACCATTAGGATTTTCTTGATCAAATATAGGGTATTCATGATTTTATTTTTTATCAAACGTTGAATTATCAAAGACATGATGTTCATAATGTTCTTCTTGATCAATGATATAATTAATGTGAGATTTTGGAGTAACCCTTTTGTCTAAAGAATATGTAGACATGAATGTAATATTAGGATCATAAAGATGAGGAAATATTGTTCTTAATGAGTATTTTTTGGATGATGTATCCCTTTCTTTTTCCATATCTTGAATTCTTGTGAATAGAATATTCTTTTGATTTTTTTTTGTTGTTAATTGATTTTTGGATCTTAATGGATGTTTTCTTTTTGTAATCATAGAACTTCAAGAAAAACAAGCACAACACAATTTTTTTATCAATTATCACAAGAAATTCTTCCAGTCAATCTACCTAAGGTCAAATTTGGCTTTTAAAATGGCCTTAATGAGGCAGGCTTGCTAATTTATCAAGGAGTTAATATGGATTCCATTCAAAAGAATATCAAGTCTCATCCCACAATAATTAGGTGCCTCCCACTATTGGTATATCCAAGTTTTGTGCAATCTCGAAGGACTACTCGAGGAGGTTCGATTCTTGATATTCTTTTATCACTTAACCCATTAAGGATGAGTGTGTTTTATTTAATAGTGAGGTGGATTATTGCGGCAAAGGAAATTGTATCCCACTTTGGGCTATCCCTCTTACTGACTTGGTTAAGGAAAACTCTCAAGAGGCGATCCCACTAAGGTTCTAGCATGTTTATTTAAAATGAATAAATGAAGTGAAGAAATAGGTCTGGGAGTTTGATTAACCAAAAGGTAAAGAGCATATCCCTACTATTCCTCACTTCCAAACAAAATTAACAATGTTCAATTTACCAAGCCTTCTAATCTAATGGGAATTGACTATTTATACTCTCCTCCGCAAACAATAGGCTTTAAATTTAGTGCTTGTTTATTCCTTAGCCTTTCTTTTAATAAAGAAATCTAGCAGGTTTGGCATTTTGATTCACTTTAAAGGTGAAGAGCATAGGCCTACTACTCAAATCCTCAAACAATAATGGGCTTGTAATTACTAGATTCAAAGTGAAAATACCACAATTGAAGAAAATATTCACAAAAGGATAAAGGCTTACCTTATTTAAAAGATAGGAAAAGGCTAGGGAAATTTTTGATTGAGTTTTTCATTAATTCACTCACCTAGTGGTGATTGTTCCAGCTCCTTTTCTTCCCCTTTGAAATAATTAGTCCAACACAACAAATAAAAGTGAATAAATTCAAGAGAAATTAAATTCTAAGCCTTTTTTTTTCCTTTAAGCAAAAATCATCAAGGCGTGAAAATCCAATTTAAGGATATGAATTTTGATTGATATGATTCAATTATTTGCATGTATCATTTTTAATCCTTACCTTCCTACTTGGAATCCTCCAAGAAGTCATTTGTGTGAACTACGTTCTCTCTTTTTAGCCTTTTCTCAATGGATTTGTCCTCTCTATTATTTTGGGTCTCTGGTTTTTTACTCTTTTATGCCCTGCCATTAGAAAACCATAGAGAAAACATTTCCAAATTTCATATTTAGAAAATTTGAAAAATAGTCAAACGCATTGCCGAAATGATTAAATGCGCTATTTAAAGCCTTAAATGCGTTGCAGGAAAGATTAAACACACTACAACAAAAATTAAATGTGTTGTTTTAACAATTAAATGTGCATAAAGAAAACATTAAACATGTTGCATGATGAGTTGAATGTGTTGCTGAGTCAGGGAAAATGCATTGAAAGAATATTAGACAGAAGATCAAAATTATTGAACGCGCTATTTCGCTATGTAAATGCATTGAAATTTCCTTTAGAAACACTATTTTAGACCACAAATACACTGTTTCTCTGCTTGAAAACACGTTGCTAAAATGCTTAAATGTGCTACTTCACCTATAAAATAAAGACATTAAGCATAAAATCCTAAAATTTTATCAAATTCTCCAAAATTTAGATAAATGAGGCCTAATGCCCCACGGTGGACACCATTTTGTGTACTAGGAAAGTACCTTCGTAGGGTTAGTTTGACAATAAATGAACAAAATAAACTAAATTACCACAATTAGTGAGTTATTTAATGCAAATAAACTCAATAAGCACTCTCTAGATCTCTAATTAAGAATGGTAATGAAAAGCTCTCAGCAAGACTCCATTAGTGATAGTCCTAAGATGAGAAAATGATAAAGATTAACACAATTAAAGCCTATTTCAATGAAACTATGCTTAATTATGCCTAAAATCACCTTTCTAACTTAAATTCTTAATAACTTGTATGTAATTATCATATATGTGGATCCTTTTCTCCTAATTTTAGCCTTGCTTTTATAGATTTTTGCAAGTATAGGGGGTAGAGTTACTTTCATCATGATTGAGTTTGAGTTAAGTCCATGGTTTCAAATATGGGGACAATTTCAATATTTTTACCTCAAAGCTTGGGACAATGAGACAAAATGAGTGGTCAAGATGCTCTCACCTTATGAGTGATTGAAATTTGATCTTGGCTTGATCCATGTGAGTCCAATCCTTAATTCCTATTGCTTGAGGTATTTTCCTCCCATGTGGTAGATGAGAGAAATTAGGAATTAAATAATTGAATTGAATTGATTTGTTTAGCCATGCGTACCTCTTAAATGGGTTGATTTGATTTTTAATTGAACTATACAATCAATTAGATTAATTGGATAATTAATTGATTTATCTTGATTTAATGGCTTTTGATTTTCAATTAATGTTGGATTTTGGCTTGATTGCAATTAATATTTTGATTTTTCCTTAGTCTCTCACTTGGTTTGATCTTGACCATTTTTAGGTGATTACAGAAGGAAGTGGTTGATCATATGTGGGTATGTGCAAGATCATGGTATACCAAACTATGGCCTTAAGTGGCAATGAAAAATCAGAAAATTGGGGTTAGTCAACTTGATGTAAAAGGTTGAACATCTTACAAACCTTATGTGAAAAAGTTGTAAGAGTAGAATTTGTAGGAAATTGAATGTAGTTTCTAAACTACTAGCCCTTGTTTGAAATTTTTTTTGTCTAATTCTTCAAAATTCTAGATTTCAATGCAGTACTACAAAATTTTTAGGGAAAAGATAAAGAGTACATGTATGTCTAACCACCTTAATCACAATCAAATGATGATATATTTTCCAAAGATTCTAGATATAAGGAGTAGACTCGTGCCCAGATGTGACGCATATTTTTTTGTAATTTTTGGTCAAATAAATAATTAATTATGAATTTTTTTCTACAAATTTTTTAGAATAAAAAGACTCTTGTGTCTGACCACCTTAACTAATTCAAAATTTTACAAAATTCAAATTTTTTTTTTCTTATAGTAGCTAAAGCATAGAATGTGACGCATGTTTCAGATTTCAAAAAGGTTAAACGGTTTGAAAGTTATAGTTGTTTTTCAATCAGTATGTCAATTACGACTTTAAAGATAACTCAATTGAAAAATAAGTAATAATTACTTACTGAACTCAAAATTTGATAGCAATTACATTGATGGAAACCTGATAATGTCTTTAAGAAACCCTTTTCTTTCATCAATTTTGGGTGAAAAAATAGTCGTCAACTACATGGTCGAAGTCTCGGTATCAAGAACTATCTCCTGAAACACACCTAAAGGGTTGACCACCCACGTTCGGTAATGCCCAAGAAAATACCAAGCCTAATCAAATATCTGATAAAATCAGATATCCAAAAATTTTGGATATCTGATATTTCCCGCCTAGTTCAAAATTTCATTTGGACTACTTTTTCCAAGTTCAAGTTACATATAAAATTCTTATTTGCTGGATTCACATCATACGGGTCAGACCAGGGTTCAAGTCTAGATTTTCTCTGGACATATGAAGTGTTTTATGCCTTCATAGGCTGCGGGCCCTAGGGATTCACATGGACATATTAAGTGTTTTATGCCTTCATGTAACCCTAAATTGAGAGGAGGATTTATACAAATATAACATTTAAGTATAAGTTTGATTTATTTAATTTCTTATACTTTATTTAATTTCTTATACTTTAATTTATATTTGTATAAATACTAGTTAAATACATTCCAAGATGTTTGAGATAGGTTTCAGCTTCATAGAAATTAAGATGCAAATTCTAGATTTTGGGGGTTTTCACAAAATTCTAGACTTAGCCAAATTTCAGGATTCAACAAGCCTTCAGCAGGGTTACCTCCCATAATCCATCATGGCTTTCTAAGGTCAAACTGAAGCTAGAAAAAGTATTCTCAAAGGGTTTTAACTTGTTTCATCACAAATCACTTGGTTTCAACCCCATCTCTATGATAGAGTTAGCTTAGCTCTCTCCCAAATCCTAGGGTATGTGCAAGATCACGAGGGGCCAAACTATGCCCTTAAATGGAAATAGTAAATGTTACATTATATATCATATATTATATATTATTTTATATGTATAATATATATTAATATGTATTTTACAATTATGTAGGAAAGGTTGGAAGATTGCAAAAAAATCATGGATGGCCATTGAAAGAAGCAAAGGAAATCAATCAACCATTTAAAAAATTCATGGGCGGCCATTAAAATAAGCTATTTTGTTGGAGGGAAGAGCATAAAACTTCTACTAATTTGCAATGGCCCGAAGCGAAGGGATTAGCTCTACTTCTAGATGTATTTTAGGTTTCCCATCTATATAGTTTGGTGAAGAAGCATGTACATTTTTTTATTCCTACTACTCCAATTGTTACCAATGTGTGCCTCCTAAATACTATGAAGATTTCCATACATGTCTTTTATATGAACTTCATAGGGTTAAGGAAGAAAATGAAATACTTAGGGCATTCAAATGTGTCAAAAGGGGTCACGAGGACTTCCTATGGGTCCTAGTATGACTTATCAAATGTACTAGGACACCTAGGAAGTCCCCATGACCCCTTTTGACACATTGAAACCCTCAAGTGTGTCCTAAGGAGTCATAGGACCCCTTCAGACACACTTGAGCTATCTAATGTGTCAAAAGGTGTCATGGGGACTTCCTAGGGGTCCTAATATGCCTTATCATGTGTTAGGACCCCTAGGAAGTCCCCATGACCCCTTTTGACACATTTAAACCTTTGACTATGTCCAAAGGGATCATACAACCCCTGAGGACACACTTGAGGGTTCAAATGTGTCAAAATGGGTAATGGGGACTTCCTAGGGGTCCTAGTATGCCTTATCACGTGTTAGGACCATTAGGAACTCCCCATGACCCCTTTTGACACATTGGTATGCTCGAGTGTGTCCAAAGGGGTCTTACGATCCCTTTGGACACACTTGAGCTATCCAATGTGTCAAAAGGGGTCATGGGGACTTCCTAGAGGTTCTAGTACACCTTATCATGTGTTAGGACCCCTAGGAAGTCCCCATGACCCCTTTTGACACATTTTAACCCTCAAGTGTGTCCGAAGGGGTCATAGGACCCATTTGGACACACTTGAGCATTCAAGTGTGTCAAAAGGGGTCAAGGGGACCTCCTGGGGGTCCTAGTATTCCTTATCACATGTTAGGACCCCTAGGAAGTCCCCATGACCCCTTTTGACACATTGGAATGCTCATGTGTGTCATAAAGGGTTCTACGACCCCTTCGAACACACTTGAAAATTCAAATGTGTCAAAAGGGGTCATGGGGACTTCTTAGGGGTCCTAGTATGCCTTATCACAAGTTAGGACCCATTGGAACTCCCCATGACCCCTTTTGATAGATTTGAACCCTCAAGTGTGTCCTAAGGGGTCCTACAACCCCTTCGAACACACCTGAGCATTCAAATGTGTCAAAAGGGGTCATGGGGACTTCCTAGGGGTCCTAGTATGCCTAATCATGTGTTAGGACCCCTAGGAAGTTCCCATGACCCCTTTTGACACATTGTAACCCTCAACTATGTCCTAAGGGGTTGTAAGACCCCTTTGGATAGACTTGAGCTATCCAATATGTCAAAAGGGGTCATGGGGACTTCCTAGGGGTCCTAGTTTGCCTTATCACACGTTAGGACCCCTAGGAAGTCCCTGTTAGAGTAATAAAGTGTTTTACTGATTAATTAAATCATATTGATTTAATTATTCAATCACTTATTACCTCTTTTGACTTAAGCTAAACATTAGGCATATAATAATTAATTTCATTATTAATTATTATTATGCAACCTAGGGTTTTACCTTTTATAAGGATTGATCTCATAACACTTTGTAACCTATTCTAAAATTTCATTATTGATTGCAACTTTTGTTTTTGCACATCAAGGGTTTATCCTCTCTTGTGGATCAATGCGTTCAGGCCTCCATAGCTATTTGCTTCTTCTCTCTTTCTATGATAGGTGTTTGTGTGTAGGTGTTCTTGGGAGATGTGGGTTGTTTTTCATCAACTCCATCATGGTATCAGAGCTTTAGATCTGCTTGCCCCTGTCCTCTTTCTAAGAGATATGACTGTGTTCATCAAATTTGCATTTTCAAAGAGGGTTTCCTGTCAAATCTGAGGGGACCTATTTTTTTGGTCATCTTGGCTCCAAATGGACCTCATGATTACATTCAGAGCATCCAAGAACCCCAAGATCCATATAAAGTTTATCCAATTTGGACAAAGTTGGAATCTGTGGCAAAAAAAATTTTTGCAATCAGTCTTGGCACGGATCCTGAGGTGATCACTATTTTTTGGAGCACTTCTGGCCCAAATGAACCTCACGGTTTCATCCAAAATGCCCAAGATAGTCAAAATTCATATAAAACTTGTGAATTTTGGACAAGTTGGCTTATGAGGCAATTTTCTTTTGGGTACCAGGCCGTCCGGCCTCACACGCAAATCAAGATAGAATCTGTACAGCATTTGCCCACAAATTGAAGCAAAATTGTACTAATTTGGCATGCAAATCGAGACAACCATTTTACTATTTAGAGGTCAAATTAAAGCAAAAAAGACCAAAAAAAACTTGGCACGCAAATCAAGGCAAAATTCCAAACTACTTGGCACGGATCCTGAGGTGCGCATGCAATTTTTATTAATTAAAATTTTTTATTTTATTTTTTAATTAATTGGGCGGCGACGGCCATTTGGCCGTCAAATTTAAGCCCATTGATCGCATGCATTCTCAACCCCTAGTCATATGGCGACTAGGGCCCAAATTTTTAGCCCCAAGGCCTGTATGCTACGATGGCCATTTGGCCATCAATTTTAGGGTTGCATGTTGTTGATGTCAGTAAGGGTTTGCACATTTTTGGGCCTTTTTGGAGCTACCTGTGGTTTTTTGCCCATATCTCAAGCATTTGGGATCGTAATTGGGCGTGCGATATATCGTCAGAAAGCTGGTTCTAAGCCCGATCCAAATCTATTAGTATTGTTTTTTGATTTTTCCATTTTGATGCTCTTTTTTTCTATCAAAGTCAGATGTTCTCTGTGATTGTGGCATTTCAGACCTCCTGTCTTCCAGAATCCATTTCTCTTGCATCCGGTCTCCGTTTTCAGCAAAGAAGATATTGTCAGAAAGTTGTTTCTGAGATTTTATCAAATCTGATGGTCTCATGTGGTTTTTTGTCCTTTTTCTAACATCACCCATCCTCAGATCCTTGTAGACACCTTCTTTGGGCCCTCCAACGCAGCTATTGGTTTTTTGCTCATATCTTGAGCATACGATGTCAAAATTTGGCAAACGGGATATTGTCAGAAAGCTGATTCTGAGCTCTTCCAACACTAGAGGTTATATTTTCTATTTTTATTTTTTTGATGGTGTTTTTCTCTGTCAAATCCAGATCTTCAGTTATGCACTCTGGCAGCTCTATCTTGCACATTCGAACTCCATTTTCAGAAAATGATATATCGTTAGAAAGCTTGTTCAGAGAGATTTTCAATAATGTGAGTCATTTTTCTAGATTATGCTCCAGGATTATTTTATTTAGATTCTTATTGTAATACCCAAAAAATGGGTTATAGGTTCATTAACCTCCTATATTAACAATTCGAATGAAATTGACATTGAAGTCCTAACCTAAGGCACATCTAAACATCAAAAATTCTAATTGATTGTCCAAATTTTGCATCGGGGAATATTCCTAGAAATATTCCTAATTTATCAAAATTATCTTTAATTTAATGATTATTTGCCAATAAATCATATTCATCCAAAAGTTAATTAATTGAATATGTTGAATATTTGATTAATTAATTTAATTCTGCCACTTAATTACTTAATTGAATTTAATTATATTTATTCCTAATTATTATTATTTAAATTTGACAATAAATCAAAATTTCTTTCATTAATTGATTAAATTCTTATTTAATTAATTAAAGCAAGTTGTCATATTTAATAATATTATTTTTGAATAAAGTTTGATTTAATAATTGATTAACCAATAAATCAATTGTTATTTTTAAATTCAAAAATCAATTAAGTTGAGGAAAAATTATTTTATTTATTTAATTAATTCATAATTAATTATGCACATTCAAAGAGAAGTTAAACTTTGAATCAGAAAATCAATTCTATTTGTTCTAAAATTAAACTCTACTCTCTTTTGAGTTGAAAGTTTATCTCAACTTCTGATTCGAGTTAAAAAGCTATTTTTGCATGATTTTATGAATTAATTATTTCTAAATTCTTGTTAACTCAAAAATCAACCTGAGTTCATCAAGAGTGATTTATGACTTTTTCCATGCACCCTCAAGCCCTGGATTTCTATAAAATCAAGGCTCGTCTCTTCATAATGAATCTCACAATCGCACAAATTCGCATACTTACGCTGCCAAATTGTCAATCCACAATCGATAGAATTTGCACAATCACACTAGCAAATTGACATCGGAAGAATCGAAGCTTCCTACGAATCAACAACTATTGTGGGATCAATTTTGTTTTCAATTCATTGTAGTTTCATATTTCATATCATTGTTAGATTAATTTTCCATATCATTTTCATCTTAGATTTTAGTTTGCATCAATAGCTTCATTCATCTTTTGCATTCAAATCCTTCGTTTAGGTGTCATCAAGGTCATTGATCTCGATCTAATCTGAGAATTATAGACTCGCACCTACTAGAAGGCAATAAATCACCTGGTTAGCTTAGCTTTCAATTACTTGCATGATTTTGATTTTTGCTAACCTCTAATGTTTTACTAAAGTGTTGTGTCCACAGCTATGTAAAAATTTCACACACACATTTTTGGCACCTAGTGTGGGGCCCTAAAATGGGTTTCCATTCAACTTCTATCAACTTCTATCAATTTCTTGTCATTTTTTGTTCCAAGCTGTGACTTTTAATCTTTGTCCATACAATTTTTGTATGAGTTTTGTCAGAAACTTATACCATTCGGTACCCACTATCGTACAATAGTTGATTTAATCAAGGATCATACCATCAAAATCTAATTGTCGTATGATCTGATACCCATTGTCATACAAGTTTTTGGATTGTCGTCTAGAGGGTGACCCACAGTCGTATGAGTTTCAGTGCCAGAATTCAATTGTCATTTCAATTTTTTAGGCAATTTTCAGATTTGAACTAACAGGAAATCTTAACAATTGAATTTCTCTATTTTTGATTGATATCTACTAATCGTGATTGGGAAAAGCGTGAAAATTTTCGAAAAATAGGTAAAAATCTACTACGTGTGTTGCAAAGAATTCAGGTAATCTTCTCAGCTAATAACATTTCGATTTGGATAAAATGAACATGTCACATGTCAGGCTTGTGTGACCTTTTATTGCTTTCATATCATAGACTTCATCTTGGGCTATAAAAAATAAACATAGATTTGCTTTTCGCATATTTATAAAAAATGAACATAGATTTGTTTTTCGCATATCTGTTACACATAGTAAATAGGCCCTATGAACACTATTTGTGGTTTTTGAGATAGTGGGTTTCCAGCGAAACTCTTCTCAATGAAGGAATCCTTGTAGGTAGGGAGGATACTGAGAGCGTCTCACGTTCTACTAGATTTGTGTGTCTTCAAATTTTGATTGATATATTCTCTCCGGAGAGGTTGATAGATCAGAAGCGGTTGACATTATAGATCTTTGTGAGATAATCTTGGTCTTAGCATGTCGAATTAATCTATCTGCTTTGTTTTGGTTAAAAGTGAAAAGGCTACAGGACTATGCTCTACTCCCTTTTTGGTAGTACCAAAAACTCAAATCCTTGAATTTGGAACTAGTCTCCAAGTGGTATCTTTTGTGAGTCACCTTTAGAGAGGGTTAACCATAGTGGATATTTCCTTAATTGGGTCAACCACGTGGATGGAACCTCAAGTGGTAATAGCCATTTTCACCATGGTAGTGATGGCCACTATATAAATGTCCTTGTAGAGGAAATCTTCACAGGTGTGGTCTATTGTTGGGCTATCAGATCTCCCTAGCAGCTCCTGATTGATTAAATTCTTGGACTGTGTCAAAACCCTGGTGCATTCAGATTGGATTTCACTCTCTTGGATCATAAAAGTTGTAGAGTCAAACCATTACTACAAACCAAGTAGTGAGGCCAAATTTTCATTTTCTAAGGAATATGTGTTATTGCAAAACTTTTTGGAACATACATAGTTGATACTCCTAAGGATTAGCATATTCAGTCACTTGGTTATTCATGCATAGGGTTGCTTTGTCTCTTGTTCATTGCTTTCAGACATGCTTGAAATCACTTGCTTTCTATTCTGCATGCATGTTTATCTATTTGGTTTCTAAGAATGAATCAATCCTATATAATCTTCAAATCTAGACAGTGAACTTTGCAAACAATCTGAAACTGAAAACCTCAAAAATCACAAAACCTTAAGCAAAATACCTTTCTGGAGTCAAAAGTCATCTCACAGAGTCAAAAAGTTATACGAGTTTTGCCAATTGTTGTTTTAGAACCACCCTACTATCATATGATCAGGAACCTAGTGTCGTACAAGTCTTGCTTCTAGTCAATTTCAAATCCTTCTATCAATGGTCATGTGAGCTTTTCAATAGTCATACAAGTTTTTCCATTGTCATATGATCAAGAACCCAGTGTCGTATGAGTCTGCAAAAAGTCATTTGAGAAATTTTGAAAAATTTCCAAAAAGTTGTCCAAACTGTCAGAGATCATGTCTTTAAAACCTATATCCAGAATCTGACAAGCAAATCACTATGTCAGGAATAGAGCAGAAAATAGAATGAATTTAATCTTTTTCCTAAAGTGGTCTCTTGAGTTTGATTTAGCCTTCTATTTAATCAATTTGAATCTTTTTCATCCTGTGTCAAAACCTTGTCAGATCATCAATCTCTAATCATCCTTATCAAAATGGCTAAGTGTTGCGAGCTTGTGTCCACCATCTTTTGGGCATCTACCCACACAACTAGGGCACAATATCCTTCATTTACATCCAAATCTAATCTCCAATCAAACCATCTTGACAAGGTTGCGTCATTCGATATTCTCGAATCAAGTCTTTTCTTAGTTGTCTTCATCTCACTCTTTTGCTTCACCAATGGTTAATGGTGGAAACCAGAGCTTCATCATGAAATCCAAGAGATCAACCCATAGTCTCTTCAAAGACATCTTCTATGCTTGCTCAGACAATTCATCAATCTTACAATACAACTAAATTTGGCAAAGACACTCTTGGCAATCTTTTCTTGAAAGGAGGTTACGTTACCCCTCCTGCATCAATCCATGTAGTTAATCGAACACCAAATCCTCCTTTCTCAATTAACGGAAGCTATTAGAATACCCCACATCAATCTATTCCCGATAGCTCTCATCACACCAGCATGTCTCAAGGAGGAGTATCCCAAGGAAATCAATCCCAACATGGGGTAGATCAAGAACCTACATCTTCTGAAATTGCTCAATATCAAAATGATGATAACTTCAAAAGAATGATGAATCATTTCTTGAAGAAAGATAGAGAGGCGTACTTTCTAGAGTTAGCTCAACAAGGAGCTAAACTTCCTGCACATTTTAATGTCGAAGATATTATCACGCATGAGGAAGAAACTCCAATCACAGCTATGATGAAATAGATGCATACCATGCAAGTCAAACTCAACAAGCTTGAAAAAGAAAAGGAACCTAAAGAGTTCTCCATGGAGGCTCTATGCACTTTTCCTTTCGATAAAGACTTGTGCATGCCACCATTCCCTAAAAGGGTGGAAATGCCTAAGTACAATAAATATGATGGAAACTCTAACCCTCAAGATCATGTCAGGGAATTATGTACTCTATCTATGGAATTCATGCACAAAACAACCTATCTAATGCATCTCTTCCCTCGATCTTTGGGAGGGGCAGCCATTCATTGGTTCTCAAGAATGCCTCCTACAATCAAGACATTTGAGGAGTTAATTAAATTGTTCTATCAACAATACTCCTACAATATTCAACATCCGGTCATGATGATCGACATTTGTAATTTGAAACAATATTTGGGAGAACCATTCCTGACATTTCTCAAGAGATGGAGAACAAAATTTTCTCTATATGCTAGACCTATTCCAAAAACTGAGAAACTGGAAATCTTCATCAACAACCTTGTTCTAGAAATTAATTATCCCTTGCAAATTCAAAATCATACATCTTTTGATAAGATGGTGGATAACGTGATCAAAATTGAGAAAGTACTTGTGAAAAGGGAGATATATATCTTCAAAAAGACAAGTACGAATCTGGATCTAATTCTAAAGATAAGAACAAAAACTATAACAAGAACAAAGGCATCATCACAGATGGCATTGTTGATACTGTTTGTGCCCCATCTAAGGCACCCGCTTTCAATCTAACTATTGGTACCCAAGCCATAAAAGCTTCCAAATCAAAAGAAATGAAGTCCAATAAAAATCCATCAAAGTATAAACCTTTGACTTCAGATCCTAGACGCAATTTTACTCCTCTGGGAGAATCCTATGAATCTGCCATGAAAACTCTATTAGCTAATAACATCATTTCTTTGCTTGAGATTCGACCCTTCGATCCTAAACCTAATGTTAGAAAGTAAAGTCCACCAAGATAACTAAGAGGGGGGGTGAATCAGTTATCTGATAATTATAACCTTTATCAACTTCAATAGCATTTAACCATGTAAGCAATGTAATTACTAACCATAGAAAGATATTCATACACAATGACACAATAACACAAGATATGTTGACTAGGGAACCTCTTGATCAAAGAGTAAACCCTGGTGGGAATGATGCCCACAAAAGATGCACTAATATAAATATTCCTTGTGAAAGAATGGACTTTGTTAGGAGTCTTATGAAATACATTCAGTACATATGAATCCCTATTAGGAGATTTTGAATCCTTGTTAAAAGATTCTAACCCTGTTAAGAGTTATGGAAGATAGAAGGACCCACTGCCCAAACAGCTTCAGGCTAAGATCACTAAACCCACTGTCCAAATGACCTTAATATTATTTAGTAGAATAATATGAAATATGTTACCTCCTCACTATGCCAAACTGCACTCATTGCTACACCAGATCTCAATTCTAGATCTTTGTACTTCGCATGTCTTCCTTCACAAATTCACTTTCATACTTAGCTCTTTTCTTCACTTCATGCATATAGCGTCACAACCACTGCTACCATATCATAATTACACACTTTCACATTACAAATCCCTTACAACAAGGAAATACATTCTTTCCTTTATACCACACTCAAATAATTACAAATGAGTTGGCATACAAATACAAAATAAAAGTTTGCATACGCTACATCAAAATTACATAAAACTATTGACTTCCAAATACAATAACTCTTCAATCGTGTGACCTTGAAGTTTGCATTGTGAACCACATCACTATCAATGTGTCTCAAACTTCCCTTTAACTATGCAAAATTAGATTCCATCCTGATTAGGAGATATCATTCGATTTCCACAAACCGCTACTAAGGAACACTGCCTGAATATTGCATCCACCAAAAGGCTCATAACTTCCATGAATAAATGAATTCCTATCTACGCTCTTAACCATAGACAAATAAAAGATCAAAGAATATAACCTCAACATCAAATAGCTCCAATTGCAATATCCCACATGCACTAATCAAAAAATTGTCTGCTTCTCTGCTAGTCTTCAGAAGATCACTATGTTGACATCAATGACAATCATAGTCATGAATGCAACAAAAATTGCATAGAATGACTGCCAACATCTAGCATTCATTCCTAACAATTTCCCCCATTGGCATTGATGGAAACATAGATGAAAAACATCCAATGTTCCAAAAATCCAATACTACAACACTACTAATCTGATTAAATATTTTCAAGTCCTCCTCTTCATCAATCAAATCTTGGTTTGCTATCCCCATTGACATCAAATCTTCTATTTTTCATGTACACTTCTCCCCCATTGACATCAATGACAAAAATTTCATCATTATGTCAACAACAACTCAATGTCAATAGACACTATTCAGAGAATATAATTTCAAGAGTCCTCATGACTCAGCTCAGATACACATACTCCCCCATAGAGGAAGTACCAACATCTAATCCAGAAGAAAAAATAGGGCTCATATACCACTGGACAGATGCAACCAATTGCATCATTACTCAAAAGTAGGCTGGGGCATAACCCCAATCATACCTCTCAGATACTCAAATGTATCCTTAGGCAAAGGCTTTGTAAATATGTCTGCTATCTATTCCTTTGTGCTTATGTACTCTAGTCTGACTTCTTTTTCAACAACTTTCTCTCTTACAACATGGTACTTGATCTCTATATGCTTAGTCTTAGAATTTAAAATAGGATTCTTAGACATACTAACTATGCTGGTGTTGTCGCAATGTATGACAACAGGCTCAACAAACCTAATTCCAATATCCTTAAGCATCTGCTTCATCCAAATTATCTTGTTACAATTGTTTTCTACTACTACATACTCTACTTCTATTGTACTCTGTGAAATACAATTTTTCTTCTTGCTTAGCCAAGAAACTAATCTTCCTCCAAGAAAAAAGGCTCCACCATTGGTGCTTTTCTTTTCATCAACACTACCTCCCCAATAAGCATCTATATATGCACATAGGGTAAAAACATCATATTTTTCGTACCACAATCCATAGTCCATTGTACCTCTTAAATATCTTAGTATCCTCTTTACTATTGCATAATGTGATTCTCTAGGTTTAGCTTGAAATCTTGCTACCATTCCAACTGAATGTGCTATATCAGGTCTAGTGTGTCTCAAGTACTACAATCCTCCAATCATGGATTTGTATTTCTTCTACTCAACTGTCGGTGTTTCATCTTTTCTAGATAGTTTATGTCTTGTAACCATAGGTGTTCTAACTAGTTTACAGCTTTCCATTCCAAATATTTTTAGCAAATCATTTAAGTATTTTGTCTGGCTTACAAAGGTACCATCATTGTTTTGTGTTATCTGTAATCTAAAAAAGTATTTCATCTCACCAATCATACTCATTTCAAATTCAGTCTTCATTTCATCATCAAATTTGTCACTGGCTTCATCTTCTCCTCCAAAGATAATGTCATCAACAAAAATAACTATAATCAACAAACCATTTTCAATTTCTTTTGTGTAGAGATTTCTATCTGTTGTTCCTTTAGTAAATCCTAATTTTAACAAATACTTATCCAGTCTTTCATACCAAGTTCTAGGTGCTTGCTTTAATCCATATAGTGCTTTCTTCAATTTACATACCATGTCTCCTTCTTGAGTCAAAGGAAAACCTTCACGCTGCATAATGTAGACTTCTTCTTCCAATTCACCATTCAGAAATGCAGAACTTCACATCCATTTGATATACTTTGAATTTCTTAAAAGCTGCATAGGCTAAGAACATTCTTACTACTTCAATTCTTTCCATAGGTGCAAAAGTTTCTTCATAGTCAATTCCTTCTTACTGCGAGTATCCTTTACATACTAATCTTGCTTTGTTTCTTACTACTTCTCCTTGTTCATTCATCTTGTTTCTGAATACCCATTTAGTTCCAATCACATTCTTGTCATTTGGTCTGGGGACCAATTCCCATGTCTTGTTCTTTTCAATTTGATCTAGTTCTTCTTTCAAAGCATTTATCCAATGTTCATCTTCACAAGTTTCATTAGTAGATTTAGGTTCAATTTGAGAAATCAAACATAAATGTACCTTATTTCTTGTCATAGCTCCTCTGTCCAAACTTTCAATAACTTGATCAACAGGATGATGTCTTGATATGTACTTATTTGGTGTCATAGTCTCAGATCTTACTTCAACTATAGATTCTTCTCTAGATTCCTCTATGGTTTCTTCAGCATGACTTTCATTCAACAATTCACTATCAGTCACATAGAATAATTCATTAGTCTCAATGTTAGGCTGAGGATGAGCTTCTTCAGCAGATTCATAATCAAGCATTCTTTCTTCAATTTTAAACTTCTCATCAACTTTAACATTTGCACTTTCAACAATAGTTTTAGTTCTCTTATTGTAACATCTATATGCTTTTCTCTTCAAAGAATATCCAAGAAAAATTCCTTCATCACTTCTAGGATCAAACTTTCCTATATCATCATCTCTCTTTATATAGCATTTGCTTCCAAAAATTCTAAAATACTTAATTGAGGGTGCATGTCCAAACCATAATTCATAAGGTGTCTTGTTTGTGTCTGCTTTGATTTGTACTTTGTTCATTGTATAAACTATTTTATTTACTGCTTCTCTCCAAAATATCTTTTCCAAATCATTCTCAAATAACATAGCTCTTACTGCTTTAGTTACTGACCTGTTTCTTCTTTCTGCAATACCATTTTGTTCAGGTGTTCTAGGGGCTAAAAATTGTCTCTTAATACCATTCACTTCACAAAAAGTGTTAAACTCTCTAGAAGTAAATTCTCCACCTCTATCAGATCTCAAACATTTAATCTTCATTCCAAATTCATTCTCAACTTTATTCTTAATGATCTTAAACTTATCAAATGCTTTAGATTTTTCTTTCAGAAATGCAATGCACATCATTCTTGTAAAATCATCAACAAGAATCATAAAATACCTTTCTCTATAGAATCCTCTAATCCTGGTAGGACCGCTCAAGTCTGTTTGAACAATCTCCAATTTCTCTGCCAATGTGAACTTCTTACTATGAAATGAACTCCTCTTTTGCTTAGCCATCACACATTCTTTGCAAATCATGTTAGTAGGCTTCATAATTTTAGGCAAATCCCTTACTACAAGTGTAGTACTCACTTTCACAATGTTATCAAAGTTTATATGACAAAACCTTCTATGCCATAACCAACTGTCATCAATTTTAGTAATCAAACATGTCATCTCAGTAGGATTTAACTGAAATACATTACCTCTGGTTCTAGATCTAGTTCCAATCAGATTTTCATCTTTACCCTTTATCACACAAGTTTTCTCAGTAAACCAAACTTGATATCCCTTATCCACTAACTGTCCAACACTCAAAAGATTATGTTTCAATCCATCAACAAAGTGAACATCATCAATATTAGTCTTTCCATAAAGAGTAATAGATCCTATACCTTTAATCAAACAAGGTGCATTGTTACCAACTCTAACAATTCCTGCATCATAATTGTTAAGTTTTATGAACTTCTTCATGTCACTAGTCATATGATGTGAACAACCACTATCTATAATCCAATCAGCTTTCTTTTCAACTTGGGAAACTAATGCTTTTTCTTCCTTAACATCAGATTCAAAATTCTCTTCTTTAATTGCTACAAATCCTATTTCATCATTATTCTCAGTATCACTTTCACTCAAAGTTCTTTCTACACTAGCTTCAAGATCTTCATCATTAGCATAATAACATTCCTTAGATTTTCTAGGCTTGAAATTATTTATGTACTTCTTAACTATCTTAGGACACTTAGATGAAAAATGACCATATTCTTGACAAGTCCAACATTTAAAAATTTTCTTACCACCTGGTTCTCTTTTCACAAGCAAGGCAATACCTTCTTCAATCTTCTTATCTTCTTCATTTCTAGATCTGTTGCTGCTGGCATAATCTCCACTCATACTAGTACTTTTTGACAAAGTAGGATGAATACTAAGAGAACTGAATGCTGTCTCCATTCTAGGTAAGTCTCTTGATAATCTTAGGTTCATTTCTGCTGCTTCCAATCTTCCAAGAAGAGTTTCTCTTGTGAAGTTTTCTGTACAAGGTATAACTTGTTCAATCATCTATGTTGTTTTCTTAAATACAAGAGTCAATGTCCTCAGAATTTTCCATATCACTTCATTCTCTATCTTTGTTCCTCCACAAGCTTTTATTCCTGCAACAATTTCTGACATTCTACCAATATAGCTTCTAACAGATTCATCTTCCATCATTCTTATATCTTCAAATGCACATATCCAATTATGTAATCTAGCTCTCTTTGCATGTTCATCACCTTCAAAAGTAGTGTAAAGATTTCCAAATTTCATGGGATTTTGTTAAACATTTTACTTGACTGTATTCATTCTCTGGAAGTGCTATCAAAAGTGCTTCTCTTGCAAGTATGTTACACATGAATAGATCTAGCTCATCTTTGGATCCTATCTCAAGATTGTCTTCTCCAATGAGTGTCTTCTCATTCTTTGTGATCAACTAATAACCTGGTCCTAAACACACTAGATGTGTTTTCATCTTCTCTTTCCAGCTGTCAAAATTTACTCCATCAAACTTAGGGCTTTCTTTCCTGAAATTTGCCAAGGAGCTCCTTAAGCTATTAAAATTTTCTTTCAAGGACCTGCCGCTCTGATACCAATTGTTAGAAAGTAAAGTCCACCAAGATAACTGAGAGGGGGGGTGAATCAGTTATTTGATAATTATAACCTTTATCCACTTCAATAGCATTTAACCATGTAAGCAATGTAATTACTAACCATAGAAAGATATTCATACACAATGACACAATAACACAAGATATGTTGACTAGGGAACCTCTTGATCAAAGAGTAAACCCCGGTGGGAATGATGCCCACAAAAGATGCACTAATATAAATATTCCTTGTGAAAGGATGGAATCTGTTAGGAGTCTTATGAAATACATTTAGTACTTATGAATCCCTGTTAGAAGATTTTGAATCCCTATTAAAAGATTCTAATCTTGTTAAGAGTTATGGAAGACAGAAGGATCCATTGCCCAAACAGCTTCAAGCTAAGATCACTGAACCCACTGTCCAAATGACCTTAATATTATTTAGTAGAATAATATGAAATATGTTACCTCCTCACTATGCCAAACTGCACTCACTGCTACACCAAATCTCAATTCCAGATCTTTGTACTTTGCATGTCTTCCTTCACAAATTCACTTTCATACTTAGCTCTTTTCTTCACTTCATGCATACAGCGTCACAACCTCTACTACCATTTCATAATTACACACTTTCACATTAAAAATACCTTACAACAAGGAAATACATTCCTTCCTTTATACGACACTCAAATAATTACAAATGAGTCAGCACATAAATACAAAACAAAAGTTTCCATATGCTACATCAAAATTACATATAACTGTCAGCTTCCAAATATAATAACTCTTCAATCATGCAACCTCAAATTTTGTAGTGTGAACCACATCACTATCAATGTGTCTCAAACTTCTCTTTAACTATGCAAAACCAGATTCCATCCCAATTAGGAGATATTATCCGATTTCCACAAACCGCTACTCAGGAACACTGCTTGAATACTGCTTCCACCAAAAGGCTCATAACTATTAGAAATATAGATGCAATAACTGAGAGGGGGGGTGAATCAGTTAACCACAAAAATATTACCACTGATCCCTTAGATATCTTAACAAAATATTTACTATTGCCACTTGGTAAACATACAGAGAAATGCTGAAACTTGATCCTTGAAGTGTGTAATAATTAAACTATTCTTAAGCATTCATCACTGATTAACTTACATGAATAAAGAAAATAACATGAACACAAGAGACACCAAATTTACCATGGAAACCCAATATGGGAAAAACCACCAATGTAACTAGTTACTATTTTTCACTCTTCTGAAGTGATGCCCGGTTAGAAGCCAACCCGGTAAAAGGTTACAAAACACACTATTAGGTGTGACCTTGTTAGAGGATTTAATCACCCTGCTAGGAGTGGCCTTGTAAGAGGTCTTGAAACAATTCAATAGAACTGTCACCTTGTTAGAGGATTTACAAAATGGTTGTTAAACCAACTCGGTTAAGAGATTTTGATATCACTGCTACAATTGTAAGAGAGTAACAATGAAATGACCTGCAACTGAATTGCTGAATATAGATCTCTGTTCTGCTTCACTAGATCCTTACTGATCAAATAAATCTTTGCTACTCCTCAAGGATATCTAACCATCCTTCAAAATTCACACATGCCTTTCTTCAAAATGATTTTTGCATGTTTTATCTATCCTATTTACCACTTGACCTTCTATATATATATGCCATTCTAATTAACATTTAGATTGTCAAGTCGGCACTAATAATTATTACAACAGTCTGCTCGAATAAACAAACTGTAATAACAAAATCCTTTGAAGGGCCGACCTTGCTTGGTAAACATTAATCCTCAAAAGATTTCTTTTGGTGACCGAGTGAACTCGGTAACCACAACGAATTCTACAACATCCTTCAGAGACCGAGAGAGCTCGGTAACCACTAATTTTCATCAATAACTGAGGAGGCTCGGTTAACACTGTTTCCCTATCATGTTTCCTTTTGACACCTGAGAGATCTTGGTAGACACTAAAAACCACCTAGCTGACCGACTGAGCTCGGTAGACACTGAGAACCGTTTAGCTGACCGACTGAACTCGGTAGATACTGAGAACCTCTTAGCTGACCGATTGAACTCAGTAGATACTGAGAATGATAATTGATATGACATTTGTGTGACATCAAAGAAAACACATAGCTAATCCAACAATGTCCTTCAGACAATTGTATCCAACAATCTCTCTCTTTGGCATTGATGGCAACATAACATGTCATAGCGCAATGAAATTTTACAGAGAAACCTAGAGTAAGAAACATATCCTTAGCTTCATTCTGATTCCCATCATCTTCAAATTTTTTATTTATTTTTTACTGAGAACTCTCCCTCTTAACTTCTCAAATTATTCTTCTTAGAAATTTCTTGAAATGACAACAAACTCTCCCTCTTCGACAACACATGCCAAAGACAACTTACACAGTTTCGGTAAATATCAATGTACCTTATGTACTGATTCATATGCAATGAATCCCTGACTATGCTGCATCAACTAATTGATCTTCAACATGTTCTAGTTGATGCATCACTAGAACTTTATTTAGTGAACCTCGGACAAGGGAGTGACCCCTAACTTGCCTCTTAGATACAAGAATGCATCCTTAGGTAGTGGCTTGGTGAAGATATCTGTAATTTGTTCTTTTGTATGAATATATTCCAATCTGATTTCCTTGTCCTGCACTAATTCTCTGACAAAGTGATATTTTATTGCAATGTGCTTGGTTTTGGAATGCATTACTGGATTCTTTGAAATATTTATTGCACTTGTATTATCACAAAACATAACAACTGGTTCTTTGATCTCAACCTTCATGCCTTCCAAAAGCTATTTAAACCATACAATATTAGAGCAGTTTACTGCTACAGCAACATATTCTGCTTCTGCTGTGGATTGAGATGTGCAGTTTTTCTTTTTACTAGTCCAAGATACTAACCTCTTGCCAAGAAAGAATGCTCCACCACTTGTACTCTTTCTGTCATCAATGTTTCCTACCCAATCAGCATCAATAAACACTTTTGAATCCAAATTGCCTCCAAATTTATACCACAAGCCATAATCTTCAGTTCCCCTTAAATAACTCAAGATTCTTTTGATTGCCATCATGTGATTTTCTCTAGGTTTAGCCGAGAATCTTGCCACTATACCAACTGCTAAGGAAATAGCAGGCCTTGTGTGTACTACATACTATAATTTTCCAATCATTGATCTGTGTAAGGTCTGATCTACTTCTTTTGAATCATCATCTTTGGTAAGCTTCAATCTAGTACACATGGGTGTACCAACTGGTTTTGAATCTTCCATACCAAATTTCTTAAGTATTTCCTTGCTATATTTAGACTGAGTAATGTAGATACCATTTTTGTTCTGCTGAATCTGAAGTCCAACAAAAAATTTTGTCTGACCAAACATAGACATTTCAAATTCTTTTTTCATATGCTCTGAAAATTCTTTGCACTGATCATCATTTCCTGTAAACACAGTATCATCCACAAATATTTCTGCCAAAACAATTTTGTTATCTGATCCTTCTTTGATGTATAAATTACTATTGTCATTAGCTCTTTTGAAATCAATCTGAGTAAGATAGTTATGTAATCTTTCATACCATGCTCTAGGAGCTTGTTTCAGACCATACAATGCTTTGTGTAATTTGCAAACCATATCCCTTTTTTCTGGATCAATAAAACCTTTAGATTGCTCAATGTAGACTTCTTCCTCAAGAATACCATTCACAAATGTAGATTTTATATCCATCTGATATACCTTAAATCTTTTATGTGCTGCATATGCAAGTAAAGTCCTCACACCTTCTAATCTTGCAATATGAGAAAAAGTCTCTCCATAATCTATTCCTTCTTCTTGAGAATATCCTTTACATACCAATCTTGCTTTATTTCTTGATACTTGACCATCTTCATTCAACTTATTTCTGAATACCCATTTTTTCCCAATTACATTTTTATCTTTAGGCCTAGGTACAAGAGTCCATGTCTTATTTTTCTCTATTTTCTCTATTTATTCATTCATAGTCTCAATCCAACTTTCATTTTCCAATGCATCTTTGACATTTTTAGGTTCAAAATCAGCAAATAAACATGTACCTTTTAGTTTACTTCTTGTCATAGTACCATCTAATTTGTTTCCAATAATCTGATCTGGTTTATGATGCTTTCTGACATACTTGGCCAATACAGGTTCCTTGCTTCCTGAATGAGTTACATTGTTATCTTCTTCATCTTCAGGTTCAGGTTGCTCGAGCTCGGTAGATACTTGCTCGGTAGCTTCAAACTGAGACTCGGTACTTTGTGACTCGGTCTGAACTTCTTCTTGTGACTCGGTTACTGTACTGGGCTCAGTAGATGTAGTTTCCTTATTGACAGATGTGTCTGGCAATGTATCAAGTTTGATGTAAACAAATTTTTTGTAATCCTCTAGTTCCTTTTTGCTTTCTTCTTCAGTCTTTTCTGCAAACTCATCAATTCTCACATGTGCACTTTCTATGATTTTGTGAGTAGACAAATTTAGACATCTATATGCCTTACTTTTGCAAGAATATCCCAAAAATATCCTTCATCACTTTTTACATCAAATTTTCCTTTTATAGATTCTTTTAAGATGTAACATTTACTACCAAATACTTTTAGGTAACTTACATTTGGTTTGTAGCCATACCATAGCTCATACAGAGTCTTGAATGTGTCTTTTCTCAGCTGTACTCGGTTCAAGGTATGAACTGCAGTGCTGATAGCTTCCTTCCAGTATTTCATAGCAATGTTCTTTTCAATCATTAGAGTCCTTGCACAGTCCATGATAGATCTATTCCTTCTTTCAGCTATTCCATTCTGCTCAAGAGTTCTCGGGGCTGATACCTATCTTTTGATTCCTCTTTCAATGCAAAAATTATTGAATTCATGGGAGATGAATTCACCACCTATGTCTGATCTCAAGCATTTTATTCTTTTTCCTATTTCCTTTTCTACTCTTGCTAAATACCATTTGAACTTCTCAAATGCTTCTGACTTTTCTCTTAAATACATAATAGTCATCATTCTAGAGTAATCATCAACAAAGAGAATAAATTTTTTTTCTCTGGTATAGCTCTCAATTCCAATAGGTCCACATAAATCAGTATGCACAATTTCCAAAATATCTTCAGACTGATAGTTTTTACTTTTAAAACTAGACTTTCCCATTTTACCAATTTGACAATTCTTGCATAGACCAACATTAGGTTTCTTCAAAGTAGGAATACCTCTTACTTTCTTGAATTTTCTTATTTTCATCATGTTGTCAAAATTTACATGACATAACCTTTTGTGCCATAACCAACTTTCTTCAATTTGAGCAATAAAACATGAGTAATCACCAAGATCAAGATAAAATAGGTTACCTTTGGTTTGTTTGCCTGATCCTATCAATTTTCCTTTGTCATCCAGTAGTCTTGCTTTGCCATTCATGAATTCAACTTTGAATCCAATGTTAATTAGTTGTGCTACACTTAGAAGATTATTCTTTAGTCCTTCAACCCAATATGCATTATCACATATAAGTTCTTTGGTTAATGAAATTCGTCCCTTTCCTTTTATACAACAAGGTTCATTATTTCCAAACCTTACATTACCACCATCAAAGTTTTCAAAGTGTTCAAACTTAGTCCTGTCACCAGTCATATGATGTGAACATCCACTATCTAGAATCCATGTATCATTCTTTCTTATATGAGAGATAAGTGTCATCTCATCTTCATCATTATCAGATTCATCTTTTACCGCAATGAAAACAATTTCTTCTTCACTATCATCCGAATCTTTAGCTAAAAAACATGTTTTCTTACCTTTATCCTTGAATGATTTGAAATTCTTCTTGCCATTGTACTTGTAACCTTTCTTCTCATCTTTGCTTTTCTTGTTTGGGCACCTAGTTGCAATATGACCAATTTCTTCACATGAAAAATAGATTAAGGGAGTTTTATCTTTGTATTTTCCTCTGCCTCTTGAATACTTCTTTGCAAGTAATGCTTCAATAACTTCAAGATCACTATCGGAACTTTCCTCTGATTCTTCTTCACTTTCTGATTGGATTTTCTTCCCTTTCTTGAGTGAAAGTTTGGCTTCAAAAGCTAATTCAATATTTTTAGAAGTTGGAACATAGTTGTCATAGTTATCTAGTTCAAAGGCTGTCAATCTTCCAACTAAGGCATCCAAAGTTATATTGTGATTTTCTTCACATCTTATTTCTTGAATAGCAGAAAAGCTTATTGCATAAATAGGAAGTAATGTTCTAAGAACCTTATTTATAACAGTTCCATCATCAATTTTTCCTCTAGAAGCTCTGATTGCACTAACACTTGTCTTGATCCTTTCAACATATTTTGCAATGTTTTCTTCTTCTCTCATTTTCATCTGATCAAACTATCCTCTTAGGCTTTCTACTTTGGCTCTCTTCACATTGTCATCACCACCATAGATTTTCTTCAGCTTGTTCCACATTTCATGAGCAGTTGTGCAGTCTTTGATTTCATCAAATTCTTCATAGCTAAGAGCTGATGCAATGTCTATCATCATAGTGTTATGGTTCTTCTTCTCTGCAATGTCTTCAACAGTTAATGTGCCAGTAGGAATTGTATATTCTTGATCAATATATTTGCATCCTAAATCACCAATGGAAGCCAGATGAAGTCTCATGAGACCTTGCCATGCTAAAAAGTTATTTTTGTTAAGCCTTGGAATTTATCTTTTGTAAGACATCCTGATCTTTAGCTTAGGTCCTTGAAACCCTTCTTGCAAGCACCAAAAGCTCTGATACCAATTGTTGGAAATATAGATGCAGTAACTGAGAGGGGGGGTGAATCAGTTAACCACAAAAATATTACCACTGATCCCTTAGATATCTTAACAAAATATTTACTGTTGCCACTCGGTAAACATATAGAGAAATGCTGAAACTTGATCCTTGAAGTGTGTAATAATTAAACTATTCTTAAGCATTCATCACTGATTAACTTACATGAATAAAGAAAATAAAATGAACACAAGAGACACCAAATTTACCGTGGAAACCCAATATGGGAAAAACCACCAATGTAACTAGTTACTATTTTTCACTCTTCTGAAGTGATGCCCGTTTAGAAGCCAACCCGGTAAAAGGTTACAAAACACACTGTTAGGTGTGACCTTGTTAGAGGATTTAATCACCCTGCTAGGAGTGGCCTTGTAAGAGGTCTTGAAACAATTCAATAGAACTGTCACCTTGTTAGAGGATTTACAAAATGGTTGTTAAACCAACTTGGTTAAGAGATTTTGATATCACTGCTACAATTGTAAGAGAGTAACAATGAAATGACCTGCAACTGAATTGCTGAATATAGATCTCTGTTCTACTTCACTAGATCCTTAATGATCAAATAAATCTTTGCTGCTCCTCAAGGATATCTAACCATCCTTCGAAATTCGCACATGCTTTTCTTCAAAATGATTTTTGCATGTTGTATCTATCCTATTTACCACTTGACCTTCTATATATATATGCCTTTCTAATTAACATTTAGATTGTCAAGTCAGCACTAATAATTATTACAATAGTTAACTTGGATAAACAAACTATAATAACAAAATCCTTTGAAGGGCCGACCTTGCTCGGTAAACATTAATCTTGAAAAGATTTCCTTCGATGACCGAGTGGACTCGGTAACCACAATGAATTCTACAACATCCTTCAGAGACCAAGAGAGCTCGATAACCACTAATTTTCCTTCGATAACCAAGGAGGCTTGGTTAACACTATTTCCCTTTCATGTTTCCTTTTGACACCCGAGAGATCTCGGTAGACACTAAAAACCACCTAGCTGACCGACTGAGCTCGGTAGACACTGAGAACTGCTTAGCTGACTGACTAAACTTGGTAGATACTGAGAACTACTTAGCTGACTGACTGAACTTGGTAGATACTGAGAATGATAATTGATATGACGTTTGTGTGACATCAAAGACAACACATAGCTAATCCAACAATGTCCTTCAAACAATTGTATCCAACAATAACTTCCATGAATAAATGAATTCTTGTCTGCACTCTTAACCATAGACAAATAAAAAATCAAATAATATAACCTCAACATCGCATAGCTCCAACTACAATATCCCATGTACGCTAATCAAAACACTATTTGCTTCTCTGCTAGTCTTCAGAAGATCACTATGTTGACATCAATGACAATCATAGTCATGAATGCAACAACAACTACTACAGAATGACTGCCAACATCTAGCATTCAGTACTAACACGTAAACTAAGGTGGTGAAAAGAGAATTACTTATGTGACTTCCATCGTAATAAGCGTCATAAAACTAATAATTGCTTATGCCTGAAACACCTCATACAAGACAAGATTGATAATGGGGATATCATGATTGACAATCACAAGAGCAATAATGATCATATGACATTTAAGGAACATTTTCCTAAACACAATCAAGGAGACTCATCTTCTCAACCTAATATGGGTGCTAAGGTTAATTATGCCTAAATGGGCAACAATACTATCATCAATATGATAGAACCATGTCTTTCTGAAAGTTGCAATGTCATCACCATTGTATGAAGAGATAGACAAAATTAGTCAGTGAATGTCGTTACTTGATCACAGGCTCAGGCACATCTGCAAGGACAAAACTTAGATTCATCAAATGTCCCCAAGGTGCCTTTTAATCTATCATACGCTTCTAAACAGAAGGCTACAACTAAATCTTCAAATTCCAAATACTTGAGACCAACAGACTACAGTATTGTCCAACAACTCTAGCACACAAATGCTAAAATCTCCATGTTTGAGTTGCTTCAAATTTGTCCAGCTCATAGAGCCATTCTAGACAAAGCTTTGCTTGGATCCAATGTTCCTGACAAATTTGATTTAGATAGATTCCAGGCTATGGTTGGTCATCTTATGTCTCCATAGTATATCTCCTTTTCAAAGGAACATGATAAGCCCTTAAGTCATCTCCATAACCAGCCCTTGCACATTGAAGTCTTGATCCAAAATCGTCGTGTCAAATGCATGTTGATAGATGGAGGTGCTGGTCTCAACATTTGTTCTTATAGCTTGATCACACAATTGGGATTATCAAAAGTTGCCATTGATCCTAAGAAGAAGATAACCATCAAAGCATATGATGAACAAGAGAGATCTTCCAAAGGCATGATTGTCTTACCTATCAGAATAGGTCCTATCATTAGAGATATCACATGTCAAGTTCTTGATCTACCTTTAGCTTACAACATTCTCCTAGGGAGACCCTAGATACATGAAATGAGAGCTATTCCTTCCACATATCATCAATGTGTAAAATTCCCCTATGAAGGAGTAGAAGTGACCATTCTAGCTGACTTTTCTACAACTTGTAATGCATTGAAGGAAAGTGCAAACAAACTTGTGCCCAATAACAGAGAATCTTACACTAAGCAATCTACCATTGCATCAACATCCAAGGTAGAGGAAATGGCTAAGGAAGTCAAAATCAAGGACAATGGTATGGGAGAATACATGATGGAACTAGTTTTATCTCTCAGATCTCTCTCATTGTCTCCAAAATCTTATGGACAACCTTTAGACAAGGTAAAACCTGCTAACAAAGAATCATAGGTCAAATTCAATGGCACCTTTGTCACAGAACAGGTATCTAAACAAGAATTTGAGGAAGATGAATCTCAAACTCGATCTATCTAGAAATATGACACTTCTTCAAGAAAAATTCCTCAGAAGTCATATAGACTAGGGGACAAACTGATTGCTAAAATGGGATATATAGGAAAAGGACCTCTAGGTTTACAAGGTAAAGGTCTTTTGTCACCTCTTGACCATCATGGCCACATAAACAAGAATACAATAGGTCTAGGGTATAAGAAGAAACCTTTTTATCTAAGTGGTAGCTCCTCTCATGTCTTAGAATAAATTGAACCATCTACAACTAGTCAATCAAAGGAAGAAATAGAACAATCTGACAGTGATGATTCTGACACCACCACTAAGCTCATTCCTTATGAGCAGTTGCCTAGAGAAATCAAATATCTTCTTGAAGCTAAGGATGATCCAATCAAAAGAGTTAATGTAGTAGAAACACAAGAACCTACTATGGAACAAGAGATAGTTGCACCACAAGAACCAGCTAATCTCGAAGACAATAAAATAGACAGAGAAGAAGATGGTAGCTATTTTGAGACAGATTCACATGAGTACAAATTCAAGTCTGAATCTGAGGGTAACCCTTCTTGGGGTATTCACCCTGACTTTAATCATGTCCTAAAATTTCCTAGAGGTCCTAAATTAGAAGATGAATCTAATGACTATGAATGGGGAGTCATTGCAGAGGAGGATGAGATGATTACAAAAAAACATGTTGATGTTATACACCAATATGCACCTAAACCCAACATAATTCTAGAGCAAAATAATGAACACAATGAGTCTGATCCACCTATGGCTGAAATGGACTTCCATAATGATATTGAGCCTAAATATGAATTGAATATCCTGAGTTGTAATATCACTTTCGATCTCCAGTGTTGAGTTAGGACCAATGATGACAACGCCATATCCATAAACACTATTTCCCAATCCTCCCCCACTTTGACACTCCAACATCCTGACCTTCTTGACTATACTTCCACAAATCCGGGCCAAGGTATCTTTAATTTCCCAAATGGCTATTCCCTTGCTTGCTATTTAAATGCAGTGGATCCTATGAGGACTTCCATCAATGAACCGAGCATTAGCATGATGGAGTCGGACATCAAGTATCTTAGTCAAAATAATAAAAGTAAAAATAAAAAGAAAAGGAGTTTTGAGGGTGAAAACCACTTTGTGACAGTCTCAAAACCAAAAATATTAAAGAAAATAGACATATCCAAAGGTGAAAACCTCTCTGAGGTGCCTAAGGATGAGATATTTGATGTCCTTCTGAGTCATTTACAAGACAGATCTCTATTTTTGATTGAGCCCACTCAATCCATCAACTTGGGAACAAAAGAAGAGCCACAATTAATCCATGTAGCACAATCTTTGTTAGAAGAAGAAAAGAGAGCATTTACTACATTTCTAATAGAGAAAAAGATCAACTTTGCATGGAAATATTTAGATATGCCAAGACTAGATCCTAATCTGATAATGCATCATTTATCTATATCACCTAGAGTGAAACCAATCAAACAAAAATTGAGAAAGATGCATCCACATGTTGCACTCTTGGTAAAAACTAAATTAGAGAAGTGCCTAAAAGTCGGATTCATCTGCGTGATTGACTATGCTAAGTGGATATCTAATATTGTACCTATTTCAAAACTTGACAAATCTATAAGAGTATGCACAGACTTTAGAGATGTGAATAGAGCATGCCCAAAGGATGATTTTCTGCTACCTAACATTGATATGATAGTGGAGATGACTATGGGTTATGAGATGTATTGCTTAATGGACAGTTTCTTTGGCTACAATGAGATCAAAATTGCTCTTGAGGATCAAGAGAAAACTGTTAGAAATAGGAAATACTGAGAGGGGGGGTGAATCAGTATTTCACAAAATTTTTCTCTTGCCCACTTATGGATATAACAGATTACTTTAGTGCATACAAAGATTATCAAGCTGATTAACAAACATAGCAGTAAATAGAAAGAACTCATAACACATGATATGTTCTCGAGGAAACCCTGGCCAAGGGAAAATCCTGGTGGGGATGGTACCCACAAAGATCACTAATCAAAAGTATCCTGTTAGGGATATTGTGTTGGTACTCAAAATGCAGTTTTGAGGTACCATGTAAAACGCTCGCTAAAGTGCTCCTTTTGGTCCAAAATACACATGTGAGAAGGATGTTTCTGGGTCCTTTCATGAGTGGAGAGTGATTTGACACCTTTCATATATCCCGTTGAGTCATTTTGAGCCTTCAGTTCGGGTATTAAAATGGGTTTCTGATAGTTGATTTCTAGGTGCTCTCAATTTGCAGAAATTGCTAAGTGTTAATTTCACTGGGAAGGGTCACATTGAATTTGAATATCTTGTACCCTATTGAATTTCATGGGAATCTGGGAATGGAAAATTTTTAATTATACTACAGATAACCTATGTTTCAAGTTTCAGGTCTTTACGACAAGTTTTGATAGGTTTTTGACTTCCCTTTCCGGAGGCAGTTTCACAGTTCCAGAAACTGCACACTTGTGCAACTTTTCCCAAGAGCCCTGTTCGAGCAGTTATAACTTTTGCCTCATGATTGAACTTGACAAAGTAATTATAAATTTGTATTATACCCCTGAAGTTGTACCTATCTTCAAAATTTCAAGTCTCTAGGTGTCCGTTAAGTCAATCAACTAGTGCCATTTTGTTTCCCAAAATATTTGTGTGCTGTCAAGTTTGTCATCTTTTTTGGGTACAACATTTTGAGGGCCTGCCATTTGTGGCCAGTGATGTTTCATGCCAATCTATATGTTGCATTGTACTGTGTCTATGAAAGTGTATAAATGTTCCAAATTTCACGCTGTTGCGAATCCATTAGCTATGTTTTCAGAAGCCATTCCATTTGCAAAAAATCAATGTTCAGCTAATTGTGATTCGCAGATTTTCAAATAGCCTACTTTGTGCGTGAATAACTTTTGGCCCAGATGTCGAATCGAGATGATTTCAGCTGCATTGTACTCTGTGGTCAAAATACTTCATCTGGCTGAAATTTCAGGTTGTTATCAATCCATCTGCACACTTTTCCAGATTGATTCCAAATGCAAAAAATCATTGTTTTGGTCTGCCACTGTTTGTTGTTGCAAGTTGTCATTTTCAAATGGTCGCCATTTGTGGTTCACTAATCAAAATCCTATGCCGTCAGTAGTGTCATACTCAATTTTCCAGTGTCTTCCATTCACCAAAGTTTCAGCCTCCCAAGTGTTAATAAGTTTTTATGCTAACGAGGTTTGAAGTGCAGGTTTTAGTGACTTGATAGTGTTTTTATCTTGAAGTTTTAATCATTTTGGACGATTAAAATTTCCTGCTTCCAGATGGTGGAAAATTCTATAAATTTGCAGTGTATGAGATGAAGGTACGAACTTCACATGTGCCAGGTGGCAGACCCTGATGATGTGATTCAGTGTGTTTTCTAGGTCAGTCAATTGGGCCAGTTTGTTGTTTTCAGGCAAGATTTATCAAATGATCCGGATGGTGTTTTTGGCTTTTCATTCAATACCCAGTTCGTGAAATTTCTTCCTGAAGTGCCTGGACGTGTTCGGGGAAAAAGTTGTCTGAGAATGAAATTTTTTTTTAGCCGGGCCCACTTCTGGATCCGACTTCATGCCTTGATTCCTTGAAAGAAAACATTAAAGAAAATACATCTATAGAAGATAAATTACATGCTGATAAATCCCATCTACAAGAGGAGGTTGCCTCACTTAACGAGAAAGAGGGACGACCTTTCAAAATTTGTCAAAGTGATTGGAGAAAGGGGATCTTTGAAACAACGATAAGGCACAAGGATGGTAATTGGTTGAAAGGTTGTTTCTATTTAGTTGTTGCCACCCTTGATTGGGCAAGCTTATTTGTCCTTCAAGCTTATGTCCTTAAAAGGTTTTCAGCTCAGCGTTCACTTGCTACCTTAATATGCTTCCTGGGAACATTATAGTCAACTACGATCACCCAAGCTATTGAACTACGCCCATCTACTTGGAAAATTGGATTTGATATCAACCTCCTTACTGCAGTATACTCTAGAATAGTGGCTTACAGAATTGCCTATTATGCACGAGGATTGTGCATGAGAGAGAAGGTTCCTATTTTAGCCACTACTTTCAGTCTACTGATGATGATAATTGTGGCAATCATGGATTCTGCCTTTCTTTCTCAGAGCGTCTATGTTGGCAATGTGTTGGGAGGAGTAATGATAGTTGTGGAGCTCTACTCTGTTCAGTCAGGCAAACTCAAGGATGCCAAGATCTCCCAATGCACAGCCCCTGTAGAAGAATTCATACTTCCCACCAAGCACACATACAAGCATAAGGAAAAGGTGGATTTAATATGTGCAACAGTTGGAATAGAAGCATGGGTACAACAATTAAAGTGGAGTGGATCGGGAAAATTCAACTCAACAAATAGAAAAGTTCTTTACTATGGCGAACCAGAAACAAAAGGATTTGATAAATCTTATGAAAACTTGAAATTTGTGTGGATTCTATTGGCAGGGTATATGGCACCACTGGATCAACCATGTGTAGGTTTGAATATGCTTGATATAGTCACTAATTCCAGCTCATCAAAGGAGTGTGTAGTTTATGGAGCTTGTGGAGGGAATAATTTGATGTCAGGCACCCCAAATGGTTCTAAAGAATGGGGTTATGTTGAAGTCAGACTTAAGGCCCACCTATTCTGGTGGCCCTATTACAGTCTCCAGAAGAAATCAGATAGCAATTGGCCTTTTATTTTGTGGTTGCAAGGAGGACTGGGAGCCTCTGGAGTTGGAATTGGAAAATGTTTGGAAGTAGGTCCTTTAGAGGTAACTAAGCTCACTGCCGATGAGAGTCGTGAATTCATTAGGAATCAGCTTTCTGAAAATAAAATTGAACATCATGTATATGAGCACAAAGGGGTATGGAAGATGGCAATATCCATCATTGTGGAACTTGCCTGCGATCGGGATTTGATTGAGAAAGTGAAGGATGTAGTGCGGTCAGTCAGTAAGTAGCCAGTGTTAGATATGGAGGCCCTCATGCAATTGAGCTACCGATCAGCAAAGCAAGCTCACATAGTAAACATGGAAGAACTAGTGCAATAAGATAGAGGATGTGTTGTTTGCTGCTCACATTTTAGAGTATTTGGCTCAAAGGAAAAATGGGGGGGGGGGGGGGGTCTAAGCCTACGCTGTTTGCACAATGTGCAAAAGAAATGAAAGCTAGCCCACGTGCCTAGCACATGTTTAGAATACTAGAAGCAGCCAGTCACACATCCTTGCAGCCTTATGCATTCAAAAGGAATGAGACTGTTTGTTTAATAAGAGGTCCACGCGATGAAATTTGCAGCTTGTGAAACAAGAGATGGCCTCATGCATTTGAGACAAGGGGGCACTCACGCCAGTTCATGCCATAATGGAGGTAATGTGCCCAGCGCAAGGAAAAGAAAGGATTTCCCAGCGCAACATATTGAAGCATCATACAATAAAGTTGTATTTACTGAAATGGAAGAATTTGGTGGAGTTTACAGCTCGATGAAGAATCTCACAAACTTGCTGTTGGAGATGTCTTTAATGAAGAAGATGATATTTCAAAACCTAAAAGGGAAGATTCTCCTCGAGAATAAAAAGATGTGTGAATGCCAGTTGGAGGATACCAATGTATGAAGGGGGCTATTCACATTCACCACATGCATGCTATGCACTAGTTGAAGATCCCACGCCATGAAGTGGAGACTTGCACAACAGGGAGGCTTTGTTGCAAGAGTAGAGAGATCACGCAAAAGTGTGTGGAGTCTCCTACACGTTAACATAATGAAGGTATATTCACCAAACAAATGGAGCTACCTATGATTGTAGGGGTAGTCAATTAGATGGGGGATCACGCCTATGTTGCTTGTGCATACAGAAATGAAAGGGAGACTGTGCCACACATGAATGGAGGGGCCACCATTTTAACCAGCATTGGAGAGGTGGCCTAGGTATATATAGTAAAGGGATTTCTCACACGTAAATGGGAGAAGACTTGCGTTTAGAAGAAGCATACATTGATTTGAGTGGCCAATACAAATACAAACATGCCAGACAACACAAAATGGAGGCCTCATATACATTTGATGAAGACAGGAAGATGCCATTGCATAGAAGATGGAGATACCAATACATGTATATTGGTGAGACTCATGCATATAATAATGAAGGCTTTTTGTATGCAATGCAATGCCAACCTAGCATAAATAGAAACTAGAGGAGATTGAGTAAAAAACCTCACGCAATTTGAAGAAAGGAGCACCAACGTGTTACTAAAATGGAGATCCACGCATTCTGGAGGAAGATGTTATTGATTTCATCTCTAAACCTATATGTCCCACATTGCTTGTGTTTGGTGCTTCCAAAATGTTTATAACCAACAACACTCAACTTGTAATGTAAATAAGAAAGCCCGGAGGTTTCTTGGTGGGTCCCCTTGAGCTGGAGCTCTTTGTGCAGCGGTGGGCACACTAATTTTGAACAAAAGTGTTGAAAGAGGATTTGGACCTTGAGATCCATGCGACCATCAATAGTGGTCGCATGATCGCAAGGGCCGAATTTGGCCCTTGCGATCATGCGCCTGGCCACCATGTGGCATTTTTGGTGAGATGGTGGATGAGGTGGCAGGCCATCCAATCTGGGCCTGCCATGTGTCAGGTGGATCCCGCTGCAGGAGGCCAAAAATAATATTTTATTCAAACTCCCTTTCCTTCCCGTGCAAATTCAAACTTAAAAAAATCAAAGTTATAAATGTATTTTAAATATAGTTTTGACTATATTAAAAATTTGAATATAAAAAATTGTAGAGCTAGGAGACTGTTTTAATAGTTGGAGGCTTCATTTTTAGGCCAAATATGGAGTATAATATACCATTGGAAAGGCCTCAACGCGAGGATTTTGATTCTGGAATCAGATTTTGCACAGATGGTCATTTGCTCACGTTATTTGCAGTTTAAGTTTCAAGGGGGCCAGGAAGATATTTTTGAGATATTTGATTTGTTATGTTCGGTGACTCCTATGTTTTCAAGGGGATAGAGCAGATCAAGTTTGCTGTTCCAGACTTCATGACTCATTCAGTGAGCAGTTTAGAGTTTGACAAGTGTTAGTTGGTGATGCTTTCTGGTGTTTCCCCCTTCTCTTCTTAGTCTCAATTCTTTTCATTTTGAAGGGTTCCAACCTTTTTGCATGAGCAGAGCTCTGCAAGTTTGAGTTCCAACTAATGCAAGTTTTGGTTTAAGTTTAGTGTCTATTTTTCTGAGCTAGCTATTATCCGAATGTACTGACATGTTTAAGTTTAATGAAAATAAATTGAAGCCCTTTCTGGTGTTTGTTGATGTCTTTGTGTGTTATTTTAGATTTCTTGTGTGTCTAATTTGTAAGGCAAGTTCAACATACTAATTTGTAAGGCAAATTGTGAGGGTATCACTAAGCTTCTTTCAAGGAGAGTGTTAGTCTTAGTGGTGTCTTCTGAGAAATCAAAATGGCATAAGGATTTGATGTCCAAGTGTGAGAAAGAGATAATGGTTTGCAAGGCATTCCATTTGGTTTTACCTGTATTTGATTTGAAAATCTCTGTGGATGTGTGTTTGTTTGACTCCTAACCCAATGAACTAGGCACTGGTCTTTCCCAGGATTGCAGCCAAAATCAATCAATCAATTAACTATTTCCCTTTCTATTTTTGGGTACTTTGATTGTTAAATCTAGCATGACGGGCTGGAAACCGTTCAATGATTTTCTTGAAAGGGTGAATCCAGTTGTAGGACATTAGTATCCTGCTGATCCATTCTTATATTTTCTCATGTTGTGGGGAAGGAATAGTTTGCAAGTGTTGTGAGAAGATGTCTCGAGGTACACCTGCCTAGGTTTGTGGAGCCCGAAGTGCAGAAGGCTTTTGAAGCCTTGTCGAAGTTGGGTTTTCTCTTGTTGAGTCCGTTTGTGAGTTGTGAAAGAATGTATGATTGGACTAACAAGAAAAAATGATAACAAAATGGTGACTCTACTGGGGAAGCAAAGTATTGCAATTGCATAAGTGGTGAGGTTACACTTCAGTTTCTTTGCTGTTTTCAGTTGAACCCATGAGTCTGGCCAATGTTCATGTGGGAAAGAGTCTTCAAAGTTTAAAGTTCTAAAAATTATTTTCGGACTTGTGTATACCTGGATTTGTTGTTGTGAAAGTTTAAATATATGCGACTCTATTGTTGTGTAAAGTGCCCAGAATCTGAACATTTTCAGAGCGAAGATCAGTAAAGAAAATTTTCATTCCTTTATGGAGAGGTGGTGACTCTGTGTTAGAAACGAACCTGAAGTTTGAAGGTGTTCTTCAGATTTCAAATCAAAAAGTTAAGCTACAGCAAGAGCAAAAAAATTTTCCAGGTATTTTCCCATTTGTTTATGATATCTCATAAGATCCTTATTCGATGAAGAAGTCACCAAGCTAAGGAGTATTGGTAAGTTTGGTGCATGCTTCTCTGTTTGAAAAGTTCGATTGAAAATCCATGGTGAGAAGTATATGCATTTGAAGTTGTGTCTACATAAGATCTTGAGTAAGAAGAAAGATGTCATGTCATAGTAGTCTTTCAGCTGAGATGGAAAATGCTTTAGATATAGAAGTTATCCCAGAATCTGAGGATTTGTTGTCAAGTTTTAATGAAGTTGAAATTAATAGACTGATGTTGCGACAGCAAATTGAAGAAAAAATTGTCCTGTTTCTGAGAACAAGAATAGGTAGAAGGAAAGATGAATCAGTCCTGTTGTTCTATGATAAATTTTCAGTCGCTCTGAGACAAGTGGAGATTCATGATATGTTCAGAGAACCATATCTAATTGACTTGTTTGTGGAGCTATGTATGCCTGAATCAGTCAATCAGTATGCAACATTGAGGGAAAAACATTTTGCACACATTAAGGAATGTCTGTCAGAAATTGAAAAGGTCGAATCTGAGAATGAATATGAAGATGTTTAAGATGATATGTATGAAAATCAGACATGTATTTCAGATTTGTATGATGAGTGCAGTGATGCTGATATTGACAGTAATAAAGATCAAAATAATAGAAATGAATCTGTTGATGGCAATTTCTATGATTCAGTGTGTAGTGATGATTCTTAATCTAAGAATGAATGTAGTTCAAAAAATGAGTATTCAGTTGGAGACTGTGAAAGCATCACTAGTTGTTTTTCCGAAGATGAACATATTGATAATTGTGGTGTTGATGCTCATGATCTAATTTCATTTTCAGATTTTGATTCTTTTTTCTCTAATCAGAGTTTTTGTGGCAGTAGGTCCAATAATATATTCAGTAGTTTCTCTAATGCATTGTTTGATGAGGATATGGATTCTAATCAGCCAGCCTTGTGCAAAAACTTCTATGATCAGCATTTCCATTTAGGGTGTAATCCATTGTTTGAAGATAATGATGAACAACCGGACTATGATGGAGCTGAAACAGTTCAAGAAATAGTTGATTCTAAGGGATATGAGTCAGATTGCCAAGTTTCATCTCAGCCGGATGAGAAAGAAGTTATCTACTATGAGCCTCATGATATTTCAAAATATGTGCAGTAGTGTGAGTATGAGACTTTTGCTTTTGATTTGCAATCATGTTTTGAAGATAAGGATGCTTCTAATGATTGCAATCAACAGACAAGTCTTTTCCCACTTTGTAAAAATCAGTCTAGTGTTCAATTTCCCGATGCGGTAAATCATGACTATGTTTCTTTTTTGCAAAGTGATGACATTGGCAAGTGTAGTAAGCATATGTGTGTAGAAGATCAGAATGAACAGTTAGTGTTTGACACTCGCATGCTTGATAGATTTCAAAATGTTGATAATCATGTCTTTTGATTTGCCAATGGAAGGTTTTTATCCATTTGACCATGCAAATGAAAATAAGGATACTAGTTTGATTCCAGAACATGGGGATGAGAACCGGGTTTTTGATAAAGGTAAAGGCTGATGCTTGTTGGGATCCTTTTGTAGTTCAGTTGTGAATGTTTTTACATTTGTATAGTTGCTTTCCTTTCAGCAGTAGTGTAGTTTCTTTCAATAAAGGAGCCTCAGAACCGAATAATGGATTGGAGGAATAAGAAGATGAAGTTGTTTTTGGAGTGATAAGGAGAAGCTGGTTTTTGGGGTGGTCTACTCTTCTAAGAGATTCTGAGATCCTTGTGCTGATCTTATGCTCAGCCATCCCCAGACAGAGCCAATGTTGGTACTCAAAATGCAGTTTTGAGGTACCATGTAAAACGCTTGCTAAAGTGCTCATTTTGGTCCAAAATGCACATGTGAGAAGGATGTTTCTGAGTCCTGTCATGAGTGGAGAGTGATTTGACACCTTTCATATATCCCGTCAAGTCATTTTGAGCCTTCAGTTGAGATATTAAAATGGGTTTCTGACAGTTGATTTCTAGGTGCTCTCAATTTGCAGAAATTGCTAAGTGTCAATTTCACTGGGAAGGGTCACATTGAATTTGAATATCTTGTACCCTGTTGACTTTCATGGGAATCTGGGAATGGAAACTTGTTAATTATAATACAGATAACCTATGTTTCAAGTTTCAGGTCTTTACGACAAGTTTTGATAGGTTTTTGACTTCCCTTTCCGGAGGCAGTTTCACAGTTCTAGAAACTGCACACTTGTGCAACTTTTCCCAGGAGCCCTGTTCGAGAAGTTATAACTTTTTCCTCATGATTGAACTTGACAAAGTAATTTTAAATTTTTATTATACCCCTGATGTTGTACCTATCTTCAAAATTTCAAGTCTCTAGGTGTCCGTTAAGTCAATCAACCAGTGCCATTTTGTTTCCCAGAATATTTGTGTGCTATCACGTTTGTCATATTTTCTGGGTACACCACTTTGAGGGCCTGCCATTTTTGGCTAGTGATGTTTCATGCCAATCTATATGTTGCATTGTTCTATGTGTATGAAAGTGTATAAATGTTCCAAATTTCACGCTGTTGCAAATCCATTAGCTATGTTTTCAGAAGCCATTCCATTTGCAAAAAGTCAATGTTCAGCTAAATGTGATTCGCAGATTTTCAAATAGCCTACTTTGTGCATGAATAACTTTTGGCCCAGATGTCGAATCGAGATGATTTCAGTTGCATTGTACTCTGTGGTCAAAATACTTCATTTGGCTGAAATTTCAGGTTGTTATCAATCCATCTGCACACTTTTCCAGATTGATTCCAAATGCAAAAAATCATTGTTTTGGTCTGCCACTGTTTGTTGTTGCAAGTTGTCATTTTCAAATGGTCGCCATTTGTGGCTCACTAATCGAAATCCTGTTTCGTCAGTAGCGTCATACTCAATTTTCCAGTGTCTTCCATTCACCAAAGTTTCAGCCTCCCAAGTGTCAGTAAGTTTTTATGCTAACGAGGTTTGAAGTGCAGGTTTTAGTGACTTGACAATGTTTTTATCCTGAAGTTTTAATCATTTTGGACAGTTAAAATTTCCTGCTTCCAGATGGTGGAAAATTCTATAAATTTGTAGAGTATGAGATGAAGGTATGAACTTCACATGTGCCAAGCGGCGGACCCTGATGATGTGTTTCAGTGTGTTTTCCAGGTTAGTCAATTGGGCCAGTTTGTTGTTTTCAGGAAAGATTTATCAAATGATCCGAATGGTGTTTTTGGCTTTTCATTCAATACCCAGTTCGTGAAATTTCTTCCTGAAGTGCCTGGGTGTGTTTGGGGAAAAAGTTGTCTGAGAATGAAATTTTTTTGAGCCGGGCCCACTTCTGGACCCGACTTCATGCCTTGATTCCTTGAAAGAAAACATTAAAGAAAAGACATCTATAGAAGATAAATTACATGATGATAAATCCCATCTGTAAGAGGCGGACGACCTTTCAAAATTTGTCAAAGTGATTGGAGAAAGGGGATCTTTGAAACAACGATAAGGCACAAGGATGGTAATGGGTTGAAAGGTTGTTTCTATTTAGTTGTTTCCACCCTTGATTGGGCAAGCTTATTTGTCCTTCAGGCTTATGTCATTAAAAGGTTTTCAGCTCAGCTTTCACTTGCTACCTTAATATGCTTCCTGGGAACATTACAGTCAACTGCGATCACCCAGGCTGTTGAACTACACCCATCTACTTGGCAAATTGGATTTGATATCAACCTCCTTACTGCAATATACTCTGGAATAGTGGCTTCAAGAATTGCCTATTATGCACGAGGATTGTGCATGAGAGAGAAGGTTCCTATTTTAGCCACTACTTTCAGTCTACTGATGATGATAATTGTGGCAATCATGGATTCTTCCTTTCTTTCTCAGAGTGTCTATGTTGGCAGTGTGCTGGGAGGAGTAATGATAGTTGTGGAGCTCTACTCTATTCTGTCACGCAAACTCAAGGATGCCAAGATCTTCCAATGCACAGCCCCTGTAGAAGAATTCATACTTCCCACCAAGCGCACATACAAGCATAAGGAAAAGGTGGATTTAATATGTGCAACAGTTGGAACAGAAGCATGGGTAAAACAATTAAAGTGGAGTGGATCGGGAAAATTCAACTCAACAAATAGAAAAGTTCTTTACTATGGCGAACCAGAAACAAAAGGATTTGATAAATCTTATGAAAACTTGAAATTTGTGTGGATTCTATTGGCAGGGTATATGGCACCAGTGGATCAACCATGTGTAGGTTTGAATATGCTTGATATAGTCACTAATTCCAGCTCATCAAAGGAGTGTGTAGTTTATGGAGCTTGTGGAGGAAATAATTTGATGTCAGGCACCCCAAATGGTTCTAAAGAATGGGGTTATGTTGAAGTCAGACTTAAGGCCCACCTATTCTGGTGGCCCTATTACAGTCCCCAAAAGAAATCAGATAGCAACTGGCCTTTTCTTTTGTGGTTGCAAGGAGGGCTGGGAGCCTCTAGAGTTGGAATTGGAAAATGTTTGGAAGTAGGTCCTTTAGAGGTAACTAAGCTCACTGCCGATGAGAGTCGTGAATTCATTAGGAATCAACTTTCTCAAAATAAAATTGAACATCATGTATATGAGCACAAAGGGGTATGGAAGATGGTAGCAGTTGCGGCAATATCCATCATTGTGGAACTTGCCTGCGATCGGGATTTGATTGAGAAAGTGAAGGATGTAGTGCGGTCGGTCAGTAAGCAGCCAGTGTTAGATATGGAGGCCCTCACGCAATTGAGCTACCAATCAGCAAAGCAAACTCATGCAGTAAACATGGAAGAACCAGTGCAATAAGATAGAGGATGTGTTGTTTGCTACTCACATTTTAGAGTATTTGGCTCAAAGGAAAAATGGGGGGGGGGGTCTAAGCCTACGCTGTTTGTGCAATGTGCAAAAGAAATGAAAGCTAGCCCATGTGCCTAGCACATGTTTGGAATACCAGAAGCAACCAGTAACACATCCTTGCAGCCTTATGCATTCAAAAGGAATGAGACTTTTTGTTTAATAAGAGGTCCACGCGATGAAATTTGTAGCTTGTGAAACAAGAGATGGCCTCATGCATTTGAGACAAGGGGCCACTCACGCCAGTTCATGCCATAATGGAGGTAATGTGCCCAGCGCAAGGAAAAGAAAGGATTTCCCAGTGCAACATATTGAAGCATCATACAATAAAGTTGTATTTACTGAAATGGAAGAATTTGGTGGAGTTTACAGCTCGATGAAGAATCTCACAAACTTGCTGTTGGAGATGTCTTTAATGAAGAAGATGATATTTCAAAACCTAAAAGGGAAGATTCTCCTTGAGAATAAAAAGATGTGTGAATTCCAGTTGGAGGATACCAACATATGAAGGGGGTTGTTCACATTCACCACATGCATGCTACGCACTAGTTGAAGATCCCACACCATGAAGTGGAGACTTGCACAATAGGCAGGCTTTGTTGCAAGAGTAGAGAGATCATGCAAAAGTCTGTGGAGTCTCCTGCACATTAACATAATGAAGGGATGTTCACCAAACAAATGGAGCTACCTGTGATTGCAAGGGCAGTCAATTAGATGGGGGATCACACCTATGTTGCTTGCGCATACTGAAATGAAAGGGAGACTGCACCACACATGAATGGAGGGGCCACCATTTTAACCAGCATTAGAGAGGTGGCCTAGGTATATATAGTAAAGGGATTTCTCACACGTAAATGGGAGGAGACTTGTGTTTAGAAGAAGCATACATTGATTTGAGTGGCCAATACAAATACAGACATGCTAGGCAACACAAAATGGAGGCCTCATATACAGTTGATGAAGACAGGAAGATGCCATTGCATAGAAGATGGAGATACCAATACATGTATATTGGTGAGACTCATGCATATAATAATGAAGGCTTTGTGTATGCAATGCAATGCCAGCCTAGCATAAATAGAAACCAAAGGAGATTGAGTAAAAAACCTCACATAATTTGAAGAAAGGAGCACCAACGTGTTACTAAAATGGAGATCCATGCATTCTAGAGGAAGATGTTATTGATTTCATCTCTAAACCTATATGTCCCACATTGCTTGTGATTGGTGCTTCCAAAATGTTTATAACCAACAACACTCAACCTGTAATGTAAATAAGAAATTTCGGAGGTTTCTTGGTGGGTCCCCTTGAGCTGGAGCTCTTTGTGCAGCGGTGGGCCCACTAATTTTGAACAAAAGTGTTGAAAGAGGATTTGGACCTCGAGATCCATGTGACCATCAATGGTGGTCGCATGATTGCAAGGGCCGAATTTGGCCCTTGCAATCATACGTCTGGCTGCCATATGGTGTTTCTGGTGAGATGGTGGATGAGGTGGTAGGCCAGCCAATCTGGGCTTGCCATGTGTCAGGTGGGTCCCGCTACAGGAGGCCAAAAATAATATTTTATTCAAACTCCCTTTCCTTCCCATGCAAATTCAAACTTAAAAAAATCAAAGTTATAAATGTATTTTAAATATAGTTTTGACTATATTAAAAATTCGAATATCAAAAATTGCAGAGCAAGGAGACTATTTTAATAGTTGGAGGCTTCATTTTTAGGCCAAATATGGAGTATAATATACCGTCAGAAAGGCCTCGATGTGAGGATTCTGATTCTGGAATCAGATTTTGCATAGATGGTCATTTTCTCACGTTATTTGCAGTTTAAGTTTTAGGGGGGCCAGGAAGATATTTTTGAGATATTTGATTTGTTATGTCCGGTGACTCATGTGTTTTCAAGGGGATAGAGCAGATCAGGTTTGCTGTTCCAGACTTCATGACTCATTCAGTGAGCAGTTCAGAGTTTGACAAGTGTCAGTTGGTGATGCTTTTTGGTGTTTCCCCCTTCTCTTCTTAGTCTCAATTCTTTTCATTTTGAAGGGTTCCAACCTTTTTGCATGAGCAGAGCTCTGCAAGTTTGAGTTCCGACTAATGCAAGTTCTGGTTTAAGTTTAGTGTCTATTTTTCTGAGTTAGCTGTTATCTGAATGTACTGACATGTTTAAGTTTAATGAAAATAAATTGAAGCCCTTTCTGGTGTTTATTGATGTCTCTGTGTGTTATTTTAGATTTCTTGTGTGTCTAATTTGTAAGGCAAGTTCAACATACTAATTTGTAAGGCAAATTTTGAGGGTATCACTAAGCTTCTTTTAAGGAGAGTGTTAGTCTTAGTGGTGTTTTCTGAGAAATCAAAATGGCATAAGGATTTGATGTCCAAGTGTGAGAAAGAGATAATGGTTTGCAAGGCATTCCATTTGGTTTTACCTATATTTGATTTGAAAATCTCTGTGGATGTGTGTTTGTTTGAATCCTAACCCAATGAACTAGGCACTAGTCTTTCCCAGGATTGTAGCCAAAATCAATCAATCAATTAACTATTTCCCTTTCTATTTTTGGGTACTTTGATTGTTAAATCTAGCATGACGGGCTGGAAACCGTTCAATGATTCACTTGAAAGGGTGAATCCAGTTGTAGGACATTAGTATCCTGTTGATCCATTCTTATATTTTCTCATGTTGTGGGGAAGGAATAGTTTGCAAGTGTTGTGAGCAGATGTCTCGAGGTACACCCGCCTGGGTTTGTGGAGCCCGAAGTGCAGAAGGCTTTTGAAGCCTTGTCAAAGTTGGGTTTTCTCTTGTTGAGTCCGTTTGTGAGTTGTGAAAGAATGTATGATTGGACTAACAAGAAAAAATGATAACATATTGGACCCTGTTAGGAGTCAATTTACAATATATAGTAGATCTATCCTGGTTAAAGGACTTTAGGCCTTGTTAGAAGCCTTAACCCTGTTAGGATTTAGATTACAAAACCTGATCACCAGCTAAACTCACTGCCCAAAATGGTAATACAAAGTGTTTCTAACTATAATATGGTACTGCTTACAACTTCACATCAATAGCCTTTGCTGCTATCACAATATACAACTATCGCAAGTTATCTTTTTTTTTTTTTTACATATCACACATCTTTTTCATTACATTTCAAGTATGCCTAATATATGAGTTATTAAAGCTAATAACTTTACATGGTCAGCTTCCAAAATCTTTATCCAAGAGTAAACATCTAGGATGTCATCCCTTCATAATGTTAAGTCATTATTTTGACAAGCAAAAAATAATCCCTTAACTCTTTCGCTAATACTGTCTCCAAAACTGTTTTGTCTACAAAAACTATCTTCGGTAAACTTTGAATAACTTTGTCTGTACTAATCCAAACTTTATGCACACTGAGATGGGGTGTCCTCATACTCTATAGAAGCTTTAGTTAACTACACAAATAAAAATATTGCTCCAGTGGACGTCGCCAACTAAATCTTCATCGGGTGCTCTATCAGGATCACTGTATCCATACTTAGACAATTTCTTCCTTCAACTTGCCATACTTGCATTCCAAATTTTTCGCTCTCAATAGAGATCATATGTTTCCATAATGACAACATCTATGTATCCACATTAGCCAAATTTCCAACAATCTCCCCCTTTGTCATTGGTAGCAACATATGGGAAAATTGGCTAAGTGTGCAAACAAAACTTCAAAGTATTTACACAAAATTGTGGCCAAAAGTTATACAACACATATACAATATTGTACTCCATAGAATAGCTCCCCCTATGAGTATCCTTCCTCAACATATATCCAATTTTCTACTATCTCTCCCCCTTTGACAACAATGACAAAGATAGGGTGCACAAAAATTTCAAAAAAAGCTTTATACCTTGTTAACAGCTATTGCAAAGCCGATAGGCTTGCAACACAGTCACCAAACTCTGACTTCCATGATTCAAAATATTTCTCCCATATCTTCCTGATGGATTCAACAACATTGAGTAGAGTACTCAATCTGTATGCTGCTATCTGACAAGCTTGCAGGGAATTGAAGCTAAACTTCTGAAAAGATGTCTTTGCTGAAAGACACTGCTCAATTTGGTCTTCAACAATTGAGGTATTGATTGAGATGTGCTCTCTCAAGATGTTAATCCTGAGCATCTTTCTATTCTTCTCCTCTACTAACATTATGATTTCATCATTTAACTTCCTTATGTTCTTCTCTACAGAACTTATCTTTACATTTGGGCTTGACAAGGTGTTTGTTTCAGCTGTAATTGCATCTATCTTCTCTCTGATCTTCTTATCTTCTTCAACTGTTAGGATTTCTAATTTTGTGCATTGTATATACAAACTCTTTCCAGTCTCAAAATGTTTCCTCAAATTCTTTATGCATACATCCAAATTACCAATATCATTTCGAATATTTACACTTAAATTTTGTTGCATTTCTGCTTCAAAGTCTTCCTGAACTTTTATTCTAGCAATATCCTTTAAGTTAGAAAATTTAGAGTCAAAAGAGTTTATTACTATTTTATCTTTTTCAAGTGGATCCGATTCAGATACCTTAGTGCTGATCACACTCTCAAGTTTCTCTGTCAAAACTCTAACTTTTCCTTCAAGGTCCTTCACCTTCTTATTCTTTTCAATAATTTTATTAAGAGATGTGATGAACTCAAGCTGATCATCATCTTCAACTTCTTTTCCAAGGTCTTCAAAAATTGAACCAATTTGTCTCTTCTTACTGTCAGGTGCACTAGGGGTAGTGACCTCTGTCAAAATTTGTTTACCTTTAAATTTCTGTTCTGATGGAACCGATTCTGATATTGCTCATGCTTCCACTACCTCTGTATCCTTTTCTAATTCTGTAATCTTCTCTTGCTCTTCTAAAGCCAAATTGTCAACAATGTTTCCTAGATCATGAAATACTGCATCATCTGAGTCTAGTGTCACTTTGGTTCCTTCAATGTCCATTGATTCTTTGCCAATATTGATATGTGAAGAAGATGGAACTTCTTCAATACCAACTTCCTCTGCATGTAGTTCCTCTGATTGCTTCTGCTGAGGGTCTGATTCAACATGCTTTCCTGCAACTATATCTACAAGAACTTGCATTGCTACTTGCTCTGTCTCTTTTTGTACTTCCTCCTTTTTGCCTCCCATTATAAGGATTGTTCTTCTCTTAGTTCTCAATAAAGTTCCAAGAGAATTCAAGAATCTCTTTAAATGATCTTCATCCTCAACTTCACAGAACTGTTTGATTACATGTTTTGTCATCTTTATGTCCTCTTCTTGTGCTCTCTATTTTCTATTCACAAGTCTGTTATACAAATCTTCTGGGATCTTACCATGAATAGTGCTAAGTTTCTTATCTGTCACAATCATATGTGTAATCATTGCATTTTCAAAATTCAATCTGTCAAATGATCCATATAGATCATAGAATTTATTCAACTTAGTGAAGTCTCCATGCTTCAATATATCTTCATTAAATCTTTCAATTCTTGGTTTCCAAGTTTTCTTCTTGATTGAAACTACATCATCATCTTTAATTACTGCTACATTTCTAGGTACACATGGTACAATCACTTTCTGTCTCTTGTCGGGTCCTGTTGCACTCACTTTTACTCTTTTGCTAGGAATAGGAGAAAAAGATTTATCTCCTTCATCTTTTTCAGGTACTTCAACTTTTACCTTTACTACAATAGGAACAATAGGATCTGCACTAGATGCCTCGGGTGAAATTACAAGATTTTCACTTTGCTTCAAGGCTTCTGCAGTCTTCTTAGCTATGTCAAACTCATGACTTGACATACCTGATTCTTTCAGTATTTTCTTCATAGTAGATTCAACTCTCTTACTAGATTGCTTCTTTTCTCTCAAACTTATTGCAGAGTTGAAATTCTCTTCATAGGTTCCAAACCTATTTGCATGACCATCCAACTCACACTTTAACAATCTATTCACATATCCTACTATTTCTGCTTCAGATATTTCATAGCCAAGAGGGTCTATGAATTCCATTCTAGGCTCAACTGCTTCAATGTAGGTGAAATCAGTGTCTACCATAAAACAAATGTCATCTTTATGCTTTTCAAATAAGGATTGAGGAATCCTTGATTTGTTCTTAAGAATATTCTGAAAAGTCTTCAATACAAGCTTCACACTGTCATTAACTTTATCAAAAAGGTGCTTCATGTAGACTGAGTTTATTCTTTCCATTGTGTTCACATTGTCACTCCAATCAACTATGTAAGGAAATCTTCTCAGAATATGGAAAAACATATAGGTTATCAGAGATCAAAACCTAAACTATGTGTACTTAGCCTTCTTAATCTTTTCTAAGTTCTTAAATAACTGAATTTTCAAAATTTCACATAGGTCTACTTGTTTCTTCTCAATACACATAAGATAAGCTACATGAACCATTCCTATAGCCATGTCATCTTCCCTTAAACTACCACAAAATTTAGTTGTTAGGATCTTGCAAAGGTACCTAACATCATCCTGCTTAATCTTACTTATCACAATTCCTCTACCATTATAACTAGATCTAGTGTTGTCTAAAACAATCTTTCTCATGTTATTTTCATTCAGTGGAATCTCTCCAACTTTTGATAATCCAGTTACATCATGAATTAGGTCAGCAGTTATATCAATAACTCTATCCTCCATCCATAATTTCCCATTATGGATTCTACTTAAAATGATCTTGGTACATTCCTCATCATTAAATTCATACTTCATGGAATATTTGATAATTTCATTATTCTCTAGGTGCCCATAAGCTGGTTTAACTGACATGTCTTGATTGTATAATTTCCTGTAATCATCACTAAAATCTACATCTCCCAAAGTTTCAAACTTGCAACCTAAATATCCTTTAACATTCTCAATGTGCAATACTCTGTCTGGTACGGATGATAGTGCTAGTCTGTCATCAATTTCAGTTGGGTCTACTGGTTCTCTCTTAATCTTAGGTCTATTCTTATCCTTAACATTATGAACCATAGAAATATCCATCTCATCAACTAATTAATAATCAAAAAATACCTCAACTTTGCAAATCTAGGGTTTCGGTATGATCGTCGTTGCAAACTGCTTCCAAACTTCTTCAAATCATCCTCAACTCACTTTTTCTTCTTTCAAATCTCTTTTCAACCACTTTTAAATCATGATAACTTCAATTTAGACCTTATAACACTTCACATTAACTCGATTTGACATCACATTCATTCATTTTGCTGCTAAAACCTCAAAAAGTTGATTATGCAAACCTGCAACCATAAAACTTTCTGCGACCTCGCAAAACACAATATTTTCTTTTGCGCACTTAACCATAGCATTAGTACAACATAATAAACCTATATTTAACTGTGAAAAACTTAACTCATTCAAATTCCTAATCCACACTAATCCTAAGTCCTAAACTATAGAAACTTACATAATTTAAGTACTTAAAGAAGGGTCAGGTAAAGATTCATCCTTACCATTAGTTACATTACCTTCTTGACTACTTTCAGTGCTGACTATACCTTCTTGATCTATGCCTTTATCAAATTTTACTTCATCTTTATTGCTACAGCAACCTTTCTCTTTGTTTCCTGCATTTTCATTCCTTCTTGCATTGTTCCTAGGGTTAGGGTTATGATGATAACCTCCATTGTTCATTCTGCAAATCTTGTTGAGTGTCCAAACTTGTTGCATATCTAACAAATGATTCCATTGTTTCCAAATCTCTGTCCTTGCTGGTTAATCTATGACCTGCAATTTCTAGCAATATGTCCTACTTTGTTGCATCTAAAACATACTACCACTTTTCTTTGATTCATTTCTTCAATAGATTTCTTATCTGCATTGTTAGTATTCCCAATCATTCTATCATAATTATTCAAAATTACTTTGGTCTTCTACATTCGTTAGCTCTGTGTCCAAAACTATGACAATTATAATAATGTCCATTAAGAGGTTTAAATTGCTTACCTATGCAATCTCTCTTCATGTGCCCAATAGTATTACAAGCAAAACATCTACCTTTGAATTCTCTTTGCATACCTTTAGATGATTCTTCCTATTTTGATTCTTCTTGCTTTGATTCTTCTTTCTCTCTAGGTGGTTCTTCTTTAGGTGGATCTTCCAATGTGTTCTCATCTAGCTTTATTTCCTCCACACTTTCAGATGTCTTCAGATCTGGCTTCTTACTTTCATGGATTGTTCTAAACATACTAAATCCAAATCTAGTCCTATCAAAGAATGGTTCTTCAAAAGAAATTTGTTTTCCAGTCTTATCATTATTTGAATATAGCCTTTCAAGTTGTTGTTTAGATTGAGTTAATTCTCCTTTCACAATTCTATTATACTTCTCAAGTTCCACATACTGTACTTTTACTTTTTCAAATTCAGATGTTTCCTTTTCAAGTCTTGACCTCAGATCTTCATTCTCAATTTTCAATTTTTCATTATCAGATCTCAAATTTCCATCTTTCATACTAAGCTTCAGATTTACTATCTTCAACTCATGCTTAAGGATCTCATTTTCTTTTTCTAATTCATCACAATCTTCAACAAGCATATCAAATTTCTTTTCAGATTTCAGATCTTCAATCTTACCTTTTAATTTGTCAATAGCATTCTTTGCATCTTCATATTTTCTTCTTAAGGAGTTTCTTTCATTAATAAGCATATCAATCTATTCAAGAGCTTCTTCAAGATTCTTCTGAAGTTGATCCATATCCATAGAGATCTTACTCAAGCTGCTAAGCTTTCCTTGAATGTTCCTTCTCCGAGTAACTGTGCTCTGATACCAATTGTTAGAAATAGGAAATATTGACAGGGGGGGTGAATCAGTATTTCACAAAGTTTTTCTCTTGCCCACTTATGGATATAATAGATTACTTTAGTGCATACAAAGATTATCAAGCTGATTAACAAACATAGCAGTAAATAGAAAGAACTCATAACACATGATATGTTCTTGAGGAAACCCTGGTGGGGATGGTACCCACAAAGATCACTAATAAAAAGTATCTTGTTAGGGATATTGGACCCTGTTAGGAGTCAATTTACAATATATAGTAGATCTATCCTGGTTAAAGGACTTTAGGCCTTGTTAGAAGCCTTAACCCTGTTAGGAGTTAGATTACAAAACCTGATCACCAGCTGAGCTCACTACCCAAATAGGTAATACAAAGTGTTTCTGACTATAATTTGGTACTTCTTACAACTTCTCATCAATAGCCTTTGCTGCTATCACAATATACAACTATCACAAGTTATCTTTTCTTTTTTTTTTACATATCACATATCTTTTTCATTACATTTCAAGTATGCCTAATATATGAGTTATTAAAGCTAATAAATTTACATGGTCAGCTTCCAAAATATTTATCCAAGAGTAAAAATCTAGGATTTCATCCCTTCATAATGTTAAGTCATTATTTTGACAAGCCAAAAATAATCCCTTAACTCTTTCGCTAATATTGTCTCCAAAACTGTTCTGTCTGCAAAAATTGTCTTCGGTAAACTTTGAATAACTTTGGCCATACTGCTCCAAAATTTATGCACACTAAGATGGGGTATCCTCATACTTTTTAGAAGCTTTAGTTAACTATGCAAACAAAAATATTGCTCCAGTGGATGTCGCCCACTAAATCTTCATCGGGTGCTCTGTCAGATCATTGTATCCATACTTAGACAATTTCTTCCTTCAACTTGCCATACTTGCATTCCAGATTTTGCGCTCTCAATAGAGATCATATGTTTCCATAATGACAACATCTATGCATCCACATTAGCCAAATTTCCAACAAAAACTACCTTCACATGTGCATGGGGTACCTTTTGTTGGAATGTCATGTCGTTCGGCCTTAAAAATGCTGGTGCTACCTATCAACGGGCCATGACATCTATTTTCCATGACATGATGCATCAAACAATGGAAGATTATGTTGATGACACCCTAGAAAAATCTATGATGAGATCAGAACACCTGAGTGATTTGAGCAAGATATTAGACAGAATGGAGAAGTTCAGCCTTAGATTGAATCCTAAGAAGTGTGCTTTTGGCGTCACTTCTGGAAAGCTTCTAGGATATATTGTTTCAAAGAAGGGCATTGAAGTGGATCTTGCAAAGGTAAATCTATAATGGAGATGCAACCTCCTAAGAACATTAGTCAAATGAGAACATTACAAGGAAGAGTGCAATCTATCAGACGCTTCATATCTCAGTTGGTGGATATATCATAGCCTTTCACCAAGACCGTACATAAAGGTGTGATATTCACATGGAATGAAGAATGCGCTAAAAAATTCAATCATATCAAATAATACTTATCCAATCCTCCAATTATGATCCCTCCTATTCACTAGAATCCTTTGATACTATATGTCTCCACAACTGATACATCACTGGGGGCATTATTGGCTTAGCATGATGAAAACAAAAAGGAAAGAGCCATATACTAAATCAGTAGAACTTTAGTGGCTTATGAGAAGAACTACTCTATGATTGAAAAAGCATATCTAGTTGTGATCTTTGCATCACAAAAACTAAGACATTACATGTTAGCTCATACCACTCATTTGGTAGCTAAAATTGATCCATTGAAGTACCTACTAAGCAAAGCTTCCCTAACAGGTAGATTAGCTAAATGGGTCATGCTCTTAAGTGAATTTGACATGGAATATGTTGAAAGAAAGGCTATTAAAGGTCAAGTTATTGCTAATCAATTGGTGCATGCACCTTTATTTGATGATACACCAATGCAAATGGAATTTCTAGATTCCTCTATCATGGATCTCTCTTCTAGAGAATGGAAATTATTCTTTGATGGATCCTATACATAGAATGTATCTGGAGTAGGCATATTGTTCATAACTCCTCAAGGATACTCAATCCCTAAAGCATTCAGAATAAAGTTTCCTTGCAAAAATAATATTTTTGAATATGAAGCCCTTCTTAATGGCATGAAGATAGCAATTGAGTGGAGAATTGCAGAGATACACATTCATGGAGACTCACAACTTGTAATCCATCAAGTCAATGATGTGTACCAAACAAATGATGAAAAACTCATTCCATACAAAAGAATGGTAGATGATCTAAAGAAGTATTCCATATCTATCACATTTGAGAAAATTCCTAGAACAGAGAACAAGGTTGTCGATGCAATGGCAACACTATCTACTCTACTACAGTAGCTTGAACATGAGCTACACTACGAGTTCCTAGTGGAAGGACTATCTTATCCTGGATATGATTCCCCCGACACCCACATGATCTACACTATTGTAGGTCATGATTCATCTAGATACAAAAACATATTCTCCTATCTCCAAAACCAAATCCTTCCTGATTCCTTTAACCGGTATGTTAGTGTTTGAACCTGCAGATTAGTCAATTACTCAAATAATCCCAATGGCTATAACCTAGCAAGTTACAAACTACTAAGGTATTAAGGTTAAGACCTTCTTCACTTTGAGTAATATATACTCAGGCGGGTGTACCTCTATCAATTCAATGTTCAACTAAGCTCTGAATAGAGAACTTGCTCCTTCACTGCTTTGTTACTGCCTTCAAAATTCAACTCAATAAGTTGCTAAAACTCTGAGTATAACCCAAATTATCCTGATACACAACATCATGATGTGGACTATATAAACAGCAACACAAAACAATGGTTTAAGGATATTCATCCTTCTTCCTTTTAGAGTTAAACTCAGGGAAAGGTTAACCTCATTTATTGCTTCTTCAAAGCATTGAAATACATATTTATGAACTTGTCATAAAATGACTCAAGTCTGGAAATTATGCATATAAAGTAAAATTTCAGTCAATTATATCTTGGATGGTAAACCAATGTAAATGGATCTAAAACCAGTCCCTTATCCACTGGGCATCAGAGTCAAACTCTACCTTCACATATATCTATTAAAACAAATACAATGAAACTCAAATGATATGCCTAACATATCATTTTTCCCATTCCTACACCTGTCATCAAATCCACATATAGATATTTAATTCCCAGAGACCTCCCCTAAGATTTTACTCTTTCCTTGAAAGAAACTTAAGCTCAACCCCTACATTCACCTTGTGAAAGATGTACTTAAACTGCCTTACAATCTAAATACATAAGAAAACTAAAACACTCCACATATAAAGACAATCAAATGATAGTAACAAAGCTCCAGTGTATTGTATTAATTGATCAAATGCATTGATACAGTCTTCCTTGATTTCAAGAAAATAAGGTTCTATATTCCGGACCTCTCCTTTACAAAAAACATTTTCCAACCCTTAAGAATGAGCAAGAATTCCTATATATACTGATCAGCCATCCTAGAATCCTTGAAAGGATGCAACAAGCTTCAGACGGATATCAAAAGATCTTGTACTAAAAACAAAAGACAGTACAAATAGAAAGAAAGAAGACAAAAATAGTAAGGCACACTTTCAATTGTCCTTAACAACTTTCACAGGTGGCCCCTTTGTCTGTAGATACTTCAGAGCAGTTACTAAATTTCTTACATGAATGATGACCACCATTACAGGCTAACCTACATCATCCTTTGTCTCGACATGCTCTCCCTCATATTCTGGATCAGGGGCCAACTGCATCTTACTCATCTTCTTCTTCTGAAAGGACAAAAAGCTAGAGTGGATATTTTCTTGTTACCATTTTCCAAACTGTTTGCCCTCTGCCACATGTTACATAAATGCTTGTTTCTTTAAAGAGCTGGGGTGGTGGCATCTATTGCATCCTCAGACGATGTGTCTTCTTCTCTACTTTCTTCTGACAAAAGTGTTGTTTCCCAAACTGAAAAAATATCCTCAGTAGGCCAATCAAAAGCTAGAATTTCATCCCTTTTCGGTAAGATTTTCTTCCATTTGGTCACTACTAGATGTACTTCAGTCATTACCTTGGTAAAATGTACCCTAGCATCCTGTAGCATTTCCATTGTTTGTACAAAAGGAAGAGTATCCTCAGTGTGTATAGCATCTTCTATTTTGGTCAACATTTTATGTTCAATTTGCTCAAACCATTTTCCCTTTTCTTTTATTGTTCCATCTGATCTAACTAGACCAGGAAATATCTGGAAATCACTTTGAAAATATCTCACCCTTAGAAGAGCTACCTTCCTTTTGACCTCCTCTCTTTCTACTTCAAAATCTAGGAGGGCCTTAACAATTTTGTAAGTACTAGCTAATTCGGGGTACTTGGAATCATGGTCTTTAATTGATCCAATTAAAGTTTTCAAAATATTCTCCCTAGGTACCCATGTATCCAAAATTTGGCCTACTGTATTCTCTTCTTTATCAAAAGAAAGCAAAATGTCAGACAATTGCTCTGCACACTTATAAATTTCTTTGGGTTTGACATTTCTAACAAGATGATGAATAGTATCTTGTACTCTTTTCTCAAACCTTTTCTGTCCTTTCATCTCTGCATCATCACCACTTAGGGAAGGGGGAAGAGGAGACATAGGAAACTCAATGATGGGACTTGATGAGGAAGGACCAGCAGCAGAGGAAGAAATTTGCAATTGTTGTTGTATATGGACTGGACTTCCTTCACCCAACCTTTTCCTTAAGTCATCAATTATTTTGTCCTTTTCAAACATTCTTTGTCTCAGCTCTTCATATGCCCTCATTATTTCTTCAAATTTTCTTGTTAACTCCTCTTTCTCTTTAGCTTCCCTTTCAACCACCTTCTCTGCAAGATGAGCTGTTGCTACAACCATTTTTGATGCTTCTATTGCTGAAGTATCCATTACTCTCTTGACTATAAGACCACCGGAAACATTATCTTTAATCAATTGCTTTCCTTTATTTTTCTCATCCCTTTTCAGTGACCATATAACCAAAGCTTGATGGTCATTGTTGAATGCAACTCCTTTGACAGCCTGCTCTACCTCTTCCTTGGTTTGGTATGCAGGTGTAACTTGTTTTCTGATTGCATCAAGGACAATTGCATCAGCTATATCCCATTCAAGGAGGACTAATACTCCTGCATTCTTTACCATTATTCTTCCCTGTTCTGGAGTAATCTTTTCAAAATTATCTATCATTTCCTTCCTGGTTTCATCTTCAATAACCTTAATATCAACATTAGGGTTTTCTTTATGTTTCCTCTCACAGGTTTCTTCAAATTTATTGATATTCATCTTCCATAAAAATTGCAAAAAGGCCCTGGATTTCACAAAAGCATCATCAGCCAAAAATTCTTCACATGCTAACTTGATGATGGGATCCAACTCTGTTCCTGCAAGTTGCTCTGCTGTTAAGCCTAATTCAGGCTCTTTTGGTTGCTTAGGAATTCCTTCATTTATTTCATCACGAGTCATGAATATTTGACCCAGAGATCCCATTTGTTGCACTTGCTCTATGATTTCTCGATCATCTTTAATACTTAAAGGTGATTGTGAAGGAGAGTATTGATCCTCTGGATCCTGTGGCCTCTCCTCTATCCTCTGTTTCTTTGTGGGAGGTGAAAAATCCAAGATGTCCTCATCTGGCTGATCTTGTGTTAAATCTATAATTTCCTTACCTTGCTTTGATGAAGAAGGGATATCTGCCTTTTCTTTCCTCTGCTCTTTTATTTCAGATTCAGGGACAACTATACCATAGCCAGTCTTTTCTTGCACCATATACTTTCCAGGAGGCAAAATCTTTGTAAATACATTTTTTCCCAACAATGCCTTAGCCTTCTCAGGGTTTTCCTCCATGGCTCTTCTCTTCTTTTCTTCCAGAGTTTTAAAAATATCTTGGAAACAACCCATTAGAGTGTCTATTCTCTTCCCCATAGGACTTATACTACCTATAGGGTCATATGTAGGATCAAATTGTTTTACAAAATCAAAATTTTTCTTATACACTAACCACTTTTCCTTCCTAACTTCTTGATCTTGTAATCCTGGGGTATTCCTGATGATGTCTTCAGGGAAATTGAAAATGTGGTTCACTGCTGAACATCTGACCTTTCTTCTGAACATATCATTGTAAAAGCCCTCTGGGTCTATTGTCCTAGCAATTGTAGTAGTCAAATGATAAGGCTCCAAGACCTTGTGCATATTGAGCCATCCACCTTTTGTGATTATAAATTGATGGGCAATTGTGATATTTGGGAACAGAGTTCCTCTACCCTTAGCAATACTATTTTCCTCAATGTCCCCCAATTGCCTGAAAAATTTTGCAATACCAATCTTGAGAGGAACTTGGAAAGGCAAAATAAAAGGAGTTCCTTTATAGCCATATAATCTAATAACAGTTGAATAAGGATAGAAAATAAAATCACCCCAATTATGCACAATGTTGAGGTCCTTTGCAAATTGGAGTGGCCTGACAATTTCAGCTAGGGCAGCAAGGACTCTAGGACTGTCATGCACAAAGAATAATTTTAATCTTGCTGCAAAATACTTGTTAAATTGTATGTAATTGCTATCCTTTCTGTCCCATGTCATGTTTGAATTCCACAACTGTAGGGGCATATCTTCTCCATTTCTCTGCTTAGATAGTTCCATTTCCTTTTCAAAATAATCAGAACCTTTAAACAAAAACATGTACATCATAAAAGAGTACCAGCAGAAGGATCTACTAACTTTACCCTTTTGAATCCCTATTAATCCATCATGGATTAAATCAGCAATGACAGGGGCATAATCAAAAGTAACTGACAAATGTGGGTGCAACACCTGGATTACCATATACATCAAGTGTTGTGGCATTTTCTCACTTGCATCTTCCCCAAGAATTTGACACAAAGACCAGTAAGCACCTCTTGCCAAAACATCAAAATACTCCGTTTTAAATGGCTCCTATGCACCTAATCCTGTATCAATCATTCTCCCAATTCGGGTACAAAAATCCTTTACCAGGCCAATTAAAAAGACATGCTTTTGTGCCTCATAAACCTCGCCTAATTCTTTGAAATCAATCGGCTCCAAGATAGGTGAAGGGTCTTTTAATTTGAAAACAGTTCTAATTTCATCAGCTGAAATTGTTAACAGTTTTTTCCCTCTAACACCTCTAATCTCTTTTGTGATAGGGTCATAATTCTTAGCAATTTCAGTCATTAAATCTGCATCCATAAAAACTCCTAGCACTACAAGCTTACCCAAGTCATTTTCCCATATGTTACAAGCAGGAACAGGAGTATTTCTTTGACTAAATCCAACTGTAAATAATGTGAGCCCAGTAAAGTCAGAAACACCACTTGCATTAAGAAAACCGACCGTAGCATCCTTAATGTAATTTCCTATGTCATACAACCCGTCTGCCACTTTCACCCTAGGCTCTCTTGGTGTTAGTTGTTTCACACTGGTCAAATTTACTTTTGAACTAGGAAACATTTGTAACAAATCTTCATGAAGACCCCTTTTCAAATAATCAGTTTCACCAGAGAGCTCTTTTCTTGGTGGCATTTTGGGATTTGAAACTTTTAACGTACTTCAATGCAAAAGAAAAATGGTGACAAAGCAACTCTTTTTAATCAAACAAGAAAGCACAGAAGTAACCAACCTTGTTTTATCAACCCAAGAACATGAGAATTAATTTCTGCAACTCAATTCGCCGAGCTCTCTACAAATCTCTATCTTTACAGTTCTCTGAGTGAAACTAGATTCTAAAATATTTGCAATCACTTCACAATTATCTCGACACTTTACCTCGCATGATTTAGTCATTAATTCTATGGGAGATGAAACTATTGCTAGCCTGGACTTGCCACCCACTTCACCTTCAATTTGAAATCTGGCCGTAGATTTTTCTTGACAAACGATCGTATAATTTAGTCGCATGGTCGCATAGGCTTATTGGAGGTTAACACGACCATGCGACTAGCCTCCAAACTTTATCCGCTAGCATTCAAAGTTAAGCACGAAGCTCAGTCGTATGGTCGCATAAGCTTGTTGGAGGCTTATGCGATCATGCGACTATGTTTTAAAACACCGCCAGCCTTTAAGAAACTGCCAGCCTTTAAGAAACCGCCAGCCATTAAAATACTATTGTCTGAGCACCTTCACCCATGGTCCCACCACTTGCCGCTTCATTAATCGCAAGATTAAGACTTAGTCACATAGTCGCATAAGGCTTTAACAAGCCTATGCGACCATACGACAAGACTTTAAAACACCGCCATTTTGCAAAATTTCTAAGCACCAAGGACATAGGATAAAATAATTAAATCAATGGGCTTCTTGACTCAAAGAAAAGGATATTTAAAGCACATGCTCTCAACATGAACTTAAGTGAACTTTCAAAAAGTAACCTTCAAATAGAAAGCTAAGAGGACGGCTTAGGGCTTATTTAAAAATGGCCAAGTTTTAGGGTTTTATATTTTGAAGAATTTGTGCCTTCTCAAAAACAAGACCTAAGACAAGAAATTCTAACAAGTTTGTGACAAAATTTTGAAAACATTCTGACACCTATAACCACAAGATTAGAAAAAGGAAGCAAGAACTGAAAGTTGGACAAGAAATTTAGAAAATTAAGAAGATACCCAACAGGGTATGTGAAAAGAAGCCTTATCCACACTACATTTTGGTATGCCATCATTGGTAATGATTTGTACAAATGAGGTCTAGATGGTATGTACATGAAGAGTCTCAATGTGCATTAGAGGAACTCCATGAAGGTATATGTGGGTCACACTCAAACGGTTTAACACTAGCTCAAAAACTTATTAGGGCTCGGTACTATTGGCCGACAATGGAGAAAGAGGCTATTACATTTGCTAAGAATTGTCAAAAGTGTCAAATACATGGTAATTTGATTCACACACCAGGGAGAGATCTAATTCCATTTACTACACAATGACCTTTTCAGCAATGGGCTTTTGATCTTATAGGTGTTATCCATTCACACTCTTCTAATGGACATACCCATATAATCATAGCTACAGATTATTTTATAAAATGGGTAGAAGCAGTTCCTTTGACACAAGAAACTAGAAAACAAATATCTATGTTCATTCTGAACTACATCATATGTCGGTATGGTATTCCCCATTCCATAGTCATAGATAATGGTGGACAATTCAAGAACAAAGACTTAGATGATCTATGTGCTAAATTCAAGATTACACAACATTGGTCATCTATCTACTATCCTCAAGGGAATGGACAAGAAGAGGCTTCAAACAAGAATTTGTTAAAAATATTGCACCGTACAGTTAATAAAATAGGAAGATATTGGCATCTCATGATCAATCCATCTCTTTGGGCCTACAAAACAAGTATCAGAATACCCACTGGGGGGCTACTCCTTTCTCTTTAGTTTATGGGTCTGAAGCGGTACTGCCTATTAAGGTGGAAATCCCATCACTAAGAATCAAAATGCATGGTCTAGTGACTGATGGTGACTAAAAACTATCTAGGTTGCAAGAACTTGAACTACTAGATGAGCACATACAAGCAACATATGATCATCTCAGAGGATATCAAAAGAGAATATCTAGAGGCTACAACAAGAAAGTTAGACATAGAGAATTTCAGGTCTGTGATCTAGTCTTGAGAGAGAATCCAAAAAATCAATCACATAAAGAGTACAAGGGGAATTTTGAACCCAACTGGCTGGGTCCCTTTGTAATCATTTCTAATTTTAGCTCTGGAGCCTATCAAATCTCAATGACTGAAGGAGAATAGCTCCGAGAACCAATCAATGTTCTCCATCTAAAGAAATTATATGCCTAAGGCATTCATTCTATGGTAAAATGTCCTAAAAAAATCTTTAAAATTGGAAAAAGTCTTGAAAAAATGAACATCTTGGTGAAAAACTAGCAATAGGCACCTTGATGATTCACAAAAAAATTGAAAAATATCAAAAGTACAAAAAAATTGGAAAAATGAAAAAAAAAATGAGAAAAAGAAAAAGTGCCTTGGTGAAAACCTAGAAACAGGCGCCTTGGTAGCAAAAATAGAATCTCTGCCAAGATGGTGAAAATCTGGCAAACGGGTGCCACTTGTTCAAAATGCTCCATCTATCAATGCAATCTTGGTCTTTCCCATCTTTTAGTCTTTCTTTAGTTTGTACATATCTCTTGGTTTGTTCCTGCATTCCTATTTTCAATAAGCTAATTTGTGCACCAATCAGGAAAAGTGTCTGTATCATATCAATTCTTAACACTTGGGGGCAATCAATGTCATATCCTATGGTCTCCTATATACCTCAGATGAGTCATATCCAGTCAAGGTCCTTTGATTCTTTATCTAAGTTAGTCAATCTATCTCCTCTCCAGAAAGGATTTTGCATCTACAACAACACAATCATACACAAACTTCAACACAAAATGAAAATAATCTATACTTCACATGCTTTTATCTCCTTGAATGCTTACTGATTCACATTGAGATTTTTGCATATTATGTTCCCTTGAGCTCTTCGATGATGTCCTTTATAGGATTTAGAGAGTGATGACTAGGGCATAATCTTTTCTTTGTCCTCTACTTGTATGTGAAAATCTAACAACTTTGGAAATTTTGGATTGAAATGGTGTCCATCTGTAAGAGCCTCTATCTCGAATTAGATGGCCATGAGTACCTCGACCATTGATACCTAGAAAAATTCAAGGAAGTTTGATATAACTATTGTCTTTTTGAGTACATTCTTTCTTCTACTATGAAACACAATCTTACCTAAGGATGTGAATGATAAAGGGTCACTAAGGGTAATTCACATTGGATTTAGAATCATCTCTTGACTACTTGACGTGTTTGTAATGCAAGACATATTCAGTTCATCACGACATCTATGTTTTGATGCTTATACAAATTGCTATATCAAAATGGACATGATATTTAGGTCATCCTGGAACTTATGCGTTGATGCTTATATCTAATCTGACATTCCAAAAACAAAATCAATATTCATATGTCCACGGTTGTCTAGCCACTGGGTGTTGTATTGATTCTTGAGCATAAAAATTGATATTCATATGTCTATGGTTTCTACCTAGTGGGCATTGTATTGATTTATCTGGTTACCTAAAAATTCAATGATGACAAATGACTGATACATGATCAGTGACTAGCTCCTAAGTCTTAGGTTTGCATATCATTTTGCATATCATTTTTGAACTTTTTGATGTTTGCATTATCTCACAATGGCTGAATAGAACTTCAAAGCTTAAAGGATTCTTCAAACATCTATCCTAATCAAACAAGAGTTGAAAGCTAACACAAAGGTCTATTCATTGGAAGTGCAAGTAGTCACCCTCTAGGGTTACACATCCTTTCGACATAAGACTGAGTACTTGTCTTCATCACCTAAAAACTTATCATTTGTATCATGGCATTTACATTTCATATCACATTTACATTTCATTGCATATTCATAAATCATACATACATCTTTCCATAATCAAACACATATGCATCATATCCAAATATTTGAAAGAAAATCATTGCATAGCATTAATCCATACATACATTCTACACTACTCTTAAGCATAAGCATCACATGATATCATCATAAATCAAGAACATGACAAGTACAAATGAAGTCACAACCCAAAATATCGATCTCATATATATCATATAAATCAAAATAGCCAGGGGTGCACTACTGACACAATGTACAAAAGAATGAGCTCCTAAGAGCTATCAAAGTCAGAAAAATATCACATATCAAAAGATCAAAAGTATCAGTGGAACAAAATAGATCAGCTGTCAGCTTGATCCTCTACATCTGGTGGCGGAGGAGGTGGTGCATCTGGTACTGCCTCTGCTCTGGGTGCCCTAGCTCCCTCTAATGCTATCATGTACTGAGAGTACATAGGAACTCTCTAGGCAATAGGTACCACAACATAATAAGCAGATACATAATAAGCCTCTTGTGAGGTCTGATGAATCACCTCTGTCTGCAATCTCCTCACCTCCTCACACAGCTCTATCCACTATCTATTTGCCTCTAGGAATCGCTCCTCCCATTGAGCGCTACGTACCTTTAGGTCCCTAACCTATAATCGAAGGCATCTGACTATCTCCTATGGAGTCATAGGCATAGTAGGATCTACATCTACTACTGGCATGTCTGTATCTGGGGCTGGCTACTCTTCCTGACCTACAGTCTCTACTCTCTATGCCTTACAGTGTTTGACCTCAGCACCTAAATCAAATGAGGCATCACCCTCCACAAGATCTGTATCCATGGCCCCAACACACTGCTCCACTACTAGTACCTCCTCAGCTATACCAACACTTCCCAAAGTACCACTCTCTCCCCTAGTTTGTCTATGACCACCTGTGGATCTATTTGTTGTGGTACTAGTAGGGCGAGGAGGTCTCATCTGTCCCACTAGTATCTAGGGAGGATCCATCACTCTCGGTCTCAGAGGTGTAGGGTGTATCACCTATACCTGTGGTCTTAGACCCTATCTAACTAGAGCACTAGTCACATCCATAGCCTCCTCCATGAAGGATATCAACTCTGTAGGATCAAAAAATCTATGAATGGGATGATCAGTAAGCCATGATATAAAGCCATTTGTAACTCTGACATCTATAACCTGTGGAAGGTAGTCCTAGTCTCTACCTATAATACTACTATACTCCTATGAACATAAAGAATATGTGAACCAGGCTGTCCATCCAAGTTTGATCTCATGAACTATGCGAGCATAAGTGGCGTAATCCTCTGGTGCATCCTGCACTCATCCATACTGGTGCCAAACTCTAGTAATCAGAAATCCCTCCTAGGTAGAAGGCAATCAACCAATTAGCACATGACTTTGAAAAAAGTAACTAAACTACTCTCATGCTGTGGTCTAGGCCTCAATATCCAAGTATGGTCTCCATCAAACAAATGTCATATCATCAAGGCATCACCTCCAGTACTTAGGATGACCCATGCAAACCTGTGTAACATAACTTGAATAAGTATATATAACTGGCTCCTGTGGCTGCTGCTGCAACTGACAAACAGGTCTCAATACTGGGATGTGCTCCCAGGCCCATATCTGTAAAACCAAGGCTCCAAAAGCAAATGACCTACTATCTTGATACAAGATCTTATGTATCTTTGAAAATATATGGGCCAAAAGGCACTGACCCCAAGAAAGCTCAGGATTAGTCACCATCAATCGTGTCACTATCAGGGCCCAGCCCACCAAAAGATCATTCTACTGACGGTCAGACATGATAATCCTGCTGATCATCTCGGCAATAATGCACTCCAAGTGGTGCATTTGTCCATATCTCTACACCAGGGTCTCCCAAGAAATTGATCCCATCAACTGTGTATTGTCTCTAAAAAGATGTCTAAAAGCATGAAGATATGTGTCCTCGGAACTCACATACTCAGGCTGCTGGCTAGTGTGGAATGAGATATGCAAAATTTGATACACATCCTCTAGAGTCACAGTGAACTCTCTAGTGGGTAGGTGAAAGGTCTATGTCTCTGAATGAAATCTCTTAATCAAAGTAGTCAACAGTCCATGGTTTACCCTAATCTTGGGTAACCGGATAAGATACTCAAAACCACATGTAGCAAGGTGAACTCTCATCGGATCAGGAAGGGACACGCATAATCTATGTGTCACTGGATGGGAGATCCAGACATGCACATCTAGAAATCAGACCTACACACCATAGAAATAGGGAATCCTATCAATAATTTGGTTACAAAATAGGGTACAAGTGTAGAAATTGAATATTTTACTATGTCAGAAGGTAGATTAAAAGCTCAGTAATTAGGCCACAAGATTGGAAAATTTAAAATTTGGACCCAAAATGGAGTTTTACACATGTTGTTTTCCAAATGACACTTCAGACTGGCATGGAAAGTCATACGACTTTCTACACGATATCATACGACAAATCATAGTCATATGACACTCTAAGGTTTCCCGTACGACAGAGGAGGGACCTAATGAAACATTGTACGACTCTTGGGTCCCTCTCATACAAGTCTTGGGGGGTCATGAAACAACAACCTATCTACAATTCAAAATTTGTATGAGCCCCTACCAAGAGTCGTACGAGTTTACATACATGAAAATTTAAAAATTGAAAAGTGTACGAAAAATTGATAAAAATGCTATAAATCATGGAAAAATTGACTTTTCAAAGAAGTACAGAGCTCCACCTACCGGATGCCCATACTGTCGAGGTCTCTGGTGTCTTTGATTGTGCTCAAATCAGTGTGAACTCATAGGTACCTTTGGTTCTACCATTTTCTCACTCAGAGGGCTCCACAAAGTTTTCAAAGTCAAAGGTGAATAATGAAATGAAAATGACCCTTCCAGCCTTTATATAGCTTTTGACCTAATTTTTAAAAGTGCTCTTTTTTCCACAAAAATTGTACCCCTAGCTAATTTCGACGTTTTGAATCCATTTTCGGGATCAAAATCAAAATCTAAGATCATTTACTATGTCAAAATTGTGATTTAAAATTTTGGACCTACGAAGGCCGACTGCTTACATTATCGACCTTCTAATCATCATAGAAATCTAGAATTCAACTTAATTGATTACCTCACATCAAACTATCAAAATTTAACTTGGTCAACCATGGTCAACTCATGGTAAAACCTAGTCAAACTTGGTCTTCAGGACCTCTAAATGATGCAGAATGCATTCTCAAACGTGTATAACCACTTCTCAAATCAATTAACATGCTTCTAAACTATAACACTGACTTTTCTTGTCAAATTTCAATTTTTATCCCCAAGGGGGCATGCTATCGCATATCATTCAAAGTCTGTAATTGAATCTTTCTTTTAGTGATCAAGACAAAAACCACGTCTACTCGCTAATTCATCAAAAGACCTCATCGCTTGGGGCAAATCTATCATCGCTTGGGGCATCTCATATTCATCAAGATCCATATTAATCTGGTATCCTAAACTGTATCAACTTTTCAAACCATCGGTTCATTAGTGTTATTTCCTTGGTTCTTCATAACTGAAGGGTTCAGATGTGATACCTATATGATTCATACAAAGACATTCAGGTCTAGAATCGGTCACTCACTTCTTCGTAATCATAAGGTTCAGAATCAGGTGTTTGATACTTTTTCGTAATCATCAGTTCATTGTTGATACAGTTGACATCATCACGATTCTTGGTCGGTCAAGACTTGAATCGGCTTTTCCAATCTTTTAATCGATTTCTATCTCGAAATCAGTTCATCTTTCAAATCAACATCTTTATCATACACAGACTATCTTTGAACCACTGCACTTCGCACAGTAATTCAAAGAGGGGCAAAATGTAATACCCCAAAAATGGGCTATAGGTTCATTAACCTCCTATATCAACAATTTGAACGAAATCAACATCGAAGTCCTAACTTAGGGCACATCTAAACATCAAAAACTCTAATTGATTATCCAAATTCTGCATCAGGGAATATTCCTAGAAATATTCCTAATTTATCAAAATTATCTTTAATTTAATGATTATTTGGCGATAAATCATATTTATCCTAAAGTTAATTAATTGAATATGTTGAATATTTGATTAATTAATTTAATTCTACCACTTAATTATTTAATTTAATTTAATTATATTTATTCCTAATTATTATTATTTAAATTTGACAATAAATCAAAATTCCTATCATTAATTGATTAAATTCTTATTTAATTAATTAAAGCAAGTTGTCATATTTAATAATATTATTTTTGAATAAAGTTTGATTTAATAATTGATTAACCAATAAATCAATTATTATTTTTAAATTCAAAAATCAGTTAAGTTGAGGAAAAATTATTTTATTTATTTAATTAATTCATAATTAATTATGCACATTCAAAGAAAAGTTAAACTTTGAATCAGAAAATCAATTCTATTTGTTCTAAAATTAAACTCAACTCTCTTTTGAGTTGAAAGTTGATCTCAACTTCTGATTCGAGTTAAAAGTTGTTTTTGCATGATTTTATGAATTAATTATTTCTAAATTCTTGTTAACTCAAAAATTAACCTGAGTTCATCAAGAGTGATTTATGACTTTTTCCATGCACCCTCAAGTCATGGATTTCTATAAAATTAATGCTTAGCTCTTCATAATGAATCTCACGATTGCACAAATTCACATACTTACACTACCAAATTGTCAATCCACAATCGATAGAATTTGCACAATCACGCTGGCGAATTGACATCGGAAGAATCGAAGCTTCCTGCGAATCAACAACTGTTGTGAGATCAATTTTTTTTTCAATTCATTTTAGTTTCATATTTCATATCATTGTTAGATTAATTTTCCATATCATTTTCATCTTAGATTTTAGTTTGCATCAATAGCTTCATTCATATTTTGCATTCAAATCCTTCGTTCAGGTTTCGTCAAGGTCACTGATCTCGGTCTAATCTGAGAATTATAGACTTGCACCTACTAGAAGGCAGTAAATCACCTGGTTATCTTAGCTTTCAATTACTTGCATGATTTTGATTTTTGCTAACCTCTAATGTTTTATTGAAGTGTTGTGTCCACAGCTAGGTACAAATTTCACACAGACACTTTCTTTTTTGTAGTCTGGTGGATATCTTGATTGTTTCAGGTCCTGGGATCTCTTCCCTTTGAGGGATGGCTTGTCTTAGGTTGTTCTTTTGTTTCAATAGCCTTTGATCTTCTTTGAGTAGTGTATACTTCACTTTTGTAGCATTCTTTGATGCACACGCACTGAGATAAAGTGCCATTCTATTGCATATATGGGATCTTGCACATGTTCATGCTCTTTATAGTCCCGCTCCATTATAAAGTGCCAAGGGGGTTTTGATGTTTTCCTTTGTTTTCCATCTACCTTTGTCAAGTGAGTGTTCCTTCCATGACATTAGCCTCAGGTATCTCTATATGTGTTTGTACTCTCTCTACACATTCGATGTTCTAGATTCTTCTTCATCATGCAGTTCATATTGGATGATCTTCTCAGTATACCTGTCATTAATCCCTTGTCAGTAGTATGGGGGGGTTTCTACTATTGGATCTACTACCTCCTTGGTTTGATTGTGTGAGCTATGTATTTAGTATTTGATCCTATGTACTAAGTGGTTGTAGTGGCTGGGTACCTATGCATTCCGGTGAGATGGATCATTTACCGTATGGACACTCTTTTCTTTCCTATTTTTGGATGCACTCTTCCAGCTTTGATTGATTAGCTCTTCATGCTTTTGGTGTTTATGCCATCTGTATCTTCGAGTTTAGGTGTTTTCCTCCTAATTCAAGTAGTGTTATTTGAGGGAACTCATGCATATTACAGTCTTCTCTACCTGGTCATATTTCATTGGAGGATCTCTAGATCATCAGTTTCTTATTGATAGAGTTTGCAGTTTCTTGCTTCAGTGATGTTGTACATGTTCATCTTTGTTCCTATTTTGTGGAACATTCCTGGTTTCGGAGGCTTCTTCAGTCCTTCAAACTAGTCTTTGTCTCTTTTTGGAGTAGAGTTTTTCCCATGTGGTTTTCTCTATTTCTCCACTTTGTAGAGACTCTCTTTTGTACTTGGGTACCTGATCAAGCCTTTATTGTCGGGACCCATTTTCTTTCAGTTGTTATTTCTAGGTTTTTAGGTTCTCCCAAAGTTTATCTTAAGGGGGGGTGTTAGAGTAATAAAGTGTTTTACTGATTAATTAAATCATATTTATTTAATTATTCAATCACTTATTACCTCTTTCAACTTAAGCTAAACTTTAGGCATATAATAATTAATTTCTTTATTAATTATTATTATGCAACCTAGGGTTTTACCTTTTATAAGGATTGATCTCATAACACTTTGTAACCTATTCTGACATTTCACTATTGATTGAAACTTTTGTTTTTTCACATCAAGGATTTATCCTCTCTCGTGGATCAATGCGTTCAGGCCTCCATAGCTATTTGCTTCTTCTCTCTTTTTATGACAATTTTTTGCATGCAGGTGTTCTTGGGAGCTGTGGGTTGTTTTTCATCAACTCCATCAGTCCCTATGACCACTTTTGACACATTAGAACCCTAAAGTGTGTCCTAAGGGGTCCTACGACCCCTTCAAACACACTTGAGCATTGAAATGTGTCAAAAGGGGTTGTGGGGACCTCCTAGGGGTCCTAGTACATCTTATCATGTGTTAGGACCCCTAGGAAGTCCCCATGACCCCTTTTGACACATTTCAACTATCAAGTGTGTAGGACCCATTAGGACACACTTAAGGGTTCTAATATGTCAAAATGGGTCATGGGGACTTCTTAGGGGTCCTAGTATGGATTATCATGTGTTAGGACCCCTAGGAAGTCCCTATGATCCCTTTTGACATATTAGAACACTCAAGTGTGTTCTAAGGGGTCCTACGACCCCTTCAGACACACTTGAGGGTTCAACTATGTCAAAAGGGGTCATGGGGTCTTCCTAGGGGTCCTAGTATTCCTTATCACGTGTTAGGACCCCTTTTGACACATTGGAATGCTTGAGTGTGTCTGAAGGGGTCCTACGACCCCTTCAGACACACTTGAGCTATCCAAAGTGTTAAAAGGGGTCATGGGGACTTCTTAGGGGTCCTAATGCATGATAAGGCATACTAGGACCCCTAGGAAGTCTCGGTAATGCCTTTCGACATAAAATTTAAATATTATCATCTATAAAGTTTATATATTAATATACATAAGATATTATTATATAAAATATATATTAATATATAATTATATATATAATACATATTAAAAAATATATAATATATACATAGAGAGAGAGAGAGAGTAGGAGAGTAGGTAAGAGAGAGAGAGAGGGGGGAGGAAGGGGAGATAGTAGGAGAGAGAGAGAAGGGGAAGGCAAGAGAGTAGGAGAGAAAGAAGGGGAAGGGGAGAGAGAGAGAGGGGGGGGTCATAAGGTGTTTTAACAGGTCCTACAAACCCTTATGACACCTTATGTCCCATTAGAAATCCTAAGAGTACATCTTAGGGTTTTTAAGGTGTCTTAGGACCAATTAATGGCTCCTACGACCCCTTATGACACATTACAATCCATTAGGAAGCCTAAGAGTACAACTTAGGGGTCGTAAGGTCTCTTAAGGGATTGTATGACCCCTTATGAAACCTTATGACCTATTAGAAAGCTTAAGACTACATCTTAGGGGTCATAATATTTCTTAAGGGGTCTTAGGACCCATTAATGGTCTTACAACCCCTTATGACACCTTACAACCCATCAGAAAGCCTAAGTGTACATCATAGGGATCGTAAGGTATCTTAAGGGGTCCTAGAATCCATTAATGGCTCCTACAAACCCTTATGACACCTTACAACCCATTAGGAAGCCTAAGAGTACATCTTAGGGGTTGTAAGGGGTCTTATGGTGTCCTAAGACACAATAATATGGCCTATGACCACTTGAGAACCATTAATGTGTAGTAGGAACCCTAAGATGTATTCTTCGGGTTCCTAAGGGGTCCTAAGGTTTCTTAATGGATCCTACAACCCCTTATGACACCTTAAGGCCCATTAAAAATCCTAAGAGTGCATCTTAGGGGTCATAAGGTTTCTTAAGGGGTCCTAGCATCCATTAATGGCTCCTAAGACATAGTAATATATTCTATGACCCCTTGAGACCCATTAATGTATACTAGGAACCCTAAGATGTATTCTTAGGGTTCCTAAGGGGCTGTAAGGTGTCCTAAGGTGTCTTAAGACCCAATAATGGGTCCTATGACTACTTATGACACTTTACGACCCATTAGGAAGCATAAGAGTACATCTTAGGGGTCGTAAGGTGTCTTAAGGGGTCGTATGACCCATTAATGACTCTTAAAATTCCTTATGAACCCTTACAACCCCTTAGGAAGCCTAAGAGTACATCTTAGGGGCCTTAAGGTGTCTTAAGGGGTCAAAGGACCATTAATGGGTCTTACGACCCCTTATGACACCTTACAACCCATTAGGAAGCCTAAGAGTACATCTTAGAGGTCGTAAGGTGTTATAAGGGGTCTTAGGACCCATTAATGGGTCCTACAACCCTTATGAGGCCTTATGACCCACTAGGAAGCCTAAGAGTACATCTTGGGGGTCATAAGGTGTCTTAAGGGGTCCTAGGACCCATTAATGGGTCCTACGACCCCTTATGATATCTTACAACCCATTAGGAAGCCTAAGAGTACATCTTAGGCATTCTAATGTGTCCTAAGGGGTCTTATGACCTATTAATAGGTCCTATGACCCCTTATGACACATTACAACCCATTAGGAATCCTAGGAGTACATCTTAGGGGTCGTAAGGGGTCTTATGGTCTCCTAAGACACAATAATATATCCTATAACCCCTTTAGACCCATTAATGTTTACTTGGAACCCTAAGATGTATTCTTATGGTTCCTAATGGATCGTAAGGTGTCTTAATGGGTTCTACAACCCCTTATGACACCTTATGACCCATTAGAAAGCCTAAGAGTACATCTTAGGGTTCGTAAGTTGTCTTAAGGAGTCCTAACATCCATTAACAACTTGTAAGATACAGTAATATGTCCTATGATCCCTTCAGACCCATTAATGTGTACTAGGAACACTAATATGTATTCTTAGGGTTCCTAAGCAGTCGTAAGGTGTCTTAAGGGGTTCTAGGACCCATTAATGGTCCTACAACCACTTATGGCACCTTACAACCCATTAGGAAGCCTAAGAGTACATCTTATGGGTCGTAAGGTGTCTTAAGGGGTTGTAGGACCCAATAATGGGTCCCACAACCCTTTATGACACCTTACGACCCATTAGAAAACCTAAGAGTACATCTTAGGGGTCTTAAGGTGTCTTAAGGATTCCTATCCTACAAACCTGTGTCATCTTAAAATGGAAGCACTTCCATGATAAGAGCATTTAGGCATTTGAGTAAGTAGTTTGGGGTCATGTTAAGTGCCTTGATTAGGTCTTTTCATGTATCTGGCTTTCTCCCCACTTTCCACTTCTTTTCTATACTTGATTCTTCATTCTAGGTGAAATTAGGGTTAGGATCTCGAGGATTCTCCTTAATTTCCCTCTTCAATGGCTGTATTTTCTAGGTAAGACTTAGAAATAGGTCCCCTAGCCTTTATCATAGTCATCATAGGATTTTATGTCTATCCATGGCATTTTGTCCCATTTTGGTATCATTTTTACGTCTTCGGGCATCCCTGAAACCTCCTATCCTAGTTCTGGCTGGGTCTGGGCCCACAGGGTCAGAATCGAGCTTGATCCTGACTAGGTCAGTTACACACTCAATTTCCCCCCTATCCAAATTTCAAAATTCCTTGATTTCTAGGTGCCAGGTTTTGGGGATATTTGTTTTCCCACCTCCAAGTTGGCTATTTCAGGGTTTAGAATGGTAAATCTTTAAATTGCATTTAATCTAGGTATATTTTCTAAAGGTTAGGGCCTAATTGGGATTTAATTCTCCAAGGTGGCCCCTCTAGAGGATTGTGCCCCAGTTGACTATAAAAGGAGGCCTTGTTCTCTTATTTACTCATGCATTATTCACATCTCTTCATCAAGTTTTGTGAGAATATCTGATCTCAAGCATTCAAGAAAGCCTTCAAGTATTCAAGTGTTCAAGCATCCATCCCTCAAGGAGATTCATTTGTTAGCCATTGAAGGATTCAATCTCTTTGGAGCCCCCTTGAAGATCCATCCTTCTACATTCATCCAAGCCTCCTCATATGCAAAGATCAAGTCAAGATTGGTGTTGAAGATGAAATGCCATTGATTGGAGACATCCTACATTCATTCTACATCCATTGAAGCATTCCTACTTGTGGATTTGAGGATTCAAATCCTCTACAAGGACTTCAACATAAGCGAGGTGATTTGTTTCAATTACTTTGTTAATGCATACTACATTTCAATTCAATTTCAATGTTAATTCCTAAATTGGGGTTTGACCAAGACAAACCCCCCATTCAAACAAAACCCCCATTTTCTTGCAGGTACAGGTGCAGGATTATGGATCTAAGAGAAAATTTGGATACCCTTTTTGACGAACTTCCAAGATCTACAAATAGGGTGAGAATCAAGCTTCAAATAAAGAATCTAGCCTTTGACCTTTTATGAGGGTTGAAGGCTACATACTGTTAGAAAGATAAAAGATTTTTGGGTTTTCTTCATCTCGACATTTCCAGTCTAAAATAGGTTACAAAATTGCTTGAAAGTACACACAAACATTATAAATTGGCATTTTCTAGATTTTCCCTAATTTGAGGTTAGTATTTGTATTTCAATTATTTTAGATTTCAAGCATAATTCAACCATAGGGAAATATAAGGTTTCTCTCTCTCTTTCATATTCTTCATAGATTGATTTGATTGTGCATTAGCCTTTTTGGTTGATCAAATTAGATCTCTCCTTTGGGAATTTGGATTTGGGAATAGATCTCATATTTCCCCCACATACATTATTCATACATTTATATATTTGAATAGGTGTGATGCCATTTTACACCTATTCATTTTGGTGAGCTCGACATACTTACTCTCTTTTCTTTTGTGGAATTGGATGCCCTATTGTGTTTTCCTTTATCTTGTTAGTACTAGATTTCTCCTTTGTGTTAGTTCTTGCATACTAATTAGATTTCAAAAATACAAAAATATTCATGCTTTATATGTTCTTAGTTTAGTTCATTTTCATTACATTGGTTTATGAGGTCTACTACTACTAGTCCTACTTATAACATTCTGATTCGAAGAAGTCATAGACTCATGGGTGCCTTTGATCCTGAATCTTCCTCTCCTTTCCTTAGGATCCCAGATGATAACTTGATTCTTCATGATTCCAATCCTACTATGGAGCAAAACTCTTCTCACTCATCTCATGATGAGGATGACTCTTTAAGAGTTCCTCCTGAACAAGTCCAAAAACTCTCCACTGAACTTGATAAAATGGGTAATTGGCTTATTCAAGAGAACCATAATCAAGATTCCATTCAAGCTATAGAGGCTCTATTAATGAGAGATAGGAAATTTTTTAATGTGATGAGCAAGGAGTAATAAGATTTACCATGAATAACACAAAACTAGGAGCATTCACCAAAGAGAAAAGCAACAAAGGAGACAATATTTTGAAGGGGGAAAAGAATAAAAAAACCCCTGTGATATAATCAAAGTGGCAAGAATGCCTAAGAATGAGAGAGAGAGAAAGAGAGAGTGAGAGCTTAGCTCATACAATAGTGTTCAAGAAGAAGAAGTATCTCATGTAGAGAGGAGATCCATCTCTTTAATAGAGATGTGAGAAAGCAGTTACATTGTAACTCCCATTTCTATGTATGCCACATTTCACTAGTGTGTGAGACAAGTGTAGGATTCCTCATAAGGAGGAATATCTATATTCCTTAAAAAAAGAATTATAAATATGTGACATGTTCTCCTACTTGGACTAGAGGAAAAATACAATAGGATACCTTGGTTTATCCTTAAAAATACATATATACCAAGGAAAGATTAAATTCTAACATCCCCCTTTAATATTTACTTGGGGTGATTACATCAATAGGTATCAAACCCAAATGTTTACAATGATTTTGAGATGTTTCTTTTGAAAGATTCTTCACTAGGATGTCTTTGGCATGATCATCTTGCATGTCTTCAACTTGTGCTTTGGAGCTTGAATAGTACATAGGACTTTTGGCAAAGTGAATAGTACTTTGAGAAAGCAAAGGTGTGTGTTCTTGTTGAGGGGAGCCCAAATCTCTGAGTGAACATTGAGATTCTTGAGATGCATTTATGCATTCTATATATTCATTTGTAGTAGAAAATAGAGGTGGAGCATAATCAACACCTAAGCCTGCAAAATGGCAAGAACCACTAGTAGAGTGCCCATCATTGGGATCACCTAGTGCTGAATCAGTAACACTTTGGAAAGAAAAATCATATTGTGAATCATGAGGAAAATAATTAGGAATGCAATCTTTAGTTGCATAAGAAAAATTTGTAGTGTATTCATCATAATATGAAGCATCAATATCATTAACCTCCACAACAATCATAAGATTAGTACTATCATCATGAATTTCATCTTGAGTAATAAACCTATCTTGCAAAGTAACATTAAGAAAGTTAGATATAATTTCCTCTTCTTGGTCAAACATATCATCACCTTCATTAAGTAAATCTTTAAACCATTTAGGATTTCTCCTAGAATTAACAAAAATATTACTAGGATGAGTAAACAGATTATTACCATCATCATCATCATCACTGCTACTACTAGAAGGAACAAAATCATTAGGAGAATCATTACTATCTTTATGTTCATCATTATCCTTTTGAAGAGTATTAGTATTATCTTTAATGTTAGGAGCAGAAACAAGAGGAATAGAAATATGGTTAGCTTTCAAATTAGGAACATAAAGCACATCATGTAATTTACCATTTGGAACAGAAACATTACCAGTTCCTTCAACTTGACATCAATAATTATCAGCTAAAGAAACATGAATATTCATAGAATCAGGGCGCAAAGAATCAAAGACTTCCTTATGAGATGAAACATGTTGAGATGCACCACATTCAAGTGGTTTAGAAGAATTAAAATAGATAGTAAAAATAGAATGAGATTGATTTCCATTAGATTTTTCATTTGAGTAGTTTTGAGAATTAGGTTGATCAACCTTTTGTTTCTTAAAATAGTTATGTATTGAGTGACCATCTTTACCACAATAGGTGCAATGTGGCCTATTTGAATGATTATGATTATGATTATGATAGTTATTGGAAGGCCTAGAATTGTAATGATCATTAAATTGTTGGCCTGAGTTATTATTTGAATTATTAGTATTGTTTGATCTTTGATAATTTTGGTTATTATGATTAGTGTTAGAAGATCTATTGTTATTGTGACTTTGAGAGACATAGGCATGTTCATGAGTTTTAATTATACCAAATTGAATCAATTTTTCTTCCTCTTGACGCAACATATTTTAAAAGATGACATAAGTTAATTGAGATGCTAAAGAAGGAATAGCTAACTGAGAGTAAATATTTGTAATAAATTATTGGAACTATCTGGGCAAACATTTATGAATAATTATGTGGATTATCCTTAAATAAAAGAGAGGAACTTGTAAACCAGTTAGTAAAACTTTAATTGAATCAAATTTGAGAAAGAAATCATCAACAGAGTTGAAGTCAGTATACCTAAGGTCTTCAAGTTGGTCTTGAAGCTAAATTTTTTGAGTCTCATCTGCACTGTCATAGGTATTTTTTAGGATGTCCCAAGCTTGATGGGCTTCTGTACATGTAGAAATTAAGACATACAATTCATGACATAAGGAGATCCTGATTAAACCAAGTGCTTCCTCATTTTTAGTCTGCCAAGCATTTTGGTCAGCTTGAGGAGTAGAGGCTGCTGGTTTTGAGCTGGCATTAGTTGCAATATCTAAAATATGTCTGAATCTAAAGATGAAGGTCATGTGTGTTTTCCATGCATGATAATTTATACTAGTTAACTTTATTTCTGGCATCAGGGTGGTCATATTTAAATACAAAGATTTAATGAAAAGACCACCTAAACTAGAGATAAATAAATGAAAAAACTTAACAGAATGTAGAAAAGAAACTCAGATCAAAAGCATGAAAAAGAAACTATATACACTTGCATGCAACAACAAAAATATATAAAAGCTTACGCCAAGGAGGCATGCAAGGAAAAAACAACTACTAGAGGAAAAATTGAAACTAAGAACACTTAAGAGTTAACAAATCTCTATTAAGATATTATTGATTAATAGATAATGGCAAGAATCTCTTGTATGCAAGAAAGCAATACACTTAAGCATGCAAAGAGGAGACAAAGAGAGAAAAAAGCTAAATAAACCTATTAACAAAGAAAGACAACACAATCTTGCAAAATGAACGTTAATCACACCAAAGAATGGAACTAAATCTATTGAAAGATTAATATAATGAGAGAAAAAACTAGATCTATTGAAGCTTGATTCCCTGCAAAGAGCCGGAGATGATTAGAGATCTGGAATATAAAAAAATGATTTGAATCTAACTAAGACCCTAAGCACTTGAGCTAAAAAACCTATAAATGAGAAAACTATTAATACCACAACTAGATTAAACAAAGAGCTATTAGTAAAGCCTCCAATTTAAAGTATTTAAATAGCAAGGCGTAGTCTTCCTCCTCCTACATTGCAAAGCCTCCAATGAATCAGATAAGAACATTAATAAGCTTAGCATCCATCCCTCAAGGAGATCCATTGTTAGTCATTGAAGGATTCAATCTCTTTGGAGCCCCCTTGAAGATCCATCCTTCTACATTCATCCAAGCCACCTCATATGCAAAGATCAAGTCAAGATTGGTGTTAAAGATCAAATTCCATTGATTGGAGACATCCTACATTCATTCTACATCAATTGAAGCATTCCTACTTGTGGATTTGAGGATTTGAATCCTCTCTGAGGACTTCAACATAAGCGAGGTGATTTGTTTCAATTACTTTGTTTATGCATACTACATTTCAATTCAATTTTAAGGTTAATTCCTAAATTGGGGTTTGACCAAGGCAAACCCCTCATACAAACAAAACCCCCATTTTCTTGTAGTTGTAGGTGCAAGATTTTGGATTTGAGAGTGGATTTGGATACCCTTTTCAGCAAACTTCTAAGATCTAAAAACATGGTCAAAATCAACCTTCAAATAAAGAATATAGCCTTTGACCTTTTATGAGGGTCAAAGGCTACCTACTGTCAAAAAGATTAAATATTTTTGGGTTTTCTTCGTCTCAGCATTTCTAGTCTCAAATAGGTTGCAGAATTATCGGAAAGTACACACAAACATCAAAAATCTGCATTTTCCATATTTTCCCTAATTTGAGGTTAGTATTTGTATTTCAATTATTTTAGATTTCAAGCATAATTCAACCATAGGGAAATATAGGGTTTCTCTCTTTCTTTCATATTCTTCATAGATTGATTTGATTGTGCATTAGCCTTTTTGGTTGATCAAATTGGATCTCTCCTTTGGGAATTTGGATTTGGGAATAGATCTCATATTTTCCCCACATACATTATTCATACATTTATACATTTGAATAGGTGTGATGCCATTTTACCCCTATTCAGAACCATATGACACCTTATAACCCTAGAGAGAGAGAGAGAGAGAGAGAGAGAGAGAGAGAGAGAGAGAGATAACCAAGGACAATCCATGAAGATACCAAGTACATCAAAGAAGATCAACTATGAAGTTCTAAAACCTATAATGGTTTTCTAAATAGCATGTGATTGTAATAGTCATAATGGACTAATATGCATTGTAAGTGGACCAATAGTGTCCAAGAGTGTCAAGGATTGTTTAGGGGTTACTAAGAGGTTATAAGTGTTTAGAATAGGTTTCCAAGATGTTGGAATTTATTAGGAAGTTTATATTTTATAATTTTTAATTAGTTTTGTGTTATTTTCATAGTTGAAAGATTCAAATTTTCAAACATAATGATTACATTGTCTTTTAGTGAGAAACACATGCATAGGAGTCTTTTGGTATTCCTCTTCGAATGTAACTACCAAGAAATGGTTAGAGTGGAAGAGGAATCAAGTCATTAAATTATATTAGAGTCTATTTTTTATGGAGAGGATACTGAAATGTATGAATTATTCTTTGAGATGTAAATAAAGTTTAGATTTTTTGCAAGTCCAGTCTTGGTTTTTTATCACAGAAAATTGGGTCTTGTTGCGTGGATCATATCTCCCAACTCAACCGTTGGATCTTTCTCATCTTAGAGTATGTTTTAGAGAACCTAATTATTCCCATCCTCACTAGAGGGATTTTTCATATATTGTTTTATTCAAATGTTATTCATGACAGAGTACAGGTCTATGCAGACCAGTTTTGGTTTTTTATCACATAAAATTGGGTACTGTTGCGTGGATCATATCTCTGAACTCAACTGTTGGATCTTTCTCATCTTGGAGTATGTTTTATAGAACCTAATTATTCCTATCCTCACCAGAGGGATTTTTCATATATTATTTTATTCAAAAGTTATTCATGATAGAGTAAGGGTCTATGCAGAGGGTAGTGACATGACAATTTTGTATGAAGTTTTAAGATGCATGCATTAGTGCTTAGTGCCTCTGCATTAGAGATCTCATAGGTATTATTATTATAATATTAATACTAATGTTAATATAAAAAAATTAGTATTATAAAAAATGATATCTATAACAATAATTAAAAACTAAAAAAAAAATTGAAAATAACATGGAATGAAAAAGTTTGAAATTGCAAATGTTGAAATTTTAAATAGAAAGAAAAATTTTGGCGGCAAAAATCTGATATCCAATTTGAAAATATGATATCCAATTTCAAATCTGATATCCAATTTCAAATCTGATATCCGATTTTAAATCCAATATTCGATTTCAAATCTGATATCCAATTAGGCTTGTGCATTGGCTTTTGGTTTGGCCATGTGTACTGATACCCAAGCCTACTAAAAAGTCAACATGCTTTTTAGCATGTTTTTGGACAAGTGAAAAGAGGATTTTTTTCACATCACCACTTTTTGGCATACCATGATCCTGCACATACCCATGTATAAGGAAAAATGGTTTAAATCACGATTTGATGATAAGACATGATAAGTTTGATTGATCAATTATTAGTTATGGTATTTTCATTGATGTCAACTATTAACTTTATAAGTTGTTGATGGTGATCATGGAATACACCATGTGAATGGTAATATGTAAAAGTGTTGTTCTACATAAGTGTTTGGAATCATGTTTGGGTGATACCTATAAAATCTTAACTATTTTGATGATTGGTGAGATAGATTTAGTAGACGTGATCATAGACAGTGAAATGGTTAAGACAATAATTAACAAGAAAATGATAATTGTATCATTATGGTTATGCTACTACATATGAGTCTTCTTAAAGTGGATCAGGTTCTTCTACTGTTGTGAAAAGAAGGTGTGATATATCAATGGATTGTAGGGGAAATGATGCCTATGTAGTTTCATCTAATTGCACATGTTTATAATAGGGTTCATTATAGATTTTATATATTAAAGCTTCATGAACATGACCTCTAGTAACATAGAAACTATATTTTTTATTTCCAAAGCTATCTTTGTTGATAATGATTATATCCAATGTATCTATATGTCTTGGTAAGAATGTTACAATTGTGGAGACATCTTGAGGAAAATATATAGTGTGCCCACTATATTTGAGTTGGCCACCTTTTGCATATGTAAATTGAAGGACCTATTCTTGCATTCAACATCTTCTCAATTTGTGTTAGTATTTGCAAGCATTTTGGTTGTTCACTATGGTCCATATTGTTCCATTTTGAGAAGCGATGGCCATCTTTTCTGATTTGCATCTAGAGCACATCAAAATTCCATCTAATGTCCTTGTTTTAATTCTTGGATATCTTTCCATACAAATGGAACATGTTAGAATGTTGGAAAGAGCATCCATCTTTGTACGGAATTTTTTTGAGCACTGTAATAATTTTGACAAAAAGGTGGACAGTCCACATGTTCAACTAGATTAATGTAAGGTGTATGTTATGTATGAAAATGAGATAATTGTATATATGGTAAGGGAGGAGAAGAAAGTAGAGAGTATGTAGATGGGATAGTAATTTGTGGTTGAACTATCTGTACTTGGTGTAATGTAGGGGAAGAAAATAGATTTGATGTTGATGATGGTAGTACAATATTTTGGGAAATTTCTCATCTTTTTTTGTTAATAACTATTTTTTTAGCATGATATATTTCTCATTGCATTTCATTTTTGTGAGCACACTTAGCTTCTCTTTGACTATTTTGAAGATCCATGACTGGCTATGTACTCCTCTGGATATATATGAGATAGTTGAAAATATTGAGGTTAATAATAATAATAACATGTTAAATTGTAAACAAAAAAGTTATCATGGTAGTTTTGACAAGATTTGCTAGCCATGGTATCTTAAATGTATAAATTACATGCTTTATTATACTAAGTATTTAACATAGTAAAAGATAACCATATATTGACAGATATATTCCTAATTTACATAAAGAATATTCTAATCATTTAAGAGAAAAATTGTATGCATTGGAAACTATTATTCATTACCTAGTCAAATAGAACAAACTTCAAATTTGTACATAATATTTTACTGTATTTTTCCACATATATATGAAAGGAAAGGAAATAAATTTGTCAAAAAAGAGAATTTGTGTAATCATAGTAATTCAATATCTCTGTATTTCATTGGAGAAAAATGAAATAGCATATTTCAAAATTTACGTATGTAGGAAAACATGTGACTGTACAAATCTTCAAAAGAGGAGGAGAGATATACTTTAAGGAAAGCTTTAGAGAAAGAACAATTATGTTCTATGTGTCTTGACCAACAAAAAGAGAAGTTTTGATCCTTAGATTAAATACAAATTGACATTGAAGAATATAATCCAGAATGTATTTTGATGCACCTGGCTCATCAAGTAGAAGTTATAAATATTTTTCTATAATTCCTAACAAGGCATTTGTTGGGCCTTCAAAGGCAATAACGTTATGAAGTCCACTCGATGCATTTTGCATGTCCATATTAAGCAAGTAGCTGTAGTTGCATACTGAGATATCGGTGCAACATTTTGGACACTGGAATGTGCCTACACAATTTTGAGTAACTTTATTTTCACATATTTTCTAGTCCACTATTCATGCGCATGAAAGGTAGTAGAAGTTGTCCAAGTCAAGTTTTGTTATTTGTGTTATAACACATACATGAACTATGGACTGGAAGCCTTTTTTGGAAATAGATGAAATCTTTTTGCATGCTTCTGTAAAATATGTGCAGAAAAATCCTTATATAGGCTATGAAGGTGGTGAAAGAAGGTGGCTACCATGAAGGGGAAACTACTTTTTTGTCGGCTATGAAAACTTTTAGAACATACAAGCAATGTTGGCATTAAGCAGAATTGCCACTAGTGACAACACTTATTTTCATTCTGGGTGCAAACCGAGCAAATAGTGCAAACCGAGAAAACAGTGCAAACCGAGCAAACAGTGCAAACCAAGCAAACAGTGCAAACCGAGAAAACAGTGCAAACCGAGCAGACAGTGCAAACCGAGCAGACAGTGCAAACCGAGCAGACAGTGCAAACCAAGAAAGTTAGTACAAACCGAACAGGACAGTGTAAACTGAGTAACATCATGTCTACCGAGTCACCAGTATTTACCGAGTTCAAAACCTACCGAGTGATCAGTATGAACCGTGCCTTCACTTCTACCGAGTGCATGATGATGCCGAGTAATGCAGTGGACGCCGAGTATCAGAAAGTCACCGAGTCAGTTTGCAGGAACCGAGTAACCATACTTGGGCCGACTTAGTAGCACTTATGTTTATTTGTCAAGCCGACTGTGTAATTGTAATTGTAATTAATTGTTTAAGACTTGTATATAAACAATGTTGTAAAAATGTCAAGATATATGAATGAAGAATATATGTGAAAAAAAAGAAAGGCAGAGATAAGCGAATTATAGAAGGCTTCAGAAGTATAAGGAACAGCAAAGACAAATTCATCACAGAAGGTGATCAGTACATCAGCGAATCTCAATCAGCAATCCAGTTGCAAAGCAAGAGATCTACTGTTTCATCCTAACAGGTGAATCAGTACTAAAATCCTTTAACCGGGTAGACTTAACATTCTTTTGTAAAATCTCTTTACCGAGTGCATACTTCATTGTATGTTTTGTAAATCCTTTAACAGGGTGGATTTAGCAATCCTTATTGCTCCTAACAGGGCAGATCATCAGAAGTGATCAAATTGTAAGCCTTAACCGGCCAACTTTATTCTGCAGTATTAAAGCTTTGTGGGTTTCATCCCCACCCCAGTTTTACTTTCTTTTGGAAGGTTTCTGGGTAACCAAATCTATGTGTCACTATTGTGAATGCTTTTAAGTTTCATGCTTTCTGTATGCAAGAGGTTAAAGTGAATTACATGTCAATACATCTGTAATTGAAAGAAAATTTGAAGTTACTGATTCACCCCTCCCCTCTCAGTAACTCGGTTAATTCCTGAATATTTCCAACAATTGGTATCAGAGCAGCATTGATTCTCAAGATAAAGCTTAACTAGCTTGAGCAAAGATCCAGGACAATGGAGGTATTCAAACTGAACAAGGTGATTGAAAATGAAAGCTAGATCTGGAAATGGCCATAGCTAAACTCAAAGAAGCAAAAGAACATCTTTCCCAATCCCTAAGAAGAAGGAAGGAACTTGCAAATCAGATGAATGATCAGAATTACATTGAAGAAAAGATTGAAGATCTTTTTCCCTCAACTAACTCAGATGAAGCAAACAATGCTGTCAAAGAACTCCTAGAAAAGAATGGGTCTCTGCAGGAAGAAGTGAGAAAATTGAAAAGAGAACAAGAGCTACACTCTAAAAGATTCTGTGAGATCTTGGAACAAAGAAACAAGTTGAAAGATGAATTAGATGGAAGAAACATTGAAGTCCAAAATAAAACCCTTCAGCTAGAAAACCTAATTGATCAGATCTCTCATACAAATGAGGAAATTCTGAATCTAAGATCAGAAATAGAAAGCACAAGAGAAGAACTAAGATCTGAAAAGGAAATCAATCTAAGATTGGTGGATGACCTAAACGCTGAAAAACAAATCAATGAAGGAATGCTAAAAAGTCAAGAAGACTTGAATCAGCTGTATGAGTGAAATCTTCATAGGCAAAAAGGAAAAGCAGGACTTGGATACAAAGGAGAAGGCAAATCTTCTAAGCAAGGTACTCAAAGAAATCAAAAACCTACTTGTAATCATTGTGGTAAAATAGGACATACTTCAAATAAATGTTGGAATAATGAAAAAGCAGAATTCAATGGAAAATGTTACAACTACAATCAACTTGGTCACAAAGCAAATGAGTGCAGGGAAAAACCTAGATTCAGAGGTAATTGTCACAAGTGCAACAAACAGGGTCACAAGGCATCCGAGTGCAGATCCAAGACATTTAATCTAGCATAACCAATTATGAAAGCAATGTTTGGATGGGACTACAACACCTGGTGTAGATGTCATTATTGTGGAGAATATGGACACATTGGCATGAATTACATAAAACATCATCTAAGGAAAAGAGATACTACCGTAAGATGCTTCAAATGCACTAAACTCGGTCACATAGCCAGAAACTACATGAATGCTAGTGAAGTTGAAGATGGAAAGAAGAATGAAGCAACTAAGGTCAGGAAACAGGTGAGACAAAAATGGATTCCTAAAGCTACCGAGCAATCCACTACAAGTAATGGAATGGATGGCTCTACCGACTCAAACTAAATTTCCAAGAAAGCACTGGAACTGTATTCTCATAGACCAATCTCAAGCAGTTCCAGAACTGAATTAAAAGAAAGATCTAAATCAGCATGTAAGATGCAGTAAGATCATAGGGAGGTCGGTATCAGTCTTCACCAAGCAAGGTCGGTATCAGTCTTCACCGAGCAAGGTCGGTACCCGTCTTTACCGAGCGAGGTCAGAGCATTATGAATTCCCAAGTTCACCGAGTTGCGAAGTCTTTACCGAGAAATTAATTCTTAGTGGGTGACAGTCTGTCAGAATTCATACCCTAATTTGAAATGAGCATTAATGACAGAGTTGTAAACAAAAAGCAAGTAATCGAACTCATTCTTCACCGCGAACCTTTAGCACTTTGAGAGCAGAAAATTTCAAGAGCAACCCAGCGATTCAATACTTTTGCGAAAGGAATTTTCTGTGAGCTATCATGGCATCAGCCAGCACTTCAGCAAAGAAAGGATCTGATATGTTAGTCCAAGGGGAGTGGAAAGCACCAGATTTCAAGATCGTGCCTGCAATTGCAGCAGCCCTAGATCCGAACGGAGCTCAATCTCAGATTCCTCCTAAGGTACTGCTTATTAACGATATCCACAATCATTTTAACTATTCAATTCATGAAATGGGGAACCTAGAACTAGATATTGTGCGTGAGGAACAATGTGTGGATGGTATTCTGAAACCCGAGCACAAACATCTGGAAGATAAAGGTTTAGTTCACATTGCACATCTACCTCGAAACTTTTGAGATAAATGGGTTAGATACATTCTCAGCCATGTACATGATGGCAAGATTTGGCTTGAGCAACCAATAGAGATCACAAAGAAGATGATTCATCAAGTCACCGGTCTTCCCATGTTGAACAAAGCTAAAACTACCAAAACCCTAGGTCGGACGGAACTAGAGAAGAAAACCCTAGCCGAGTGGGACGGTAGAGGCATGAAAGTTAGCAGCATTACCGACGCTGAACTGAAGTTTGGTACACACATCATTGCCCATAAGATTTATAGTTCTAGTCGACAGAACAGTGTCTCCTGTGAAGCTATTGACCTAGCATACAAAGTGGTCAAAAATAACTTAACATTTGACCTAGCAGACTTATTGTTAAAGCAGTTTAACAAAAATATGGAAAGCATTAAAACTTCCAAAAACAATCCATGTAAGTTTGGATCCTTATTGGTCTATTTATTCTTCTATGTTCTGAAATTCTTCCCTTCTAAAGGAAAAGTTGTATGGAGAAAAGATGTGCCAGTCCTCTATGAAATAAATGAATACATCTCAGAAATGGGTGAAAATTTTGAAAGCATCATGGACAATTATTTTGAGTCTTTCAAAGAGAAAATGAATGACAGATTCCGGATTCCACAGAAGTTGGTGGAAGATTACAAAAATGACATTTGTTTTATGGTGGATTGTGATAATGTATATATTCAAGCAGTTAAACCGAGGACTATATATGTAAAACCTCTTCCTTATGAGGTAAATATTGATGAAACTAAGGATATCATTGAAGCTCTTCTTAATCAGCCTGTCAATCCCAAAGCTCCATATTTTGGAACATATGATGAAGCTAAGGTGAGAATTGAACTAAGCATAAAGCTTCCATAGGCAGTAAACAAAGGAAAGAAGAGGATAGCCAAAATGCAAATGATAACCGAGGACAAAGAAGAAAAAGATGAAGAAGAAGAGGAAAAGGATGAGAAAATAGAGGAACCAGAACCTGCAAAGAAGAAAGGAAAGGTATTTATTACTAAGGCACCTAAGCCTCCTACTGCTGTATTTACAAGAAGAAATACAAGAGGCAAGGCAGACAAGGCAGAAAAGGTAGATAAAGACATAGTATTCAAAAGGCCTCCTCTAAACCTTCAAGAAAAGCTCAAACTCTTTAGAGATGGATCAGGATCTGGAGTAAGTAACATAAAATCCTTAAGATATGAAACCAGATCAGAAATAGAATAGAAGGAAATAGAAGATGCTGTTATTGAGAAGATGGGACAGTGGAAATACTCTCCTGAAGAAATTGCCCATAGGTTCCAGCAGTTCTATTGAATCCAATAAAAATGAGATGGAGCAATGCAAAGCAAACGGTGATAGACATATTTGATCAAAACCTGAGACAGTTGATGCCGAGCTTGAAAAATGATGAAGTAAAGAAGGCATTAAAAGAAAATGAAAATAAGATGACATTGAAGTTCAATACTTGTTTGATTTTGATCAACAATATTGAATCAGTTGTGAAGGCTGCAAATGCTACATGGAAGAACATATACCACCTTCACCAACCGAGTATTGAAACAGTCATAATAAAAGATATTGAAGATGACAGTGATGAACAAGAAGAAGACACTGAGGTAGATGATACTGTGAGGATAGCAACAGAAGTCATTGCATCCCTTCCTACCTCTCCAGTAAAAGTTTCTACATCCAGCCCAGAGACACCTTCAAGCATGGTTGTGACAACTTCCACATTTGTCCAATCATCCTTAGCAACAACAGAAGCAGCTACCATTTCTTCTACCGAGCTGCAGTCTCCTGCACCGTCAAGTTTTCCAGTAGTAAGTTTTCCAGTTTTTGAATCTTCAAGTGTAAATATTTTAAGTTCTCCAGTAGAAAGTATGCCAGTATCTATAGCCAGCCCTACTTTATCTACTGTCACTACTACCAAAGCATTAAGTACAGATAAGCCTAAGGCTCTACCGAGTATAAAATTTTTGGGTAAGAATATAGTAGAGGATATAGACCTAGATGAAGAGATAGAAATTCCTACATTAGATTTTGCAAATCTATCAGCGGACCAAATGCAAAATATAGGTGAGATCCTCCAAAGGAAAGCAAAACAAAAGAAACTTAAAGAGGAGAGAGACAAGGAGTATCAAATCATCAAGGATGCTAAGGACATTTTGTCTGATGCATTAGGCATTAAAGTAGACTCCTCCCAACATGTTTTGTTACAATTAGTAGAAGCAGTTGAGAAATACAATGAGGATTCATCCGGGACAGAAAAGTTAGTTGAAAGAGCTGAGAAGAGATTCAACAATAAAGTGCTTGAGCACATTGCTCAGCACATAGCTATTAACCAAGTGGAATTGTCTTCAGTTTTGTCTAACACTAAATCTATCTATTCGAATGCTACCTCTCTTTTGGCCAGATTGTGCAATATTGCCGAGTTCACAAAGGATGTTAAGGATAAAATGAATAAAATAGATGAGGATATGAAGATTAGCATATAGAAGCTGCAACTTGAACCAAGTTCAAGCTCTGCTCATCACATGAAAATCTCACACCTATCAAATATGTAGTCTGATCTACTGAAAGAAGACACAAGGATCCGGTCCACACTGCTAGACATCCAACACATGATCCTTCCCATCATGAATACAATGTATAAGCACATTGAACATTCCAAAACATTGATTCATGACAATCAGTTCTCTATAGCAGATCACATGATTGAACTCTCTGCAGAAGTCCAAATTGCTATACAAACATGTAAGATTCTGCAAGAAAGTTGGGACAGAACCCTGGCACTAATAATGAAGGTACATTCTGATTTTCTATCAAATTTTGGATTCTCTCTATAAATAACTTGTATATGCACCTTTGGCATTATCGTCAAAAAGGGGGAGATATGTATAGAAGGAGAGATATGTATAGAAGAAGATTTGTATAAGAAACAGTTAGCACATTGAAAGGGGGAGACAATGTATAAAGCCCTATAACAAAGACAAATTTTGAAAAATCAAAATAAAACTCAGCATGATTCATGTATATAAGTTTTGGCCAATAAGTGTTTTTGTCACTAATGCCAAAGGGGGAGATTGTTGGCATTAAGAAGAATTGCCACTAGTGACAACACTTATTTGCATTCTGGGTGCAAACCGAGCAAACAGTGCAAACCGAGCAAACAGTGCAAACTGAGCAAACAGTGAAAACCGAGCAAACAGTGCAAACCGAGCAAACAGTGCAAACTGAGCAAACAGTGCAAACCGAGCAGACAGTGTAAACCGAGTAGACAGTACAAACCAAGCAAGTTAGTACAAACCGAACAGGACAGTGTAAACCGAGTAACATCATGTCTACCGAGTCACCAGTATTTACCGAGTTCAAAACCTACTGAGTGATCAGTATGAACTGTGCCTTCACTTCTACCGAGTGCATGACGATGCCGAGTAATGCAGTGGATGCCGAGTATCAGAAAGTCACCGAGTTAGTTTGCAGGAACCGAGTAACCATACTTGGGCCGACTTAGTAGCACTTATGTTTATTTGTCAAGCTGACTGTGTAATTGTAATTGTAATTAATTGTTTAAGACTTGTATATAAACAATGTTGTAAAAATGTCAAGATATATGAATGAAGAATATATGTGAAAAAAAAGAAAGGCAGAGATAAGCGAATTATAGAAGGCTTCAGAAGTATAAGGAACAGCAAAGACAAATTCATCACAGAAGGTGATCAGTACATCAGCGAATCTCAATCAGCAATCCAGTTGCAAAGCAAGAGATCTACTGTTTCATCCTAACAGGTGAATCAGTACTAAAATCCTTTAACCGGGTAGACTTAACATTCTTTTGTAAAATCTCTTTACCGAGTGCATACTTCATTGTATGTTTTGTAAATCCTTTAACAGGGTGGATTTAGCAATCCTTATTGCTCCTAACAGGGCAGATCATCAGAAGTGATCAAATTGTAAGCCTTAACTGGCCAACTTTATTCTGCAGTATTAAAGCTTTGTGGGTTTCATCCCCACCCCAGTTTTACTTTCTTTTGGAAGGTTTCTGGGTAACCAAATCTATGTGTCACTATTGTGAATGCTTTTAAGTTTCATGCTTTCTGTATGCAAGAGGTTAAAGTGAATTACATGTTAATACATCTGTAATTGAAAGAAAATTTGAAGTTACTGATTCACCCCTCCCCTCTCAGTAACTCGATTAATTCCTGAATATTTCCAACAAGCAACCATTAAAAGTTTCCAACCATTCAATGAAAATTTATTGATATCCAACAACTATCAACTATAAAAGAATAAAATGTAGAGATGATGAGCACAAATATTAATTGATGTATCCAATAACCATTTACTGTGAAGTACAAAAAAATAGAGATGACAAGGACAAGAATTAATTGATATCTAAGAACTATTAACAGTGAAGAACAAAAAAATAGAGATGACGAGGACAAAAACTAATTAATTGATATCCAACAACTATAAATCACAAATAATCAGATTTTTTTACCACAAAATGATTTTTAATTGATATTCAATAACTATCAACCACAAATAAATTGATGTTCTTTTACCAACTCAATAATTGTTCTCTCCTGTACCATTTCTAATTTTTTATTTTTTGGCCAAAAATTGTTTAATAAAAAGTTTATTATTATCAATGATAGAAAATGTTTCAATCATCTTGCACGCTTCTCCAACATTAATAACCGTTGATGCTGGAAACCTAGGTCCTTCATTTTCATATATGAAACGCCTTTGACATAATGAATGAATTTATTCTCTATATGTAGGTGCTTAGGGGGACAATATTTAAATTTTGTTTCGACGTGCCTTCATTATTTTTTTGTCTTGATTGAGTGCCTTGGAAGACTCATGCCATGGCTATTATAAAAAACTTGCTCGATAGAGCAATACAAGACTATTTTTCCAACCATAGCAATTTCAGTTACAAATTTTCACTTGATTTTGATATAATAAAATATATAAAGTGGGATGTTAACCATTCATACTTTTTTATTTAAGGTAGTAGACTCAGAGAGTTTGCATGGATAGCAAGGAATGCAAAAGAATGAAGAAGTTATTGACAAATATGAAAGATGATGTGGCTTCCTTAGACTAAGAGTTGTACATATTACATTAGAACATCTATTTGCCATGTTTTTCTATAATTTTTTTAAACATCCATTTACTACATCAAAAATAATAGATATCTTAGTTATTTAAATGTAAATTCTAGAATAATATTATCTTAGAATAACTGAGAGGGGGGTGAATCAGTTAATCACTATCCCAAATCAAAATGTATAATTCAAAACAAATACTCCAACTTCTACAACTCCGTAAACAAAAATACTTTCACTGTCTGTGCTTTTACCGATTATCATCTAAAACTTATAACAGTTACCGATGAAATCTATCATGTAATATGCAAAGTATGATAACAAACAAATATCGCAATCAACATATAACACAAGAGATTTAATGTGGAAACCCTGTGAAGGGAAAAACCACCTAGGACTGGCAACCCAAAAATATTCACTCTTCTAAAGTGAGGTCGGTGAAGACCCAACCCTATTAAAGGTTACAAACACACTGTTAGGTGTGACTTTGTTAGAGGATTTTAGACTAGAAGTTATCATCCAACCAGCATTCACTATGGGGTTGACAGGATAACAATGTTCATTCTATGAATGATACATAATAAGACTTTATAGTCCACTCGATTAAGAGATTTGACTGTGTACAATGGTTAAATATGTAACAATAGATTATCTACCTTAATACAACTTCAATTGTAGATTATAGATCAACATTTTGCTCATACAAATCCTTTTGATCAATGTAACACTTCAGATTCAACAATATATCAACTTATTGTTTGTCGGTAATTACTCTTTGTAGCTCGGTAATTGTTCTACAGCTCAGTTCTTACTAACCAGTATGATCAGAATGCATGAAGCTTGTTCACGCGATAATTCTACACTATCTTCTTCTTTCGGCTCTCTCTTTCATTATGAAATCATCAGTCTCTTATATAGACATGTAAATCATTTTCTTCTCCTCCATCAGATTTTTTCGCTTAATCAGCTTTGTTGATTTTTCCGCTTTAAGCTTCCTCAGCTGATGTGTCAATAACATGTTTCAATCTGCTCCATTAGATCTTCCTTTAATTATATTAGTCGTCGATCTTTATAACAAACATTATCCGTTACCTAGATTTCATACACTTTCCAGCTCATCAATCTTATCGGCTAAACTGATCATTTAATTCCTTTTTGTTCTGCTCGGTTAACAAAGAAATGCATCGGTGAACACAAGCTCGGTTAACACTGTGCTCGGTATACACTACACTCTGTCGGTGTATACTGAAATGCTTCATTTACTGACAACACTGCTTTGTGTCTTTCAACTCTATTCTTCATCATAGATGAATGCAACATAATAAAGTCAATATCATAAGGTCATAGACTCATCAACAAGTTACTCAATGTATTCCTTATCCTCATCTGACATATACATCTTCCTCGTGTAGATATTTCTATTCTTCATCTCTTTCACCTTTCTTCAGATGTATAGGTATAGTAACTTACAAGATAAGTGTTGTCAAACTAGTTGACATCAATGACAACATAATACTGATTTAATCATATTCCATATCTAATCAGCAACTCCTCAATGATCTTAAATCACAGATTCTTCAATTAGGTTCCAAATCAATTGAAGTTCATCATATTATATTTTTTAATTTTTTTTTCTAAATTAAAATGATAAATAGAACAAAAATCCAATCATCTTTCTTCATTATTTTGTTTTATTTTATTTAAAAAAAAAATTATTTAAAAAAAGATTTAAAACTATTTTATTATAAAAGATAAGGATTTGTTCTTCACAACATCAAAAGGGTTAGACAAGAGCTCAACAATGATCAACAAACTAAACAATTCTAGAGTCATAAAAATATAAATATCTTTATTATTATTGTTTAAATGAAAAATAAAAATGTGTAATATTAGACTATTGAATAAATGAATAAACAAGATGCCAATGATGATAGATTAAAGCAAAGCGAGACATCAAGAAACAAAATAATTCTATAGTCATTTAAATATAAATTTGATTATTATCATTTTTACCATAAAACTTTGATTAAATAAAATTCAAGTGGTGATAAAAAAATCTACTTTATGATAGTTATTTTATATCCTTTTAAGATAGAAAAATATTATAAAATTAATGGATTACTATAGAGGGGAAAAATGTTTTAACCAATATTTGGATTCATATAAATATGATGAAATATGAGTTCATAAATTAACATGTCACACAACAAAAAAAAATTAAAAATATGAAAGGTTATAGTGTTTGCATGGACTAAAAGTTTTATTATAACACTACATATTTCATTAAAACATATTTTCGCTAGTTTTATGAGAAGTTATGAAACATCATATTTATATAAGAAAAACAATTAACATTTTGTTAATTTTAATAAATTTTGAAATTGCATCATATTCTTGCATCGTCTATTTTAAATTTCAATTTAGAATAGCTCATATAGACAAAATCCTATAACCATGCTTGATTATTTATTTTATTTTTATAAAAATAAAAAATAAAAAATGTTACTACTATTTTTTATTTTAGGCAGATTGCTACAGTAGATAGCTCCTAATGTTACTTTGTACTCACTCAACCTCACAATTCCTAACTCTAAAGAAACAAAAAAAGTGATAACTAAACATCCATTAATAAATATATCATGTACCACTAGCCTCCCAATTGTACCCCCAATAGTGAGGACTTTTTAACCACTATTGGGACATTTGTACAAAAGTATCAATAATTTTTGAATGACTAGTAGGAAATTTGTGCATAAGTATTAGAAAATTTTTAATGACTATTGGGACATTTGTGTAAAAGTATTAGCAATTTTGAAGGTGGTTGTAAGGCGTGATTGTTGCGTCATCTTTAAGTAGGTAGTGGGACATTCTTTGAAACAAACTTTTTATGAGCCTTGTGCACCTAATAGATCATGCATCATATGTCATTACAACCCCGAAGAAACAATAATATATATAAGAAATTTAATTAGATACAAACCCAACAAAAAATATGTCGACATCCAATTATGTATCATCTAGGAACTTTGAACGCACAAAGTTAGCTATTTCGTACACTTCCCGTAGATAATGCCCAGGGCGAGTGTCAAAATAAGTCATTCATTTATTTTACTAAGCTAAGGTCAGATATAGTATCTTTCTTTGGCTTCCTTTTTATTTTGATGTTGTTGTTGTGCTATGTCATTGTAGTATCACTCCTTGTTTCTTTTAAGGCTATTTATCTTCGATCCTCCATTTTATAGCTGTATAGTCCTTAAAAGTTAGCACTCATTTATTTGGAAGCTCTAGGACCTATTGGGATCTATTTTAGTGATTTCCTAGATTTTGGATTCATTTATGCTTGATTTTCCCAATTATCCTACCATTTCTCCCCGTAATCTTCTAACACTCCTTAGATCCTGAAACTATTTCTTGAAATTCTCCTTCTCGAGTATAGGTTGAATTTAAATTGACCTATACCTAGTATGGGTCGACCCAAGACAACCAATACCTCAGGAGTTGAATTTTAATGGGATTTGGGCTTGATGCAAAAGTGTTTTATTTCTCCTACCTAGTCTAGTCAACCTTCACAAATTTAGACTTTGAAATCAGTACAAGAGGAGGCATCTTTCTCTTATTTTCATATATCAATCCATCTTGATTACAACTACAATTCATGATCTCAAGAAAAGAAAGAAGTCAAGTCCAAGGTGCATTCAAGATATTTTTAGTGACTTCAAGTATGAAAGCAAGGATTTGGCTCCAAGATTTGAGGCTATCATCCATATCATGTCTAGTCAAAGGAAAATCTTCTATTAATTGTTTGAATTTCTCTCCTGTGATGGATTAGTAGAGGAATTGTTAACTGACCAAGAGGGTCCACATCAATTTTTCTTTCCTCTCCTCCATCCAAGTAATCAATCATACTACATTCATGATATAGGATTTGGAAAGTTTAGATCTATTGCATTTGTGGGGATATCCTTAATTCTGCAACAACATTCAAGAAATCATTTTACACATATTTGTAGATATAAAAGATCTGTATCCATCCATAAAAGTTTGAGAAGGTGAATTATTACATTTGTCTTGTTTACATACTTTACTTATTTCACTACAAGGTTAATACCTATATAGGAGCTTCACCAAGGCTAGTCCTTTTCCCTCGACAATTTTCCATTTTTCTTGTGTGTATGAGTAGGTGAAAAATTTATAGATCTAGATTGCAAAATTGAGGAACCAGACATGGTGAAAAAAAAAACCTTCTTTAGCCTCTTAGGTATAGGTTGAACTGAGTTGACCTATACCCATAAAGTCAACCTATACCCAAAAATTTGACCTCTTCATGGAGCTTTGAGATTTTCATAGTTAGCAGATTCAGTCTTCAGGGTCCTAGATCCAAAATAGTTTTAGTGTTGATAGATTCTGATAGGATTTCTACAAACTTGAAGTTTCATCGTTTACTAGCCCTCAAGGTGAGTACATCCTAATCCTTATTCTTACATAGCACTTACTTTGATACATTAGATCTAATAGCTTGTTGTCTATCGGTGAACAAGTGTTTGTTTTACTTTACATTGCATATACACTACATATCTATCCATATAAGGAAAGACCCTAAAATTACATCCTTTAGCTAGATCTTGCATGTGTACCCCTTCATCCTTTTTGGATTGTGCAAATCAAATCAGGCCTAAGGATCACATTTTAGGGCCCTTCCAATGTATGTAGAAAGAGAGGGTCTACAATTGATCACTATTTACTCCATTACAATATCTACACAAGGGATTTGGCCCTTTCAATTTACCATTAATAAAAATAATTAGTTCACTATATATTTTTATTTAATTAGTGTTGGTATTGCATACATCCATATATATTAGTTTTGTATGATTCTAATTTTATAGCTTTATTTATTTTTAAATATATGACAGTTATATTTTCATTTTAATGTACATTGTCATAACATGAAACATTTCATCTTATTGTCATTATAGAATACCCATTGGCATAACTACTCATAGAGAACTACTTGATTAAAATGAGTGTAACTTGTATGCCAATTTGTAGTGTGTCACTCTTTAAAATTATTTAACTTTTATTGTTTTAAATATTATTTTCATTATATATTTTTAGTTATCTTTTAAATAAATGAAAATATGTTTTATAATATTATGAAAAATTGGACACCTCATATTTTCTATCATTTTTTTATTCACTTTGAATTGTTTATCCATTATGTAAAGATTATTGTGCAAGATGTGTGCTAAAAAATAACTTAACCACAAGCCAATTCTATCCTCATACATTTTTATGGATAGATCTTAATAATTTTATAATCAATTATTTATAACAAGTCATTTCCATAATTATGGAATCAACCTAAGTTAGATTTGTGAGAGTAGAATTGTCAACTTTCAAATCTAGTTTTTTAGTGTCCCTTGTTCATCCTTTCCAACTTGTCATTATGAGGTGTCTAAAATGTAAATATTTTAAGTTGCATACTACACATTGTATTAAACAACAAAAAAATTGTAATGGACCCATAAAGAAGAAACAATGTAAAAACTATTACTCATAGAACTAAACATGAATGGATGGAAGTAAAGTAAAAGAAATTATCTCCTTATAGGTCCTCAAAAATTGAATGCCATTAATTTTAGAAATTTTTTGTATGTTTGAAATTATGTGATTTGGTGCACACCCACTTTTGGGTTGAAGGTTTTATTGTCATGTAGCGTTATATTTATGTTTTAGTAAAATAGGATAAGTTATCATCATCTCTTTGTGTCACTTCTCTTTTGCACTCCTTGTGGAAAGGGAATGCATTGACTATATTTTTTTGGGTTCTTATAGCATTGGAGTTGTCCCCTAAGTAGTACCTACTTTAGAAAAATAAATTGAATACCTGAAAAAAAAAGCCTAATATGTGACTAGTTAAGAACATGATTATTAATAACAAGTTAAAAAAAACTCCATGCCTATAAACTATGGAAAGAACTAATTGTTGGATTCATTTGTTCAACTCCACACACACACACACACATTACTCACCTACAAGAAAAACACCTATTACAAATAGAGATTTGAGAATTATATTAATGTATAAAAGACTTTTTTAAATAAAACAAAAATTTTCCAATTCCCAGCTCCCTCACCAATCTCACCCACCTTGAGCTTCATAGGAATAGATTAAATGGTATCATCCCTTCTTCCCTACTAATACTTCCAAGATTGTAACTTCTAAACTTGTCCATGAAAATTTATCAAGGAGGGAGCTTGTCAAGCATTAAACCCCAACACTTTGGTTCCCTTCACACTCTCCTCCTTTCAAACACAACTATGGGAGGAAGTATTTTGGATTCATTTCCAACATTTCCTCATTAATTATCTTGGATCCCTCATACTATCTTGTTGAAAGTATTCCAATCACAATGGAAAATCTCACAAATCTTAAAGAATTGGATCTTAGTCAGAACATGTTAAGATGGAAAATCCCACCCTATGGGGATCTCCTCCATTCAGAAGAAATTTTCCTTTGGCCTCTATTGATATTTTCCATAACCATTTGGATGGTCCCATTTCCCCAATGCTCTTCACTCCATTTCTAAATCCCCAACATGTTGGTATGCGACACAATGCATTGGTGGGTAAAATACCCCCTTCCTTGGAAAACCTCGTGTCGCTTGTTTGGCTTGATTTGAATAATAACTAATTGAGTAACAAATTACCTCTTTCCATTGGCTAACTCTTGTATGCACCCTAAAATGGTCACCTAGAATTTGGGCCCCATTCTTTAATTTATCAAATGATGGAACCAATTTATCAATTTTTTGAATCAATGCTTTGCAATATTTTCAAATCAATTTCCTTGATCAAATCATAATTAATTTAATTATTTGAATTTTTCCTAAGGTTTGATCATTTTATCCTAAGCATCATTTAATTAAAATAAAAATTCCCTTTTTAATTAAATAAATCTTTTAATTAAATAAAAATCATCTCATTTAATTAAAATCCCTCTTCTAATAAATAAATAAATAAAATCCCCTCTTAAATATCTTTTTGTTGAAAAAGGAAATAAAATAAAATAAAAAATAAATAAAAATCCCTTTTTCTCTCCACTTTAAATGCACATACTTTTAAGTGGTGGGCCTTTTTCATCTTTTTGCCTCTTAAAGAATCTTTGAGCACATGGATCAACCAAGATTTAATCTCCACCGTTGCTCATTTCTTTTTGCCTCTTAATCTTAATCATTCACTTTCCTTTATAAGGAGTCCTCTCCTTCTCATTTTCATATCTAGGTTTTCATATTGTTATGCTACAGGTTTGGAGAGCGATTTTGGAGAAGATTCTTGAGCACTTGAGCTTGGATATTGCAACTTCTCTCTTCTTTAAATATTTAAAATAATTTATGATTTATCTTTAATTACCCATTAAAAATAATACATTCAATTTGACCAAATTTATTTGCATCATGTCAAATAGTTTGCGTGCCTCGTCTACACTTCCACATTTTACAAACATGTATACAGAGTACTTCCAACTGTACTACACAAAGCATCCATATTTGTGGAAAATGGGAGGAAAGTAAAAATATGGTTGTTTACTTTATGTCATGCTCATTAAATCTCTCTCTTGACTGTTCATTTGTCATGCACCGAGTAATTAGTACACATGACAAATTGTTAAGTGTTGATACAGTGTTTCCCTTATGGAAAGTTGAATTTGGTCAAATTTTGTGCTATGCTCGAATAATTAGGGGGAGACTGAATTAGGTTGTCGGTTACTATGTTTTCTTTCACTTTGTTAAACTTTAAAAATGTTGGATTCCCTAATGCTTGAAAGAGGTGGTCTACTTTGTCGGGCATTCCTCTACAACATTTTCCATTTTCATATTCATTGTTATGCATTTTATTGGGCTACACGTACCATTAAAGGCTAGGTCGACATACATCCCTTCATATAGATATTTGATCACATTACACGCCTCTTGTGGAGGGGTTCACTCATTGGGTACCCTAGTAGATAGTTTATTATTGACATGTACCTATCCAAAGTTCTTTCCATTGTTCTAACTCTTCCAACTCATGCTAGATTCCATCCCCATTGAGGTGGATGCTGATAGGTTTCTTGCTCATGCTAAGCACTCATACATCATTTCAAATCTAGCTTCTCAATGTGGTCATCTTTAGCCCTCTTTTTATAATGTTGTGCTTTAAGTTGGGTAACAAATACATAAGGGCATGTTTGGTGCATGGAATATGAGCTCTAATTCCGGAATTAGATTTCTAGATAATGTAATTCCATGTTTGTGTCCATCCAAAAAATTGGAATCAAAATTTAGAAATTCCAATTTTGCCCCCAAAATGGGCATTTCATGTTCCACTCAAATAGGTGGAATTGGAAATTCCAATTCCAATTCCAATTTTTATAAAACCAAATTTAATATTTCATGGGATCCGTGACTACAAGGATGTATATTATATTTCTATAAGGATGTATACATATACATGTGTGTGTATATACATATGTGTATACACACACACATGTATATATGTGTATATATATATACAAATGTTTGTATATGTATATATACACATGTGTATTTGTGTATATATATACACATGTGTGTATATGTGTATACTTGTGTCTATATACATGCATGTATGTGGATATATATGTGTATGTGTGTATATATACACACATGTATGTGTATATATACATGTGTGTATATATACAAACATGTCTATATATAAATGCACTTGTGTGTATATGTGTGTATGTATATATACATGTGTGCATATGTGTATATATGTGTGTATATACACACATCTATACACATATACACACATGTGTGTATGTGTGTATATACACATGTGTGCATATATCTATATACACACATGTATGCATATATCTATATACACACATGTACGCATGTATATATACAGATGTATACACACAATATTTAAAGAAATTAAAATACACAATTAAAATTCCTTATGCATCTTCTTATTCATCTTCCAGGTGAACCAAACAGGTCATCCCATATTCTGAAAATCATTTTCAAGATTTGTATCTTCTAGAATTGACTATATTTGGCATTTGATATTCCAGCACCGAAACAGGCCCTAAGTTCCTTTGTCTTTCCTTTATTCTAAGAATGTAGAAAACTTTGTATATTTGATAATCATTTAGATAAGAAAGAAAGATCTTCTTAATCTTTTTATCAATTCTACAATTAAAGGAAGTGCATCCTTTACCTCTCATATTTCAATTATTATTTACTTTGTAGTCACTCAGCCTCACAATTTCTAACTTTAAAGAAACAAAAAATGTGATAACTAAACATCCATTAATAAATATATCATGTGCCACTAGCCCCCCAATTGTATCCCCAATAAGGAGGATTTTTTAACAACTATTGGGACATTTGTACCAAAGTATCAATAATTTTTGAATGACTACTAGGAATTTTGTGCATAAGTATTAGAAATTTTTGAATGACTATTGGGACATTTGTGAAAAAGTATTATCAATTTTGAATGTGGTTGTAGAGCATGATTGTTGCGTCATCTTTAAGTAGGTAGTGGGACATTATTTGAAACAAAAAAATTATGACCCTTGTGCACATAATAGATCCTGCATCATATATCATTACAACCCCGAAGCAATAATAATATATATAAGCAATTCAATTAGATACAAACCCAACAACAAAAAAAATATCGACATCCAATGTATCATCTAGGAACTTTGAATGCACAAAGTTAGCTATTTGGTACACTTCTCTAGTTAGCTATTTGGTACACTTCCCCTAGATAATGGTGTGAGTGTCAAAAGGAGTCATTGATTTAGTTTACTAAGCTAAGGTTAGATATAGTGTCTTTCTTTGGCTTCCTTTGTATTTTGATGTTGTCATTTTTCTATGTCATTGAAGTATCATTTCTTATTTCTTTCAAGGCTATTTATCTTTGTTCCTCCATTTTATAGCTCTATAGTCCCTAAAAGTTAGCATCCATTTATTTGGAAGCTCTAGGACCTATTGAGATCCATTTTAGTGATTTCATAGATTTTGGATGCATTTATGCTTGATTTTCCCAATTACCTTCCCGTTTCTCCTTGTAATCTCCTAACACTCCTTGGATCCTGAAACTGTGTCTTGAAATTTACCTTCTCAGGTATAGGTCAAAATTAAATTGACCTCCTAGTATGGGTTGGCCCAAGTCCACCAATATCCTAGGGGTTGAATTTTAATGGGATCCAGGCCTGATGCGAAAGTGTTTTATTTTTCCTTCCTAGTGTAGTCGACCTTCATGATTTAGAATTTGAAATCACTATAAGAGGAGGCCTCTTTCTCTCATTTTCATATCTCAATCCATCAACTACAAGTACAATTTGTGATCTCAAGAAAAGAAAGAAATCAAATCCAAGGAGCCTTCAAGAGCTTTGTGGTGACTTCAAGTAAGAAAGAAAGGATTTGGCTCCAAGATTTGAAGTCTATCATCCATTTGTCCATTCAAAGGAAAAAATTTTAAATTAATTTTATGAATTTCTCTCTTGTGATGGATCTGTAGAGGAATTCTCAATTGAGCAAGAGGATCCACGTCCATTTTTCTTTCATCTCCTTCTCCATCCAAGTGATCAAACATATATGCATTCATGATCTAGGATTTGGCAAGTGTAGATCTAATGTGTTTGAGTGGATATCCTTGATTCTACAGCACAACACTCAAGAAAGCATTTTACACATATTTATAGATATAGAAGATCTATATCCATCCATAAAATTTTGACAAGGAAAATAGTTGCATTTTTCTTGTTTACATGCTTTACTTATTTCACTATACAAGGTTAATTCCTATACATGAGCTTGACCAAGGCAAGTGCCTTCCCCCCAACAATTTCACATTTTTTCTTGTGTGTATGAGTAGGTGATAGATTGAGGGATTCATATTGCAGAATTGAGGAACCAGACATGGTGATAAAATAAACCATTCTAGTTTTATCCTCTTAGGTATAGTTCGAACTGAGTCAACCTATACTCATAAAGTCAACCTATACCATAAAATTTGACATGTTCATGGAGCTTTGATACATTTTTATGTCCATAGATCTTAATAATTTTTTAATCAATTATTTATCCCAAGTCATTTGCATAGCTATGGTATCAACCTAAGTTAGATTTGTGGGAGTGCAATTGTCAACTTTCAAATTTATTTTTTTAGTGTCCCCTTGTTCACTAAAATGTAAATATTCTAAGTTGCATACTACACATTGTATTAAGGAACAAAAAAATTGTAATGGGTCCATAAAGAAGAAAAAATATGAAAATTATTACTCATAGGACTAAACATGAATGGATGGAAGTAAAGTAAAATAAGTTATTTCCTTCTAGACTCAAACGTCGAATGATATTAATATTAGTAAATTTTTGTAACTTTAAAATTATGTGATTTCATGCACACCCACTTTTAGGTTGAAGGTTTTATTGTCATGTAGTGTTATATTTATGTTTCAGTAAAATAGGATAATATGTCACTTCTCCTTTGCGCTCCTTGTGGCAAGGGAACATATTGACTATATTTTTGGGGTTCTTCTATCATTGCAGTTACATCCCCTTAGCAGTACTTTAGAAAAATAAATTGAATAGGAAAAAGATCCTAATATGTGAGTAGTTAAGAACATGATTATTAATAACAATTTAAAAACAAATCCCAACCTATAAACTATGGAAAGAACTAATTGTTGGCATCATTTATTCAACTCCACACACATTAATCACCTACAAGGAAAAAACCTATTACAAATAGAGATTTAAGAATTATATTAATACATATAACACATTTTTTTCATAAAACAAAAATTTTCCAATTCCCACTTCCCTCACCAACCTCACCAATCTCACCCACCTTGTCCTTCCTAGGAATAGATTGAATGGTATCATCGCTTCTACTCTACTAATGCTTCCAAGATTGCAACTACTCAACTTGTTCATGCAAAATTATTTGGGAGGGAACATGTCAAGAATTAAACCCCAACACTTTTCTTCCCTTCACACTCTCCTCCTTTCAAAAACAAAAGTGGGAGGAAGTATTTGTTAGGAATGGGAACACTGAGAGGGGGGCTGAATTAGTGTTCACTATATTTTATCTTTTTTCTTATTCTTAAATTGAGCTTAAATACTTAAGTATTGAAATGAACATCCACATAAACATGAAACATGAAATCAACACACAACACCAATATGGTTACGGGGAAACCCAAATAGGTAAAACACCTAGTGGGGATTGACACCCACTAATATTTTGTACTAGTGTTTTATGATCCTTGTTAGAAGATCCTTAACCCTATTAGGAGTTTCTTTACAGTGCATTAAGTAAAGTAGAACTTGTCAAGGGTCAGACCCTGTTAGGAGTCTTTTACAATAAACCATGTTAGGGGTGTGGACTCACTGTCTTAGAGCTCATTTCTCAAATGATGAAGGCTACAACCTTCTAATCTTAGATAAACACTTTATCTATTGGATGAACTATCACTATGACACTGCTTGTCTGATAAGTTCCTTTGATGTGCTAATGCTTTGACCTCTTGCAAATCTTTAATACATCTTATAAAATCTTCACACACTTCTTTTCTTCTTATCTCAACTCTATAAATACTCTCATACAAATTAAAATGGGTGCATCTCATATTTATATGCGCATACAAAGCAAATAACTAAGTCAATCCTTTTAACGATTACATACAACGCTTCCAATTGAATTGGTTCAAGCATGTTTACAAAAAAACATATTTACATGTTAGAAACCTAATTACAATAGGTGCATGACCTTTACATCATAAGATTATAACCACAAATCAAAATGCTAATAGTCGGCTTCTTACTCTGTTGTTCTCTGGCACACACTGGCTGTGTAACTTCAACTATCTGTAACTTTGTCATACTTGCATATCTGATCATGCACTCATAGACTAAGCATGAATATAGTCTAACCAACTTATCTTCTAGGGCTCATACCATAACTTGGTCTTACGCATGTGCACTAATGCTCTGAGCTTTAGGTACTCTGTACACTATCCAATCTTCAACACTTAGCTGATTTCTGATCTTCTTATCAAGTGCACTGACTCCAATATACTATATGAATTTGTTTCCATAATGAAAACACTATACTAAGTCATATACATCAATATATCCTACTTTCCAACAATGTCCCCCTTTTTCATTGATGGCAACAAAGGAATATGACCAAGTTGCTAACTGTTCCTTAATACAAAATACTTTTGTCTTATATCTTCTTATACATAACTTTCTATCTTATCTCTTCCTTATACATAACTACAACCCATATTCTATACATACTCCCACTTTGACATTAATGACAAAGGTGCTTCAAAATTATATATACAACTACTTACTGTGATAGAACATCTAGATATGCTATTTGCAAGTTTTGGATCTCTTTCTTCCAAAATGTGATCAATGAATTTACAATTTGGAGATGGGTGCATAGTGCATACTGTAGCTTCTCCATCTTCTCAAAATCTATGATGGGACCATGATCATATGTCACCATGGTGGCATATATCTCATTGATATTCTGATTGAGTATATCTAGGGAGGGCGCAAGAGTATTCCTTAGCTGAGTTTGCCTAGCCCTTATCTTGGACATCTCCTTTTATGCCTTCTCAATTTTGTCAATTTGACCTTGATACACATTATTTCACATATTTACATCAATAGATGGTTCTTTCACTAATTTATTTACTTATTCTAACATATCTTCTACCTCTTGAACCTTCTTGAAATGGACATCAATTAACTTGTCCTGATCCATGCAGTCAGCAATGATTTTCCTTCCTTTTTTTGCAAACTCTTTCAAAGTTGCTTGTCCAACTTTGAGTGAACTGAGGTCAAGTGAGAAGTTTTTGATCAATTTACTTAGCCTTTTCTTCATGTACTTCTCTTCTGCAACTTGAGATGGAGATTCTTCCAAGCTGGAAAAACTAGTCTTAAAGGCTGTGAGGATATTGCTAACATCATCAACTAAATTTACCTTAGACACTTGTTTATCTAAATGTAATAAGCTATTCAATATGTTGACTGATTTGACAAATAGTGGGTTCCTCATTACCTACTTTTATTTAACCTTCTCCATAGCTAAGACACTGATCTTGATTGGGTCTTCTTCTCCCCATGAGTCCAAACTAGTTGTGTCATGTGTCAAACATGACAACAATGCTGTTGAGGGTGATGGAATAATGGGAGTGCTATCCATCACTTCTAGTTTTACATTTCTTAGAATTTCAACAGATGGATCATCTACTTTCTCACTTCCTTTTATTTATACTTCTTCTTTCTTTTCTTCTTCTTCTTCTTTTTCTTTTTTCGTTTTATCTATCATCTTTTCTTCTTTTCCATCTGATATATCCTCAATCGATACTTCTTTTTGTTGATTGGGAGGAGTGTTACTACAAAGAGTTTCAGCCTCTTGTGTGCTTGCCAATGCCTCTTCAAACTTATCAAAATCCATTTATGTGGCTGCCAAAGTGACTTTTACATTATCAATGAAAATTGAGTCATCTTTGAATGTCTCTGATATGGGCACTAACTTATCTTCCTTTGATATTGTTTCAACTATAGGCACTGAGTCTTGGGGACCTGTCATAGGTACATTAGTAGTCTCTAATTATTTTGTAACCATAGTGGGTACTTGAGCTTTGGGCATAGTAGCTAGATACATGTTCATGTTCATGAAGACCTTCTCAAATGCCTTCTCTATTTCCTTAGCCACCAGTTCATAGTTTTTTTCCTTTATATGTAGGGTCCTTGACTTGGTTTTGAGATGTGGCTTTACTAGATCTAACAATAGATATTTATCCTCTAGAGAACATACTAGAAGGGTTTCATCTATAATATTTTCTCTTATCCTTAAATCCTCTTCAATGGCCTGTCTCTTTTGGATTTCTAAGATGTTCCACACATTATCAGGGATCATAGTCTTTAGTTCTAAGAATGTCTTCTTAAACTTTAACATATGTTTGGCAATCATTCCATGTATCTCTGATTTGTCAATCTCACTATATTTCTCATAGAATTTTCCTACTCGATCAATTCTGCCTTCATCAATGATTCTAGCACTCAAAACACTGAGACTAGGTTTGAAACTTACTTCGGGAGGAGCTTGAGTGTTCTTCATATTCCTTGTTACTCATGAGGATGGATGACTAGTGCTAATCTCTTTCTTCCTCTTTTCCATTGTCTTATACTCTAGAGGAGCAGTAAGATCAATAGTTACTGTGGGCGTAGAAGGAGTATCATCAGTTTTACTCTTCTTGTCATCTGACTTTTCTACTTTTACCTTTTTCAACTTAGGATCCTCTGATTCTATCTTTGCACTCTCAATTTCCAAAGCAATCTTCTCTGCCCTTGATTTGTCTAGGTCTACTTGAGACACTCCATGAATTCTCAAGATCTCTGATGTAACATTGGAAACCTTCCTCTTTGTTTCTGGGCTATTTAGAACAACATCAACTTCTTTTGTTTTCTCTTCATAGGTTCCCCATCTTGGCTCATTACGATCTTTAGGGGCTAAAAGAAATACTTGTTCATATGCTTCTAGGAATTGTTCATCAACCTCATATCCAAGTGGATGGATCCACTTTGTCCTTGGTTCAACTGCCTCAATGTATATTATGTCTATCTCAACCATGAAGCAAATAGTATCTTTGTATTTTTCAACTATACTCTCTAGAATTTTGTACCTCATCTGCATTTTAGCCCTGGAAGTCTTCAACTCTAGTGTCATGTAGTCTCTTAGAGTTCTCTCAGTACATGCCTTGAGAGATATCTATGGCATAGTAGGAATAGTCTTGTCTAGGTATAAATCTGACACCTTTCCAACAATATGGAAGTACATATAGATAATTAGGGACCCAAACCTAAGTATCTTGGTCTTAACATGCTTAATTGCCTTAATGTTATCTATCAGTTGTATGCACAGGATCTCACACAGATTGAACTCTCTATTCTCTTTCACAAGTCTTATGGCTACAAGAATTGTGTCCGCAAACACACTGTTCACCCTGCTAGTTTGTTGGAACCTATAACCTAGTATCATGGAGATCAATTTGATGTCATCTTGTTCAACATGCTCTATGGTCATTCTGTGCCTATCACTTCTTGACTTGTAGGTTTTATCAACAAGTTTCCTTACATCCTTTCCCACTGTAAGAATGATGCCTCTCTTTGAGAGGCCTATCATCTCATGAATTAGGTCACCATTAATCTTGACCAACACTTCACCTATCCAAAATAGGTCATCATGAATCCTTCTTAGTAGATTCTTGATCCATTCTGATTCGTAGAACTCATATGTCGTAGCATACTCCACTATAGGATGATTTGCTCCACTGCATGTACTCATTCATGAAGGTTTTGTCTAGTTTCATCATTTTTTCCATGTGTGCTCTTAATCTACCCAATCCTATTGGCTCTTTCTTACAGTGTATGTATGCCCTAATATCTTTGACATGCATAACACCCATAGGCGTGCAGGAGAATGCCCATTCTAGGTTGTCAAGTGTTGATTTAAATAGATGCCTCTTAAACACATATCTTTTCTTCTCTGCAACATCAAATGCTATAGGAGTAGCCATCACTTACTTGGATATCACTTTCCTAAAGTTTCCAAGATATTCTGAATCAACACGACAAGCTAGGGTTTCCACAACTGATCAAATGCATAGCAAATCACTTGATGAATCAATCTGTAATCCTTCATAATCAAATTCTAGGGCTCTTCTACTCTCCAATCACTTTGAATTTGAATGCAATGAGAGATTTACAAACTTCTATGTACTTTAAAGTAGAAAATCTTCCATTAATGCTTGTCACGTAAACTAGGCTGTCACTTGAAAATTTCTAACTTTCATTCTACAAACAATCAGCTAGTGTGCTCTTGCACATAGGTTCTTCTAGTCTCCAAAATCTTAATTCCAAAGGTGCATACTCTAAGAGTGAGTATACCAACTGCGTAGGGGTCTAGAGCTAAATTTTCTCCCCCTATGACCAGAGGGCCATTCATCTAGAAGTAGAGGGTGCATTCACTATGGATGCATCCAATACATTCTCATCAATCTTATCCTTCTTTGCTTCTAACCAAATCAAGCTTGCATCCTCTGAATCTTTCATAAACTTGACTTCTTCTTTATGATCCAATACTGGTTCTTCGGGCCTTTTAGGGCTTTCCTGACCTTGAGTCCTTGATCTACAAAACTTTGAGATGTGTCCAGCCTTGTTGCAAGAGTGACAAATGACTGGGGGCCTTATATTCCTCGGTGCATTGACATGGGTCACCATTTTACATTTTCTAGTTGAGTGACCATTATAGTTACATATCTGACATGTAAAATTTTGAGAACTTCTTACATTTGACTAATTCTGATTTCTCTGATTATACCGAGTCCCGTTCTTCTAACATTTCTTGCAATTCATAGCTCTATGACCAAATTTATTGCATGAATAATAGTAACCATTAAAAGGTCTTACCTCTGTACAATTTCTTGCTATATGTCCATGCTTGTTACATGCATACCAAGTGTGGTCTATTGGCTTGCACTCATTCTTAGGTGGTTCAATATGATCTTTAGTCTGACTTCCATTCTTTTTAGCATCAGAGGTGTCTCTTGGTTCTTTCATTCTTTCTCGCATGTTGTCAATCTAATTTCGTGCTTCATTGTATCCAACGCAACTAGTATCTCCTTTAGCTCTTCTTGCATACAACTGAGATTCTATCAAATCAAAACTATTGTGTAATTTATCAATGTGATTTTTTGCCTCTTTCAATTCAAATTCCAAGCTTTCTTTGTTGTTTCTTAGCCCCAAAATTTCCATGTTTGCTTGCCTCAATTATTCATTTAGTTGAAGGTTCTCTTTTATCTATTCATTATAGACATCTTGGTTGTTAGTCAACTTACCATCAAATTTTTCAAGTTGTTCTTTCAGGGATGAATTTTCTTCATTCAAATTCTTGATCATTATCCCTAAATCACTAGTAGAGAATTCTTTCAAATCCTTTCTTAGCCTTTTGATGAGTCTCTGAGCATCACTGAATTTTTCTTTTAGTTCTTCAATTTATTTTTCAGATTTGTCCAGGTCTTCAAGAGTAGCTTCAAGATTTCTTTTCAGATGTTTCATTTCTACTTTGTTCATGATCTCCTCAAGTTGTTAAACTTCTTTGTGGAGGACCAAAAACTTTGATACCAATTGTTAGGAATGGGAACACTGAGACGGGGGGGTGAATCAGTGTTCACTGTATCTTATCTTTTTTCTTATTCTTAAATTGAACTTAAATAATTAAGTACTGAAATGAAAATCCACATAAACATGAAACATGAAATCAACACATAACACCAATATAGTTATGGGGAAACCCAAATAGGTAAAAAAACCGGTGGGAATTGACACCCACTAATATACTATACTAGTGTTTTATGATCCTTGTTAGAAGATTTGTAACCCTGTTAGGAGTTTCTTTACAATGCATTAAGTACAATAGACCTTGTCAAGGGTCAGACCCTATTAGGATTCTTTTACAATAAACCCTATTAGGGGTGTGGACTCACTGTCCTAGAGCTCATTTCTCAAGTGATGAAGGCTACAACCTTTTGATCTCTGATAAACACTTTATCTGTTGTATGAACTGTCACTATGACACTGCTTGTCTAATCAATTCCTTTGATGTGCTAATACTTTGACCTCTTGCAAAGATTTAATACATCTTATTAACTCTTCATACACATATTCTCTTCTTATCTCAACTCTATAACTACTCTCATACAAATTATAATGGGGGCATCTCATATTTATATGCGCATACAAAACAAATAACTAAGTTGGCCCTTTTACCGATTACATACAATGCTTCCAATTGAATTGGCTCAAGTGTGTTTATAAACAAAAATATTTACATGTTGAAAACCTAATTACAATAGGCACATGGCCTTTACATCATAAAATTTTAACCACAAATCAAAATGCTTATAGTCGGCTTCTTACTCTGTTCTTCTCTGGCACACACTGGCTGTGTAACTTCAACTGTTTGTAACTTTGTCATACTTGCATATCTGATCATGCACTCATAGACTAAGCATGAATATAGTCTAACCAACTTATCTTCTAGGGTGCATACCATAACTTAGTCTTACGCACATGCGCTGATGCTCTGAGCTTTAGGTACTCTGTACACTATCCAGTCTTCAACACTTAGCTGATTTCTGATCTTCTCATCAAGTGCATTGACTCCAAACTACTATATGAATTTTTTGCCATAATGAAAACACTATACTAAGTCATATACATTATTATATCCAACTTTCCAACAATATTTTGGATTCTATTTACAACATGTCCTTGTTAATTATCTTGGATCTCTTATACTATCATGTTGAAGGTATTCCAATCACAATGGAAAATCTCACAGATCTTAAAGAATTGGATCTTAGTCATAACATGTTAATAGGGAACATTTCACCCTTTGGGGATAGATCTCCTCCCTTGGGAAGACCTTTTCCTTTGGCCCCTATTGATCTTTTCGATAACCAGTTGGATGGTCCCATTTCCCCAATGCTTTTCACTACATTTCTAAATCTGTAACATGTTGGTCTGAGCCACAATGCATTGGTTGGTAAAATCCCCACTTTCTTGGAAAACCTCTCAATCTTTGTTTGGATTGATCTGAATAATAAAAAATTAAATGAAAAATTATCTCTTTCCATTGGCTAACTTTTATTTCTAGAAAATCTTGATCTAAGCATCAATAAATTAGGAGTCATCCCTCTCATATTTCCAGTCAGTCTGGAACATGGATTCCAAAATTCCCTTTCATAATATTGAGTTTAAGCTTGTTGGAATAATGTTTATTTTTATCTACAATGCTTCTCTTGAAAAAAAAATTGTGTAGAAGACTTCAAAATTCTTTTGTCCCTTTACCATAGCTTTTGTGGGAATTTTCTAAAGGTTTGTAGATAGTTTATAAACATTGTAGCTGTTGGAGATTTTCCAGTAGGCCAATACTGACTGTATGTTTGTCAGTGATGACAACATATGGAAAGTAGCATGCAAAGAAGTCTTATGAAGTAAGCTTTTAGTATGTGTTGCATGGATATGATATCAGCTTGATATCATGGGTGTAGAGGTTAACTGTTAGTACAAATAGTTATATAGCAGCTTGAGTCAGTAGTTTTCCTGGCAGAGTTACAGGCAGTACTATGTGTACAATTGTCCATACAATTATCATGGAGCTGTGTGCCCTTGGATTTATGATAGAGACATTTTAGTGATGTTTCATTTATGGATGCATATTCTGATGATGAATGCAAGTGAATTTATGCAGTCGCTATTCGCCAGTAGCAGTTTCCTGTGATTATTCAGAAGAGCTGACAGAGATTTTAGTAGTTCTGGAGTTGCACCTATCTTTAGGGTATGCACCCTTGGAGTTAAGCTTGGAGATGAGTAGTTGATGTTCAGTTAAGAGCACATGAGTTAATTCAACTTGTGGAGAAAGAGCTAGTTGTTTTGGTGGAGCCGACAGTGTGTAGTGTGCATCTACAATTATCTTAATTAGACAGGTCCCAGAATGTGTTGCATGCATAGTAGAGCCGACAAAATGTTTGTTGGAGTTTGTTATGGTCTCTCTAATATGATTTCAAATTAGTTCTAATAGGCTGACTTGATCATATCATTTAGAGGAAAGATATTTATAGGCAGTCAGTTATGATTGTTGAAGTGTAGTTCATGTTTGATTAAGAAGAGAAGAGGAGAGTGTGAAAAGTGTGGAACCATCAGAAGAAGGTCAATGTGACCAAGTAGAGTACTTTTACTATACATTGGAACTGATCTAGATAAACAAGTCTAAGTGTAGTTCACAAAGATCCAGATATAGTGTGCATCTGTTATTCAAAAGGTTGTAGCCTTCACCCCTTTGAGCAGTGAGCTCTTGGAAAATGCATCCTCTCCCCTAATAGGGACAATTGTAAAAGACTCCTAACAGGGTCCAACCCTTGACCAAGTCTACTGTACTTAATATATTGTAAAGCTACTCCTAACAGGGTAAAGGATCTTCTAGCAAGGATCATAATACACTAGTACAGAATATTAGTGGGTGTCAATTCCCACCGGGGTTTTTACCTATTTGGGTTTTCCCATAACCAAAATATTGGTGTTGTGTTCATGTGTTCTTTCAATGTGTTTATGCTTTATGTTTAAGTATACTTAATTGGATAAAGAATTGAATCTTATAGATAACTGATTCACCCCCCCCCCCGCCTCTCAGTTATCTCTTGGGACTATTCCTAACAGTAGCCCCTCTTTTATTATGCAAGAAAGAAATAAAATTATAGTTCTTTTGATAATGAAAATCATAATTTCTTAGTGCTATAAAATTCCTTTGTTCTACTTCATTTTATAGTGTTACTCTTCTTTGTCTTATTGCTATGCAAATAAATAACTTGGTAAATTTCATATGCCTTAAATTATTGTCTATTTCATACCAATATGGTATCAAAGAAAATTTGAATCTTGGGCTAGTGATGAGGGGATTTTGTAGTGTAAAGTTATAATTTTTTGTAGGTTACAAATTGGTTGAGCAACACTGTGAGTTTTTGTGGGAAGTGAAAACATTACAACAAAGGAAATAATTTCTACAAAAAACAATTGGTGAGAAATTTTCAATCTTAATCTGGGTATTAAAGATTCTAAAATTACTTTCATTCTCATCCAAAAAGGAGGGAATTTGACACAATGGATTCTCTGGTACTACTTTTGTCATAGTAAAATTAAATGGGAAAAATTATTATGATTGGGTATCCCATATGGAAATTTATCTAACTCGTCAAAATTGTTATGAGATTGTTACTGGCAGTGAACAAAGACTAGAAAATCCTAGAAAAGATCAAGAAAATTGGGATGGAAGGGATAAAAAGTTAGTAGGACTTATCAAGCTTACACATTAGAAGAAATCTTTTTCATAATTACACAATAAAAAAAGTGGATTCAAAGTATTGGATATTTTGAAAAATCTATATCAAAATTCAAGTGAAATTCTAAAGACTTAGGGGAAAATGGTTCAACTACTGTCTCTTGATCTCTCACACAACAAACTCTTTGGAAATATCCCTTTGGAGCTACAATCACTCACATACCTAGATATGTCACACAATCATCTTTCAGGTAGGATACCACAAAGAGGGCAATTCCACACATTTGAGGCATCGTCCTTTTCAAACAATTCAGATCTATGTGGCCTCCAATTCAATACAACTTGTTGCGGCCTTCATCAAAATACATATAGTCCTCCAATTATTTCACCAAAGAAATATGTTGATAGGATACATGAAGAAGCAGAAGAGGGGGATATGTGGTGGGGACTTGGGCTTGGAATGAGCTGTGTAGATGGATTTTTTGTTGTAATTGGAGTGTTGTATCTTACCTTAACTTGGAGTAGAAAATGTTTCTAGTTCATGGACAACATCATCATTTATCTTTTTGAAATATTCAAAATATAGTTTCCTTTCATGAATATGGTAGAAATTATGTATAACTACGATAGAAATTTGTAAGGTAATTTGTAACCTCTCTTCCATTAAACTTTAAAGACATTAGTTTAATGTAACGATCTATTTCAAGTTTTGTAAGCATATGGTTTGTGTATACTTTTATTATTTAAAATATAAGTTTTTTTATGCATCATCATGCCAACCTTATAAATTGATAGTAAGGCATATTCATTTTGATCTTCAATGTGATGAGTCAGGGTATGTGCAGGATCATGGTATGCCAAAAAGTGGTGATGTGAAAAAGAAGTCTTGATTGATAGACTCTTTGAAAAATAACTATAATTTTCAAACAATATAATATTTTTGAAATCTGAAATATACATCACATTCTATGATTCACCTAATACAATAATAATAAATAATTATCTCATTTGATGAAGTTTAGACTAAGTTAAGGTGGTCAGACATGAGAGTTTTTATACTCAGGAAAATTTGTAGCAGTAAAATCATAATTAATTATTTACTTGGAAAAAAAATACAAAAAAAGATACATCACATCTAGACATGAGTCTACTACATTTATCTAGAATGTTATAAAAAAATATTATCATTTGATTTTGTTTAATGTGGTCAGACATGATGAACTACAACTAATTTAGAACACTAAATGAAGAATCTATGATTTAAGATTGCTGAGGAGTTGTTGATTAGATATGAAAGATGATTAAATCAGTATTATGTTGTCATTAATGTCAACTAGCTTGATAGTACTTATCTTGTAAGTTACGATACCGATACATCTGAAGAAAGGTGAAAGTGATGAAGAATAGAAATATCTACATGAGGAAGATGTATATATCAGATGAGGATAAGGAATACACTGATTAACTTGTTGATGAGTCTATGACTTGATGATAATGACTTTATTATGTTGCACTCATCTATGATGAAGAATAGAGAAAAAATACACAAAGCAGTGTTGTCAGTAAATAAAGCATTCCAGTATACTATTGGATATATTCTTGACTTTTTGAGGTGTCTATCCAAATTTTGGTTTAAATCTCCTTCCAAGTGTTTTGTTTGGTCCAAGGTTTGGAAAATTCAGAAAAAATTGTCATAGCTAAGTTCAAAAATCCTTACCCTTGGTTTTGTTTTTAAAAAATGTCGGATTCATGCAAAAACCCTCATGTTAGCCCTTGTTCTTCTATTTCATTGTTACCTTTTAGTCACTTAAGTGGATTAAATCGTGCACGTGCTTAATTATCCAAAGTGTTCGCTGAATTGGAAAATGTCATAGCATGTCTCATATAGTATTCGGCAAATCAGTGAACAAGTCAGTCTTATGCTAAGTGTCATTTTAGTCGCGTGGTCTCTAAGTCTCCCGGTGAACACCTCAACCATTCAGCGAATTGGCGAATGTGTTTGAACCTTGTTAACTATTTTTCTTTGTCGCTGAGTCTCCGAATGTTTTGGCAATTATTTTACCCTTTGTGAGAATTAGAAAACAAAGGTTATCTCCAGTTCACTTAGTCCTTGGTGGTCATGTGTTAACACTCAGTGACCTAGCGAAAGCAGTATTCGCTCATTCTTTGAATCCGGCGGTCAAGAGTTATGTCAAATGGAGAACTGGCGAATGCCGTGGATTGATTTCAAGATCAACTGCTCTATTTTAATCTCAAGTATCTTTTGGGTCCTACAGGTTTGATTTGGTGAATGAGCGGCTAAGTACTTATATTATCATCATCCAAGTCTGGCAGTTTTGATAATTTGATTTTTGAGTTTGGCAGAGGTAATGTTTTTGTGTTCACTTATTCTCAGAATGAGTTAGTGAAATACTAAATGATCTGGTGATTCAATGAATCATATGGTCACAGGTTCTCTAAAAGGAAAGGTAAAGGCTAGAAGTATTTGGCGAATGGGTGAATCAAAGGATTAGTAAAGTTTTAAGTCTTTAGTCGCTTAATCGCGTAATGAAATATTCAATGTTTGAAATATTGTGAGATTCAACGAACCCTTTGTTCGCTGATTCTCGTAATCAAATAACTAAACATCATATGTTTCGGTGAAATGGTCAACTAACCACATTCACCAAGTCACGTGATGTTGGCGGTCAAAGCTACATGATTCAGCGATTCAGAGATAAGTTGTTCACCAAGTCGTCAGATATCCGGGTAGTTAGCACTAGCATCTAGCGAATGAGGAAAGCATACAGTCGCTAAGTCTCAGAATGAAGATGATAGTTAAGAAAAGATTCAGTGACTTAGAAAGAAAAAGCTTTGCCAGTTCTCTAAATAATCAGGTGGTTAAGTATCTCATTAAGTGAATGCGCGCACCCTTTGTTCGCTAAATCTCCAAGAAAATTGACAGTTAGCCAAGACATTAAGAGAATGGGTGATGACCTTATTTGGTAGTTCTCCAAATAATAAATGTAGTCAAGTGCTCAAAGGTGATCATTTCAGTCACTGATTCGCTAAGTGGATGAAGGGTTAAGAATTGCATTGCGAGAACCCGTGAAGGCCTTGGTCGCTAGTTCTCTAAATATGAGCTAGGGTTAACATTGTATTAAGCGATCACGAGAGGCTTTCAGTCGCCGATTCGCTAAATGGGCTTAGTTGGACAAGGTAACCAAAGAAAAGAAAAGGACCATTGCAAGCATGGATAAAGTATAGTGTCAAGCTGGAGAGTAAACTAATGAGCCATCCAATCAGTTTCAAAGGAAGATTGCATGACGTAAATAGGTTTAAAGTGTAGAATCTTAATCATTTGCCTCTTTGCCTTGTTTTTGAGTTGTTTAATTTATCTATCAACATCCAAACATGGCTAACTCAAAATTTGAAATCTGATGGTATATGAAATTGAATGTGGAAACAATTAAGGAGATTTGTAGTAATTGTGGTAGCTGTACACATTTGATCCGTATTGATAAATAAGCTAAGCTCATTGTTTCCTGTGTCCAAAATCAGTCGAAGAGAATTGTGTCTTTCTGAAGTAGTTTTTGAACACCAAATAAATCGAGTTTGCAAAATTTGAAGTTAATCCTATAGCAAAGATTTGTTAACCTGAGAAGAGTGCAGCATCCTCCAGTAGTGAAGCCAAGTCTAAAAGTGGTGAAGACAAGGGCAAGCCTAACTATTCAGATGAATTCATGAAATTGCTGTCGGGATCTAGTCAGAACAAAAGAGCTCCCGATGATGTTTTTGAAGATGTACTAGGGTTTTGCAGGGATCCTATCATACCAAATAGTATAGGTTATACTATTTTCAACTTCTTTTATGGAAATAGGGATAGGCATGTTCCTGTGTGTAATGGTAGGAATTTGGGTTTAGGAAAATTAGTTGTTCCTGATATATTTTTAGATGTGGATATAATTGTTGCACTAGCTAGGTGTTATGACCCAATTTCCAAAACAATTAGAAAAGAGGACCAGTCACCTTTTGTTACTCTAGATAGGGGTTCATTCATGAAAGCTTTTAATTTATATACATCTTCCTCAACTGAAATTGACCTGAGCAAAGAAAGGGAGAGGTACAAGAATAACATAGGGACAGTAAAGGACCAGATGACAAATCATATCAAAAAGTAGGATAAGTATATAGCTCCCCTCCTTGCTCATATGAATGCCCCTTACATATTTAAGTCCCTCCAGCATTATATGAGGCAGACTTGTTATGCATTGTGTAGGGTTTTGGGAATTGATGGAGATGCAGAGTTCTTGCCAGCTGATTTGTTGATGATAATCTTGGACATCCAGAATTCCTTGGTAAATAATGACTATGATTACATTCAATATATAATTGATAGAATGCATGAGGGTTTGATTTCTATCAAAGAAAGTAAGAGTCCAATTAAGTTCATGCATTATTCTTTGTTAATGCACTTGATTTTGTTCTTCAACATCAATAGCTTTGATTAGAACATGCTAAAACCAAGGTTTAACTTCAAAGGCTAGTATAATCTAGTACAATTATGGGTGAGGGTATGGAATTCTACTTCCAGTGAAGGGGATTTTTATGTTTTTCATAATTTCATTGTCTTTCTGATTGTAAAAATGTTAGGCATTAATGTCACAAGGCTATCCCCAAGTGTCCTTAGGCTCCTAAGACCATTACAGTTTGTGGATAAGTGGGAGGGAGATCATAATTGGGGTGATTTTTACTTAGGGGAGAATTCTACAATTATTAGGGTTTATGGTTGTCCCCAGCCCCCACATCTGTTACCAAAATATGTGCCTCCAAGAGTTGCTTGTCTGGAATTTGTGTGGTAGTTGATGTGCATAGATAGAGAACTTCAAGCCCCTCACGGGAAGGGTACATTCACACCTAGGCAATTCAAGATAGGTGACTTCCTGGTGGGAAAGAGGGTATTTCCTCAAATCACTACATGGTTAAATCAATTCAAGATGGTTACTGGTGCTTGTAGACATATAGATCTTGAGGACTCTATCAAAACTGCTAGGATGGTCTACATTCCAAATATTGGTGTGATTAAGGAACATGAAGGTTTAGATGAGGAAGATGTAATCAGAAATATTTTTGAGGATGATCAAATTAAAAGGAGATGGAACAGGTAATTTGATTTGATAGATTTATCAAAACAAGTGATGGCAGCCCAACTTCCTTTTGAGGGTTTCTTCCCTGGCCTTCCTTATCTCAAAAGAATTGACAAGATGATAGAGATGCATGACACTCAATCAAATCAGTTGGAGAAGTTGATTGACAAAAAGAAACCAAAGAAAAGGAAAGACTATTCATCTTCTGATCGAGAGGAGTCTTTTGATGAGTCCCCAGAAGGAAATAGCCCACCACAAGTTGGGTATGTACAAATTGTTGAGCCTAGTGAAGACCAGCTAGAAATAGAGAGTGTCCAAGAGCCACCTTTGAAGAAGCAAAGGCTTGAGGAAGGAGAGCCTTCAGGGTAGGGAAAACAAAAGAGGATAATTGATAGAGCATCAGCTCTAGTGCTAGGTGATAGGGCTTACCATCACCAATTGAGAAAAACAATAAGAGTAGACAAGAAGGTGGCCACTGATGAAACAGATAAGGAACAGGCCCTGTGGTTAAAAAAGGATATTAGAGAAGTCTATCAGGAGGAATTTTTGAGTGATGACCAATTTATTAAAACTGATGAATTCAAGAGTTTTCTTATTTGAAACAAGTAACAAGAGGTGAAGAGAGCTATGCCCAAATGTGTAGAGCCAAGTGAGGAAACATTGAGAGCTCTAGCTTCTTATGATCCTAGCCTGGATCCTATAACACCAGATGAAGCTAGACAATTGGTTAAGGCAAGTGGACTGCTATTAACTCCAAGATGGGATCTGACTTCTGCATTCATCATAGATCAAATAAGGAAACAACCGTAGGGTAGCCTATCATATGAGGTTCACATTGGTGACATGATAAGAGGAAGTGGCTATGACCCTAAGTGTCAAGCTATTGCAATGTGGTCTATGGCCCCTAGGACCCAAAATCCATCCCAATTAAGTATAGAGGATAAGATGGAGGGGAAAAAAATCATATGGATTGTGCAGAATACAACTGACCTTGAAGTTTCCAAGGCAATAACTCATTGGGCCAATTTGAATGAGGCCAAGACAGCTCAGTTGTCTGAGAGGTATTCAAAGTTGTTTGAAAATGCAAACCTGGTGGCCAAGGATAGAGATTTGAAAATGATGAAGATCAAATAATTAGAAGATGAGTTGACAGAGGTAAGAGTCAAGCTTGAAGAGGCTTCAAAGGTAGTTCCTCCTCCTCCTTTGCAAATTGAGGCCCCTGTGCAGACAGATGTGGAACTGCTTGAGAAATCCACTGAGGACTTGGAAAAGATAAGGACAGAGGCATCTTTGGATACTATGTCAAAGATTGTGCAATATAGGTAGGGTAGGATAAAGGACAGAATGGAATCAGTCCATAAATCATTCAGCTTATTGCACCAGAATAATGAAAAGGTGAATGAGCATTTGATCACCTTGGAGCCACTTTTTAGCACATGGTGAGGAAGGAGTATATTATTTGATAAACTTGATGATTTGCAAGAATACAGGGTAGATGTTCCTAAAGTAGTAAGTGAAGTTTTTGAGAAGATTGGCTTAATAAGCGCTACTTCAAAGTTTTTCAAAGGAAAGTCAAACCAAATAAAGGCCAAGCTAGCCATGTTTGATAAAGATTATAGAAAATATTTGCCTCTGATTTATGATGACAATGGAAATGTGGTCAAGTTAGAAGAATGGAAGCTGTCAATGGATCAGTTGGTAGTTAAACAGGATGCCTTCCTAAAGGATGATAATGCTTTGGACATGGATAGATGTAATAATATCATTGATAGTCTTTTCAAGATTGAAAATGATTGCATACGATTTGTGGTTGAAGCCAAAAGTATAACTTCAGGAGTTGCAGAGCTACAATTGGCCATCTGATGATGATGTGGTAGCTTGGGGGAAATTAATAATAAAGAAGAAGAAGAAGCCAGTTGTCCAACTTGTAGAGGAAGAAGAAGAATAGAATGCACTTGGCACCTGATCCAGAGTTCGAGGGAGAGAATGTTCAAACAAAGGATGATGTAGGTTAGCCAGATGGTGGTCATCATTCATGCAATAAATTTAGCACCTACTCTAAAATATCCTTAGACAAAGGTGCCACCTGCAAGATTGTTGAAAATAGATATTTGTAATCTATTGTTGCAAACAATTTTTTCAGTTTGTAATCTCGTTTTTAGTGCAAGATCTTTTAACAGCCATCTGAAGCTTGTTGCATCCTTTCGAGGATTCCAAGATGGATAATTAGTCTATGTAGCAAGTTTTTTCTCATTAGTGAGGGGGAAAAAATACTTTGTAAGAAAGGTTCTGAATACAAAACCTTATTTTCTTTAAGTAAGAGGATACTGTATCAATGCATTTTGACCATTAATACAAAATATTGGAGCTCTGTTATTACTATTTTGTTGTCTTTATATATGGAGTGTTTTAGTTTTCTTATGTATTTAGATTGCAAGGCATTTTGAATACATTATTCACAAGGTGAATATAGGGGTTAAGCTTAAGTTTCTTTCAAGGGAAGAATAAAATCTTAAGGGAGGTCTCTGGGAATTAATAATCAGTGTATGAATTTGATGATAGTTGTAGGAATTAAATGGATGGTATGTTAGGCATGTCATTTGAGTTACAGTATTTTTGTTTTGATAGACATATGTGGAGGTAGGGTTTGACTCTGTCACCCAAGTGGATAAGGCACTGGTTCTGGATCCATTTACATTTATTTGCCACCCAAGATATAAACAACTGATTGATTTTACTTTATCTGTACAAACCTTAATCTGAACTACTCTATGACACATTCATAGACGTGTATTATAATGCTTTATAGAAGCACTAGATGAGGTTAACCTTCCTTGAGTTTGACTCTAAAAATAAGAAGGATGAATATCCTTAAACCATTGTTTCATGTTGTTGCTTTCATGATTTCCATCATAGTTTTATGTATCAGGATAATTTGGGCCATATTCAGAGTTTTATCATCTTATTAAGTTGATGTTTGAAAGTAATAACAAAGTAGTGAAGGAGCTAGTTCACAATTCAGAGCTCAATTAAACATTGAATTGATATAGGTACACCTGCCTGAGTATCCATTGCTCAAAGTGAAGAAGGTTTTCTAACCTTAATACCTTAGTGTTTGCATTTTGCTAGATTATAGTCTATTGGGATTACATGAGTTCATAAGTATTTGATAATTTATAGATTTGAGCACTAACAAAATTGGTGACTCCGTTGGGGAGTTTTGAATAGCTTGCAATAGGTTAGTGCAAATCCTGTCTATTGTGCATTTGTAGACCAGCATAAAATATTTTGATTCCCGCTTAATAGTGGGTGGTGACTCTGAAAATCTGTGTTACCAGTTGCTAATAATTGCAAAATTTTGCTAAAATTGTCATGATATACGATGAGTCGACCAAGATACACTAGGTCTTACTACAAGGATCACCCAGAAGATAATATGGGTGATGAGCTCCATACACCAAGTAGGAAGCAATCGTCTAGGAGAGGTCAAAATAATGCTAGTTTCCAAGGCCCTTCTCGAGAAAGATCTCATGTCCCACTTCCTCATGAATCTTCTTCCTCTTCTGAGGATCCCAAACATGTCAAGAGGGTCACGCCAAGTGTGCATATGCAGAAAGAAGTAATCACAGAGGTCACAAAAGCAGGTTATCTCCCTATGAGAGAAACCCTAGAACAACCAGAAGAAACCTCTGCTACTGGAACTACTTCCTATGATTCTAAGAAGTTGAGAGAAGAGGTGATTGCTTTGAGAGAGAAAGAGCATGAACAACTTGCTGAGATTGCCAATAGGATGAAAGTGAGGGAACAACAAATCTGTGAATTGCTCATAGAGAGGCAGGAACTTCTCAATAGAACCAGGAAGAATGAGACCCAGGTTAGTGATCTAAACCAAGATGTTCAAGGTTTAGATAAGGATTTGTTTGGTGATATGGAAGATTTGAGAAAGTAGGCTTAGGATACTAGACCTAAACAAGGTGAATTTGAGGGAACATGCCATGTCCTAAGGCAATTGAATCCCTCTGAAATCCAGAGAAATAAGGAGATTAAAATTTCTCCCAAAGAAATCCCTGATAAGGGAAAACAAAAATTGGTGAGTGTAAATATTAACGAGCCCAAGAAAATTATGGCTCCTCCTAATGTACCTTCTCAAACAAGTATAGACTTGGAGAAGGCTAGAAAAGCAAAGGAAGATTTGGCTATTCAACTGGAGAAACTTGAGTTGGAGGCTGCTGCTGATGAAATGAAGAGGAAGATTGCCTTCCTACATGCTAACATGAACACATCCACTAGTAGCTCTATCCCTATCACCATAGGAACAATTCCACCCAGTCAGCCCAATACTTCACTTCCAAATGCTCAAGCCTTTCATCCTGGACAAATTTTACCTGGACTAGTTCCTAATCAAGTTCCCCTTATAACTAGTCGTACAATGGGAATTGTACCCTATCAAAATGTTGCAGCTACCCCTATCAATCAACCAAATATCCAAGGAAGACCAGTTCATTTGGATAGATACAGGCCTCTATTTTTTTATGGTATTCTTGGTCAACCAAATGCTATCCCTAATGAAATTAGAAAGAAGATCCCATTATTCACTAGGAATAATGTTATCACTTGTGAAGAACATCTGAAGTTTTTCATAGATAAGGTCAATAATTATGAGATTGAACATGAAGATTTCATAATGAAGCTCTTTGTTCAATCATTGATTGAGGATGCCAGGGATTGGCACAGGGGGCTACCTGAGAACAGTTGTGCATCTTGGGAAGAATTTGTCAGATGTTTTAAAGAGCAATATGAAAAACATGTGAACTCTAGCTACATGCTCAATGAGTTCAATAATATCAAGAAACATTACAATGAGAGCATGTTAGAGTTTAATAGCTGATTCAAAAAGGCTATGTATAAACTATTCCAAGTATTGAGGCTAGATGATGCAGTCTGCATGAAAACTTATTTCAACTCTATGGATGGTAAGATGTCTTACCTTTTGAGAGATAAGAATCCCCGTACCCTTAGAGATGCTTTTAAGTTGGCCATAAATATTGAGAGTAACTGAAAGGCATCTGACCAAATGTACAAAAGGGATGAAGGTAGACTTGGAAAGAAACCAGGCCACAACCTGCAAGGCCATCCAAAGAAGAGGATAGAATGGACAAAGGACCTAGTACTAACAAAGATTTCCTAGCAAGGTTTGATAAAGGTGGTATAAATTTTCAAGATACAAGGCCTCCTTATCAAAGGCAGGACAAGGCCCCTAACTTAAGAGATATGCCTTACAAAACAAACTGGAAAGATGGGAGGCCTGTTCCTGATAATAATGAACCCCAAAAGGGAAGAGATACACCAGATCCTTTGAAGAAAAATATAGCACATAATGTGGAAAGTACCCCTTGATGTGTGGCTTGTAATATGCCCCACTCACCATTCCAATGTGCTATTGCTCAGGCCTTGGGAGAAGAGGCCAATGATTCATATGCAGGAGGTTATGAAGGATCTAAAAAGCCTGCTATTAACATGTTCACTACTGAACTAATGGGGGACCTAATGTTCTCAGATGATGAAGAGATTTGCCCAGATGTTGATCATAAGAGAAAACTTTTCTTTGATTATGAACAACAAATATTTACTCAATCTGATCAGGAAGAGTTTGATAATAATGATTGTAAGACTCATATGGTAGAATCTAGATCAAATGAAAAACAATGGAGAAAGCCCAGTGAAGAAGAGATCAAAAGTCTAATTGTGGCTGCCATAACACAAGCAAGATCCTCATACAATTTGAGGAATAGAAAGGTAGATAATGAGCAGGGAGTCCCCAGGTCAATCTTTATCAAGAGCAGTTCTCAAGATAAGGATTCCCCAGAGCCCAACGTTGTAAATAGTAAGGATCAAGGGCTTCTGAGTAAAACAAATGAAGAAGTTATTACTGACAAGGTGAAAAATAAAATTGGTAAGTCAAAGGATCACCCTAATTTTTATACTGACTCCCCTACCTTTGATATGAGACATGCCTTGTCCCAAATGAAGGTCTCCATCCCTTTGCTTGAGATGCTTAAAATAGAGGAGCACAAAGTAGCAGCTTTGGCTCTTATAAGTGAGCAGAGAATCACTCCTGTTCTACAAGAGGAAGGGAAGTCCATGGATAAGCCAATTGCAATTAATAACATCTCTAATGTATGTGTTGGGACTATTGTGACACAAGAACCCTCTTCTATCAATCCTTTCTACATTACTTTGCTTGTAAATAATTGTTTGCTAAAAAATTGTATGATTGATTTTGGCACTGCTACAACTGTAATGCCTTATCAAGTGATGAAGGAGTTAGGGTTGCAAGTTAATACATCTAGTGGAAGGTGTTATACCATGGATAACAAGGTAGTACCTATTGTAGGGACCTTGATTGGGATTGAAGTGAAGATTGTTGCATTCCCAGAAGCCACATATAAAATGGATGTGGTTGTTGTTGATACAAAACCTCATTATGGCATGTTATTGTCAAGACAATGGGCTGTAGCAGTGGGTGGAAAGTTACAACTAGATTTGTCATATGCTACCATCCCAATAAATGGAATTGAGGTAAAGTTGTACAGGGAGCTCCGTTCTTTAGTCATGATTGAAGTGGTTGCTTCGGAGGATCTAAATTGTTTTGTAGATATTGACATGAGCAATTTTGTGATTGAAGAAGTAGTACCTCAATTGAAAAACATAGATCCAATTATGGATGAGCTGATTTTATAGCAAGATGGCCTGTGGCAAATGTTCTTTGATGGTGGATGCTCCAAGGAAGGATTAGGAGCTGGTGTCATATTCATTTCCCCATTAGGTACTACATTCAAATACTCTTTCTTGTTAACTTTTGAGTGTACAAATAACACTGTCGAGTATGAGGCTTTAATATTGGGACTGGATGTAGCCATAAAGCATAGTATTAAATGTTTAAAAGTTCATGGTGATTCCCGGTTGATTATAGCCCAAGTAAGATCTCAGTATGCTTCCAAGGATGAAAGATTGAAACTGTATAAACATGTTGCTTGGGATAGACTAGAATTTTTTTATGCTTTCAATCTACTTTAGGTAGAAACATCCAATAATATCATGGCAGATTTTCTTGCAAATGTTTCCCTTAAGAGTGAAGACATAACTCTCACTGGTGTGTCTATTTTAGAGGTCAAAACTAGGCCTACTGTGCCTGATAATGTATATAACTGGAAAGTTTTTGAGGATGACCTAGATGTCCTTAGGTTTATTCAAGGCCTTGATCAATATGATGGTTAGCAAATAGATTTCAATGAGGTGCAGCAGTGTGTTTAGGGAAAAGAATGTATCATGGGGAATGAAATAGTGCAGTGACCATCCAACCACATACCTAAAGAGTTAGTAGAATTGGAGGGGATGTTTAAAATAAATGATGGCTTTTTGTCCCAAAAGTCTAACACCAAAATGGAAGACTTAGAAGAAATAAACTTGGGTTCAGAAACCTCTCCACAAATGGTATACATTGGCAAGAAACTGAGCAGAGAGATCAGAGGAAATCTGATCAGGCTTTTGAAAAGATACAAGCATCTATTTGCTTGGCCCTATGATGATCTTAAGACATATAGGGCTGATCTATTTCAGCATGAAATTCCTTTAAAAGAAGAAGCTAAGCCTTTTAGACAGAAGCAGAGACCCATTAACCCTTTACTGGCCACTAAGATGCAAGTTGAGTTGACAAAATTGAGGGATGCTAGTATCATTGAGCCAATTAGGCATTCTACATGGGTTTCCAATCTTGTGCCAGTAAGGAAAAAGAATGGTGATATTAGGTTCTGTGTTGATTTCAAGAACTTGAATGTGGCTTCACTTAAAGACAATTAATGATTGCCCAATATGGAAGCCATGTTGCATAGGGTAACTAGTTGTGAGCTTTTGTCAATGATGGATGGTTTCTCGGGCTACAATCAAGTGCTGGTCAAAGAATCAGAGCATTTTAAGACAACATTTACTACCCCATGGGGAACCTATGTATATATCCACATGCCCTTTGGTTTGAAAAATGTTGGAGAAACTTTTCAGAGAGAAATGGATGTTGCATTCAAAGAATTGATCAATGTTCTTATGGTTGTATATCAAGATGATCTCACTGCTTATTCCAAGAAAGCTGATGATCATTGTTCCCATTTGGAAAAGGTCATTCTTAAGGCCTTAGAATATGGTGTTTCCCTTAATCCTAAAAAGTGTCAGTTTGCTATGACAGAAGGGAAGCTACTTGGACACATTGTATCAAAAGAAGGAGTCAGGATTGATCCTGAAAGAGTATAAGCAATTAACAAGGTCCCTTCACCAAAGAACATAAAGGGTGTGCAGTCATTCTTGGGATAGATTAATTTTGTAAGGAGGTTTATTGCTAACTTTGCAGAATTGGTCAAACCCATAGTTAAGTTCCTAAAGAAGGAAGTGAAGTTTGGTTGGAATTTTGAAGCTCAACAAGCTTTTGAAAGAATAAAACAAGCAATTCAAGAGGCCCTAGTTTTGGTGTCACCTAATTATCTGAAACCATTTTCTCTATTTTCTTTTGCATCTTTTCATACTATCACAGTTATCCTTTTACAAAAGGATCAAGAAGGATATGAGCATCCTATAGCCTTTTTCAGCAAATCATTACAATCTTCTAAATTAAATTATGAACTAATGGAAAAGCAAGCCTATGCCCTTATGAAGGTAGTCAAAGCTTTCAAACCATATCTGGTCTGTGCAAAGGTTAGTGCTTATGTGCCCCATGCTGCAGTAAAGGATCTCCTAACATAGAGTGAAGTCATAGGAAAAAGGTGTAAATGGATAAACATGATCTAAGAGTTTGACCTTGAAATTCACATTACCAAATTGATAAGAGGATTGGGACTTGCTAAGTTAATGACTGAGGAAAATATGGACCTTGTCCATGTAAATAATGTTGTTGCTAATATTGATATGATTACTAGTATTGAAATGCAACCCTGGTACAAGGATGTTATTTATTTTATTAAAAATGCTAAGTGTCCCCCTGAACTGAATGATAATCAAAGAAGGAGTCTGAGATTGCAAGCTCAGAGATATGTGTTGATCCAGGGTGATTTGTACTAGAAAGATAGTGATGGCATTCTACACTTTTGTCTAGATAAGAACCAATTAGAGAAAGTGTTGAAGGAAATGCACTCTGGAATTTGTGGAGGACATCATTCTACTCGGTCAATAGCTCATAAAATCTTAAGGGTAGGATACTATTGGCCTGTATTGTTCAAAGACACTCATTCTTCTGTTAGAAAATGTGAGCCTTGTCAAAGGGTTTCTAAAAAATTGAAGTTTTTAGGTGCACTCTTATTGAACCCTATTGTTGCAGAAGCTCCTTTTAAAATGTGGGGTATGAATTTTATTGGAGAGTTCTCTAAGAAGTCAAGTGGGGGCCATAGTTACATTTTGGTGGCTACTAATTATTTCACCAAATGGATTGAAGCCATTCCAACCAAAAGGGAAACCAGTGCTATTGTAATTGAATTCTTGATGAATAATGTAATCACTAGATTTGGTGTCCCTGTTAAATTGGTTGTTGACAATGCTATGAGCTTCAGGTCATAGGAGATTATTGATTTTTTCTCAGAAATGGGCATAGTATTGTCTTACTCATCCCCTTATCATCCACAGGCCAATGGATAGGCTGAATCCAACAATAAGAGTATTTTGCAAATCTTGAAGAAAACCCTGGAAAAGAATAAGAGAATTTGGCATGTGAAACTAAAGCTAGCCCTATGGGATGAAAGAATTTCTAAGAAGAGAGCTACGATTAAGTCCCCTTTTGAAATGGTATATGGGGAAAAATCAAGGTTTCCAGTCAATAATTTCCTTCCAATCTATAAGTTTATGCAAGAAGAGGATATAGAAATCAGTGATCCACTACAAGATAGAATGGTTCAGCTAATTGAATTAGATGAGATTAGGAGGGAAGGACAAAGAGAAAATGTGAATTTGCAGCAAAAAATGAAATATCTTTTTGATAAGAGAGCAACTGTGAGAAAATTCCAGCCTGGTGATATGGTTCTCCAATGGAATGCCAGGGCTGAAGATAAAGGGAAACACAAAAAATTTGAGTCTTTGTGGATGGGACCTTATATTGTTCATCAAACCCATGGTAAGGACTCATACTTTCTAAAAGATTTGGATGGTGAAGAGTAGGAATTGCCAATGCATGGACAGTTCCTAAAATTTTTCTTCAGTTAATTCTTTTTCCATGCAAAATAGGCTTGTATATAGGTGTAGGTGTGTAATCTTCTATTGTGTGTTTGTTTCCTATTTTAGGTTAAGGTTTTGTGGTCTGCCTCCTAGAGATTCATAAATTCTTGCTATGATCTTGCAATCAAGCATCCTCAGATAGAGCCATTGTTGGGTATATTCTTGATTTTTTGAGGTGTGTGTCCAAATTTTGGTTTAAATCTCCTTCCAAGTGTTTTGTTTAGTCCAAGGTTTGGAAAATTTAGAAAAAATTGTCATAGCCGAGTTCAAAAATCCTTACACTAGGTTTTGTTTTTGAAAAATGTCAGATTCATGCAAAAACCCTCATGTTAGCCCTTGTTCTTCTATTTCATTGTTGCCTTTTAGTCACTTAAGCGGATTAAATCATGCACGTGCTTAATTATCCCAAGTGTTTGCTGAATCAGAAAATGTCATAGCATGTCTCATATAGTATTCGGTGAATCAGTGAACAAGTCAGTCTTATGCTAAGTGTCATTTTAGTTGCATGGTCTCTAAGTCTCCCGGTGAACACCTCAACCATTCAGTGAATTGGCGAATGTTTTTGAACCTTGTTAACTATTTTTCTTTGTCGCTGAGTCTCTGAATGTTTTGGTAGTTATTTTACCCTTTGTGAGAATTAGTGAACAAAGGCTATCTTTAGTTCACTTAGTCCTTGGCGGTCATGTGTTAACACTCAGTGACCTACCAAAAGTAGTAATCGCTCATTCTCTGAATCCGGCGGTCAAGGGTTATGTCAAATGGAGAACTGGCGAATACCATGGATTGATTTCAAGATCAATGACTCTATTTTAATCTCAAGTATCCTTTGGGTCCTATAGGTTTGATTTGGAAAATGAGCGACCAAGTACTTATATTATCATCATCCAAGTCTGGCGGTTTTGATAATTTGATGAAATGAGTTTGGTAGAGGTAATGTTTTTGTGTTCGCTTATTCTTGGAATGAGTTAGTGAAATACTAAATGATCTGGTGATTCAGCGAATCATATGGTCACGGGTTCTCTGAAAGGAAAGGTAAAGGCTAGAAGTATTTGGTGAATGGGTGAATCAAAGGATTAGTAAAGTTTTAAGTCTTTAGTTGCTTAATCACGTAATGAAATATTCAATGTTTGAAATATTGAGAGATTTAGCGAACCCTTTGTTCGCTGATTCTCGTAATCAAATAACTAAAGATCATATGTTTCAGTGAAATGGGCAACTAACCGAATTCACCAAGTCACGTGATCTTGGCGGTCAAAGCTACATGATTCAGCAATTCAGAGATAAGCTATTCACCAAGTCATCAGATATCCGGGAAGTTAGCACTAGCATCTAGCAAATGAGCGAAGCATAGAGTTGCTAAGTCTCAGAATGAAGATGATAGTTAAGAAAAGATTCAGTGACTCAAAGAGAAAAAGCTTCACCAGCTCTCTAAATAATCAGGTGGTTAAGTATCTCATTAAGCGAATGCACGCACCCTTTTTTCGCTAAATCTCCAAGAAAATTGACAGTTAGCTGGGACATTAAGAGAATGGGAGATGACCTTATTTGCTAGTTCTCCAAATAATAACTACAGTCAAGTACTCGAAGGTGATCATTTCAGTCACTGATTCACTAAGTGGATGAAGGGTGAAGAATTGCATTGCGAGAACTCGCGAAGGCCTTGGTCGCTAGTTCTCTGAATATGAGCTAGGGTTAGTGTTGTATCAAGCGATCACGAGAGGCTTTCAGTCATTGAAAAGAAAAGAAAAGGATAGTTGCCTACGTGGATAAAGTATAGTGTCAAGCTAGAGATTAAACTAATGAGCCATCCAATCAGTTTCAAAGGAAGATTGCATGACGTAAATAGGTTTAAAGTGCAGAATCTTAATCATTTGCCTCTTTGCCTTGTTTTCGAGTTGTTTAATTTATCTATCAACATCCAAACACGGCTAACTTGAAATTTGAAGTTTGATGGTATATGAAATTGAATGTGGAAACAATTAAGGAGATTTCCAGTAATTGTGGTAGCTATACACATTTGATCTGTATCGATAAATAAGCTAAGCTCATTGTTTCCTGTGTCCAAAATCAGTCGAAGAGAATTATGTCTTTCTGAAGTAGCTTTTGAATGCCAAATAAATCTAGTTTGCAGAATTTGAAGGTAATCCTATAGCGAAGAGGAGTCAACCTGAGAAGAGTCCAGCATCTTCCAGCAATGAAGCCAAGTCTAAAAGTGGTGAAGACAAGGGCAAGCCTAACTATTCAGATGAATTCATGAAATTGCTGTCGGGATCTAGTCAGAATAAAAGATCTCCCGATGATGTTTTTGAAGATGTGCTGGGGTTTTGCAGGGATCCTATCATACCAAATAGTATAGGTTATACTATTTACAGCTTCTTTTATGGAAATAGAGATAGGCATGTTCCTATGTGTAATGGTTGGAATTTGGGTTTAAGAAAATTAGTTGTTCCTGATATATTTTTAGATGTGGATATAATTGTTACACTAGCTAGGTGTTATGACCCAATTTCCAAAACAATTAGAAAAGAGGACCAGTCACCCTTGGTTACTCTAAATAGGGGTTCATTCATGAAAGCTTTTAATTTCTATACATCTTCCTCCACTGAAATTGACCTGAGCAAAGAAAGGGAGAGGTACAAGAATAACATAGGGACAGTAAAGGACCAGATGATGAAGCATATCCCAAAGCAGGATAAGTATATAGCTCCCCTCCCTACTCACATGAATGCCCCTTACCAATTTAAGTCCCTCCAACATTATATGAGGCAGACTTGTTATGCATTGTGTAGGGTTTTGGGAATTGATGGAGATGTAGAGTTCTTGCCAGCTGATTTGTTGATGATAATCTTGGACATCCAAAATTCCTTGGTAAATACTAACTATGATTACATTTAGTATATAATTGATAGAATGCATGAGGGTTTGATTTCTATCAAAGAAAGTAAGAGTCCAATTAAGTTCATGCATTATTCTTTGTTAATGCACTTGATTTTGTTCTTCAACATCAATAGCTTTGATTTGAACATGCTAAAACCAAGGTTTAACTTCGAAGGCGAGTATAATCTAGTACAATTATGGGTGAGGGTAAGGAATTCTACTTCCAATGAAGGGGATTTTTGTGTTTTTCAGAATTTCAATGTCTTTTCGATTGTAAAAATGTTAGGCATTAATGCCACAAGGCTATCCCCAAGGGTCCTTAGGCTCCTAAGACCATTGCATTTTGTGGATAAGTGGGAGGGAGATCATAATTGGGGTGATTTTTACTTAGGGGAGAATTCTACAATTATTAGGGTTTATGGTTGTCCCCAGCCCCCACATCTATTACCAAAATATGTGCCTCCAAGAGTTGCTTGTCTAGAATTTGTTTGGCAGTTGATGTGCATAGATAGAGAACTTCTAGCCCCTCACAGGAAGGGTACATTCACACCTAGGCAATTCAATATAGGTGACTTCCTGGTGGGAAAGAGGGTATTTCCTCAAATCACTGCATGGTTAAATCAATTCAAGATGGTTATTGGTGCTTGTAGACATGTAGATCCTGAGGACTTTATCAAAACTGCCAGGATGGTCTACATTCCAAATATTGGTGTGATTAAGGAACATGAAGGTTTAGATGAGGAAGATGTAATCATAAATATTTTCAAGGATGATGAAGTTAAAAGGAGATGGAACAGGTACTTTGATTTGATAGATTTATCAAAAAAAGTGATGGCAGCCCAACTTCCTTTTGAGGGTTTCTTCCCTGACCTTCCTTATCTCAAAAGAATTGACAAGATGATAGAGATGCATGACACTCTATCAAATCAGTTGGAGAAGTTGATTGACTAGAAACAACCAAAGAAAAGGAAAGACTATTCATCTTCTGATCGAGAGGAGTCTTTTGATGAGTCCCCGGAAGGAAATAGCCCACCACAAGTTGGGTATGTACAAATTGTTGAGCCTAGTGAAGACCAGCCAGAAATAGAGAGTGTCCAAGAGCCACCTTTGAAGAAGCAAAGGCTTGAGGAAGGAGAGCCTTCAGGGCAGGGAAAACAAAAGAGGATAATTGACAGAGCATGTACTCTAGTGCCAGGTGATAGGGCTTACCATCACCAATTGAGAAAAACAATAAGAGTAGGCAAGAAGGTGGCCACAGATGAAACAGATAAGGAACAGGCCCTATGGTTAGAAAAGGATATCAGAGAAGTCTATTAGGAGGAATTTTTGAGTGATGACCAATTTATTAAAACTGATGAATTCAAGATTTTTCTTATTTGGAACAAGCAACAAGAGGTGAACAAAGCTATGCCCAAAGGTGTAGAGCCAAGTGAGGAAACATTGAGAGCTCTAGCTTCTTATGATCCTAGCCTGGATCCTATAACACCGGATGAAGCTAGATAATTGGTTAAGGCAAGTGGAATGCTATTAACTCCAGGAAGGGATCTGACTTCTACATTCATCATAGATCAAATAAGGAAACAACCACAGGGTAGCCTATCATATGAGGTTCACATTGGTGACATGATAAGAGGAAGTGGCTATGACCCTAATTCTCAAGCTATTGCAATGTGGTCTATGGCCCCTAGGACCCAGAAGCCATCCCTATTAATTATAGAGGATAAGATGGAGCGGAACAAAATCATATGGACTATGCAAAATACAACTGACCTTGAAGTTTCCAAGGCAATGACTCATTGGGCCAATTTGAATGAGGCCAAGACAACTCAGTTGTCTGAGAGGTATTCAAAGTTGTTTGAAAATGCAAACTTGGTGGCCAAGGATAGAGATTTGAAAATGATGAAGATCAAACAATTAGAAGATGAGTTGACAGAGGTAAGAGTCAAGCTTGAGGAGGCTTCAAAGGTAGTTCCTCCTCCTTCTTTGCAAATTGAGGCCCCTGTGCAGACAGATGTGGAACTGCTTGAGAAATTCACTAAGGACTTGGAAAAGATAAGGACAGAGGCATCTTTGGATACTATGTCAAAGATTGTGCAATATAGGCAGGGTAGGATAAAGGATAGAATGGAATCAGTCCATAAATCATTCAGCTTATTGCACTAGAATAATGAAAAGGTGAATGAGCATTTGATCACCTTGGAGCCACTTTTCAGCACATGGTCAGGAAGGAGTATATTATTTGATAAACTTGATGATTTGCAAGAATACAGGGTAGATGTTCCTAAAGTAGTAAGTGAAGCTTTTGAGAAGATTGGCTTAATAAGCGCTGCTTCAAAGTTTTTCAAAGGAAAGTCAAACCAAATAAAGCCCAAGATGGTCATGTTTGATAAATATTATAGAAAATATTTGCCTCTGATTTATGATGACAATGGAAATTTGGTCAAGTTAGAAGAATGGAAGCTGTCAATGGATCAATTGGTAATTAAACAGGATGCCTTCCTAAAGGATGATAATGCTTTGGACATGGATAGATTTAATAATATCATTGATAGTCTTTTCAAGATTGAAAATGATTGCATATGATTTGTGGTTGAAGCCAAAAGTATAACTGATTCTACATGGGAGTAGCAGATCAAATCACTTCAGGAGCTGTAGAGCTACAATTGGCCATCTGATGATGATGTGGCAGCTTGGGAGAAGTTAATAATAAAGAAGAAGAAGAAGCCAGTTGTCCAACTTGTAGAGGAAGAAGAAGAATAAAATGCACTTGGCACCTGATCCAGAGTTTGAGGGAGAGCATGTTCAAACAAAGGATGATGTAGGTTAGCTGGATGGCGGTCATCATTCATGCAATAAATTTAGAAACTACTCTGAAATATCCTTAGACAAAGGTGCCACCTACAAGATTATTGAAAATAGATATTTGTAATCTATTATTGCAAACAATTTTGTCAGTTTGTAATCTTGTTTTTAGTGCAAGATCTTTTAATAGTCATTTGAAGCTTTTTGCATCCTTTCGAGAATTCCAAGATGGCTAATTAGTATATGTAGCAAGTTTTTTCTCATTACTGAGGGGGAAAAAATACTCTATAAGAAAGGTTCTGAATACAAAACCTTATTTTCTTTAAGTAAGAGGATACTGTATCAATGTATTTTGACCATTAATACAAAATATTGGAGCTCTGTTATTACTATTTTGTTGTCTTTATATATGGAGTGTTTTAGTTTTCTTATGTATTTAGATTGCAAGGCATTTTAAATACATTATTCACAAGGTGAATAAAGGGGTTAAGCTTAAGTTTCTTTCAAGGAAAGAATAAAATCTTAAGGGAGGTCTCTGGGAATTAATAATCAGTGTATGAATTTGATGACAGATGTAGGAATTAAAAGGATGGTATGTTAGGCATGTCATTTGAGTAAAAATATTTTTGTTTTGATAGACATACATGGAGGTAGGGTTTGACTCTATCGCCCAAGTGGATAAGGCACTGGTTCTGGATCCATTTACATTTATTTGCCACCCAAGATATAAACAACTGATTGATTTTACTTTATCTGTACAAACCTTTATCTGAACTACTCTATGACACATTCATAGACATGTATTGTAATGCTTTATAGAAGCACTATATGAGGTTAACCTTCCTTGAGTTTAACTCTAAAAAGAAGAAGGATGAATATCCTTAAACCATTGTTTCATGTTACTGCTTTCATGATTTCCATCATAGTTTTATGTATCAGGATAATTTGGGCCATATTCAGAGTTTTATCATCTTATTAAGTTGATGTTTTAAAGCAATAACAAAGCAGTGAAGGAGCTAGTTCACAATTCAGAGCTCAATTAAACATTGAATTAATATAGGTACACCCGCCTGAGTATCCATTGCTCGAAGTGAAGAAGGTTTTCTAACCTTAATACCTTAGTTTTTGCATTTTGCTAGATTATAGTCTATTGGGATTACATGAGTTCATAAGTATTTGATAATCTATAGATTTGAGCACTAACATATACACCGATGGAGTATAGTGTTAACCGAGGTTGTGTTTACCGATGTATTTTTTTTTAACCGAGCAAAACATAAAGGAATTAAATGTTTAGTTTAGTCGATAAAGTAATGAGCTGTAAAATGTATGAAATTAAGGTAACAGATAAAGGTTTGTTATGAAGATCGACTACTAACATAATTCAAGAAAGATCTAATGGAGAAGATTGAAATGTGTTACTGACACATCAATCGAAGAAGGTTAGAAAAATCAATGAACAAGATTAAGCGGCAATATCTAATGGACAAAAAGAAAACAATTTACTCATCTATATAAGAGACATTTGTTTCATTGTTGAAGAGACACCAGAAGAAGAAGATAGTATAGAATTATCGCATGAAGAAGTTTTCATGCATTCTGATCATACTAGTTAGTGAGAACCAAACTACAAAATAATTACCGAGCTACAGAGAGTAATTATTGACGGACAGAAAGTTGATACAATATTGAAATTGAAGTGATATATTGGTCATAAAGATTTGAATGAGCTGAACATTGGTCTGTAAACTGCAATTGAAGTTGTTTCAAGGTAGATCATCTATTGTTACATATTTAACCATTGTACATAGTCAAATCTCTTAATCGAGTGGACAAAGAAAGTCATTTTGATGTTTCATTCATAGAGTGAACATTGTTATCCTATCAACCCTAGAGTGACTGCTGGTTGGATGATAACTTCTGGTCTAAAATCCTCTAACAAGGTCACACCTAATAGTGTGTTTGTAAACCTTTAATAGGGTTGGGTCTTCACTGACCTCACTTCAGAAGAGTGAATATTTTGGGTTGTCGGTACCAGGTGGTTTTTCCCTTCACAAGGTTTCCATGTTAAATCTTTTGTTTCCATGTCAGTGAAAGTATTTTATGTTTACCAAGTAGCAAAAGTAGAAGAATTGTTTTGGATTATACATTGTTGAATAGGGACACTAGATAACTGATTCACCCCCCTCTTAGTTATTCTAACAATTGGTATCAGAGCAGTGGTTGCTTGGAATAGATTTTTAAGGACTTGAGCACAAAGATCTCAAGATGTATAAGAGGGAAGTGCCAAAGCTAAACAAAGAGAACTTTGTAGTATGGCAAAGCTGAATGAAGCTACACATATCTGGAATTGGGAATTCTGCACTAGAGCTGATGGAGAATGGCTACATTGAACTGACACCAGGTCCCCTAACACTTGATCAACTAAAGGAAAGGCATGATCATAATATTACTATGATGGAACTTGCTACTACCTGTACCGATGCTGAATTTGAAGATATTAAGGGTTGTGCAACTGCTAAAGAAATGGGGGAAAAACTTGCTCAAGTTTATAGTGGTGATACAAATGTTAAGAGATCTAGAGCTGAAATCCTAAGGGGTAGATTTGATGATATGAATATGAAAGAAGGTGAGAACATTGTGCAATACAAAAATATATTGAAAGAGGTAGTACATGCTATTAGAGCATCCAATGGAGTTATTAAGGATGAAACAGTGATAAGAAAGATTCTCATAACTTTGCTGCCAGTTTATGCGAATCAAGATCTCTACAATTCATGAAACAATGGCTACATCCAACCTTACTCTTGACACACTAATCGGTAAGCTTACAACCTCTAAATTGAATAACTTTGACAATAGTGTTGTACCTTCTATTGAATCTACTTTCATGTCTTCTTTGAAGATTGGTAAGTCTAGTAGCAAGAATAGTAAGAATAATGATAGTGATAGTGGTACCAATGATGAGCTTGATGAGCTTGAAGCTCTTATGGCCAGAAGATTACCCAAAGGTAAAGGTAGGTATAGAGGTAAGTTACCCTTGGCATGCTTTAATTGTAAAGATGTTGGCCACATCACTACTAGATGTTAGAATAAGAAAGATGATGATAAATTCAAAGATCGATCTAAAGGAAGCTATGGAAAAAGAGGCAACATAGGCTACCGACACAATAATAGAGACAACCGAGATAGCTATAACAAAGGGAAAAAGGTATGTTACTGATGAAGGGTGCTCCCCTTAATACCACAACTTGATGAAGGGTGCTCCCCTTAATACCACAAACATAAAAGAAATAGAGAAACAACAACAATATGCAAGAACAAAAAATTGGCTTCTTATTATCTCCACAAATGTGGAATTACAAACTTTCAAAATTACAATATGCAAAGCCACATGGGAATTCCCTTACAATATTCTGTAGGACAAAGCCTCGAATCAATACCCACATCTACTACCCAGAACTGCCCCGAACTACCTAAGACAACACTACAGACCTTTCTTATATAGGCAATTTCCACCGCCCGAGAAGGTTCCAAAAATTTAGCCTTTTAGGCCGACTAAACATAGAATTATTTTATTTTCACAATTTATTACATCAAAGTCAGCTCAAAATAACTTTTGAAACCCAAACATAAATTTTGAAGGAAAATCATTTTCTGCCATTTCAAGTGACCCAACTTTTGAAGACCATAAGTCATCGCCAGTTGACCCAATTGACTATTATAACCTCATTCCAGAAAGGCCACAAAGTGCTCTACAGCCTTGACTGGCACAAGTTCTTGTCACCCAAATTTTTGACCTCATCTGAGGCCTCTAAAGCCTTCAAAACTGAGTTCAAAGTTTTTGTACCCTGTTGCCAATACCAAAAATCTTCAATATCTACAAAGCTAGACTTGATGTGTCAATGAAACTTTACTGGCAGGCTGATATGACCAAAATGAACCTCCAGGGAAGAAATTAGAACATTCTTAGATTGGATGACCAACTTACTAAAAATATCAAGTGTCCACAAATAGCAGCTCTGCACAAGATAGCCCTTATTGAAAACAAAACCTAAAATATTTTTGGGTGATGCAAGATTTCTCTTACACCCAAGATGCTCCTGCATCAGATACCTAGGGTAATTTGAGAAGTGACCCTGTCACAACTTAGGTGTGTAGAGGAAAACCTAGACAGTTAACCTCCTCCTTCATTACCCATGATGAATTTTCAACAGGTTGTCCTTTCCATTTGACCAAGTACTCTTCATATGTCTCATTCTTTGTGCTTCTACCAACACGACTATCCAGTATGTCTTCAATCCCCTTGATATCTGAACTAGTTGCTAGAATACTCCACTGTGCTACTGTAACCTCATCTTCAACACCTCCTTCATGATACTCTGTTAGATCTAAAATATTAAATACTAGTGAAATATTAAGCTTAGTAGGTAACTCGACCTCATATTCATTTTCTGAATCATGCTTCTTCAATATCCTACATGGCCCAAACTTCTTCATTTTCATCTTGTTATATGTACCAACCAAAAATCACTCCTTTCGCAAATGAACCATGACTTCATCTCCAACCTGAAACTCCTTATGCCTCCTTTTCTCATCTACCTTAGCCTTATACTATGCATTCATCTTGGTAATATGCTTCCTCACCTCCTCATGGATGTTCTTCAAATGTTCTACAAAATCCTTAGCTTCAGCATAACTTATTTCTCCTTTATCTATCTTTCTCAACTTAGATGCATTTCTAGGACTAGTTACATGTACAATCTGTGGATGATGTGATGAACTAAACTTCAAATCTATCTTTGACTCTTCACTTTCTGCTAGTGCCATTCTATGTGATGCCTTATTTGGCAAACTAGCTCCTGGAATCAAGTCCATCTGATGACTAATATTTCTTACTCATGGTAATCCATCAAGCACATTATCAAATATAATATCCTGAAACTCATTCAATAATTCTGCAACTTCTATAGGTACATCTTCTACTTCCTCTTTCCTAGCCTTTGGAATTAAGGTAAAACACATATGCTCATGTTGCATACCATCTAAGAAATTTCCTCTATCAACAAAAGTTATTCTTTCATTACCACATACCTTTTCTTTTGTTTCCTTCAATGGTTTTAGCTTATATCACACTCCATCCTTTGTCAGGGAATAGGTATTCACACAACCATCATGTACAACACATCTATCAAACTGCCAAGGTCTACCTAACAACATATGACATGCATCCATAGATATGATATCACATAGTACCTCATCATGGTACCAGCCAATCTTGAACTTCACTAGGCACTATTCACTGACCATGACCTTGTGGTCATCCTCCACCCAGGCAACCTAATATGGATGTGGATGTTTCTGCCTCTTGAGCTTCAATTTTGTCACCATCTCTTCTGACACAAAATTATCAGTACTACCACTATCAATAATCACATCACAACATTTACCCTCACACTTGCACCTGGTTCGAAATAGACTCCTCCTTTGCTCAGGTTCATTCTCACCACTCAGTAGGAGTCTTCTGTCGATCAACATCTCTCCTTTTTTAGCATCTTCAAAATTTAATGATCTAGCATCTTCATCTACATGTGCAACTCTGGCCTGGCCTTCATTCCTCCTATCCATCCTTCCTTGGTGTTGAGGACATTCAAATTCCCTATGACCTTCTTCTCCATAGTGAAAACATGTTCCACGGAAGTCTCCTCTTCCTGAACCTTGTCCTCTTCCTCTTCCTCTTTAATCTCTATTGTTCTAATCTTGGAAATGATTGAAATTATCTCCTCTCTAATTTTGACTATTACTGGCCTCATCCTACTTTTTCAGATCTTCATTTCAATCTCCATATGACCATCCACCAGATCTTCCATCATGACCTCTTCCACTTTGTTTACTCTCAAACTTCTTGTTTAGCTTTTCCTCTACTTTTAGGGAAAACTGATATGCCTCTTCAATACTATTCATTTGAACTAGATTCAACTCCTCCTGAATGCTCGGCCTCAACCCATTAAGGTAACAAGAAACTTTCTCCTTATCAGCTTTTGCATGGCCTATTCTGATGAGGATTCGATAGAGCTCCTCTGTATACTCCTAAATAGATCTTCCTGCTTGCTTCAAACTTTGCATCTTCTTCAATAGGTCAAGCTCATAATCAACAAGAATGAACTGTTGCTTCAATTTGTCCACCATTCGATCCCATCTTGTGATTTTATCTTTCCCTCTTCTATTCTGCTCCAATTGAATCTCTTGCCACTAGATCTTCACATGACCTTTTAGTCTTGCCTTCACAAACTTGACCTGATCAGGATCCTCAATATCTTCATACTCAAAATATTCTTCACATTCATTGATCCAGTCGATCAATTCCTCTGGGTTAAGATTTCTAGAAAATGTCTAAACCTCAATCTTAGGTCTTTTCCCGATCTTTGAGATGGCTCAGAAAAGCCTTTCTTCCTCTTGATTCAAAACTTCAACTTCTGCTTCTTGATCATCATTTCCTTCTTCGACTTCATCCTCACTTTCATCTCTGACATTAAGATTCATTCCTCTGTGAATCTCTTCTTGCAATGCTCACACTTGTCTCTGCAGTTCCCTAACCTCAGGTGTTACAACACTAGCTCTTCCACCACATTCCCTTCATGGAGGCATTTGTGCACTTCTTGCTAAAACCCTAACCACGGTCCTAGTGCAAACTACCTCATAGTCAACAATCTGTTTACACAGAAACCCTAACCCACGGTCCTAGTGCAAACTACCTCACAATCAACAATCTATTTACACACTCAAGAACTCCTTCTTTGATACCACTTGATGAAGGGTGCTCCCCTTAATACCACAAATGCATAATAGAAATAGAGAAACAACAAAAATATGCAAGAACAAAAAATTGGCTTCTTATTATCTCCACAAATGTGGAATTACAAACTTTCAGAATTACAATATGCAAAGCCACATGGGCATTCACTTACAATATTCTGTAGGAAAAAGCCTCAAATCAATACCCAAATCTACTACCTAGAACTACTCCGAACTACCTAAGACAACACTACAGACCTTTCTTATATAGGCAATTTCCACCACCCGAGAAGGTTCCATAAATTTAGCCTTTTAGGCTGACTAAACATAGAATTATTTTATTTTCACAATTTATTACATCAAAGTCGGCTCAAAATAACTTTTGAAACCCAAACAAAATTTTTGAAGGAAAATCGTTTTCCACCATTTCAGGTGACCCAACTTTTGAAGACTATAAGTCATCGCCAGTTGAACCAATTGACTATTATAACCTCATTCCAAAAAGGCCACGAAGTGCTCTACAACCTTGATTGGTGCAAATGCCTATCACCCAAATTTTCAACCTCATCTAGGGACTCCAAAGCCTTCAAAACTGAGTTCAAAGTTTCTATACCCTGTTGCTAATACCGAAAATCTTCAATATCTACAAAGCTAGACTTGATCTGTCAATGAAACTTTACTGGCAAGTTGATATGATCAAAATGAACCTCCGGGGAAGAAATTAAAACATTCCAAGATCAGATGACCAACTTACTAAAAATAGCAAGTTTCCATAAATAGCAGCTCTACACAAGATAACCCTTATTGAAAACAAAACCAGAAATATTTTTGGGTGATGCAAGATTTCTCTTACACCCAGGATGCTCTTGCATCAGTTACATAGCAGAAGAATTTGAATCTAAATCTGATAGTGATGATGATGTAGAAGTAGTATTTGTTGCTATGAAAGATGATTAAGAGGAAGAAGAGAAATATGAAGAAACAACAATAATCTATAAAGTAAGAAAAAATGATACATGGATCATAGACAATGGTTGTACACATCATATGACTATTGATTCAGAGAAATTTGATCTACTTAATGAATATGATGGAGGATCTATAAGGATGGGAAATGATGCACCCTGTATGGTAAGAGGTAAAGGTTCAGTGATGATTAATGATAGAATAAAATGTGAAAATGCATACTGGATAGATGGACTGAACTATAATTTGTTTAGTGTGGCACAACTAAATAACTCAGGCCACCGACTTGCTTTTGAGAGCAGAAAGGTAAAAATCTATAATGATGGAGGAAGACTTGTCGGAACCAGTACACAATCCAGAGGTAATCTATTTTATCTTGATATTGATCAGTCTTCTTATTTATTAGTGAAGGATGAAGATGTATGGTTGTGGCATAAACAATTATTCCATGTAAATTTTGATAACATGATCAAGATTAGTAAGATAAAAAGAGTCAAAGGGTTTCCTAACTTATCAAAACTGGATCATGCTATGTGTCATGAATGTCAGAAAGGTAAGATGACTAAGTCTAGTTTTAAAAGAAAAGACTACTAAAAAAAGAAGATACTTGAGTTGGTTCATACCAACCTATGTGGTCTTATGAGAAATCAAAGTTATTATGGTAATAGATACATTATTCTTTTTGTTGATGACTATACTAGACTGATGATAGTTATGTTCTTAAAAGAAAAATCTGAAGTATTTAAGATGTTTAAGTGGTATAAGGAAAAGGTAGAAAAAGAGACTAGAAAAGAATTAAAATGCTTAAGATCTGATAGAGGAGGTGTATTTATCTCTGATGAATTTACTAATTTCTGTAATGAGCATGGTATCAAAAGACATGTCTTTGCACCGAGGACACATCAGCAGAATGGGATTGCTAAAAGAAGGAACAGGTCAATCATTGACTATGTAAGGGCACTAATGCTGCAAAAGAAGATTTATGAGACATACTGGAGGGAAGCTATCAATACAGCTGTATATGTGCTTAACCGAGTACAACTGAAGAAGGACACCAACCAGACACCTTATGAGCTATGGTTTGGACACAAACCTACTATAAGTGATTTCAAGATTTTTGGAAGCAAATGTTTTATTTTGAAAGATGAGAGGGATGAGAAATTTGATTCTAAAGGTGATGAAGGAATATTCTTAGGATATTCTACTAAGAGTAAAGCATACAAATGTCTAAATAAGGTTACAAATAAGATAATTGAAAGTAGTAATGTTCATGTTGATGAGTTTGATGACAAGAACATTGAGGAAGCTAGAAAGGAACCAAAAGACTATGGTAGATTCACTTACATTGAACATCATGACTATCTACCAAAGTCACAACTTGTGATAACTGGTCAATAGGAAAATAACCTTGAGGAATAGGAAATGGAAATTGATGAACAAGATGGAGCTACTGAGCAAGCACATGAACCTGAATAGGATGAACAAGAAAGGAGAAATTGAGTACTAGCTAGTTTTGTCAGAAGACATCATCCTGAGACACAAATTATTGGAGACAGACAAGCTGGCATGCAGACAAGAAGCAAAGCAAGATAAGGTACATGTCTAGTTTGTGAATTTGAACCAAAAATGTGAAAGTTGCATTAGAAAATGAAGAATGGGTTAATGCAATGAAAGAAGAAATAGAAAAAATAGAGAAGAACAAAACTTGGTCCTTAGTACCCTGGCCTCAAGATAAAAATGTTATAGGTACTAAGCAGATATTTAGGAACAAACTGAATGAAAATGGTGAAGTGACAAGAAATAAAGCGAGATTGGTATGCAAGGGATATGCACAAGAAGAAGGCATTGACTATGGTGAGACATTTGCACCTGTTGCTAGATTGGATGGAGTTAGAATGCTACTTGCATATGCTGCACACAAGAAATTTAAGGTTTATCAAATGGATGTGAAGTCAGCATTTCTGAATGGTATACTTGAAGAAGAGGTCTACATAGAACAACCTGAAGGATTCATTGATCCAGACAATAGAAACATGGTATGTAGATTACACAAAGCTTTATATGGTTTGAAACAAGAACTGAGAGCATGGTATGAGAGGTTTCATACTTGTTAAGTATTGGATTTGTAAGAACTAGTGAAAATAATAATTTGTATATGAAAGGTGATATTGATGACACTATTCTTATTGCTGAAATTTTTGTTGATGATATTATTTTTGGAGGTCAAGATCATATATGTAAATATTTTTTTGATAACATGAGGAATGAGTTTGAAATGTCTATGTTCGGAGAGATTAAATTCTTTCTAGGACTACAAGTGATTCAGCAGAAAGATGGGATATTCATCACACAGTCTAGGTACATAAAGGAAATCTTGAAGACATTTGGCATGGAAGATGCTAAACCTGTGGGAACACCGATGACTACTGGATGTAAACTGACAAAGGAAGATGAAACTACTGAGGTAAACTAGATACTTTATTGATCCATGATTGGTAAACTAATGTATGTAGTTCACAATAGACCAGATATAGCACATGTTGTGGGAATTGTTGCTAGATTTTCTACTAATCCTAGAGAATCACATGTGATTGCTACTAAAAGGATCTTAAGATACCTAAAAAGATAGAGGATTATGGTTTATGGTATCCTAAGGAAGGTATGTTTGAACTGCTGGTCTATACCAATGCTGATTGGGCTGGAAATGTGGATGACAGAAAAAGCACCAGTGGAGGAGCATTCTTCTTTGGTGAAAGACTTGTAACCTACACAAGTAAAAAGAAGGCTTGTATTCCTCAGTCTACAACTGAAGCAGAGTATGTTTCTACTAGTACTAATTGGTCAAGCATTTCATATATCAAGAAAAATTTTTGGAAGGAATGAATGAGGTAATCACTGAACCGGTGATTATATATTGTGATAACACAAATGCTATCAATATTTCAAAGAATCCAGTGATGCACTCTAAGACAAAGCATATATCAATTAAGTATCACTACTTAAGAGAACAAGTGCAAGAGAAGAAAGTGAAGTTAGAATTTGTTACATCTAAAGAACAACTTGCAGATATCTTTACAAAGCCTGTACCAAAGGACACATTTGAATATTTAAGGACTAGACTTGGGGTCCATCCCCTATCTACTAGTCACTAATGTGATCTGGATGTTGCATCAGCTTACACTTATTAGAATATCACACATATTGATGCAACATAGTTCACACTTTGGATAATGTTCAAGGTTGTGCTTAAGTTTGAAGGACTAAAACAAATTGGGATATCAGTATATAGAGATACAAAGAATGTATTAAACAACAGCGAGTTACTTAGCTACTACAGAGCTGATTATTTATTTGTTTGTTTGGCATTGTTGTCAAAGGCAGAGATAAATAATATGAAACAATATGCACCGATGAGAACTATCTAAGGGAGAGATAGATAATCTAAAAGAAACACAACACTAAAGATTAGTTACTGAGAACAGAAGAAGGAATCTGAAAGTTGAAAAGATCATATTTGTAGAATGTCAAAGCTACATTGACAATGCTACTTAGTAACGTAGTGATTAAACATATTAAGCTTGGAAGAGCTTGTACAAAATTTGTTTATAGAGTTATAGAATACATGTTTGGTATGTGTATGGTATATTTCATATTACTTGAGTTGTCATCAATGACAAAGGGAGAGATTGATGAGCTACAACTGATTTAGAACACTGAATGAAGAATCTATGATTTAAGATCACTGCGGAGTTGCTAATTAGATATGCAAGATGATTAAATCAGTATTATGTTGTCATTAATGTCAACTAGCTTGATAGTACTTATCTTGTAAGTTACTATACCGATACATCTGAAGAAAGGTGAAAGTGATGAAGAATAGAAATATCTACATGAGGAAGATGTATATATCAGATGAGGATAAGGAATACACCGAGTAACTTGTTGATGAGTCTATGACTTGATGATATTGACTTTATTGTGTTGCACTCATCTATGATCAAGAATAGAGCAGAAAGACACAAAGCAGTGTTGTCGGTAAATAAAGCATAGTGTTAACTGAGCTTGTGTTCACCAATGTATTTCTTTTTTAACTGAGAAAAGCAGAAAGGAATTAAATGTTTAGTTTAGCTAATAAAGTGATGAGCTAGAAATTGTATGAAATCGAGGTACCAAATAAAGGTTTGTTATGAAGATTGACAAATAACATAATTCAAGAAAGATCTAATGGAGTAGATTGAAACGTGTTACTAACACATCAATTGAAGAAGGTTAGAGTGGAAAAATCAATGAATAAGATTAAGTGGAAAAATCTAATGGACAAAAAGAAAATGATTTACTCATCTATATAAGAGACATTGGTTTCATTGTTGAAGAGACACCGGAAGAAGAAGATACTGCAGAATTATCATGTGAAGAAGTTATCATGCATTCTGATCATATTGGTTAGTGAGAACTGAACTACAAAACAATTACCGAGCTATAGAGAGTAATAATCGACGGACAAAAAGTTGATACAATATTGAAACTGAAGTGATATATTGGTCAGAAAGATTTGAATCAGCTGAACATTGATATGTAAACTGCAAATGAAGTTGTTTCAAGGCAGATCATCTACTATTACATATTTAACCATTGTACACAATCAAATCTCTCAACCGAGTGGACTATGAAAGTCTTTTTGATGTTTCATTCATAGAGTGAACATTGTTATCCTATCAACCCTAAAGTGACTGTTGGTTGGATGATAACTTCTGGTCTAAAATCCTCTAACAAGGTCACACCTAATAGTGTGTTTGTAAACCTTTAACAGGGTTGGGTCTTCACTGACCTCACTTCACAAGAATGAATATTTTGGGTTGCTGGTCCCAGGTGGTTTTTCCCTTCACAGGGTTTCCATGTTAAATCTTTTGTGTCATGTGTTGATTGTGATATGTGTTTGTTATCATACTTTACATATTACATGTTAGATTTGATCGGTAACTATTATAAGTTTTAAACTGACAATCCGTAAAACACAGACAGTGAAAGTATTTTATGTTTACCGAGTAGCAGAAGTAGAAGGATTGTTTTGGATTATACATTATTGAATAGGGACACTGGATAACTGATTCACCCCCCTCTCAGTTATTCTAACAAGGCATAAACCTACTTGTTATCTTTCTAGTCTTGATTGATAGACTTATTGAAAAATAACTATAACTTTCAAACTGTATAACATTTTTGAAATCCAAAATGTGTGTCACATTTTATGATTTTCCTACTACAAGAAAAATAAAAATATTTTTCAATTTGATAAAGTTTAGACTAAGTTAACATGGTCAAACATGAGAGTTTTTGTATTCTGGAAAAGTTGTAGAAGAAAAATCATAATTAATTATTTACTTGGAAATAAATTACAAAAAAATATGTGTCACATCAGGACATGATTCTACTACTTATATCTAGAATCTTGTAAAAAAAATTATTATTTGATTGTGTTTAAGGTGGTCAGATATACATCTACTTCTTATTTTTTCTAGAAATTTTCATACTACTACATTGAAATTTGAAATTTTCAACATATAAAATAATGATTTGTTTCAAAAAAGGCCTAGTATCTTAGAAACTAAATTCAATTTTCTAAATATTATCTTCTTACATATTTTCTTTTTTTATGTCAACTTGCCTAAACCTAATTTTCTGAATTTCCATTGCCACTTAAGGGCCTAGTTTGACATACCATGATCCTGCACATATCATCAACTAAATCTTTATGTTTGCATGCTTAGGAGGACAATATTTTCATATCTTTTTTCCTTTTTTATTTTTGTCTTCATTGAGTGGCTTGGATGATGCATGCCATGGGTCTTATAAAAAACTTGATCCATAAAGTAATATGTAGTGAAATTTGAACTGTAGGTTTTATAATGATTTTACATGTAATAAGACAAATGAAATGGCATGTTATTGTATGCAGTAGAGTTGAGAGTCTTTGTGGATATTGAGGAGTTCTCATTGACAAATGTAATGGTGAAGTGGCTTGTCTATACTAAAATCTTTACATATTACATTAGAACATCTTTTTGCAAATTTTTTAAACATATATTTATTAAAAAGAAAATAATTGGCATCTTGTTTGTTTAAGTAAATTCTAGAATCACATTATATTCTTTTGATTTGTAATTCTAATTTATAATGGGTGGAGCTAAATTTCAATAATATTTCTTGATTATTTTATTTTATTTTACAAAATATTTTTATATAGGAACAAATAAATTTTTACAATTATTTTATTTTTTAAAATATGAATTCATTCTTCATAAGACCAAAATGATTAAACAAGATCTGAATGATAATAGATTATAGTAAAGAGAGACATCAAGAAATAAAATATTTTTTATTATTTTAAATTAAAAATAAAAAAATTATTTTTACCATAAAAATGTGCAATATTAGATTATTGCTAAAATAAAACTCAAGTGGTAATGGAGAATCTGTTATTTTATTTATCTTTAAGATAAAAAATATTATAAAATGAATGGAATATTATACAAGGAGGGGAGGGGGGGTGTTGAATAAAGTTTTGGGTTTATATTTCTCTTATAATCATTTGATTTGATTTTATATAAATATTTATTTAGTTTTAACTAATATTTGAATTCATATAAATACATGATGAAATATGAGTAGATAAGTTTAGATATCACATAACAAAAATTAATAAAAAAATTGAAAGGCGATGTGTCTTGTATAGACTAAAAGTTTTATTATATCACTACAAAGTAGAGAACATAAACATATTTCATTAAAAAATATTTTCATCACTTTCATGAGAAGATTTGAAAAATCATTTTTATAAAAGGAAAACAAGTAATGTCTTGTTTTTAATATTATGCATGAGAAAAACAAGGGTTTGGGCTCTTACAAAACCACATCCCAAGGGTGTTAAAACTGAATTAAAGAACAATAAAATTCTATCAATAGAAAAATATAAAAAACAATGAGTCATTATAAACAAAATGTAAGTTGTACCTAACAACAGAATCAAAATAACTAAAAAATTCTAGCCATATATAGTCATCCATAACTAATAGTAGACTATAAGAAACTAAGATGTTTCCACTGGAACCACAGTCCAAAATCGATAGCCAAAATTGAGTAATGACAAGGATCCCCCAATGGTAACTAGAAATAGACACATAAAAGAACTAGGAGACACTATGTATGATTGGGAGGCTTGGTGTCTCAATGAACTTGACAAAGCACCTGACTCCAATCCTTCACGCGGAACTTGAAATTTTCCTTATAGTTTCCCTCCACCCTAATATCCTTTCCTAGAACATTTTTCTGTACATGAGGCACAAAGAGGTACTTGGGCTATGCATTAGATAAAGGTTATGACTACTGATGCTTCCCACATTCTTATGTAAATCAAAAACCTTGGTCCATAGCATAGCCATCTTAGTTATCAATGCCACCATCTTTGTAGCTATAGTTATACATTTTTTGTAGCTCCCTCTCATGGTGGATGTGTTGACATCCTCTTTATCATGCATTTCATCCTTCAATAAGTCCAACCACTCCATTTTCAAGCTATTTTAAATATATTTGAAGCTACTATTTGAATATTTCTTAGAACTATCTATTTTGTCCCTTTGACTTTCGACATTTCACACAGTTGTGTCACATTTCAGGCTAACTTATTAGCACAGTTGAATTTGAGTATTTATAACTAAAAAATATTTTTTGTCAAATATATGGTCTAGCTAGATTCATTATATAGCTAAATTAGATAACTGATTCAACTTTTCCAATTGGAAATATCTATTAAATGAATGTTTTATACCATTTTGGGTCCAATTATCAAAGAAAAAAATTTAAAAATAAACAATGTTTCAAAAACTCCTACTCTTTTTAATGATATTTTTTACAAAAAAATATAAAAATACCTTTTTGTAGAGCTCAGAGTCAAGATTATCATTATTTTTATTTATAGTATTTTGATTAGACCTAATATATTATAATTTCAAAATACTACAAGTAGGTATTTTAACATTCGAGAAGAGGCTACTTCAAAAATAGAAAAAACTAGTAAAAAATATCAGAAAAATATAAAATTTATATTTAACACTAGAGGAGAGATTCCTCTTCAAGAATGTGTAATTTTATTTTTTTGAATGGTGTACATTTCAAAGGGGAAATTTGATAGGAGATGAAAACTGTTGATTTTGGATAAGTTTTACTTTGAGTAGTTATAACAGAGAAAATATAAATTAGAAACCAATATTTCTTCTTTTATGCATTAGATATACATGTTATCTATAACATTTTTTGAAATCAAAGGAAAAAAGAAATCTTATTTGCATATACTTTTTTGGTAGGAACTAGACCCCAGTTTTTCAACATTTCTCAGCAATGAAAAAATAGACTTCAAAAATTCAAAAACTATGTCAATTCTTGTTCAAAAAAAATTTAAACAATTATAGGGATAAACTTCATCCACTTTTACATATTTCTTCAATTTACACCATCTTCAAATTCTAAATATAAATGTAACTTTTATGTCATTAAAGTTGAACAATTTGTATGTTGTTGATCTTTTTCTTTATAAAAGTGTGACATAGGTTTGTACTTTTACCCAATTTAGGTTGATACTAGCGATGCTTCCCATATTATTCTATAAATCATAAACCTTGTTTCTTAGCATAGCCATCTCAGTTATCAATGCCACGATCTTTGTAGCCATAGTTATACATTTTGTGTAGCTCCCTTTCATGGTAAATGTGTTGACATCCTCTTTATCATGCATTTCATCCTTCACTAAATCCAACCACTCCATTTTCAATCTATTTGAAATATAGTTGAATCTACTATTTGAATATTTCTTAGAAATATCTATTTTATCCCTTTTACTTTCAACATTCTCCACCATTTAACCCTTGACCCCATGCTTTTTGCACCCCTTATCCTTTGCTTCTTACATCGAAGCATGAAAAAGCAATTTAGTTTTTTTCTCTTATCTAAAAGGTGGGTCACTAGCCTAGGTGGTCTCCATTGATTTCACTCATATTTTTAAATCTCATGTCCACCAGACATACTTTGAATGGATTTGTCCCTTTTTTAGTAGCGTAAGGGTGTTTACCTCTTTTTGTACTAGCTATTGAAGAAATAACCTAGTAAATTCCTTTCAATGTACTAATATGTCCATTTGTGGCACCATACTTGGCCACATCATGTAAACATGACTTGATTTGTATACAATCCCCACTCATTTTGAGAGTCACAATAAAAGGATTTAAAACAAGGCCCACCTAAAATTCAAAATTTCTTTTGTTCACCACCTTTGTGTGAAACCACTGGAGAAAACCACCAATTAAAGTGTTAAAGGAAGCCACTTGTTCCATAAAAGGCATAATCATTCTTCAACTCTTTCTTGAATCTTTTCTCATATGGACAAGCTACATTGTCTTCCACATGAAGATATTAGACCAAATACCCATGCTAACTAGTACAATTTCCTCTTTACGAGTCGAGAAAATTCTTAGCGAAATAGAACGACATTATTTTAAAACAATGTCATCATATTAATGAGAAGCTCCATATTGTTTGTCTGCCCCATGTACTTAGTCTCCAACCACATCCCCCATTTGTCATTTCATATTCTGACATGTTCAATCTTATCACTATAGAAATTCCACCTCCCTAGGCCTATGTATTCACCATCCAAATTCATTTAAAATTATTATCTAAGTAAGAATTATCCTTCCTTAGAATTATAAGATTATTTTCTCTACATCCACATATCCACAAAAAGGTTATACACTACAAAATACACCATTAGAAATATTGGAATTTATCCATGAGAAAAGTTAATGGTTTTAGGATTCTCATCCCATATGAAGGTTTAGACCTGAGGTGAAAGAAAGTCATTGTTCCTCCAACATCTCAAACAACACAATTGAAGACTTATCACTATCATAGCATCGAAAAAGATATTACCTTCCCTATAAACATGTTTGATTTTAAAAAAAATTAGTCCCAAAAGAAGTTTATTGATATCACCAATAATCCCTTGAATGGAGTAGTTAACCTTGGTCAACCATTTAATAGCTTCAAAAATGAGTTTAGGGTCACCTTTTGTTGACAAGGCCCACTCACCAATTGAGGTGGGCAATTTTGAGACCCCAAAGTAAGGTCATTCCTTTATCTTGATTATTAGTATTACCTTCTATATTAGTATAGGTTAAAATTTGTACATCTCTCGCAAGATTTTATTAATCACATCCCCTACCACAAAGTCTCCTTGGGTCCTTGCCATACCATCCAAATTTGTCTTATACCATCCAATTCTAGGAGGACATTATTTAGTATTTTTTCACTTATTTCTTTTCAAATTGTCAAATTTGGCATATGACCCCAAAAGGTCGTAGTTATTAGAAACTCTACCACCAAGAGAAGAAGAGGGAAGGGTAAGAAAGGCTAGAAGAATGATACCTATTGGTACTTATTTACATAACACACATCTATTAGGGAGATGAAATCCATGCCTTATAAAATTATCCTAAGGAAGATTTTTTTTGTGCATAACAATAAACTAGATGAAGTTAATTTTGGGAATTAAATAAGGATTCCAAACCTTTCTCCATGAACCAATGTGGTTTCCTTCCTTTAGCAGAAAAATATAACCTTATTTAATAGAAAAGTCTCTTAGGGAGTTTTTACTCCCAATGAAATTTAATAGATTTTCTAGTTACATAGACTTATACAACATATTCTACTAGTTGAGGCAACACCGATAAATGTCCTTCCAAGAATTTGAGAGGAATAAGTAGTATGACACCTAATGTCCAAAGAACCTCTTAGAGCTCTGGAAAATATCTCTAAAATGTTGATGTAGAACAAGATATTTATCCCCTTGCCAGGTATCCTCTCAAAACCTAATCAGACAACCATTACCAATATGACATTTAAGGACCATCTAAATAATACCTCTACATAGGAGGATATTCTTCCATTTTTAGACCCATTCGAGAATCCTTGGATAGTGAGAACCCTATAAAACCTATCAATATTAAGATACTTAGTGCACTCATGTGTTTACACCAATCAACATTATGAAGCGACAACCTCCATCCTATTTTTGCTATGAGTGCATTGTAAAGAAGGAATTTTTTTATTATTCCAAGACCACCCATTTTCTTTGGGTATCACATTGTATCCCAATTAATAAGGGTCATTCTTATGCAATCTTACATACCAATCCTAAAGAATACTTTTTGTATTCCTTCAAGTTTTACAACCACAATGCTAAGAATTTCAAATAAGGAAAAAAAGTAATTAGGAATAACTTGTAGGGAAGTTACGAAGAATTGAAGTTTACTCATACTCCAGGGAACCATAAAGAGAAAAAATTCAACAAACAAATTATTACTCATAAGATTGAATAGGAATGGGTGGAAGTATAGTGAAAGAAATTATTTCCTTCTAGACTCAAACATCCAATGACATTAATATTAGCAATTGTTGGGGAGTAACTATGAATTAATGTGATTTAGTGCACACCCGATTTTGGGTTGTTGTACATTTTATTGTCGTGTAGTTTTATATTTGTTTTCACTTAAATAGCACATTTTTTTAGCATAGCTTTGTGTCTCTTCTCTTTTGCACTACTTCTGGTAAGGGAATGCATTGAATAGTTTTTTTCAATTCTTATGTCATGGGAGTGGCCCCCTTGGCAATACTCACTTTAGAAAAAAATGAATAGGAAAAAAACTAATATGATTACTTAAGGACATAATTATTGATAACAATTTAAAAACCACCCCTTCCCCAGAGTTCTATGGTATAAACTATTTATTGGATTTTTTTGTTGCACTCGTGTTAAAAGTATGAAAAAATTAAAAGAATTTAAGGAAAGAACCCAAGAAAGTGTAATGCAAGAAGGAATTTTACCATAGACCAAGAATGAGAAAATGCTTCAATATCAATCACCAACATGAGAATGCTCCAAGAATCCAAACAATGAGCCAAGCGATTTTGAAAGGGGAAAGCAAATAAAATCCCTTGTTTATAATATGGATGAGAAAAAAAAAGCCTAAAGAGAGAGAGAATTTGAGCAAGAAGCTCAATACAATAATGAGAGAGCTAAGAAAATAAGAAAGAAAATTTTGTGAAAGAATGTGAGAAAATTGTATCAAGTGTGTGGAGAAGCATCTCTTAGGTAGAGATGAGTGAAGGAGTTTGCATCTAACTCCCATGTGAATGAATGCCACAATCATACTAAGTGTGTGCCAAGTGTGAGCATCCTCATAAGGAGGAATAAACTAATTTCCTTATTAAGGGCCCGTTTGGTAGCAGGAATTAACCTGGAATAGTCATTATTTAATGTGAGAATTAAGTAATTCATCATTTGTGACCATTTTTTGAATTCCCAAATTAGAAAATTAATCCCCAATTTTGGGCCAATGCGTGGATTAATTAATTCCAAAAAAAATTTGGAATTCATTTTTTATTCCAGAATAAGCTTTTCATGGATTCAAAAGTACAACAAAATGTATAAGTCGTCGGGTCCGTGTGTGAGCGGTTAAGGGATTATAATCTTATTTTTTTATAATCTTTTATTTTTAATAAAAAAAATTTATAATTGTTTTTTAATAAGTTTTTTATAATCTTATTTTTTTTAAGTTAATAATATATATAAGTTAAAAATACATATATATTTAATTAAAAAACCAACAACAAAAATGATAAGTTCAAAAATTAAAATTTGTAAGAAAATATTTTTTTATAATTATAATTTTTTAATAAGTTAAAAATACATATTGTTCAAATTAATTTAAAAAATGAAAAATAATCCTTATTCCAATTCAACATTATGGGATCCAAACATAGAATAGATTATTCCAACTTTCATTTTTAGGATTAATTAATCTGATAATAGATCCTTATTCTAGAATAGGCCTATTATGGATAAATTAATTCCATGCACCAAACGGGCCCTAAAGGAATTACAAGAAATGATTTGTCCTCCCATTTGGACTAGAGGACAACATTACACGTAAAGATTCCATAGGAATATCCTAAATTAAATAAGACAAGGATATCTTGGTTTATCCTCAAATTAAATAAAACAACCAAGGAAAGATTATAAATTCTAACACCCCCTTTAATCTTTACTTGGGGTGATTACAACAAGGGATATTAAACCCAAAATTTATAGAAAATTGCAACTTGATCTTCAATATAAGGAAGAAATTTATTGTCTTCAAATGTGCAAGTAGTCTGTTGTATGTTGTACATGCATTTTTTGTAGAGCGAAGAGAAGTGGATGGTTCCTTTAAATATGTTCAAGTGGAAGATTATCCACATCTTTAAGTAGACTTATGATTCATAGGATTTGTGTAAATGAATTGATGTCTTGAATTTTCATTGAAGGATCACCTGAAACATAGGACATAGAACAAGAAAAAAAGGCAAGTATCCACAAGTAGAATATCATCTAACATTCAAGTTAGTGAAACTATGAAACTTTTACATGAGATTTCATCAAAAAGAAAAGGAGATAACATGAAACCAAGATAAACCAAATGGTCAACAATCCAATCTCCTATCACAAAACAAACATACTAATGCGCAAAGGACCACAAACAAGGCCAACTAACAAAATATGCATCAACACTACATCGATCTCATGGATATAGATAGTCCATTAATGAGTCATCACTGCAAGTGTATGAGTGATCAGTCCACAACCTACACGACTCGTGATCTAAAAAATGGAGTATGCAAACTCATCATCAAATTAGTAATTGTACAAAGAGAAATGAGAGAGAAAAAATCATAATTCAAGTAGGACATCAAGAACCATAATTGAGGAGACATAATAATCTAAACAAACATTAAGCAATAGACATATGCTAAATAATAATTTGAACTAAGGATTATGAGAGAGAAACATATTTCCTTCCAAGTATAAGAGATATTGAACAAAATTTAGGGAAGAGTTCAAGAGCACCATCCTCACCATGAGGAAAAAAATAACCAATGGAACAAGTTGATAAACATTAACTAAGTAAGTGCATCCAAGTGCAACTTACAAATGGAACAAGTTGATAAACATCAATTGAAGTAAGTGAAACCCAGTGCAACTTACAAATGGAACAAGTTGATAAACATCAACTGAAGTAAGTTCATTCTAGTGCAACTTACAAATGGAACAAGTTGATAAACATCAACTGAAGTAAGTGAATCCCAGTGCAACTTACAAATGGAACAAGTTGATAAATATCAACTTAAGTAAGTGCATCCCATTTCAACTTACAAATGGAACAAGTTGATAAACATCAACTAAAGTAAGTGCATCCTAGTGCAACTTAAAAAATAAATGAATGGAACAAGTGGAACCCATAAAAGATGCAACTAAATGCAAAACAATAGGTCATATAAAATCTGATATCACTTAATGCTAAATAATGGAATAAAAAATAATAGACTAGAAGACAATGCAATGTTGTAAGATTACTCACAATACTTGAACAAATTAAATTTGAGAAACATCAGTGATATAAAGTAACAATTTAATATACTAAAGAAAGAAATACTCCCTAAAGATGAATCATACCACTTAAAAAGGGCTAGTAATATTATGACAAATTGTAAATGCATGATGGGATTAATTACCATTACCCTCCATAGAATTAGATGGTTAATTCATGGACCTTTTATCCTTTTTCTCTTTAAAACAAGTATTACTTTTTTTGATCGATAATAGGTATTTTTCTTGATATTAATAGAAAGAAAATTACATCTAGAGTATGGAAGACATCATTAGGTCTTCATCAACGTTTAGCTACTATAAGCTTATCATAGGAGTATTTATCCTTTACATTTTAAGTATGTCTAACTTGCTACATCTTATAATGTATTCTATACAAGTATCAAGATCTTTAGATCTGAATATACTTTGAACCAACATCGGGAGAATAACATTGGCAGTTAGAATAAATAACTAAATGACCTGTTATATAAAAATGTGTAGCATCATTCTATTGTCAACAAAAAAAATAACTTTCACCAATAACAACTAAGCACAAAAAAATAAAAAACCTTAACAAAAACCTCAACCCAGCTCCTACATCAAAGATTATCACAATCCATCTTCCAACCTTTCCCATGACCACGCAAGTTTGGCTTCTTCTTTGGCACTTTGTCCAAAATATTTTCAACCCTAGCATTGATCTCTTGATCATGCACCACTACTTCTTCTTTTAATTTCATCCATCCCTCTAGAGCATGCATAAACATTTTAGATTTATCAAATTTACCCTCCTAATGGAGAAAAGGAATGAGCCCATATCTACTCACATCTTCATCCTCCTCAAAAAAATTAGTTAGGTCTTGCCCTATCCTAGGGATAGACCACTCCAAGATTGAATCTAGCTCACCTAAAACATCTTCTACAAAAAGCACCCTAGTGATTCTATCAACCTCCTCTGTGCTTTCACGGATCTCTAATCCCCAAGAAATGAGGACAGAGATAACATGCAAGTTTGTCTTGCACTATTTGATTCGACGCTCTTGAAAATGAAATCCAATCACTTTGAGAACACTATCCACCATTCACTTCATCTCCACTTTCAGCAAACCCTTAATCCTCTCCTCACTCACCAACCCTTTGAAAGCCTTCATTTTATTTTCAGAATCAACACTAAAAGTTGCCTCCATTGTTCTTTCCCTATGACTTCAACTCAGTCGCACTGTAGAATTATGCTAGTTGTTTAAAGCATGTCAATATTTATGGTTAAGCAACACTAAACCCAACACAACATGCTTTAAAACATGTGAGCCATCACATCACACCGTTGGTTCTATTAATGAAAATAAAATCCTACAATGGTTTAAGTGCTTCGGCCCACTCACCACAATAAGTCATCATAACCATTACACCACATCATCATCGTTTGTCATATCAAGTCTTGAACTAAAGACCTTTTTTTTATAAAATAAACCAAAAAATAACAATGTCAACCATCAACATATCCTTAAAAAAAATCTATAATAAAAAGGCCAAACCTTAGAATACCTCTCATTTGGTAAAATCATCACATATAATGTTTCCCACTTTGTTGAAGGTTGTAAACTAGTTAGCCAATACATCTGCCTCTACATTACCTTCTCTAAGAGTGTGGCTAAATTTAAACTCTTTGAAATTTTGAAGGTAAGAACCAACCTCACTTATAGTGTTATTAATAAATGAAGTCTATGACTGTCCATGCTTAAGGGATTCTATAATTATTTTTGAATCACCTTCCATATGGAATTTATCCACCCTCAACATATTCCCCAACTGAGTTGCTAACAAGACTACGTGTACTTCATCTACATTATTAGTCCCTGTTACAATCCGTTTGGTTGCATAAGCTAAAACATCCCCTTTCCTATCTATATCAATCACTCCAATGCCTGAAATGCCTAGATTACCTTTTGAAGAACCATCAAAGTTTACCTTTATCTATCCTATATCTAGAGGCTTCCATTTAACATCTTTTCTGCAATTTTTTTACATCTACTTCTGACCATTCTTATAGCGAATAAGAATCTCGGGCCAATTTTTATGAATACTACTATCCCAAGAATAAAAAATAGTATTATCCTTTAGCTTACTAACCGCATAACTCATAACTCTATGGCAGAATTGATTCTATGAAAAAAGTTTCCCCATTTTCTGAGATATCGGGGAAAATTTTCCCGTTCCTTTCCTTCTACACTTCCCATATAATAAGTGATGGGCATTCAATGAATATTTTAGAAAGAGTATATTTTGAAGGGTAAGCCATCCACCCTTTGAAAACATCAATTAAAGAGTGAGACAAGGGACCACTAAAATTTAATTTCAACCTTACCATCTCCCAGCATCTATGGGAAAATTCACAATGAACTAAAAGGTGATCCACATCTTCTTTCTCTATCATACATATCAGATGGATTGAAGGTCTAATAAAGTCATATTTCTTTTTGTGTTCTCCAGTCAAGATTCGCTAATGAATAGAGAGCCATGCAAAAGCACCAACTTTTGGTAGACAATCCTTATCACAACAAATTTTATAAGGCCAATCATTATTTTCATCCTTTTAATAAGAACCTTATAGCCCAATTTTGTAGAATAGTTCCCACTCTTAGCAACACACCAGATAATCTTATCTTTTTCTTCTACCAAAGATAGAGGTCTTTCATCAAAGATCCTTTGCAGATATTACAGAAGTCCACATCTAGACTCGTAGACTACACCTCCTTCCAGCCCCAAACCAAGACAAGAGGTCCAGAGAGAATCTCCATATAATATCTAAGCTTAACCCCCCAAACATTTGAAAAAATATCAATCATAGCTCTAGAATGCCCTAAGTCTAATAAAGCAAGCTTTCAATCCCAAGATTCCTCCCAAAATAAGGCATCCCTTCCATCCCCAATTTTCCATGACAAGTGATCATAAATAACATGCCTACACTCCAAAAGGAAATTCCAAATTGTAGATCCTTTAAGGGGATTTTGAACAGTTAGGATTCACCTATCATCCATTGAATCCAAATATTTAACTTTTAGTATTCTTACCCATAACTGAGAAGGATTGGTATATATTTCCCAAACAAGTTTCACCCCTAGAGCTTTATTAGTCAAGTTCCATTTACAAAGACCATCTCCCCTATTTTTTTGAGACTGGCATATAGTATCCCAAGAAAAAAGAGGTATCTTATCCTCCTCTTGTCCATCTTTCCAAAACAACTTCCTCATTCTCTGTTCAATATATTTCAACACCTTAACTGGAATTTTTAGGCAACTCATTGAAAAATAGGAACTGTAGAGATAACTGATTGCAACATTAAAATACACCCAACATAAGTAAGCCATTTTCCTTTCCATCTTTCCATCTTCTTGACACAACTATCAATAAGATCCTTCCATAAATTGGATTTAGCAGCACCTCCAAAGAGAGGAATACCCAAATATTTGTTGGGAAGGATGCCAGATTTCATTCCCAATAGCCTAATAATATGTTGTTGAATAGGTAAGGATGTGTTGAAGAAGAAAATCTTAGACTTCTCCCAATTAATGAATTTCCCAGAGGCACTATTGTAAACTTGTCTAAAGTTGATTTAATAATCCTGACCTCTCTAGCAGAAGCTTCACCCATGAGATAAGTATCATCAAATAACTGTAGGTGAGTGACAAGAAATGAGTTGTCCTCCCACTTGGACTAGAGGACAAAATTACAGGTAGAGATTCTTTAGGAATGTCCTAAATTAAATAAGAGGAGGATACCTTAGTTTATTACTCAAATTAAATTAAATAACCAAGGAAAGATTATAAATTCTAATAACTCAAATGGCCTTATTGAATATAAGAAGTAGCTTACCTTCAGCAAATTTTAGAGAATCAGTTGAGGAAAAACACCAAAAAGAATTTAGAAAATCCCTTGAGAAAGGTTAATCGATATTTCTCTCACGTGTCTACCATCAAATATTATATCATTCTATCATTCAATGTTAATTATTAAAACATTATATTCAAAATTTTATTGACGATCATTTCATACAACTTCATTTAGAAACATTATGATGACAACTATTGATAATGTATGAGGGTTATTTAATAACCTATAAACAATCCAAAACTTATCATTCTCTTATGATTCATATAATGATATCAACCTGATCATTTTGATGATATTTCTCTAATTAACATTCATAATTAGTCTATAAAACTATTATGGGTTAAACTTTCACCATGTCAAGTCTCACCCAGAAAAAGTTTCTCGGTCTCCAACAACTGTTGGGAATATTAAGAAGCCATGGCGACTCTTGGGCTAGTCACTTCCCTCCACACAAGACACACTTAAATTAATGTAGAACTAACGATGATTATAATAAATTCTAGATGGAAGATGACTTGGCGAGACATGATAGATAGAGTTTACAATTATACCACATGATTTCTTTGGTATTTCTTTATTATTATTCCAAAAGATTGTATGCACGTCATTTCCAAAATACCCATTATAAAATAAATTTTCTTGGCCTTCTGTATTTATCAATTGTTGTAGCTACAAATAAATCGATACTCTCACATTGTATGTTTGAGCTACGATTATTTTTGCAGCATAATTGGTCAAGCATAAACATGGGTAAAAATAGATTTGATGAATTTTGCATATGAATTATTATGTTCTGAATATTACTTTTTTTTGTAGAATTGGATTTACAACACATGGAAAAGCAAGGAATATATGATAACAATAATTCCCATTAGGGGTGTACTTGTAGTCCTTATTGACTACACAATTTGATATTAATTTTATGGTTAAATGCATTTATGTTTGTAGTTGATAGCTGCATCTCTTTATGATTGTAGTTGTAATATTGGTGCATATGGTTGAATTCCATAATGTCACCTCCCCTTTGATTTTCTATATAATGGATGCCTTGCCTCTCATTTCATTAAGGAAATTTGGGGCTTTTCATATTTCTTTATTTTATGATAAGTAGATCATTGATTTAGTTTCCTTCATTTGGTATCAGAGCCAGTTCAAGAAATTTGTGTTTCATTACAAGTGATCTATAAGAGATCAAAGAGAAAGCTAGATATTGAAAGAGATCAAAAATTGAAAGTTGAGACATCCAAAAGAAATACCATCCAGCCATTCTTGTTGATGTTTTGAAAAAAAGAAGCAAACAACATGCAAAAATCTAGTGTTATTTTTTCATCAAAAGAAGCAATCAGACAGGTGCAAAAAGAAATGTGAAATCTAATTTTTATTTTATTAAAAAATCTTTTAGATTTTTGGAAAGAGCATGTGAGTGAATTTTTTTAATCTAATCATGCATGAGTGAATTTTTTTATCTCAGTAGAAAAGAAACAAAAATAAGTTATTACTTTTGAAAGGGAAAGTTTTATTTTTTAAGAATAAAACTTTCAAAAAGTAAAAAAAAAGTGATAACTAAATATGTAACTGATTATTATTTTGAAAATGAATTGTTGTATAGTGACAAATCAATGTTTTGTAATTAAGTGCATTATCAGTTGTAACTGACACTTATTTTCAAAGAAAAATAATTAAAAATGGGTTTTTTGTGTGTGGGACCCAATTGAAGGGACAAGGAGAGTATTCATTTTCAGAGATCTCTCCTCAATTCTATGTTGAGCATTTGGATCATTGTGCATATTGTTATGGACAATATGGAAGACAATGTAATGTTTAATGTGTTGATTCTTATCTTTAAAGGAGATGATTTTACATATTGGTGTACTAGAATGCATACTTTACTCAAATCAAAGGATTTGTTGGAAATTTGATGTAGGAGCATCTCAGGTCTTTGCCAATCCCGTGTCACCGAAATTTTTTTGAGTTTTATGTGTTGCTCGGTTCCTTCTTTGACTGAGTTGGCTCGGTAGTTGCTTGGTTCCTTCGTTAATTGATTTGGTCGGTTAATTCCCTAGCACTCGGTTATCTTTTCCTAGTGCTCGGTTATCCTTGCTTACCAAGTTGTTTCTTTTGGGTTTTTGTTGAGGCCAACTTGTGCACCTAATTGTGGTCATAGATTTAATGTTGGTATCTATCATTGGGAAGCATGTGGACCTAGATCTTGTCATTCCTTTCATTAATGGTGGATCTGAAGTCTGACTTGTTTAGTAGCCTCTTGTATATATTGTAGTTGTTGGTTGTAGTTTAGGTAGGGATATTAGAGCTAGGAGATAGATGGTATTGGATTAGGAGTTGAAGATAGTCTCTAAATCCTCACATGTTGGAGGAATGTTGTAATTGAATTGTAATATCTCACCCTAGTTGGGAAGGCCTTACAACCCAACATGTATGAATCTATTTGATGAAATATAATGAATCTGATCTACATTCTCTCTCTCTCTCTCACTTTGTGTGTTGTTTCTTCTATGTGTGATATCAGTAAGGTAGATCTAGATTAGGGTGTTTCTTTGGCCCCTCATCCTGATCTACCCTGTGTCAGGTGGTATTAGAGCAAAGCTGACATCTAGATCTAGATTTACGAATCTAGGTTTGAGGGTTCTTTCTTGTCAAACCCTAGTTAATTTGTTGTGCGGTAGCAGATTGCAATCTAGCTTGTAATTGTAGAGGGTTTCAAGATGATTCACGGGAGGAGAGATGCGGATCCAAGATTGGAAGATATGTTGAGATAAATTTCTTCTAGATTAGAAGCTATTGAGACAGTCGGGCATAGAGGAAGACATCTTGAAGATGTTAGTGATGATGAAATTGAGGAAGAAAAAGGTGATGTAGAACCCACACCAACGATGGATCAGGGTGAGGAAAGATTATTGAAGGCTTTGACAAATATGAAGTCTACACCACATTTCAATCCTCCTGAGTATAGTGGAAAGATAGATTTGGATGAACTGGTGGACATGATCACCAAGATGGAAATGTTCTTTGAATATGAAAATGTCCCTGAGGAAAAGAAGGTGAAAATTGAAAGCACAAAGTTGAAAAGTCATGCATCCTTGTGGTGGGAACATCTGTAGTTGGATAGAAAGAGGAAACACAATGAAAAAATTAAGGTATGGAATAAGATGTGAATAAGTTGAAAGGAAAATTTTTACCTTTTGATTATCAGATTAACCTAGTTAGGAAAATGCAAAGTTTGAGGTACAAAGATAGCTCGGTAAAAGACTGTATTGAGGAATTCTATAGATTAGATATCAGATCTTGACATGATGAAGATGAAGTGTAAATAATTGCTAGGTACCTAAATGGATTGAGAGTTTCCATCCAAGAAGAAATCAGTTTGATCAAGTTGGAAAATATTGAAGAAGCTTATTAGTTTGCCTTGAAAGATGAGGAGAAATTGAACAAAAGACATGAGAAAACAAAAAGAGGTAGAGGTGGTAGATTCCCTAGAGGAAGAGGTAGATCATATGGTGAAAATAATAGATCTATTCTGAAAAAGAAAAATCTAGATAAAGGCAAGATTGAGTGGAAAGGTGAAATTTCATCTAGAGGAATAGGCAATAACTACAAAGGTGGTTATAACAGAGGTGGTTTCTAAGGAACTTTTTACAATTGTGGAGAATAAGGACATAGCTATTTGAATGTACACATACAAGTAAGAAGGTTGGTAGCAGTAGAAATTCTTAGTGGAAGAAGATTCATCGAATGAACCTGAGAAGGAAAAGAACTTGATGGTAAGGAGAGCACTTTGGAGTGAAAGTAATAAGGAAGATCCAGTAAGGAAAAGTTTGTTCAAGACTAGATGTAGAGTTTCTGATGAAGTGTGGAAGGTATCATTGATAGTGGAAGCTTAGAGAACTTGGCATCTGAGGAAATAGTTACAAAGTTGTAGTTGGATAGGTTGGAACATCCAAAGCCCTATCAAATTTTATGAATTAAGGATGAGCATACACTCTTGGTAAGTGAACAATGTTATGTGAATTTGAAAATTGGAAGATACTATGATAAGGTACTATGTGATAGCATGCCTATGGATTGTTGTCACATTTTGTTGGGTAGACCTTGGCAATATGATAGAAATGCTATATATGATGATTGATTGCATAAATATACTATTTGGGCTAATGGGAGAAGACATATTTTGTTACCTTTGATTGAAGAGCCTATTAGTAGTGTTTCTACATCTATGAAATTTTTCTTGATGGAAGGAAGAAAGTTTGTTAAGGATTTGAAAAAGAATGATGTATGTTTTTCTATGATTCCTAGTAAACCAAGTAAGAAAATAGAGGATAGCATCCCTAAAGAGATTGATAAGATACTCACTGAGTATAGAGAGATCATTTCTGATAATGTACCTAATGCTTTGCCACCAAAGATAAGCATTGATCACTGCATTGATTTAATCCCTAGAACTAGTTCACCGAATAAGGCACCACATCAGTTGACACCTATTGAGGATCAAGAATTGAACTGATAGATACAAGAATTGTTGCAAAAAGGTTTGATCTGAGAAAGTTTGAGTCCTTGTGTAGTACCAACTATATTGGCACCTAATAAGAGTGGAGAATGGTGAATGTGTAATGATTCCAGAGAAATCAACAAGATAACAGTGAAATATAGGTTTCCTATACCGAGAATGGATGACATAATGGATAGTTTGATTGGACCAAACTATTTTACCAAAATTGATTTGAAAAGTGGATATCATCATATCAGAATCAGAGAAGTTGATGAGTGGAAGACTTCTTTTAAGACAAAATAAGGTTTGTATGAGTGGTTGGCTATGCCTTTTGGTTTAACTAATACACCGAGTACTTTAATGAGATTGACGAATGCAGTTTTGAAGAAATTCTTAGGTAAATTTTTGATTGTATACCTAGATCATATTATGATATTAAATAAGACTAGAGAAGAGAATTTGTTACATGTTAAACAAGTATTGTAGAGGTTAAAAGAATAAAAGTTGTTGATTAATCTAAAAAAGTGTTATTTCATGCAAGAGGAGATCGTGTATTTGGGACTTGTGATTTTAGTTGATGGTTTGAAAATGGATCCTAAAAAGGTTGAAGCTATTTTGAATTGGAATACACTTGAGAATTCTAGTGAGGTAAGATCATTTCATGGTTTGGCAAATTTTTACCAAAAGTTCATTAGGAAGTTCAGTTCAATTTGTAATGTTATGACTGAAACTATGAGAGAAGATAAAAGAGAATTCAAGTGGACACATGAAGATGATAAAAGTTTTGAGACTCTGAAGCAGAAGGTTGTTGAATTTCCTATGTTAGCATTGCCTAATTTCAATAAGGTATTTCAAGTTGAATGTGATGCAAGTGGTAGTGCAATAAGAGTTGTGTAGAGTAAAAAAGGTAGACTTGTTGCTCTCTTTAGTGAAAAGTTGAATGCTGCAAAAAGGAAATATCCTATGTATGATAAGGAATTATATGCTATTGTTCAAGCTCTGAAGAAATGGAGACATTATTTGATACTGAGTGAATTTGTGTTGTATACTAATCATAAGGCTTTAAAGTATTTGGGTAGTCAGACTAAGTTGAATCAAAGACATATGAAATGGGTTGAATATATGTATTGAAGTTATACATTTGTGATAAAATATAAGAGTGGAGTCATGCTAACTGAGTTGCTAATGCATTGAGTAGAAGAAGATATTTGATGACTGAGATGAGAATTAAAGTTCTTGGTTTTGATGACATGAGAGATTCGTATGAATTTGAGCCTGATTTTTCTGAGTCATGGAGAAAGTGCAAAGAACCTATTCAAGATCAACCAAATACTAAATGAGAAGACTATTTCATTTAAGGATGTATGTTGTTTAAAGGTATTCAGTTGTGTATACTAAGAGGATCAATGAGAACTAATTTGATAAAGGAGAAATATAGTAGTGGTTTGGCTGGACATTTTTGTGTTGACAAGACATTGAATTTTTTTAAGGAGAAATACTTTTGGCTGCTGTTGTAAGGATGTTCAAAAATTTGTGAAAAGTTGTGGAATTTGTCAAGTTGCAAAGGGATTAAGTTAGAATACTAGATTATATACACTGATTTATGTTCCTCATAAACCTTGGATTGATATCAATATGGATTTTATTCTTGGCTTACGGAAGACAGTGAGAGGTAATGATTCTATATTTGTTGTTGTGGATAGATTTTCTAAGATGGCATATTTTATACCCTATAGAAAGACATCAAATGCATTACATATAGAAGGTCTTTTCTTTAAGGAAATTTTCAGATTGCATGGATTACCGAGGAGTATCATCTCTGATCGGGATAGTAAATTTGTTGGATACTTTTGGAAGACTGTTTCTAGATAGTTTGGCACTGAGTTGAAATATAGTTCTACATTTCACCCATAGACTGATGGAAAAATAGAAGTTGTGAATAGAAGCTTGGGTAATCTTTTGAGATGTTTAGTTGGAGACACACAGAGTAATTGGGATTCTATGTTGGCACAAGTAGAGTTTTCATATAATAATTTAGTGAATAGGAGTATTGGAAAAACACCTTTTGAGATTGTAATTGGAATACAATCGAGAGGTATATTAGATTTGAGGGATATTGCTGATGAAGAAAAGAGAAGTGTTGAAGGAGTAATTTTTGTTGAGTTCATGAAGAAATTTCATGAAGATGTGAAACATAAGTTGGAGAAAAGTGATTAGTGTTAGGAATGGGAGCACTGAGAGGGGGGGGGGATGAATTAGTGTTCACAGTATTTTTAACTTTTCACTTTAATCTTTATACTGAACTTAAATGCTTAAGTACTGAATTAAACATTCACATAAATATGAAACATGAAATCAACACATGATACCAATATGATTATAGGGAAACCCAAATAGGTAAAAACCCCAGTGGTAATTGACACCCACTAATATTTTGTACTAGTGTTTTGTGATCCTTGTTAGAAGATCATTTACCCTATTAGGAGTGGATTTACAATGCTTTAACTATAGTAGACCTTGCTAAGGGTCAGACCCTATTAAGAGTCTTTTACAATGATCCCTGTTAGGGGAGTGAACTCACTTTCCTAGAGCTCACTACTCAAATGGTGAAGGCTACAACCTTCTGATATCAGATACACACTATATCTATTGGGTGAACTATTACTGTGACACTACTTATTAGATTAGTTCTTTTGATGCGCTAATGATTTGACCTCTTAAAAAGCTTCAATACAACTCATAGTGTCTTCACACACTTCTTCTCTACTTCTATCAACATCCATACCAAATACAATGGGTGCATCTTATATTTATATGCCCATACAAAATAAACAACTAGGTTGGCCCTTAGACCTATTACAAACAATGCTTCCAAATGAATTGGCTTAAGTGTGCTTACAAAAAAACAATTATTTATGTTGGAAACTTAAATACAATAGGTGCATAGCCTTTACAACATTACATTATAATCGCAAACCAAAATACTGACTGTTGGCTCCATGCTCTGTTCTTCACTGGCACACACTGGCTGTGTAACTTCAACTGACTGTAACTTTCTCATCCTTACATATCTACTTATGTTCTCATAGACTAAGCATAATTATAGTCCAAAAAACTTAAATTCTTGGGTGCATACCATAATTCATCTATACACATGTGCGCTAATGCTCTAAGCTACAGGAACTCTGTACACTGTCTAGTCTTCAATACTTAACCAAATTCTGATCTTTACATTAGGTGTACTGACTCCAAAATGCTATATGACTTTGTTCCCATAATAAAAACACTATATCAAGTCATATACACCAGTATGGTCAACTTTCCAACAATCTACCCCCTTGTCATTGATGGCAACAAAGGAATATGGCCAAGTTGCTAACTGTCATTACTACCAAAAAAATTTGTCTTCTATACATAATCTTATATCTCCTTATACATATTATACTCCATATTCTATACACAACTCCCCCTTTAACATTAATGAAAAAGGTGTATCAAAAATATTTATTTACATATACTCACTGAGGGAAAATATCCAAATATACTATCTTGAGGTTCTGGATCTCCTTCTTCCAAAAAGTTATCAAAGAGTTAACTATCTGGAGATGGGTGCATAAACCATACTGTATCTTCTCCATCTTCTTCAAATCTGTGCTCAGACCTTGGTCATAGGTTATCATGGTGGCATCAATATCCTTTATGTTTTGATTGAGAATGTCTAAAGAGGGCACAAGAGCATTTCTCAACTAAGTCTGTCTTGACCTTATCTTTGTTATCTCTTTCTCTTCCTTCTCAATTTTGTCTATCTTTCCTTGGTATACATTATTGCACATGTTGACATTAGTGGATGTGTCTGTTACTAGATTCTTCACTTGCTCAATCATAGTTTCTGCCTCTTTTATTTTCTTGAAATGAGCATTGGTGAGTTTGTCTTGATCCATGCATTCTACAATGATTCTTCTTCCTTGATCTGCAAATTCTTTCAAGGATGCTTGACCAGTCTTGAGGGAACTGAGGTCAAGTGCAAAGTTATTAACAAACTCATTCAATCTCATTTTCAGATACTTTCATTTTGCAACTAGGGAAGCAAACTCTTCAAGGCTTGAAAAATTATTTTTGAACTATGGGATAACTATGCTCACATCATCAACTTAGTGTATATTTGATACTTTATTATCCTTTGGCAATAGACTGTTCAAAATGTTTACTGATTCTACCAGGAGGGGATTCCTCATTACTTGTTTCTCCTTAGCTTTCTCCATAGCTAAGACACTGAACTTAATCAGGTCTTCTTCTCTCCATGAGTCCAAAATGCTTGTGTCAAGTGTCAAACTTCACAACAAGGCTGAGGAGGGGGTGATGGGAGTGATATCCATCACTTCTTGTTTCACCTTGACCAGTTCAACAGAAGTTTCATCCTTAAGTTCACTTCCTTTTTCCTCTTCTTCTTCTTTCTTTTCTTCTTCTTTATCATCAGATATGTCTTCAATAAGCACTTCTTCTTGATGAGTGGGAGGTGTATTTCTACATAGGATTTCAATTTCTTGTGTGATAACAAATGCTTCCTCAAACTTGTCCAAATCCTTATCGGTAGCCGCCATGGCTATCTCCACATTATCAATGATAATAGTGTTGTCTTTGTGTGATTCTATGATGGGTGTTGACCTTTCTGCCTCTGTTTGAGTTTATGTTATGGGAGCTAAGTCCTATGGACCTATCACTAGTACATTAGTGGGCTCTGCCACTTTATCTTCCTTATTGGTTACATGTACTGAAGGCACAGTAGGAGGATACATGTGTCTATCCATAAACATCTTCTCAAATTCCTTCTCTATCTCTTTGGTGACTAAATCATAATTATTGTCCATGATATAAAGTGTCCTTAGTTTGGTTCTCAAATGTGGCTTCACCAAGTTTAGCAACCTAGATTTTTCTTCTAGAGAACATACTGGCGGACTTTCATCTAAGATCTTTTCTCTGATCCTTAGATCCTCTTCATTTTCTCATCTCTTTTGGAATTCTAAAATATCCCATACTTTATCTAGAATCAAGGTCTTTAACTTCAAAATTGTCTTTTTGAACTTGATCATATGTTTGACAATCATACCATGTATTTTTGATTTGTCAATTTCACTGTATGTATCATAAAACTTCCCTATTGATCAATTCTACCCTCATCAATAATTCTTGTGCTCAGAACTTTATGCCTTGGTCTGAATCCTACCTTAGGAGGTGCTTGAATGTTTTTCTTGCTCCTTATAGCTTGCGAGGATGGATGACTAGTGATGGCTGCTTTCTTCCTCTTTACTATAGGCTTATACTCTGGAGGAGTGGTAAGGTCAACAATATCCTTGGGTGCAAAAGGAGTATCATCTTCCTTACCCTTCTGGATAACATCTTTTTCAATTTTTACTTTCTTCTTCTTGGGATCATTAGACTCAGATTCTATTGTGGATGCGCTCTTAATTTCCAAGGTAATTTTCTCCTCCCTTGCTTTATCAAGGTCTTCTTGAGACACACCATGTATTCTCAAGATCTATGATGTGACTTTAGCAACCTTTCTTTTCGTTGTTGCATTGTTTAGCTTTGCATCTAATTCTCTTGTCTTCTCCTCATAATTTCCCCACTGATCAAGATTAAAGTGGGAAAATACTGAAATCTAATTTTTCCAAAATTTCATATGTTTTAGTAAATTGCAATTTTGAGGGTCTTCGGTGCATTTTTGGGAAAATATGCTGCCCAGAAACAAGATGGAGCATTAATGTTTCTGAAATTTGGTTCAATATTATTTGAATACCTTTTCAACGCATCAAACGGTTCGTAATTCGGAGCTAGGATGAGAAAGTTATGCCCTCCAAGTGGACCTAAATTTTATATTTAGTTTTTTTGATAAATTTTGATAGTTTAATAGTTTAATTGTAATAAACATTATGATGAATCTTCATTTCAATTCCAAGGGATTTGTGTGACCCTTGGGATCCATCTGACTTGTATAAACTCCAATTTTGAATAGAATGGAGACATTTTTTGGTTTGTAATCTTGTTGTTCTCAATTTTCGTGTTGAATTCTATAATACTGCAAGTATCACACTAGGTATTGTAATCTGATTTTCATAAATCAGATCAGTGGTATTAGAGTGGGAACACTCCTTTATGCCAATTTACACAAGGTCTTCCTACAAAACATTAGGATTGGATACACAAGATTTGTCAAAATACCCACCTTTGAGACACACACGATCGAAGATGTCAGATGATGATGTTAAGAAGTTGGTTGAGGAAGCTTTAAATAAGAAATGAGAGGAGATGATGAGTCAATTTTCACACCTCCTATAGAAGCAAAAACCCTCTGAATCTGAAACATCATTTCGTGGAAATACCCCTTTCAAAGTGCAGGTCAATTTTGACATCCTGAATTTTGAAGGAAAGGTCGATTCTGAAGCTGTTGATAACTGGTTATCAAAGTTGGATAGGTACTTTTCTATAAATAATTTCTCAGATGCTAAAAAGATAACATTTGCTCTCCTCAAAGCTGAAACCCATGTGAAATTAGCATGGGAAACCAAAGTAGCAAATAAATAACAAGAATCAGTTGCTGAAGATGGTTTTATACTATCTCTTGATAAGAAGCCCACATGGGGAGAATTTGTGGAATACATAAAAGAAGCTTACCTCCTGGAGGATGTATATGAACAAAAATACATAGAATGGCAACTGCTTCGACAAAAGAGGGATCAGTCTGTGCAAGATTACACCAATACATTCGATTCACTTTCAGCAAAACTCGGTATTAATGATTCAGAGAAGCATCAAATTTTGAAATATCAGAGTGGACTTCACAGGTATATTCAAACAGAGATGGAATTTTTAAATATTGAGACATTGGCAACTACCTATAAATATGCTACAAAAATTGAAGAAAAATCCAAGAAAAAAGGGAAGAGGGACTACTTTGCAAATAACAAGCCAAGGGTTGAAGGTGGCAATAAATTTGTAGGAAAAAAGGTGACCAAGGAACTTCATTCAAATTCACCCAAGAACACATGGTGGTCTACTAAAAAGATAGACACAGGCATGTGGTGTGAGATGCATAAGTCCCCAACCCATAATACAAAGGATTGTCGAAGTATTAAAAATTTGATGACAGAAATAGGAGGAGAGGAAGCTGAACCTGAATCGTCACCAATAGATAATTCTAAGAAAGAGGAGAATGATTCCATCATAGAAGCAAACCCATATGCCATAGTTGGAACTACTAAAGTATTGCCTCGTGAAGATGAAGAGAGACTTTTTCATTCACAGATGTGGGTTGATGGAAAGCCTCTACATTTTATTGTTGACAGTGGGAGTCAAAAGAATTTAATCTCTAGGGAGATAGTCAAAAGATTAAATCTAAAAGTGACAAGACACCCACAACCATACTCTATGGGATGGGTAAATGAGGGACAAGATATTCAAATAAATCAACAATGTAATTTTCCATATTCAATCAAGCCTTTCAAGGATGAAGTGATATGTGATGTAGCACCATTGGATGTATGTGATGTCTTGCTGGGGCAGCCATACATGTATTAGAGACATGGGGTGTATGAGTCTAGGCCATGTAGTGTTACAATCAAGCTTGGTGGGAAGAGGTATCGAATACTAGAGGTATGTCCAACACAAACTGCTTCTTTAATTAGTGCTAAACAATGTAAATGCTTGATTTCTCAAACTAGAGCTTTTGATGTACTCATAATTCACCCTGAACAAACAAAGTCAGTTGTTCTTAATACACATGCTAAGGTAACAGAGAATCAACAAAATCAGATGGATAAAATTTTGAAAGAATATCATAGTGTGTTTACACCACCAGTGGGAGTACCAACACACTGTCAAGTCAAGCACTCTATTGATTTAATCCCAGGCACACCGCTACCACATGAGCCAATATATAGGAGGTCAGTTTTGGAAAATGATGAGATTAAGAGACAAATTCAGGAGTTGATTCAGAAAGGACACATTCATCCAAGTGCTTCACCTTGTGGAAGTCCAATTGTCCTTGCTAAAAAGAAAGATGGGACATGGAGGCTTTGTATTGATTATAGAGAATTAAACAAAATCTCTGTTAAAAATAGATATCCAATCCCTCGAATTGATGATTTGTTAGACCAACATAAGGGGGCTAAATTCTTTAAAAAAGTTGACTTGAAGTCTGGATACCACCAAGTACCAATTGATCCAGCAGATGTGTGGAAGACTGCATTTAAATCTAAGGAAGGTTTGTTTGAATGGTTGGTCATGTCTTTTGGCCTAACAAATGCCCCAGCCACATTTATGAGATTGATGAATGATGTGCTTAGACCATTCATTGATTCTTTTGTAGTTGTTTATTTGGATGACATACTCATCTTTAGTAGGACTTGGTCTGAGCATTTGCAGCATGTTGAACAAGTTCTTTCAACTCTACAAAAACACAAACTTTATGCCAACATTGAGAAGTGTTCTTTTGGTATGCAGAGTATTCAATACTTAGGGTATATCATTGACACTGAAGGTGTTCATGTTGATTCAGAAAAGATTCAAATAATCCAAGATTGGCCATCCCCTAAAAATTTCACAGAGCTTCGCAGCTTCTTGGGCTTAGCCAACTTCTATCGTAGATTTGTGTTTGGTTTCTCACACATATCATGGCCTCTTAATACATCACTAAGGGGTGGAGCACAAGAAAAATTTTAGTCGATAGAGGCAAAGCAACAAGCATTTGAGGAGTTAAAGAAAAGACTATGTTCAGCACTAGTATTGGTCCTTCCAGATCTACACCAAGCATTTGAGATAGAAACAGATGCATCAGATTATGCTCTTGGTGTGGTACTCACACAACATGGGCATCCTGTTGCCTATCACAGTGAAATTTTTTTTGATACAGTACGTAGGTATCCTGTAACGCCCCGCTAGGGAACCCAAAAGAAACTAACCTAAAACATGATACTAAGTTTGGTGAACAATTTTTTTTTTCTAAAGTTAACATTCAAGATAACAATCACATAAAGCAATAACCATTATCTCACGTAGCAAACATTGAAAATATAGGTTACAACTCTAATGGGTCCCATGACGTAACATTACTTACTAACATAACATAACAATAACATCAACAAATGATTCCAAGAAATAAATACCATCATTACAACATATTGTTTACATTTCATGTACATTCATTAAATCTAATAAACATACATCCACTGCACATGTCGCAGGGTATGTATTAAACATTCTAACATCTAAATTATAATTGTCCAAATTAGGTATCACATGCGATACACTAATACAAGATTTACATTAAAGAATACGTACATAAGAATATCATAGAATAAGTATCATAAGGAATCCAACTGAAAAGACACCATCAAGCACTGGTACCAAGACGTCGAATCTCAAATGGTAAGGAATCACTACCACCCGTCCGTGTAGAACCACAAAGGTCTACCCCACTGTGCTGAGGAGATAACAATAGACCCCAAACGGATAGTCAAGTCCATACAGGAAAAACCACTAGGAAAAGGATCCTGATAGCGTACTAAGTCAAGGTCAACAAGAGTGGTGGAAAGTATGACTCGCTAATCCAGAGGCAACCGACCTTGTAGGATAACCAGACTATGTGTAGGTAGGTGTCATCATGTATGTCTAACCCTTGAGTCTCATCCTGGTAATCACTCTGGATTCCAGAACTCAAGTGACCATACACAGAATCAATGACTTCTCATAATGACGAAGTAATCAACTATGCCAGAACACGCACCCAAATAGGTGGCAAGCATCATCTTATCCTCATCTCAGTCTATACTAGCACTCAAGCATGGGAGAGGAAAACTATCTTATTAGGTTCATTTGTTTCCCTTAATATAATTAGGTTATCACTTGTTTACAATAACTTACAATAAGTGGTCAACGGCAGCCACTTGTGGGCCCCGACACTTATTGCAAGCCACCTCCTAACACATACCTAGGTAAACTACCCTAGGCTCATAGATCTCTCCTAGACCAAATCAGGTATACAACTTCATAACCTCATATCCAAATTCACATAATAGAATTAGATATAGTCACAGAGATACCACAAATAAAAAATAATATAACATGAGCCCCAATGATCAAACAGAAATGATAATCAGACAGAGTGCACACACACCATACATAACTGAAAAACACTACTACCTAACACATACCCTGGCCTCTGTATTCTCCTAGGTTATCTAAAACCCGACAACCCATAATGTCAAAGAAGACACAAAGAATATACAATTGCATCAAATTGAACTAAAATAAAACCATAACTCAATATGTTTCATAAGCATTACAAATGAATTTAAGAAAAATATCTACTGGAGAGTTTTCACAATAATCATGTCTATTGTTACCACAAGTAATTCAGATAATGTATGAAGTGTCAATTAATCCATTATAACCAAGATGCCCAATTCAGATAGAAAATAATCAAAACTTTGTTCTATGAATGACATTAAAAAAAAAAAATTTCATTAACAAATATTAATCATATTAAATGAAATTCTATTGTCCAACTTAAACAAAACATAACAATAAAATTTTATTAAAATTTGAATAGATCAAATTAATAAAATTAAATTATTAATAAATTGTAGCCACCATAAAATTCATTTACAACAATATATACATATAAATATAAAAACTAAAATTTAATCATTTAAACTAACATATATATATATATATATATATATATATATATATATATATATATATATATATATATATATATATATATATATATTTAATCGAATAATATATTAAACTAACCTATACAAATTAATATGTTAACAAGTAATCCGAATTTAAATAAAATTAAAACAAAATAAAACATAATTTGGGGGGGCCCGAGCCCGCACCCCATAGCCGCAGCCCACTGCCGCGCAGTGTACCTACGCTTGCAGGTACTGCGCGTGCGCAGTGTACCTGCATGCACAGGCCACTGCCAGCGCAGGTACCCTGCTTGCGTAGGATAAAGTGCCATTGCACTTTTTCAACTTTTTTTTTAACAAATTTTTTTAAAAAGAAAACACAATACATCAACATTAAAAATGCAAGTTATATTTTTTTTTTAAACGTTGCATCACAATTAATAAAATAATAATTTTATATTATATTTAATAAAAGACAAAGATGTTTGATTTGACAGGTCTGGTATTTCCGAAAATGGAAATGGCAGACTGTCATTTTTTTTTTCCAAAATAGGAAATATGAGGACTTATTTTTTTTAATAAATTTCAACAAATAGACTTTTCTTAACAATTTCAATTTCAACCAATGAAACAATAAAAGCATCTATTTTTTTTGTCTTTTACAGAATATTTTATTTTACTGTAATTTTTTTTACAGAACAAGGGTTTTTACACAGAATGTATTTTTTTTGCTCAAAAAGATTTTTCAAAGACAACCCATTTAATTAAATCACTCATACTATAGAACCTACTATAGATATTAAAAATTTTATTTTCTAAAAGCCCTAGGATGAATTTTTCTCAAAAATTTCAGCAGCATAACATTTCTATGCCAAGTCACAATAAAAATTAAAAAGCATCAAACAAAGGGTTTTACTAATACCCAGAATGAATTATAAATGAAAACAGACTTGCATTCTTCAAATCAAAACAATCACAACTATATAATGAAGATTTAATAAGTAAAATTTCAGAAAAATTAAATCAATCTCCTACCTCAATCCAATGCAAGAAACTGAGATGGAATTGACTGTAGAATGCTAAATCTCCCAAATCTGAATGTGTAGAGCTCAATCCTGCAACTCTGAATCACAGCATGTAGAATTCCAATACCAGATGCACACACATTTCACCCAGAAAAATCCTCACACCCAATTCTCAAGAACACAAGAAAGCACAAAATATTTCTCCAATGCTCCCTCTCCCAAAATTGAAAATTTTAACAAAACCTGGTTCTCCAAAATGAATGCAAAAATTTTCCCCAAATAGAAAAACAAACCCACTTATCATGCAAAACCCTAATGAGTCACTAAACAACTCCTATTCAAACTCCTCTTCTTGAGTTGAGGGAAAATACCAATAGTTATTTATAAAATATATTATTCATGCACATCTCACATGGAACTCTATTTACAAGTTATCTTATGGAATCTAATTTCACATAAATAAATAAAGAACATGCAAAAATAAAATTTCACATTTAAATTATTTAATAATTTATAACAAAATAAAAATATGCACTAATTCTTCAACAATTTAATAAAACCTATTAAATCAAAATTTAGCACATTTAATTAATTAAATTCAAATATTCTCATATTTGACTTTTAATTAATTAATAATTATTCAACAACATAAGAAATACTTTAATCATTATTTTCCACTATATAATTAATTAAAATAACCATAGCAAAATAATCAAATCAAAGCAATAATTTCAGCAACATTCAAGCATCATACAATCTCACAAGACATGATCAACAAATTAGGTCAACCTGACCGAACTCGGACAAGGTAGTCAAATGACACTTTATCCATTAATTAGGATAGATAGGCTAAGGATTGGGTTTTGGGTCTGAATACTATCTCCCCTCTTTACCATGAGATGAATGTATGTGGGCACGCTCACTCCTGCCAATTCAGGGAAGACGATGCCCCGTACCTGCAAACCTGTCATCACTAAACAAAGCATGTACATACAACATATAACAAGAAATGATAAGGTACGGTCAGTCGTGTGGATCTCGACAAAGCGAGTAACTACGCCTCCGCCCTCTATCATAAAGACACATAATACAAATACATACATATGAACATCATACACATGCTAGTATGGGGTAAGTATATCATAAACCAACTGAAACCTGAAACATCACATCATAATAACATAACCATCTAAATATGAAGTCACATATCGTCATAGCATGAACATAATCTAGATAAATCCACAATCATTGAAACAATATCCATAAATGCACACATGCAAAGTGTCCTAAAAGAGTACGGCACTGATAAAACTGAAAGCAAAAATATGGAGGTACTACATCCACCCCCCCTTGTATCAGGCTTACTCCTGGAAGCCTGCAAACAAGTAGGGATAAGATTCTCGGAATCTAGCTGCATCCTCCCAAGTAGCTGTTGTCTCATCGTTTGGATCCCATTGGACCCTTACTTGGTCGACGGTTCGACCCCTGAGGATCAAATCCCGACGCTGTAGGATACGTATGGGCTCCAATGCCAGCTGCCCGTCCTCCACCTGTAAAGCATTCCAATCAAGTACATGTGTAACATCAGGAATATATCATCTAAGTACTGAAACATGGAATACATCATGAATGCATGATAAGCTGGGTGGCAAAGCAAGACGGTATGCAACTGGACCTATCCTCTCTAGGATCTCAAAAGGACCAACAAAATGAGGTGCCAACTTCGAACCCTTTCCATAACGGATCGGACTCTTCCGTGGATGCACTCTCAAGAAAACTCTATCCCCAACTACAAACTGCCTATCAATCTGGTGGGCGTCTGCATACTTCTTCTGCCTATCCTATGCAGTAGCCACATGCTCATGGATATGAATCACCTGCTACTCCATGTCACGAAGCATATCTAGACCAATTAGAATACGGTCCTCCAATCTGTCCTAGCTCAATGGTGTACGACAAGGTCATCCATATAATGCATGAAAGGGTGACATGCCAATGGAACTATGATACCCATTATTATAAGCAAACTCCACTAGATATAGATAATCCTCCCAGTGAGTCTGTCTATCCATGACATACATCCTCAACATGTCCTCCAGCACCTGATTAACCCGTTCTGTCTGACCATCGGTCTCAGGGTGATATGCTGAACTGAAATTCAACAGAGCACCAAGATCATGCTGCAGTGAAGTCCAAAATGCAGATGTAAAAATAGGATCTCGATCAGAGATAATCTTACGTGGAACTCCGTGAAGTCTCACTATATCCTGCATGAAGACCCTGGCCACAGAAGATGCAGTATAAGAAGATCTCATGGGAGAAAAGTGTGCCACCTTAGTCAACCGATCAACGGTCACCATGATAGCATCATGTCTGTGAGGAGTCATAGGCAATCCAACAATGAAGTCCATAGAAATAATATCCCACTTCCAAGATGGAATGAGATTAGGCTGCAAAAGCCCCGCTGGATGCTGATGATCCACCTTGACCCTCTAACACTCTAAACACCTAGCCACAAAATCCACAATGTCACGTTTCATGCTAGGCCAATAATAAAGTTTTCGTAAGTCTGCGTGCATCTTCTTAACACCTGGATGTGCTGAATAAGGTGCACGATGAGCCTCTGATAAAACCAATGAACGTAAATCATCCAATGAGGGTACATAAATCTGGCCCTTGTGTCGCATAAGTCCATCAGACTCCAAGAAAAAACCTAAGAACCTACCCTCCAGAGGTCTCCCTGACTCAATCACTGAACTCACCTCCTGATACAAAGTATCTCTGGGAAGTGACTGAAGAATCCTGCTCCTCAGATCCACACTAAGAGTCATAGCTAAAACAACCTTCTTCTTGTGACTCAAAGCATCTGCTACCATGTTTTCTTTACCCTGGATGTATTTGATCTCAAAATCATACTCGCAAAGGAATTCCATCCACCTTCTCTGTCTAGCATTCAGATTAGGTTGGGTAAATATATACTGGAGACTACGGTGATCACTATGAAGCTCAAAATGGTGCCCTAATAAGAAGTGTCTCCATCTAACTAAAGCATGGAAAATCACTGCCAACTCAAGATCATGTGTAGGATAATTAAGCTCATGATCCTTGAGTTTGCGAGACTCATATGCAATCACCTGTCCTTCCTGCATGAGGACTGCTCCAATACCCTCTAAAGACGCATCAGTGCAAACAACAAAATCTCTGGCTGGATCTGGCACTGCTAAAATAGGAGCACTGGTCAAACACTCCTTAAGCTTCTGGAAAGCTTCCTCACACTTCTCCGTCCAAATGAACTTCTTCCCTTTCCTCTGCAATGAGGTGATAGGATGTGCAACCCTAGAGAAATCCTTGACAAATCTGTGGTAATATCCGGCCAAACCCATGAAACTACAGACTTCAGACACGTTAGTGGGTGCTGGCCACTCCACAATTGCCTGAATCTTTGAAGGATCTACCGAGATACCTTCTCCTAAAATCATATGACCAAGATACTGAATCTCTATCTGAAAGAAATCACACTTCTTTGCATTAGCATAAAGTTGATTCTCCCTCAAACACTGCAAAACCTGCCTAAGATGTTCCTCATGTTCTTCTATGGATTTAGAGTATATCAATATGTCATCCAAGAAGACCAATACAAACCGATCCAAATATTCTCGAAACACTCCATTCATTAAGCACATAAACACCGATGGAGCGTTCGTCAAACCAAAAGGTACCACTGTGAACTCATAATGCCCATATCTTGTATAGAATGCAGTCTTATGAATATCTACATCATGAATCCGTAGCTGATGATACCCTGACTTTAGATCAATTTTAGAGAACACCTTAGCTCCCTTGATCTAATCAAATAAATCGTCAATGCATGGCAATGGATATCTATTTTTGATCGTTACCTTGTTCAACTGTCTGTAGTCAATACACAAGCGTAAAGATCCATCCTTCTTCTTAACGAAGAGGACTGGTGCTCCCCATGGAGAAACACTAGGTCTAATGCTCCCCTTTGCCAACAATTCTTCCAACTGAAGCTTGAGCTCACTCAACTCATGAGTAGTCATCCTGTATGGAGCTCTAGAGATAGGCTTAGCCCCTGGAACAAGTTCGATCTGAAAATCAATGTCACGCTTAGGTGGCATACCTAGAATCTCTGTCAGAAAGACATCAAGAAATTCTTGCAATACTGGATGATCTAGGGTTCTATCTTCACTTTCCTCTTCATCAATCTCATTCAGAGTCACCGCAAACATCTGGCAACCCTTTCACATACAACATTTTAGTTGCATAGCAGAAATCAATCGGAGAGAAATAGGTCATGGAATACCCACTATCTGACACTCTAAACCCTCATCATCCTTGCACATGATGGTCTTCTTCCTACAGTCGATGCTAGCTCCATGAGCTTCTAACCAATCCATACCTAGCACAACCCCATATGATCCCAAAGGAATCACACGTAGATCTACAGTGGTAGAGAATTTACCCAAATTCAGTTCACACCTAGGGACCAAAGATCCTATCACAACCCTAGCTCCTGAGGCTAATTCCACTTGCCAACTACTATCTTGCTTTGCAGCCACCAACCCACAACGCTCAACTAAAAGTGGAGATATAAAAGAGTTAGTAGCACCAGAATCATATAAAATAGAAATGGGTATGCCTCGAATAGTACCTGTAGTCTCAACTACCATACCCTGATGATCTGCCTGCCGCTGATCCAATGTAGCGAACACTCTATGTGTACACCCTACGTCACCAACTGTGGGTTTAGATGCTGCTGGCCTCTGAGAAGAGTACTGTGGGGGACGCTGTGGGCAATTCACTACTATATGCCCAAATTGTCCGCAAGTGAAACATCCCGAGCTTCTAAAATTACTCTTTCCTCCGGATGGTGCACTGGATTACTGAAAGCTGCCTTTGCTGGCACTCTGTTGTACACTCTGAGCTGGTTGAGCAGTTTGATTGCGCTTAGAGCGCTTGCCATTCCAGAAGTTCCTGGAATGAGAACCACTACTCTGAGAAGGAGGTGGAAGGGTTTTAGCCTGCTGATGGTTCCAGTTACCCTTATAGAAGTTCGACGACTTCTTGAAGTTTCTGATACCTTGGGACTGGTTCCCTCTGAACCCTGAACCAGAAGAACCACCTGGATGCCGATCATAGCCTGAGGCTATATTAGCCTTAGTGAGTGTAGCCTTCACAACTGCTTCTCTGAGAGTCTTAGGCTCAAAGAGCAAGACCTTTCCAATAATGCGGGCATTCAGCCCCCTGATAAAATGCTACACCAATAGAGCTATGTCCTGCCCAAATCTGACATACTGCTTAAGTTCAAAGAACTTACGCTCATATTCACTCATAGTCATAGTCAGCTGCTTCAGATTATGGAACTCATCGGCCCTCTGTTTCCTCCATTGATCTGATAAGAAACGTTCTCGAAAATTCTCCAAGAACAATTCCCAAGTAACTGTGTCCATCCCAACACCTAGCTTCTCTTCCTCAATTTTCCACCATACTGCTGCAAAATTTGTGAGTTGAGTCACAGCATATCTAGCTCTGGTGTTGCTGCTGAATGGGTGCATGGAGAAACTTCATTCCAATGCTATTAACCATGTCTCTGCCTCAAGTCCTGTACCCTTCCCATCAAAGGGAATAGGTTTTCCCCTCATAAGGTCCCTCATATGGTTTGCTACAACCACTGAAGGATCTACAGTAAATTTCCTCTTAAGAGGACTCCTGGATCTTTCCCTGTCTCTCTCTCCTTCATTCCTATGGGAATGATGTGAACCCTCCTGATCTGCTCTATCCTAATCAGGACCAAGACGAGCAAGGATTGCTCGAAGGAGCTGCCTAGTATCCTGCCCATCAGATTCTCCCTGATGTTCACCACCCTGCTCATCTCTGGACTGCTGGCGGTTACTTACTTGCTCAACACTGGTGGAGGGGCTTGGTTGCCTTCCCTTACCACATCCACCTGACCTACCTCTACCTCTGCCTCTAGTTGCTCTAGTTTCAGGCATAATTCCTGCAACATGAAGAAACCAGCAAACACTCACGAACATATATCAAACATAAACCAAAACAAGATGATCATAAAGTAATAGTCTAAACATAGAATGGTTATATGTCTAAGTTTTGTTTTAAAGTTTAAACTACACACATAAAACCTAATGAGCGTACATACCTAGAGTTCCCAGTGTAGAAACTCCGCTCTGATACCAAATGTAATGCCCCGCCAGGGAACCCAAAAGAAACTAACCTAAAACATGATACTAAGTTTGGTGAACAATTTTTTTTTTCTAAAGTTAACATTCAAGATAACAATCACATAAAGCAATAACCATTATCTCACGTAACACACATTGAAAATATAGGTTACAACTCTAATGGGTCCCATGACGTAACATTACTTACTAACATAACATAACAATAACATCAACAAATGATTCCATGAAATAAATACCATCATTTCAACGTATTGTTTACATTTCATGAACATTCATTAAATCTAATAAACATACATCCACTGCACATGTCCCAGGGTATGTATTAAACATTCTAACATCTAAATTACAATTGTCCAGATTAGGTATCACATGCGATACTCTAATACAAGATTTACATTAAAGAATACGTACATAAGAATATCATAGAATAAGTATCATAAGGAATCCAACCGAAAAGACACCATCAAGCACTAGTACCAGGACGTTGAATCTCAAATGGTAAGGAATCACTACCACCCGTCCGTGTAGAACCACAAAGGTCTACCCCACCGTGCTGAGGAGATAACAACAGACCCCAAACGGATAGTCAAGTCCATATAGGAAAAACCACTAGGAAAAGGATCCTGATAGCGTACTAAGTCAAGGTCAACAAGAGTGGTGGAAAGTATGACTCGCTAATCCAGAGGCAACCGACCTTGTAGGATAACCAGACTATGTGTAGGTAGGTGTCATCATGTACGTCTAACCCTTGAGTCTCATCCTGGTAATCACTTTGGATTCTGGAACTCAAGTGACCATACATAGAACCAATGACTTCTCATAATGACAAAGTCATCAACTATGCCAGAACACGCACCCCAATAGGCGGCAAGCATCATCTCATCCTCATCTCAGTCTATACTAGCACTCAAGCATGGGAGAGGAAAACTATCTTATTAGGTTCATTTGTTTCCCTTAATATAATTAGGTTATCACTTGTTTACAATAACTTACAATAAGTGGTCAACGGCAGCCACTTGTGGGCCCCGGCGCTTATTGCAAGCCACCTCCTAACACATACCTAGGTAAACTACCCTAGGCTCATAGATCTCTCCTAGACCAAATCAGGTATACAACTTCATAACCTCATATCCAAATTCACATAACAGAATTAGATATAGTCACAGAGATACCACAAACAGAAAATAATATAACATGACCCCCAATGATCAAACAGAAATGATAATCAGACAGAGTGCACACACACCATACATAACTGAAAAACACTACTGCCTAACACATACCCTGGCCTCTGTATTCTCCTAGGTTATCTAAAACCCGACAACCCATAATGTCAAAGAAGACACGAAGAATATACAATTGCATCAAATTGAACTAAAATAAAACCATAACTCAATATGTTTCATAAGCATTACAAATGAATTTAAGAAAAATATCTACTGGAGAGTTTTCACAATAATCATGTCTATTGTTACCACAAGTAATTCAGATAACCTATGAAGTGTAAATTAATCCATTATAACCAAGATGCCCAATTCAGATAGAAAATAATCAAAACTTTGTTCTATGAATGACATTAAAAAAAAAAAAAATTTCATTAACAAATATTAATCATATTAAATGAAATTCTATTGTCAAACTTAAACAAAACATAACAATAAAATTTTATTAAAATTTGAATAGATCAAATTAATAAAATTAAATTATTAATAAATTGTAGCCACCATAAAATTCATTTACAACAATATATACATATAAATATAAAAACTAAAATTTAATCATTTAACCTAATATATATATATATATTTAATCGAATAATATATTAAACTAACCTATACAAATTAATATGTTAACAAGTAATCCGAATTTAAATAAAATTAAAACAAAATAAAACATAATTTGGCGGGGCCCGAGCCCGCACCCCATAGCCGCAGCCCACTGCCGCGTAGTGTACCTGCGCTTGCAGGTACTGCCCGTGCACAGTGTACCTGCGTGCGCAGGCCACTGCCAGCGCAGTGTACCTGCCAGCGCAGGTACCCTGCCTGCGCAGGATAAAGTGCCATTGCACTTTTTCAACTTTTTTTTTAACAAATTTTTTTAAAAAGAAAACACAATACATCAACATTAAAAATGCAAGTTATATTTTTTTTTTAAACGTTGCATCACAATTAATAAAATAATAATTTTATATTATATTTAATAAAAGACAAAGATGTTTGATTTGACAGGTCTGGTATTTTCGAAAATGGAAATGGCAGACTGTCATTTTTTTTTCCAGAATAGGAAATATGAGGACTTATTTTTTTTAATAAATTTCAACAAATAGACTTTTCTTAACAATTTCAATTTCAACCAATGAAACAATAAAAGCATCTATTTTTTTTGTCTTTTACAGAATATTTAATTTACTGTATTTTTTTTACAGAACAAGGGTTTTTACACAGAATGTATTTTTTTTGCTCAAAAAGATTTTTCAAAGACAACCCATTTAATTAAATCACTCATACTATAGAACCTACTATAGATATTAAAATTTTTATTTTCTAAAAGCCCTAGGATGAATTTTTCTCAAAAATTTCAGCAGCATAACATTTCTATGCCAAGTCACAATAAAAATTAAAAAGCATCAAACAAAGGGTTTTACTAATACCCAGAATGAATTATAAATGAAAACAGACTTGCATTCTTCAAATCAAAACAATCACAACTATATAATGAAGATTTAATAAGTAAAATTTCAGAAAAATTAAATCAATCTCCTACCTCAATCCAATGCAAGAAACTAAGATGGAATTGACTGTAGAATGCTAAATCTCCAAAATTTGAATGTGTAGAGCTCAATCCTGCAACTCTGAATCACAGCATGTAGAATTCCAATACCAGATGCACACTCATTTCACCCAGAAAAATCCTCACACCCAATTCTCAAGAACACAAGAAAGCACAAAATATTTCTCCAATGCTCCCTCTTCCAAAATTGAAAATTTTAACAAAACCTGGTTCTCCAAAATGAATGCAAAAATTTTCCCCAAATAGAAAAACAAACCCACTTATCATGCAAAACCCTAATGAGTCACTAAACAACTCCTATTCAAACTCCTCTTCTTGAGTTGAGGGAAAATACCAATATTTATTTATAAAATATATTATTCATGCACATCTCACATGGAACTCTATTTACAAGTTATCTTATGGAATCTAATTTCACATAAATAAATAAAGAACATGCAAAAATAAAATTTCACATTTAAATTATTTAATAATTTATAACAAAATTAAAATATGCACTAATTCTTCAACAATTTAATAAAACCTATTAAATCAAAATTTAGCACATTTAATTAATTAAATTCAAATATTCTCATATTTGACTTTTAATTAATTAATAATTATTCAACAACATAAGAAATACTTTAATCATTATTTTCCACTATATAATTAATTAAAATAACCATAGCAAAATAATCAAATCAAAGCAATAATTTCAGCAACATTCAAGCATCATACAATCTCACAAGACATGATCAACAAATTAGGTCAACCTGACCGAACTCGGACAAGGTAGTCAAACGACACTTTATCCATTAATTAGGATAGATAGGCTAAGGATTGGGTTTTGGGTCTGAATACTATCTCCCCTCTTTACCATGAGATGAATGTATGTGGGCACGCTCACTCCTGCCAATTCAGGGAAGACGATGCCCCGTACCTGCAAATCTGTCATCACTAAACAAAGCATGTACATACAACATATAACAAGCAATGATAAGGTACGGTCAGTCGTGTGGATCTTGACAAAGCGAGTAACTACGCCTCCGCCCTCTATCATAAAGACACATAATACAAATACATACATATGAACACCATACACATGCTAGTATGGGGTAAGTATATCATAAACCAACTGAAACCTGAAACATCACATCATAATAACATAACCATCTAAATATGAAGTCACATATCGTCATAGCATGAACATAATCTAGATAAATCCATAATCATTGAAACAATATCCATAAATGCACACATGCAAAGTGTCCTAAAAGAGTACGGCACTGATAAAACTGAAAGCAAAAATATGGAGGTACTACATATCCCACCTATGATAAGGAGTTGTATGCCATTGTTTAGGCTTGCAAACAATGGAAACACTATATACTAGGAAAGGAAACTATTATACATACAGACCATAAACCCCTCCAATTCTTGCAAACACAAGGGAAGCTACAGAATGATAGACATCAACAATGGTCAGCCTATTTACAACAATTTCACCTCAACATTCATCATAAAAAAGGAAGTAGTAACAATGTGGCAGATTGTTTGAGTAGGCCTCCAATTGCAGGTTTGACAATAGTGTTGGATTCATGTGGTCATGAATCATCCACTTGGGAACAACTATATAGTACTGACCCTGATTTTGCTAACATCTATAGTAATTTGTTAGAAGGAAAATTTGTCTCTGATTTTCACTTGCAGGATGGGTATCTTTGGCATAATGGTCACATATGTGTACCCACCGAAGAATGGAAGAGAATGATATGGGAAGCTCACTATAGTCGTGTTGCAGAACATTTTGGTATTGGTAAGACTACTGCTATCCCTCAAAAGTATTTCTATTGGCCAAAAATGAAGCAGGATATCATTTCACATATACAAGCTTGTGCAGCCTGTGCAATTGCAAAGCTAGAAAACCATAAGTTGGGTCTATACTTACCATTACCTATTCCTGATAAGCCATGGCAGTCTATTTTAATGGATTTTATTTCTGGGCTTCCAACTACCAGGCGGGGGCATGATTGTGTATATGTTGTGGTAGATAGGTTTTCTAAAATGGCTATCATGGTGGCATCTAAAAAGATGATTTCTGTAGAAGATACTGCCAAGCTATTTTTTGAACATGTGTCGGTTCATTTCGGTTTGCCAAAAACCATTATTTCTGATAGGGATAGCAGGTTCATCAGCAAATTTTGGTTTGCACTATGGGCTAAAATGGACATGAAATTGATAAAGTCCACAACATTCCATCCCCAAATAGATGGGCAGACAGAAGTGGTGAATCAAATGATTATTCATATTTTACAAATGTATCATTCAAAACATCCTCGCACATGGGATGAAAGCTTACCCTATGTGCAACACAGCTACAACCGTGCACTCCATAGTACTACAGGGCACAGTCCATTTGAGGTTTCTCTTGGGTACCAGCCATTGGCACCTATGGATGTAGCAATACCATCTCTACACTCTAGTAGTCCATTGAATGGTGACAAGAAGGTAGATAAAGTAGAAAAATTCATTGATAACATTAGACACCTACAACAACAAGTTCATGAGATATTGGAGTAGAGTAATCAGAAGTATAAGGAAAGACATGATAAACATAGAACTCCTCATCAGTTTCAGGTTGGTGACAAGGTATGGTTACATCTTTAGAAAGAGCACCTGCATGGACCAAATAGGAAGCTTCATCCTCTTCGTTATGGACCATACACTATTGTGAAACAAGTTGGTGAGAATGCTTTTGAACTTAATTTGCCATCCTTTTTGGGACTGCATCCAGTTTTCAATGTGGAATTGTTGAGACCCTATTTTCCTCCTTTATTGGATATCTCCCAAGCTACTGAACACATTCAAGCTACAAAGTTAAATCCCTCTACTACTGCTCCAGTCCAGTGTGACCATGTTACTGAAGCCATTTTAAAGACTTTGAGAAATCAGAACATTCCTTTGTATTGGGTGGTTCGAGCTGGTCAGCATTCTCATCAAGGCAAGTGGTTTACTAAGGAACAAATTGAAGAACAATTTCCTCATTTGTTGCAGCAGATTAGTGCAATGGGGCCCATTGCCTCTTAAGGGGGGAGGAATGATCAAGATTAAAGTGGGAAAATACTGAAATCTAATTTTTCCAAAATTTCATATGTTTTAGTAAATTGCAATTTTGAGGGTCTTTGGTGCATTTCTGGGAAAATATGCTTAAACATGATGGAACATCAATCTTTCTAAAATTTGGTTCAAGATTATTTGAATACCTTTCCAATGCATCAAACGGTTTGTAATTCAAAGCTAGGATGAGAAAGTTATGCCTTCTCCAAGTGGACCTAAATTTTATATTTAGTTTTTTGATAAATTTTGATAGTTTAATAGTTTAATTGTAATAAACATTATGATGACTCTTCATTTCAATTCCAAGGGATTTGTGTGACCCTTGGGATCCATCCAACTTGTATAAACTCCAATTTTGAATAGAGTGGAGACAGTTTTTGGTTTGCAATCTTGTTGTTCTCAATTTTTGTGTTGAATTCTACAATACTGCAGGTATCACACCAGGTATTGTAATCTGGTTTTCATAAATCAGATCACCCACCTAGGTTCATTAGGATATTTTGGGGCTAATAGAAGTACCTACACATATGCTTCAAGGACCTATTCCTAAACTTCATAGCCAAGTTGATGAAACCACTTAGTTCTTGGTTCAACAACTTCCATGCAAGTAGTATCATTTCTAACCATAAAACTTATTATATCCTTATATTTTTCAACAATGTTTTTTGGAATTCTATACCTCATTTGCATCTTTTCCCTGAAGGTCTTCAATTCCAATGTTACATAATCTCTCAATTCACTCTCAGTGGATGATTTGAGGGATATCTATGGCATGGTTGGAATGGACTTGTCCAAATACAAATCTGACATTTTCCCAACTATATGAAGGTACATATAGATGATTAAGGATCCAAACCTAAATATTTTGGTCTTATCATATTTAATAGCCTTGATGTTATCAATCAGTTATGTGCATAAGATCTCATAGAGATTGAACTCCCCATCTTCCTTCACAATTCTGATGGCAGCTAGAATTGTGCCCGCAGACACACTATTCACTCTACTAGTGTGATGAAAGTTGTATCCCAATATCATAGACATCAATTTGATGTATGCTTTCTTAATAGGCTCAATTGTCATGTCGAGCCTATCACTTCTAGACTTACATGTTTTCTCAACTATCTTCCTAACATCCTTACCCACAGGAAGGATGATGCCTATCCTAGAAAGGCCTATCATCTCATGTATCAAGTCACCTATGATTCTTACCAGCACATCACCAATCTAAAACAGATCATCATGAATTCTTCTTAATAAAATCTTTATCCATTCTATCTCATAGAATTCATATTCCATAGCATACTCAATAATAGGGTGATCATTCCATTTGACACATTCATATATGAATTTTTTATCTAGTTTCAACATTGTATCCATGTGCACCCTTAACCTATCCAACCCAACTAGTTCTTTCTTGCAGTAGATGTAAGCCCTTATGTCTTCCACATGCATGACACCCATAGGCATGTAGGAGAATGCTCCCTCCAAATCATCTAGGGTTGATTTAAATGGGTGCTTCTTGAATATGTATCTCTTCTTCTCAGCAACATCAAAAACTATGGGAGTGGACATGACTTACTTGTTAATCGCTTTCCAACTAAACTCTGAGATAATTTGAGGGCTTCTGAATTGGCGCAATGAACTAGGGTTTCTACAACTGACTGAATGCACTACAAATCACTAATAGATCAATCTCCAAGTCTTCACAACAACTTCCAAGGCTCTTTCTGCTCTCCAATCACTCTGAATTTGAATGCAATGAGTAATGAAACAACTTTATGTGTACTTAAAGTGAGAATTCTGCCATTAATGTAAGTGACATAAACTAGGCCATCACTTCAAAATTTCCAACTTAAGTTTTGCTAACAATCAACATGTGTGCTCTTGCATAAAGGTTCCTTTACACTCAAAAAGCTTAAGTCCAAAGGTGCATACTCTGAGAATGAGTATACCAACCACATAGGGGTCTAGAGCTAAATTAGCTCCCCCTATGACCTTAAGGGCCATTCATACAGATGTAGAGGGTGCATCCACTAGGGATGCATCCAATACATACTCATTAGTCTTGTCATTCTTTTTCTCTGACCAAATCAAGCTCGCATCCTCTGAGGCTTTTACAAAATTGACTTCTCCTTCAGGATCCAATACTGGTTCTTCGGCCTTTTTAGGGCTTTCTTAATCTTGCATCCTTGATCTACAGAACCTTGATATATGTCTAGCCTTGTTACAAGAGTGAAAAATGACTGGAAGTCTTATATTCCTTGGCGCATTGACATGAGTTACCATTTTACATGTTCTAGCTGAATGACCAATGTAGTTACATATCTGACATGTAACATAATGAGAACTTCTTATATTTTTCTGATTCTGATTTCTCTGATCATGTTGAATTATGTTCTTCTTACTAGTCTTGCAATTCATAGCTCTATGACCAAATTTATTGCATGACTAATAGTAGCCATTAAAAGTTCTTACCTCTATATAGTTCCTTGCAATGTGTCCAAGCTTGTTACATGCAAAACAAGTGCATTGTGTAGGCTTGCACTTATTTTTAGGTGGTCCATCACTGTCTTTGGTTTGATCTTCAGTCTTCTTAGTATCAGTAGAGTCTTTATGTGTCTCCTTTCTTGCTTGCATTTTGTCAATCTGACTTTGTGCTTCATTGAATCCAATACAGCTGGTGTCTCCTTTGGCTCTCCTTGCATACAACTTAGATTCTATCAAATCAAAACTAGTGTGCAATTTGTCAATGTGATTCTTTGCTTCTTTCAATTTTGATTCCAAGCTTACTTTGGTGTTTCTTAGTTCTAAGATATCCATGTTTTCTAGTCTTAATTATTCATTGAGTTGAAGGTTCTCTTTGACCTATTCATTGTATGCTTCCTGGTTGTTAATCAGTTTGTCATCAAATTCTTCAAGCTGTTCTTTTAAGGATGCATTTTCTTCATTCAGTTTTCTGACCATTATCCCCAAATCACTGGTGGAACATTATTTTAGATCCTTTCTTAGCCTTTTGATAAATAATTGAGCATCACTAAATTTTTCTTTTAGTTCTTTAATTTCTCTTTCTAATTTGTCTAGATCTTCAAGAGTGGCTTCAAGATTTCTTTTTAGATGTTTCATTTCTTCTTTGTCCATGATCTCCTCAAGTGGTTAAACTTCTTTGCTAAGGACCAGAGCTTTGATACCAATTGTTAGGAATGGAAACACTGAGAGGGGGGGGTGAATCAGTGTTCACAATATTTTTAACTTTTCACTTTAATCTTTATACTGAACTTAAATTCTTAAGTACTGAATTAAACATTCACATAAACATGAAACATGAAATCAACACATGACACCAATATGATTATGGGGAAACTCAAATAGGTAAAAATCCCGATGGGAATTGACACCCACTAATATTTTGTACTAGTGTTTTGTGATCCTTGTTAGAAGATCCTTTACCCTGTTAGGAGTAGCTTTAAAATGCTTTAAGTATAGTAGACCTTGTTAAGTGTTGGACCCTGTTAAGAGTCTTTTACAATAATCCCTATTAGGGGAGTGGACACACTATCCTAGAGCTCACTACTCAAATGGTGAATGCTACAACCTTCTGATATCATTGATGCATTGATGCTTTGACCTCTTACAAAGCTTCAATACATCTTATAGTGTCTTCACACACTTCTTCTCTACTTCTATCAACATCTATACCAAATACAATGGGCGTATCTTATATTTATATGCTCATACAAAATAAACAACTAGGTCGGCCCTTAGACCTATTACAAACAATGCTTCCAAATGAATTGGTTTAAGCGTGCTTACAAACAAACAAGTATATATGTCGGAAACTTAAATATAATAGGTGCATAACCTTTACAAAATTACATTATAATCACAAACCAAAATACTGACTGTCGGCTCCATGCTCTGTTCTTCACTAACACACACTGGCTGTGCAACTTCAACTGACTGTAACTTTCTCATCCTTACATATCTACTTATGCACTCATAGACTAAGCATAAGTATAGTCCAAGAAACTTAACTTCCAGGGTGCATACCATAATTCATCCATACACATGTGCGCTAATGCTCTGAGCTATAGGAACTCTGTACACTGTCCAGTCTTCAATACTTAACCAAATTTTGATCTTTAAATTAGGTGAGCTGACTCCAAATTGCTATATGACTTTGTTGTCGTAATGACAACACTATATCAAGTCATATACATCAGTATAGCCAACTTTCCAACAATTAGGAGTATAAAGACAGAGCTGATAAATCAAGAAGACATAAAAATTTTGTAGTTGGTGATGAAGTAATGGTTCATTTGAAGAAAGGAAGATTTCCTGTTGGAACATATGAAACATTGAAAATGAAGTTTGGTCCTTCCAAAATTTTGAGAAAATTTGATAGTGGAAATACTTATGAGATTGAGTTACCTGATGAAATGGATATATCACCTACATTGAAAATTTCTTATTTGTATGAGTACCATGAATTGGATGAAGAAATGATAGTAAAGAATAATTATCTGAAGAGATGGACAGAAGAAGTTGCGCAAATTTTGGAACAAAGAGTTGGCAAAAGTACAAGAAGAAGATAGTATATGGAATATTTGGTAAAGTGGAAGAATAGACCAATTGAAGATAGTTCATGGATTTTACAATATGTGTTGGATTCAACTTAGGTTGTACCTACTGCATCATTCAGAGAATTATTTCAAATAACTTAAGGTGTCTGATGCAAGAGCATCTCAGGTCCTTGGCCATCCCGTGTCACCAAAAAAATGAGTTTGAGTTTTATGTGTTTCTTGGTTCCTTCTTTGATCGAGTTGGCTCGGTAGTTGCTTGGTTGCTTTGTTAATTGAGTTGGTCAGTTAATTCCTTGGTGCTCAGTTATCTTTTTCTACCGCTCGGTTATCCTTTCTTACCAATTTGTTTCTTTTGGTTTTTTGTTGAGGTCGACTTGTGCACTTAATTGTGGTCATGGATTTAATGTTGGTATCTATCATTGGGAAGCGTGTGGACCCAGATCTAGTCATTCCTTCTATTAATGGTTGATTTGAAGGTTGACTTGTTTGGTAGCATCTTGTATATATTATAGTTGTTGGTAGTGGTTTAGGCAGGGACCTTAGAGCTAGGAAATAGATGGTATCAGATTAGGAGTTGAAGATAGTTTCTGAATCCTTGCATGGTTAAGGACTGTTGTAATTAAATTGTAATATATGGTCCTAACTAGGAAGGCCTTACAGCTCGACATGTATGAATATATTTGATGAAATATAATGGATTTGATCTGCATTCTCTCTCTCTCTCACTTTGTTTGTTGTTGCTTCCATGTGTGATCTCTGCAAGGTAGATCTAGATTAGGGTGTGCCTTTGGCCCGTCATCCTGATCTGCCTCACGTCAATTTTTTTTAAAATATCTACATGTTTAGATATCATATTTAAATGCATTAAATGACTAACAAAAAAGGAAACAGAAAGTAAATGTAAAGAAAGATAATAAACCTTTATTCTTAATTGAGAGTGAAATCACTCAAGATATTTTCCTAGGATAAGTGGTGTTCTTCATTCTAAGAAAGCATGTGACAAATATTAATTAATGCTTATCAAGGTGCCAAAATGCAAAATTGCAAACAATGATAAAAAAACTTTGAAAATGTAAAAGATGACAACTAGTGAATATATCAATTAATTTTTGACAAAGGTAGAAGGTCTAGTGAGTCAGATGAAAGTATTGTCTGAAGATGTAGATGAAAATAATGTCATTGAAAATTTTTTGAGAAGTTTGATTGCTAAATTTGAAGGTGTGGTCTTTACAATTGAAATATCTAAGTATCTCTTGAAATCATGCAAATTGATGAATTAAGTGGATTTTTGATAACTACTGAAGAAAGAATGAAAAGTAATGAAGAAAGATTAGAGAAATAATTTTCCTCTAAAGAAAATATAAGAGGAAAAAGAAACACATTCTTACAATTTCGATCATTATTACAACACTTTTAAAATTTCGTAACCAATTTAGACTTAACCATGCAATAGTTGAAATTGACTCAAAGGAGGACAGAGAGAGGGGCTAAAGGCGCACCCTAACTAGATCCACCTTGCTCAAAAACATGTAGAAGAAACAAAACACAATAGTGAGAGAGAGAATGCAATATTTTTCTTATATTATCTTCAATTTGATTTATACATATCGGGTTGTAAGGCCTTCCCAATTCAGGCCAGATATTACAATCAAGTACAAAAGTCCTCAAACATGTGAGGATCTATGAATAATCTCTAATCTTCTACCTCCTATCTCCTATCCAAAAATGACGCCCTAAAATCTAACCAAATAACTACATTTACACAAGAGGCTAAAGAGCCAATTCAGCCTTCAAATCCATTAATCACCGAAGGAACAATCAGATCTAGGTCCACATGCTTTCCAATGATGGATACCAACATTAAATCCATGACCCAAAATAAATGCAAGAGTCGGCAACAAAATAAACTCAAAAGAAACTCGTCAGTAAGCAAGGCTAATCGAGTGCCACACAAGCATCATTAAGCACCAGGGAATTTCACCAAGCACCAAAGAGATAACCGACCAACACCAACGAACACAGGAAACCAAGCAGCACCTAACCAATTTGGTCAAAGCAAAAACTAAACAACATAGACAAACTTCAAATATGTATTTGGTGACACAGGATTTCCAAGGACCCAAGATGCTCCTGCATCAGACACTTGGGGTTATTTGAAAATGATTCTCTGAATCATTCAATAGGTATGGTCTGAGCTACATCCAACTCATACTATGAAATCCATGAACTGTCTTCAATTGGTCTATTCTTCCACTTTACTAGATATTCCATATACTATTTTCCTCTTGTACTTCTGCTAATTCTTTGCTCCAAGATATGCTTGACTTCTTCATTCTATTTCTTAGGATAATCATTTTGCACTATCATTTCCTCATCTGACTCATGATACTCATATAAATCAGCAATGTTGAAAATAGGTGATATGTCCATGTCATCAGGTAACTCAATCTCATATGCATTTCCACTATCAAATTTCTTTAGAATCTTGCAAGGTCCAAACTTCTTCATTTTCAAATTCCCATATGTTCCAACAAGAAATCTACCTTTCTTCAAATGAACCATCACTTCATCACTGACCACAAAAGTATTATGTCTTCTTGATCTATCAGCTCTATCTTTGTATTTTTTATTACTTTCCTCCAAGTTAATTTTTGCATCTTCATGTAATGTCTTCATGTACTCAACAAACTTTACTCCTTCAGCACTTCTCTTTCTTTCATCAACAATATCTCTCAAATCAAATATACCACTCGATTGTAAGCCATTTACAATCTCAAAAGGTGACTTTCCAGTACTCCTATTTACTAATTATTGTATGCAAATTCTGCTTGTGCCAACACAGAATCCCAATTACTCAATGTGTCTCCAACTAAACATCTCAAAAGATTTCCCCAACTTCTATTCACAACTTCTCTCTATCCTTTGGACTGTGGGTGAAATGTAGAACTATATTTCAACTTGGTACCAAACTTTCTCCAAAGAGTCTTCCAAAACTATCCAAAAAATTTACTATATCGGTCATATATAATACTCCTTCGTAATCCATGCAATCTGAAAATTTCCTTAAAGAAAATATATGTTATATGTACTGCATCCGATGTCTTTCTACAAGGTATAAAATGTTCCATTTTTGAAAATCTATCCACAACAACAAATATAGAGTCATTACCTCTTACTGTCTTCGGTAAGCCAAGAACAAAATCCATACTTATGTCAATCCAAGGTTTATCAGCAACAGAAATTGGTGTATACAATCCACTATGTTGACTTACTCCTTTTGCAACTTGACAAACTCCACAACTTTTCACAAATTTCTAAATATCTTTATACAACTATGGCCAAAAGTATTTCTCCTTAAGAAAATTTAATGTTTTATCAATACCAAAATGTCTAGCCAAACCACTACTATGTTTCTCCTTTATCAAATTAGTTCTCATAGGTCCTCTCATTATACACAAATGAATACCTTTAAACAACATACCTTCTTGAATGAAATATTCTTCCCATTTTTTATTTGGTTGATCTTGAATAGGCTCTCTACACTTTCTCCATGACTCAGAAAAATCAGCATCAGTCTCATACAAATCTCTCATCTCATCAAAACCAAGAACTTTAATTTTCATCTCGATCATCAAAGGTCTTCTTCTACTTAATGCATCAGCAACTCGGTTAGTGACTCCACTCCTATGCTTTATCACAAATGTATAACTCTACAAATACTCAACCCATTTCATATGTCTTTGATTCAACTTATTCTAACTACCCAAATATTGTAAAGCCTTATGATCGGTACACAACACAAACTCACTCGGTATCAAATAATGCCTACATTTATTTAGTGCTTGAACAATAGCATAGAATTCTTGATCATACATAGAATATTTCCTCCTTGCATCATTTAACTTTTCACTAAAGAAAGAAACAGGTTTACCTTCTTGACTCAACATAGCTCCTATTGCACTTCCACTTGCATCACATTCCACTTGAAATACCTTATTGAAATCAAGAAATGCCAAAATAGGCAATTCAGCAATCTTCCTCTTCAGAGTCTCAAAAATTTTATCAGCTCCATGTGTCCAGTTGAATTCTCTTTTGTCTCCTCTCATAGTCTCAGTCGTAGCATTACAAATTGAACTGAAATTCCTTATGAACTTTTGGTAAAAAATTTCCAAACCATGAAATGATCTTACCTCACTAGCATTATTAGGTGTAGGCCAATTCAAAATAGCTTCAACCTTTCTAGGATCCATCTTTAAACCATCAGCTGAAATCACAAATCCCAAATACATAATCTCCTCTTTCATGAATGAACACTTTTTCAGATTTATCAGCAACTTTTCTTCTTTCAACCTCTGCAAAACTTGTCTAACATGCCACAAATGTTCTTCTCTAGTCTTACTGAATATTATAATATCATCAAGATATACAATGACAAATTTACCCAAGAATTTCTTCAGAACTTCATTCAACAACCTCATAAAGGTACTCGGTGCATTAGTTAAACCAAAAGGAAAAACTAACCACTCATACAAACCTTCTTTTGTCTTGAACGCAATCTTCTATTCATCACCTTCTCTAATTCAGATTTGATGACACCCACTTTTCAAATAAATCTTGGTAAAATAATTTACTCCAGTCAAACTATCCATTATATCATCCATTCTTAGTATAGGAAACCTATATTTCACTGTTATCTTATTGATTTCTCTGGAATCAGTACACATTAACCATTATCCATTCTTCTTAGGTGCCAATACAAAAAGTAATACATAAGGACTCAAACTTTCTCTCATCAAACCTTTTCTCATCAAACCTTTCTCCAATAATTCTTGAATATGTCGATTCAATTCTTGATTCTTGGTAGGTGTCAACCAATGAGGTGCCTTATTTAGTAAACTAGCTCCAGGGATAAGACCCATGCAATGATAAATGATTCTCTTTGGTGGAAAATCATTAGGTACATTATCAAAAATGATTTCAATGTACTCAGTGAGTAACTTATCAATCACCTCAGGAATACGATCTTTTGTTTTCTTACTGGGTTTGTTAGGAATCACAACAAAACATACTGTTAATATGATTTAGAAAAATAGAGAGTGGGGGTGAATCAGTTGTTCTCAGGTCCTAATGTATAAAATAACTTCAAAAACTTTTCTTTAAATTAGATCAAGCAACCAAAACAAACTCAGTCATCACTGATTCAATAATAGAAACATATAACATTGCAGTCCACTACCCAGCTGTAACTAACTTGTAAAACACAGAAATGTTCAAACCAAAACATTCACACAAGTAATGACACCAGGATTTATAGTGGAAACCCAATATGGGAAAAACCACTTTGTAACATGCTACTATTATTTTCACTCTTCTGAAGTGAGCTTGGTTAAAAGCCAACCCTGTCAAAGGTTACAATACACATTGTCATGTGTGACTTGGTTAAAGGATTTCAATCACCCTGTTAAAAGTGAGCCTTGTTACAGGACTTACATACACTCCATTAGAATGCAACCTTGTTCAAAGGATTTAACATATGACTATTAGGTCAACCTCTGTTAAAAGGATTTTGACTATTACAATGGTTAGAAAGTAGCAGCAGTATTGATCTGAAAAACATACAACTCACTTGGCAAATATCAGATCTAATTCTGTACACAAATGCTGGTTTACTAACTTTGAAACTTTGCCATCTCCATCTCTGATCTACTTGAAACTTTTCTTCAAGCAATCACCACACTTCTCCTTCAGCCTTTTCGCTTATACAATCAATAAAACATACTGTTCTTCTAGCATCTACTTCACCCATGCATTCTCATACCTAATGTTTAGGTTCCCTTAATACTTTTCTCTGTTAGGTTAACTTATCTTTTTCCACTTAATCTCCTTCATAGATCTTAGGGTTAGGTAAGATTCATTGAATCTACCCACTTCATGTTCTTTGTCTCCTCTTCTAGAATCATCTCAAATCTCATAAAGATTCACAATAAAACATTTTACAAAGAATTAAATGCTTCCATACAATCAATAAATAAAGTCAAAACATTTTACATAATCCAAGAATTCAACAATGTTGGCTCCAAATCTGAATTATCTTCAAATATAAAAATGTTGATGCTTGGTCAATACTGTGATCATCCACTTGGTCTTTATGTAAAATGCTCGGTCACTACTAAAACTATTTCCTCGGCATATACTGTCTTCCTCGGCAATTAACTGATACTCGGTCGACACTAGCTTTTTTCTCAGCATACACTAACTCAATCGACACTAACAAAACTTGACTTAAACATGATTTCTTTAATTTTTCTGGTTAAGCCTACCAGTTTAGTCTTCAATCTTACTAAGATAAACAATACATTGTCCCATCATTGTACAACATAGTCAAGTACACTTTTATCAAGATAACTCAACCTTTCCCTAGGTGCTATTGTTACCATCCTTTCTTTCCCTTCTCACAATAGATATAGTACTTTCCTAAGTAGCAACAGTCTTACCAGTTAAGGTTTGACATCAATGACAATACAACAATTGCTTCAATTGTAGTTTCCAACAATCTCCCTCTTTGGCATTGATGGCAACACCATATGATATCACCTGAATAACACATGGATTACCAACCAATCCAAAAACTTATCTATCCATTAGAGAAAATTTATAAAATCCTTAGCTGCATTCTGATTCAGAATCTATAAATCTCACTTCTGTGACCGTTAGAAGTATTTGGATCTCCCTCTATCCTGATCTTTCATTTCTATTCATCATCCCTACTCTTTAGTTCATGTGTTATAGTATCATTTCAGTTCAATCTCCCTCTTTGACAAAAATGCCAAAGCAACAACTAAAACTTACATTCAATAGATGTAGATATATCTATGCAGCTCAGTGTTTCTCCCTTTGTCATCTTGCTTATGACTGATTTGTTGTCTTTTCTTCTTCTTCACAGCTCTAGGACGGTCCTAAAGTGTGACAAACTTTTGCATCAATTTGTCAATTATTCTGATGTAGTGCTCCTAGCTTGACTAGGCACCCTCAGTTAGGGGAAGGACCCCTAATTGACTTCTCAAATACTCATGAAATTCTTTAGGTAAAGCTTTAGTGAATATGTCTGCCAATTGTTCTTTTGTATTCACATATTCCATTCGAACTTCCTTGTCTTGTACCAATTCCCTCAAATAGTGATACTTGATTGCTATATGCTTGGTCTTAGTGTGCATCACTGAATTCTTAGAAATATTGATGGCACTTGTGTTGTCATAGAAAATAACAATAGGTTTAGTGATTTCTTCTTTCATGCCTATCAACAACTATTTTATCCATATAAAATTTGAACAGTTTACTACAACAACAACATACTCGCCTTCAACAGTAGATTGGGAAATGCAATTTTGTTTCTTGCTTGTCTAGGAGACTAATCTCTATCCAAGAAAGAAAGCTCCACCACTAGTGTTCTTTCTGTCATCTACATTTCCTGCCCAATCAGCATCAGTGTATACTCTAAGTTCAAATTTGTCATTCTTCTTGTAGTATAACCCATAGTCAGCAGTTCCTTTCAAGTATCTCATGATTATTTTTACCACCATCATGTGTGTTTCCTTAGGATTGGCAGAGAATCTTGCCACAATCCCAATAGCTAGTGCAATATCTGGTCTACTATGTACAACATACTATAATTTTCCAATCATGGATCTGTACAAAGTCTGGTTAACTTCTGTAGCATCATCATTCTTAGATAACTTTTGTCCAGTAACCATAGGAGTTCCCACTGGTCTAGCATCTTCCATACCAAAATTTTTCAGTATTTCATTAACATACTTAGACTATGTAATAAAAATTCCTTTCTTCATCTGATATACTTGTAAACCAACAAAGAATTTGATCTCACCAAACATACTCATTTCAAATTCAAATTGCATTTCTTCTGAGAAACTTTTACACAATGCATCTTGTCCACCAAAAATAATGTCATCAACAAAAAATTTGGCCAATAGAATACCTTTACCTTCTTCATCCTTCAAGTATAGATTGCTTGTGTCATTTGTTCTGGAAAATCCAATCTACATCAGATAGTTATGCAACCTCTCATACCATGCTCTAGGAGCTCGTTTCAATCCATACAATGCTTTGTTCAGTTTGCATACCATGTGTCTTTTGTTTGGATCAATAAAACCTTCTAGCTGTTCTATGTAAACTTCTTCTAGTACACCATTTAAAAATGCAGACTTGACATCCATTTGATATACCTTGAAATCTTTATAAGCAGCATATGCAAGTAGAGTTCTTACTCCTTCCAATCTAGCTACAAGGGAAAATGTCTTCCCATAATCTATTCCTTCTTCTTGTGTGTAGCCTTTGCATACCAACCTAGCTTTGTTCCTAGTGATTTCACCTTTTTCATTCAACTTGTTTTGAAACACCCACTTTGTTCCTATAACATTCTTATCTACAGGTCTCGACACCAGAGTCCAAGTTTCATTCTTCTCAATCTGATCAATCTCTTCATTCATTGCTTGTATCCAGTCTTCATTTTCCAATGCCTCTTTAGTTGTCTTAGGTTCAAACTCACATAGTAAGCATGTTGGGTCCTTGGTCTTGCTTCTGGTTTGAATTCTAGTGTCTTTATCTCCAATTATCTGTTCAAGCTTGTGATGTCTTCTTACATATTTTACCAAAATAGGTTCAGCATTTTTCTCCTTTATTACATCAGATTCCCCAACAAGATTGTCAGATTTAGCTTCTGAATGCTCGGAAACCTCTTCCTGATACTCAGCAACATTATCTTGTAATACAACATGTTCTTGTTCTCTCTTAGCACTATTTTCCTGATGCTCGGCATTGCTTTCCTGAGACTCAGCATCAAGTGCAAGTCTATTACCTGCCTCTTCTATTTCCTCAATGTACACAAAAGATCTTTAATCTTCTAGTTCTCTTTTTCTGTCGGCTTCATTTCTTTCTGCATACTCATCAATTTTTACATTCACACTTTCCACAATTTTGTTAGTGTTAGAGTTCAAACACTTAGAAGCTTTACTTTTTGTGGAGTAGCCTAGGAATATGCCTTCATTACTTTTGGCATCAAAATTTCCATTCCTATTGTCTTTTAATATGTAACACTTTCTTCCAAAGATTCTAAAGTATTTAACACTCGGTGCATGCCCATACCATAATTCATAGGGTGTCAAATTTGTACCTTTCTTGATCTGTACCCAGTTAAGAGTGTAAACAGCTATACTTATAGCTTCTTTCCAGTATTTTTGTGCTACATTCTTTTCAATCAATAATGTCCTTGCACAGTCCAAAATAGATATGTTCCTTCTTTCTACTATACCATTCTATGGAGGTGTCCTAGGTGTAGACATATGTCTTTTGATTCCTCTATCATTGCAGAACAGATTGAATTCATTTGATGTAAATTCTCCACCTCAGTCAAATCTAAGACATTTCAGGTTCCTACCTATCTCCTTCTCAACCTTAGCCAAATACCACTTAAAAAATTGAAAAGCATCAGATTTTTCTTTTAGAAAAATTACATGCATCATCCTGGTATGATCATCAACAAACAAGATAAAATATCTAGCACCACAGTAACTTTGTATACCCATAGGTCCACAAAGGTGTTAGAAACTACAATTGAAGCAATTTTTGCATTGTCATTGATGTCAAACCTTAACTGGTAAGACTGTTTCTACTTAGGAAAGTACTATATCTATTGTGAGAAGGGAAAGAAAGAATGGTAACAATAGCAGCTAGGGAAAGGTTGAGTTATCTTGATACTGCAAAGTGTACTTGACTATGTTGTACAATGATGAGACAATGTATCATTTATCTTAGTAAGATTGAAGACTAAACTGGTAGGCTTAACAGAGAAAAAATGAAGAAATCATGTTTAAGCCGAGTTATGTTAGTGTCGACCGAGTTAGTGTATGCCGAGAATAAATCTAGTGTCGACCGAGTATTAGTTAATTGCTGAGGAAACAATTTTAGTAGTGACCAAGTGTTTTACATGAAGATCAAGTGGACAATCACAGTATTGACCAAGCATCAACATTTTTATATTTGAAGAGAATTCAGATTTGGAGCCGACATTGTTGAATTCTTAGATTATGTAAAACATGTTGACTTTATTTATTGATTGAATGGAAGCATTTAATGCTTTGTAAAATGTTTTATTGTAAATATTTATGAGATTTGAGATGATTCTATAAGAGGAGATGAAGAACATGAAGCAAGTAGATTCAATTAATTTGACTAACCCTAAGATCTACGAAAGAGATTAAGCAACAAAAGATAAGTTAACCTAATAGAGAAAAGTATTAAGGGAACCTAAACATTAGGTATGAGAATGCATGGGTGAAGTACATGCTGGAACAAAGGTAATTTTTATTGACTATATAAGAAAAAAGGTTGAAGGAGAAGTGTGGTGATTGCTTGAAGAAAATTTTTGAGCAGATCAGAGATGGAGATGGCAAAGTTTCAAAGTCAGTAAACCAACATTTGTGTATGGAATTGGATCTGATATTTTCCAAGTGAGTTGTATGTTTTTCATATCAATATTGTTGCTACTTTCTAACCATTGTAACAGTCAAAATCCTTTCAACAAAGGTTGACCTAATAGTCATATGTTAAATCCTTTGAACAAGGTTGCATTCTAATGGAGTGTATGTAAGTCCTGTAACAAGGCTCACTTTTAATAGGGTGATTGAAATCCTTTAACCAGGTCACACCTGATAGTGTGTATTGTAACCTTTGATAGGGTTGGCTTTTAATTGAGCTCACTTTAGAAGAGTGAAAATAATAGTAGCATGTTACAAAGTGGTTTTTCCCATATTGGGTTTCCACTATAAATCCTGGTGTCAATACTTGTGTGAATGTTTTGGTTTGAACATTTCTGTGTTTTACAAGTTAGTTATAGCTGGGTAGTGGACTGTAGTGTTATATGTTTCTATTATTGAATCAGTGATGACTAAGTTTGTTTTGGTTGCTTGATCTGATTTAAAGAAAAGTTTTTGAAGTTATTTTATACATTAGGACCTGTGAACAACTGATTCACCCCCTACTCTCTACTGTTATAAATCATATTAACAAAAGGTCAGTATGAACCAAATCTAAAATGTGTTTAGAAGTAAAGGTTTTTCTCTTGAAACTTGACTTAGTCATTTTTCCTAACTGGCATTCTTTGCACATCACATTCTTAGGTTTCTTTAATCTAGGTAGGCCTCTTACTTTCTTCTTCTTACTTATCTCTACCAGATTGTCAAAGTTAACATGACATAGCCTCTTATTGCATAACCAAATGTCATCAAGTTGTGCAATCATACATATTTCTTCAGATAGGTCAAGATAGAACAAATTACCTCTATTCTACTCACCACTTCCAATTAGTTCACCAGTAGCATCAAATATCTTAGTTTTCTTGTGATGAAATTCCACTCGGTAACCAGTTTTGTTGAGCTGAGCAACACTTAGCAAATTATAATTCAATCCTTCAACCCAATAAGCATTTTCATAAGAGATTTTATGAGTCGGTTTAATCAATCCTTTTCCTCTAATAGGACATGGTGCATCATTACCAAATGTTACACTTTTACCTTTATAATGATGTAAGGTCTCAAACTTACTTTTTTCACTAGTCATGTGATGTGAACAACCACTATCTATAATCCATTTTTCATTCTTGTTCACATAGGAAATCAATGCAGTTTTCTCATCCTCATCAGATTCATCTTTCATTGCAACATAGACTACCTCAATTTCAAAATCATCACTATCAGTATCAGTCTCTTCTTCAGCAATGTAACAAGATTTCTTACCTTTTCCTTTATAGTCTTTGTACCTTTGATAGCCTTTGTCATCTCTTTTATCTTTGTGTCTGATGTTTCTTTCTTCATCTTTATCCTTCTTGTCAGGACATATAGCAGCTATATGACCGACTTTATTACATGAAAAACATATAATAGGGAGTTTACCTTTATATTTTCCTTTTCCTCTTCTCAGTCTTCTAGCCATAAGAGCTTCTAGATCTTCAAGATCTTCATTAGAAGTGTCACTATCACTTTCACTTTCACTTTCACTTTCATTTGTGCATCTTTCTTTTTCTTTCTTAGGCTTGTTTAGAACTAATTGTGACTTAAAAGAAGATTCAACATTTCCAATACTACCAATAATGAAATTATCATAATTAGACAGTTCAAAAGCAGTCAGTTTGCCAATCAAACCTTCTAAGGTAAGCACATTTCCATAGTTACATCTAGATTCCTAAATAGCTGAGATCTTAATAGCATATATATGACACAGAGTTCTTAGCACTTTTCCAATTACGGTCTCATCATCAATAGTTCCATTTGCTCCTCTAATAGCATTCACAACTTCTTTTATTCTACCACAATATTGTGCAATGTTTTCATCTTCATTCATTCTCATTTCATCAAAATTACCTCTGAGACTCTCAACTTTAGCTTTCAACACATATAGATCACCACCATAGATCTTTGCTAGAGTGTCCCACATATCTTTAGCAGTTGTGCAGTCCTTAATATCCTTAAATTCTAGATAGCTTAGGGAAGATGCAATTTCTAGCATTGCCTGATTATGTTTTTTCTTAGCTCTCATTTCCTCGGCAGTCAAAGGTGCAATAGGTGTGACATAGTCATGCTCAATGTAGTACTTTGTATAATCACCAATACTAGCCAGATGCAACTTCATCAAGCTTTTCCATGCAAGGAATTTTTCCTTGTTCAGCTTCGGTACCTCCTTATACATCTTGATCATTTTCTTCAAGCCCCTTTAAACTTATTTTCTGTAGACAACAATAAGAAACATAGCTCTAATACCAATTGTTAATATGATTTAGAACAATATAGAGGGGGGGTGAATCAGTTGTTCTCGGGTCCTGATGTATAAAATAACTTCAAAAAATTTTCTTTAAATTAGATCAAGCAACTAAAAAAAACTCGTTCATCACTGATTCAATAATAGAAACATATAACACTACAGTCCACTACCTAGCTGTAACTAACTTGTAAAACATAGAAATGTTCAAACCAAAACATTCACACAAGTATTGACACCAGGATTTATAGTGGAAACCCAATATGGGAAAAACCACTTTGTAACATGCTACTATTATTTTCACTCTTCTGAAGTGAGCTCGGTTAAAAGCCAACCCTGTCAAAGGTTACAATACACATTGTTAGGTGTGACCCAATTAAAGGATTTCAATCACCCTATTAAAAGTGAGCCTTGTTACAGGACTTACATACACTCCATTAGAATGCAACCTTGTTCAAAGGATTTAACATATGACTGTTAGGTCAACCTCTGTTAAAAGGATTTTGACTATTACAATGGTTAGAAAGTAGCAGCAGTATTGATCTGAAAAACATAGAACTCACTTTGAAAATATCAGATCCAATTCCATACACAAATGCTGGTTTACTAACTTTGAAACTTTGCCATCTCCATCTCTAATCTACTCAGAACTTTTCTTTAAGCAATCACCACACTTCTCCTTCAGCCTTTTCTCTTATACAGTCAATAAAACTTATTGTTCTTCCAGCATCTACTTCACCCATGCATTCTCATACCTAATGTTTAGGTTCCCTTAATACTTTTCTCTGTTAGGTTAACTTATCTTTTGCTGCTTAATCTCCTTTGTAGATCTTAGGGTTAAGTCAGATTCATTGAATCTACCCACTTCATGTTCTTCATCTCCTCTTCTAGAATCATCTCAAATCTCATAAAGATTCATAATAAAACATTTTACAAAGCATTAAATGCTTCCATACAATCAATAAATAAATTCAACATGTTTATATATAGATCTATGTACATATATATATAGATATATGTACATATATATATAGATATATGTACATATATATATATATATATGTACATATATATATAGATATATGTACATATATATATATATATATATGTACATATATATATATATATATATATATATATATATGTATATATATATATACATATATATATATATATATGTACATATATATATATATATATATAGATATGTATATATATATATATATGTATGTACATATATATATATATATATATATATATATATATATATATATATATATGTATATATATATATATATGTACATATATATATATATGTACATATATATATATATGTACATATATATATATATGTACATATATATATATATGTACATATATATATATATATGTACAAATATATATATATATATATATATATATATATATATATATATATATATATATATATATATATATATATAGGTGTGTGTGTGTGTGTGTGTGTGTACACACACACACACACACACACACACCTATATGTGTGTGTGTGTGTGTATTTATATATGTGTGTGTATATATATATGTATATATATATACCCAATCAACTTTGTTTCTTAGTCGGCTCATTGATTCTTCACAAAAAATGTATCCAAACATGGCCCATAATGAAACAAGAAATACATGATCATTCATCCAGTAATATAGGTGAGGACCTATTATAAATCATAAACTAGATCAAAAATTAACTTTAGGTTGTCTCTAAATGTCGCGTCTACTCATATGCCATGTTTCTACTATTCACTGTACCTGCATGACTTTGCCAATCTGTAACTTTTTCTAGACATAACCAAAATTCATGTGACCATAACAAAATTCTTATTACATCCCATATATCATGTATTGGAGCTTGCATTCTATCATGATTAAACACCCCATGCTTGCAAACCAAAATAACTTGACTGTACACTACGAAGTAACACTATAGTTAGGCATTTTTCACTTGACTATTTTGCCAAAACTTGTTTCCACTCCAAGATATCATGTCAGAGATATGTGTTTCCATAAATGACAACATATATACATTGATATACTACTCACTTCCAAACACTAGCACTCAAAATAATTAGTTGTCTTTTGGACAAATATTAGAGAAAAATTATCAAGTGGCATTTGATAAGAATGAGTGCATAATAAGAGATAAATTAAAAAGGAATACAACTATTGAAAGAGAACAAATGACAAGGGACATGATGTTTCATCTTGATTTTACTCATGGGAACCAAGCACTAAGGTCTAGTGAAATGGGTGAAATTATGATTTGGCACAAGAGATATGGTCACCACAATTTTATTGGTTTGATTTTACTCAAAAGATTAAAAATGGTTGAAGGTATACCATTTATTGAAGACATAAAAGAAGTGTGTGAAAAGTGTATTTTTGGAAAACAACACGGGATAAAATTTCCTATTGGAAAGTCTAGTAGAGAAAATAACATCTTGAGACAATCCATACAAATTTGTGTAGTCCTATGGAAACATCTTTGAACAAATCCAAGTATTTTTTAAACTTCATTGATGATTACTACATAAAAATTTGGGTGTATTGTCTCGTTTCAACATCAGAAGTACTTGAAAAATTTATAGAGTTCAAGGGTTTTGTTGAAAAATAGAGTGGTAAGTATATCAAATTGATAAGGTCAAATGATGGAGGTGAGCACAAGTCAAATAATTTATTAATTTTTACAAAAATCATGGAATCAAGAGAGATTTCACTACTTCCTACACTCCACTCAAAAATGGTGTTGGAATAACTAAGAGGGGGGTGAATCAGTTATCCACAGTCCCAATTCAAAATGTATAATAAAAATAATTATCTTAAACTTTTGTAGCTTGGTAACACAAAATACTATACTGTCTGTGCTTTTACCGATTACCAGTCATTAACATATAATGATTACTAACCAAATCTAATATGCAATATGTAAAGTATGATAACAAAAAATCACCACAATGAACACATAACACAAAATATTTAATGTGGAAACCCTGTGAAGGGAAAAAACACCTGGGATCGGCAACCCAAAACTTGTTCACTCTTCTGAAGTGAGGTCGATGAAGACCCAACCCTGTTAAAGGTTACAAACACATTGTTAGGTGTGACCTTGTTAGAGGATTTTAGACCAACTGTTATCATCGAACCAGCATTCACTATGGGGTTGACAAGATAACAATGTTCATTCTATGAATGATACATAAAAGACTTTCCTAGTCCACTCTATTAAGAGATTTATCTATTTACAATGGTTAAAATGTAACAAAAATTGATTTGACCATAACACAACTTCAATTGAATATTATCAGATCTATGTTAAGATCATTCAAATCCTCTGATCAATGTGTCTATTCTATTTCAATCAATTTCCATTAACTTACTGTCACTCGGTTATAGCTTCCTAATGCTTGGTAAACTCTGCAGTCTGGTTCTCCTTAACCAGTTTGATCAAGCATATATGAAAACTTTTTCATGCGATAACTCTGTAGTCTCCTTCTTCCGGCATACATTTCATTGTGAAACTCTAGTCTCTTAAATAGACAAGTAAACCATTTTCTTCTCCTCCACTAGATTTTTCCGCTTAATCACCTTCGTTAATTTTTCTGCTTTAACCTTCCTCGGCTGATGTATCAATAACACATCTTGATTTCATCCTTTAGATCTTCCTCAAATTATGTTAGTCATCGATCTCTGTAACAAACTTTATCTCTAACCTCGAACTCTTACACTTTCCAGCTCATCAATCCTTATCGGCTAAACTAATCATTTAGTTCCTTTTTCCTGCTTGATTAACAAAGAAATGTGTCAGTGAACACAAGCTCAGTTTATACTATGCTTGGTATACACTACATTTCATTGGTGTATACTGAAATGCTTCATCAACTGACCACATTGCCTTGTGCATTTTGGCTCTACCCTTCATCATAGATGAATGAAACATAATCAAGTCAATAATATAAGGTCATAGACTCATCAATAAGTTACCCAATGTATTCCTTATCCTCATCTATCATATACATCTTCCTCATGTAGATATTTCTATTCTTCATCTCTTTCACTCATTTTCTACAAATGTTTCGGTCTAGTAACTTACAAGATAAGTGTTGTCAAACAGGTTGACAATATCAATGACAACATATTACTGATTTAATCATATTACATATCTAGTCAACAACTTGGTGATCTCTAATCCTAGATTCTTCAATTAGGTTCTAAATTAGTTGTAGTTCATCAATCTCTCCCTTTGGCATTGATGACAACTCAAGTAATATGAAATGTACCATACACATACCAAACATGTATTCTATAACTTTGTGAACAAATGTTGTACAATCTCTCCCTAGCTTAATATGTTTAATTACTACGTTACTAAAACAAAATTGCAAATGCAGCTTTGACATTATGCAGATATGCTCTTTTCAGTGTTCTACTTCTGCCTTTGTTCTCAGTAACTGATCTTCAGTGTTCTCTCTTTCTTCCAGATTATCTCTCCCTTAGATAGATGTTTCAGTGTTCTCATCGGTGCATATTTTTTGATATTGTTTATCTCTCCCTTTGAAAAAAATTCCAAAGAAACAAATAAACACACTGCTCTATAGTAGCCATGTAACTCTCTATTGTCTGATGCATTCTCTGTATCTTTGTTTACTAATATGCCAATCTATTCCAGTTTTTCAAACTTTTCACAACCTTAGACATGATCCAAAGTGTGAACTATGCTGCATCAACATGAATGATCTTCTGATAAGATTAGGCTGATGCAACATCTACATCACATTAGTGACCAGTAGACAAGGAACAGACCTCAAGTCTAGTCCTCAATTATTCAAATGTGTCCTTCGGTAGAGGCTTTGTAAATATATATGCAAGTTGTTCTTTAGATGTAACAAATTCTAGCTTCACTTGCTTCTCTTGTACTTGTTCTCTTAAGTAGTGATACTTAATAGATATATACTTTTTTTTAGAGTGCATCACTGGATTCTTTGAAATTTTTATTGCACTGGTGTTGTCATAGTATATAATCACTGGCTCAGTGATTACCTCATTCATACCTTCCAATACTTGCTTAATATATGCAATATTTGAACAATTTGTAGTAGTAGCAACATACTCTGCTTCAGCTGTAGACTGAGAAATGCAAGCATGTTTCTTACTCATCCATGTAAAAAGTGTTTCACCAAAGAAAAATGCTCCTCCAGTGGTACTTTTTCTGTCATCCACATTTCCAACCCAATCAGCGTTGGTATAGACCTTCAGTTCAAATTTTCCTTCCTTAGGATACCATAATCCATAATCTTCTATTTTCTTCAGGTATCTTAACATTCTCTTTGTACAACCATGTGTGACTCCCTAGGATTTGCAAAAAATCTTGCAACAATTCCCACAACATGTGCTATATTTGGTCTACTATGCACTACATACATTAACTTATCAATCATAGATCGGTATAGTGTCTGGTTTACCTCTGTAGTTTCATCTTCCTTAGTCATTTTACATCTAGTAGCCATCAATTTTCCAACAGGCTTAGCATCTTCCATGCCAAATGTTCTCAGTACTTCCTTTATATATTTAGATTAATGATGAATATCCCATCACTCTACCAAATCACTTGTAGTCCTAGAAAGAACTTAATCTCTCCAAACATAGAAATTTCAAATTCTTTTCTCATTTCATCAGCAAAGGCTTTACATATGTGATCTTTTCCTCCAAAAATAATATCATCAACAAATATTTCAGCAATAAGAATAGTATCATCAGTATCTCCTTTCACATACAAATTGTTGTTCTCACTAGTTCTAACAAATCCAATACTTAACAAAAAAGTATGCAGCCTTTCATACTAGGCTCTCAGTGCTTGCTTCAAACCGTATAAATATTTATGTAATCTACATACCATGTCTTTGTTTTCTGGATCAACGAACCCTTCTAGTTGTTCTATGTAGACCTCTTCTTCAAGTATTCCATTCAAAAATGTTGATTTAACATCCATTTGATAAACTTTGAATTTCTTGTGTGCAGCATATGCAAGTAACATTCTAACTCCTAATCTAGCAACAGGTGCAAATGTTTCATCATAATCAATTCCTTCCTCCTGTGCATATCCCTTGCATACTAATCTAGCTTTATTTCTTGTTACCTCTCCATTTTCATTCAACTTATTCTTGAATACCCACTTAGTACCGATAACATTCTTGTCTTTAGGTCTGGATACTAAACTTCAAGTTTTGTTCTCCTCTATTTTCTCTATTTCCTCTTTCATTGCATTAACCCATTCATTATTTTCTAATGCAAATTTTACATTCTTCAATTCATATTCACAAACTAGACATGTACCTTATCTTGTCTTACTCCTTGTCATCATGCCAGCTTATCTATCTCCTATGATTTGTGTCTTAGGATGGTGTCTTCTGACAAATCTTGCAAGTACATGATCTTTTCTTTCTTGTTCATCTTGTGCAGGTTCATTTTCTTGCTTGGTAGGTTCATCCTGCTCGTCAGTTTCTCTTTCCTGTTCCTCGGTATTATTTTCCTGCTGATCGGTTGTCACAGTCTGTAGCTTCGGTAGATAATCAGGTTGTTCAATGTAAGTAAATCTACCATAGTCTTTCGGTTCCTTTTTGCTTTCCTCTGCATTCTTGTCATCAAACTCATCAACTTGAACATTAGTACTTTCAATCATTTTATTGGTAACTTTGTTCAAACACTTGTATGCTTTACTTTTAGTGGAATATCCTAGAAATATCCCTTCATCACCTTTTGAGTCAAACTTTCCATTTCTTTCATCTTTCAAATAAAACATTTTCTTCCAAAAATATTGAAATAACTTACAGTGGGTTTGTGTCCAAACCATAACTCATAGGGTGTCTTGTCGGTGTCCTTCTTCAGTTGTACTTGGTTCAAAACATAAATAGTTGTGCTGATAGCTTCTCTCTAGTATGTTTGGGAAACATTCTTTTCTACCATTAATGTCCTAGCACAGTCAACGATTGACCTATTCCTTCTTTCAGCAATGCCATTCTGTTGAGGTGTCCTCGGTGTAGAGACCTATCTTTTAATACCATGTTCATTACAGAAATTAGTAAATTCATCAGAGATAAATTCACCTCCTCTATCAGATCTTAAGCATTTCAATTCTTTACCAGTCACTTTTTCTACTTTAGCTTTATACCACTTGAACATCTTGAATGCCTCATATTTTTCTTTTAGAAACATGACAGTCATCAACCTAGTATAATCATCAACAAAAAGAATAAAGTATCTGTCTCCATAATAAATCTGAGTTCTCATAGGACAACATAGGTTGGTATGAACCAACTCAAGTATCTTATTTGTTGAATAATATTTTCTTTTGAAACTAGATTTAGTCATTTTACCTTTTTGACATTGATGACACATAACATGATCAGGCTTTAACAAGTTAGGCAGACCTCTAACTCTTTTTTTTTTACTGATTTTAATCATGTTATCAAAATTCACATGGCATAACCTTTTATGCCACAACCAAGCATCTTCATTTTTCATCATCAAGCAAGAAGACTCATCTGTATCAAGATAAAATAGATTACCTCTTTATTGTGCTCCAGTTCCAACTAGTCTTCCTCCATCATCAAATATTTTCACTTTCTTTCTCTCAAAAGAAACTCGGTGACCTGAATTGTTCAATCGTGCCACACTTAGAAAATTATAGTTTAGTCCTTCTACCCAATAAGTATTTTCACATTTTATTCTATCATTTATCATCAGGGATCCTTTACCTCTTACCATATAGGGTGTGTCATTACCCATTTTAATAGATCCTCTGTTGTATTGCTCAAGATGATCAAATTTATCATCATCACCAGTCATGTGATGTGTACAGACACTATCTATGATCCATGTATTGTTTTTATTAACTTTTGAAATCAGTGTTGTTTCTACATGTTTTTCTTCTTCCTAAAAATCATCTTTCATAGCAAAAAATACAACTTCTACATCATCATCAAAGTCAGATTTAGATTCATTTTCTTCTACTATGTAACATACCTTTTTGCCTCTGTCATTATTGTCTTGGTTGTCTCTATTGTTGTGTTAGTAGCTCTTGTTGTTGCTTCTCCCATAGCTTCCTTCAGATCGGTCTTTGGTTTTGTCATCATCTTTCTTATGCGGACATCTAGCAGCAATGTGGCCAACCTCTTTACAGTTAAAGCATGCTAAAGGTAATTTACCTCTATACCTTCCTTTACCTTTAGGTAACCTTCTAGCCATAAGAACTTCAAGTTCATCAAGCTCATCATCAGTATTGCTATCACTATCATTCTTATTATTCCTACTACTAGACTTACCAATCTTCAGAGAAGTCATGAAAGCAAATTCAACATTCGGTACAACACTATTATCATAATTATTCAGTTCAAATGTTGTAAGCTTTCCAATTAGATTATCAAGAGTGAGTGTACTATTAGGTGTTGAGCTATTTTCATGAATTGCAGATATTCTGATGGCATAGATAGGTAATAAAGTCCTTAGAATTTTACTTATCATAGTATCTTCATCAATAACTCCATCCAATGCTCTAATAGCGTGAACTACCTCTTTTATTTTGTTTGTGTATTGCACAATGTTTTCACCTTCTTTCATCTTCATGTCATCAAATCTTCCTCTTAAGCTTTCGGCTCTTGCTCTCTTGACATTCGCATCTCCACTGTATATTTGTGCAAGTTTATCCCACATCTTCTTAGCAGTATCACAGTCCTTGATGTCTTCAAATTCATCATCTGAATAGGCAGCAACAATCTCCATCATGGTAACATTATGTTCATGGCTGTCTCTTAGTTGATCAAGGGTCAAGGGACCAGTGGGTGGTGCAAGGTATCCATTCTCCATCAAATCTAGTGCAGAATTCCCAATTTCAGATATATGCAGCTTCATTCGACTTTGCCATATTGTGAAGTTCTCCTTGTTAAGCTTAGGCACTTCCCTCATAAACATTTTGAGACCTTTATGTTGAAGTCCTTAAAACTCTATTCTAAGAAACCACAGTTCTGATACCAATTGTTAGAATAACTGAGAGGGGGGTGAATCAGTTATCCATAGTCCCAATTCAAAATGTATAATAAAAAAAAATTATCTTAAACTTCTACAACTCAGTAACACAAAATACTATATTGTCTATGCTTTTATAGATTACTAGTCATTAACATATAATGATTACTGACCAAATCTAATATGCAATATGTAAATTATGATAACAAACAATCACCACAATGAACACATAACACAAAATATTTAATGTGGAAACCCTGTGAAGGGAAAAAACACCTAGGACCGGCAACCCAAAAAATTTTCACTCTTCTGAAGTGAGGTTAGTGAAGACCCAACCCTATTAAAGGTTACAAACACACTATTAGTTGTGACCTTGTTAGAGGATTTTAGACCAACCATTATCATCGAACCAACATTCACTATGGGGTTGATAGGATAACAATGTTCATTCTATGAATGATACATAAAAGACTTTCCTAGTCCACTCTGTTAAGAGATTTCTCTGTTTACAATGGTTAAAATGTAATAGCAATTGATTTGATCATAACATAACTTCAATTGCATATTATTAGATCTATGTTAAGCTCATTCAAATCCTCTAATCAATGTGTCTATTCTATTTCAATCAATTTCCATTAACTTATAGTCGCTCGGTTATAGCTTCATGACACTCAGTAAACTCTGCAGTCCGGTTCTCCTTAACTAGTTTGATCAAGCATACATGAAAACTTACTCATGGGATAACTCTGCAATCTCCTTCTTCTGTCATACGTTTCATTGTGAAACTCTAGTCTCTTAAATAGATAAGTAAACCATTTTCTTCTCCTCCATTAGATTTTGCCACTTAATCACCTTCGTTGATTTTTTCCCTTTAACCTTCCTCAGCTAATCTGTCAATAACACATCTTGATTTCATACTTTAGATCTTCCTCAAATTATGTTAGTCGTTGATCTTTGTAACAAACTTTATCTCCAACCTTGAACTCTTACACTTTCCAGCTCATCAATCCTTATCGGCTAAACTAATCATTTAGTTCCTTTTTCCTACTCGGTTAACAAAGAAATGTGTTGGTGAACAAAAGCTTGGTTTATACTATGCTCGGTATACACTACACTTTGTCAGTGTATACTGAAATGCTTCATCAACCGACCACACTACCTTGTACATTTTGTCTCTATCCTTTATCATAGATGAATGAAATATAATCAAGTCAATAACATAAGGTCATAGACTCATTAATAAGTTACCCAATGTATTCCTTATCCTCATCTCTCATATACATCTTCCTCATGTAGATATTTTTGTTCTTCATCTCTTTCACTCCTTTTCTACAGATGTTTCGGTATAGTAATTTACAAGATAAGTGTTGTCAAACAGGTTGACATCAATGACAACATATTACTGATTTAATCATATTACGTATCTAATCAACAACTCGGTGATCTCTAATCATAGATTCATCAATTAGGTTCTAAATCAGTTGTAGTTCATCAAATGGAGTTGTTGAAAGGAAGAATAGGACAATTGTTGAAATGGAAAGAAGTATGTTGAAAGAGAAAAAATTGGATAAATATTTTTGGGAAAAAGTAGTATACACAATAGTGTATCTTCTAAACATAAGTACAAAAAAAGAAGTTAAAGGAATGACTCCTAAACAAGAATAGTTTGGGATAAAGTCAAGTGTTGTTCACTTCAGAGTATTTGGGATGTGTTTCTTATTCACACACACCAAAAGAAAAAATATCTAAGTTAGATGAAAAATGCCTTAAATACATTTTTATTGGTTATGGAACTAAAAATAAAGCATACAAGTGTATGATCCAATAGGGAAAAATCTTATGATCAACAACGATGTGGTATTTAGTGAATTAGTAGAATATACCAAAGAAAATAAAACAAAAGGAAAACAAATAGTAATTGGTGAGATTGAAGAGGAGGAAGAAGATTTACTAGAGTCGTCTAGCATGGGAGAAAGAAAATATCAAAAATATGAAAGGACATAAAAGAATCATCCATCAAGTCTTATGTTGGATTTAAATTCTGAAAAAAATGACAAGGTCACAAGAAAAAGTGAATTTTGCATTGATGACTCAAATCATGGAAAATAATGAGCCACAAACATTTGAACAAGATCGAGGAAAAGAAGAGTAGATTGAAGAAATGAACAATGAAATAGACATAATTGAAAGGAATGACACATGGGATTTGGTTCAATTACCTCCTGGTAAGGAAGTTATTGGTACAAGATGGGTGTACAAAATAAAGTATAAATATGATGGAAGCATAACATAAGGCTATATTGGTAGCCAAAGGGTACACTCAACATGAAGGTATTATTTTATATAGAGACATTTACACCTATAGTACAAATGGATACTATCAAATTGGGTTTGGCATTGGCATCTTAGAAGATTTAGATAGTTTATCAAATAGATTTTAAGAGTTCTTTCTTGAATGGATATATTGATGATGAAGTGTATGTTGGCAAAATGGTCAGCGCTCCCCTCAGGATTTGTGACATGGTTTAACAGCCTCTTGTGTCTTCTATAAGTCTAGTGGTTGTATTGGGCATTAACATGTCGATCTTTTGGTGCAATGGTAACCACTACTTGTAACAAGTGGTATCAGAGCTTGGTCACAAGTTCGAATCCCCTCAGGTAGAGCTGAGGGGGAGATTGTTGGAAAAATGGTCAGCACTCCCCTCGGGTTTTGTGACATGGTTTAATAGCCTCATATGTCTTCTATAAGTCTAGTGGTTGTATCAGGCATTAACAAGTCGACCTTTTGGTGCAACGGCAACCACTACTTGTAACAGTGTATGTGCCACAACATAGAGGTTTTGAAATACCTTCTAAAGAACATTATTTTTTCAAATTAAAGAAGGCCTTGAATGGTCTCAAACATGCAACAAGAGAATGGTATTCAAGAATAGACATTCAGATTATACAAGATTGGTTGGATATACATATTTATATTGGGAAGGTTTTGTAGATGATAGGAAGTCTACTTCTGGTTATACTTTTAGCATTGGTGCTACAATATTCTCTTGGAAATCCAAGAAACAACCAAAAATATCACTTTCTACAGCAAATGAAGAATACAAAGTTGTAACATCAACAACTTGTCAACCTATATGGTTGGGAAGACTACTCGAAGACTTACACAAAATTCAAAATGAACCCACCTTGGTGTATTGTGACAACAAGTGTGCTATACAAATGATAACGAATCTAGTAATTCATAGTAGAACCAAACATATTAAGATACAGCATCACTATATCAGGGAATTGTTTCAACAAGGTTTGATCAATATTGTGTACTGCAGTACAAAAAATCAGATTGCATATATTTTCACAAAGGCTTTATCTCGTGAAAGGTTCGAGAAGCTCGGGGATATACTTAATGTTCTTCCCAATGGTCATTATGGGGGAGAGTGACAACAATAATGGCCATTTGGGGCCTACTTGCATTCCTTATTAACTACATAGTCTGATATTAATTTTATGGTTGTATGTATTTATGTTTGTAGTTGATAGTTTAGCTCTTTATGATTGTAGTTGTAATATTGGTGCATATGGTTGAATTCCATAATGTCACCTCCGTTTTGATTTTTTATATAATGGATATCTTGCCATTCATTTTATTAAGGAAATTTGGGGCTTTTGCATATTTCTTTATTTTATGATCAACAGATCATTGATTGAGTTGCCTTCAATATCCATTTAGTAGGATTCGAGTTACAGAAGTAAATATTATTATCTGTAAATGATAATTATAAATTATTTTAAATTTTAAAAATGAATGACATTTATTACCATTTGTACAATAGTATTGCATATTTTAATGTAAAATTTAATATTATTAAGGCTATTTATAAATTTCTCACCATTTTTTCACTTAATTAGAAAGTGAAGTTTATTTTGATTACACAAATATTGTATTTTTTTTATTTTTCTTATTTAAAAGATTGTTGTATTTTTTATAGCATTCAATTTTTGTTTACTAATTTGATTGGATTTATCTCAAAATAAAAGTGGTTGATAAATTCTAGCAGATATGGTTTGGTTTGAAGATTACAAAGTCACTGCTCCTAATGTGGACAAATCTATAAATTCAAGAATGAAATTGGCTAAGTGGACATGGCACGACCAAGAAATTGGCCACCCATAATTCAACTACCTTTGAAAGGTTTAAATAGAACAAAACAAAAATTTCCTCACTTGGACATTACAACTCACCAATACAAGAAATTTCTTAGTTTGAAAGAAAAGATCCTCAAGAAAATTAACGAGGTATGCTTTTGAATCTAGAAATTTTTTTGGGTTTACTGGATGCACCTTATTTCCTTTTGAATTGTCTGTGCAGTTAATTTTTCATTCATGCTATAACAAAAAATCTTGTAGTTCATACTATGATTAGGTTTGCAAGTCACTGCAAAATGTTTGAAGTTTGTGTGTCATTGCTAGATGCAAACTACAATATCCTTCAACCTAGACTGCAAATCTCCTATCCACCGAAATACTCAGAAAATCAATCTTGTTAGCTTGGAAATTAAAGTTTGAATTCATAGAATATCAATAAGAAAGATTGATGATTCACAACAAAAGTAATATTTACTTCTTTTAACTCTCTCTTTCCTTCTCTCTAATACATTATATGGAACATATCTTGTAAAATCCTTACACGTTGCAAGTGCTAGTTATTTAGATATAGAAACTATTTGTCATAGATCACAAAGATTAACTTTAACAACATTATTGATCTTTTGTACCCCTCTATATTTTTTCCAAAGCAATAGATAATACGTTTAAATCTTCTCCACGCGAGTCACCCTACACTCCAGTTTTGAATGAAGACCCCCTCTTTTATCATGGATTTTAAAAGGACTTCAACTCGTACTCCACAAAGCGTCCCAATTTGTGGAAAATGGAAGGAAAGATAAAATCTAGTTGCTTACGTTATGTCACGCTCCAAATAATTATGCCTAGACTGTTTATTTCTTATGCCACAAATAATTAGCCAAGCGTGACAAATTATTACAGACTGATATAATATTCCCTTTATCAAAAGATGGATATGGTCAAATTTTGTGTTATACCCGAATAATTTGGGGAGGGATTGAATTATGTTGTCATTTTTTTAATTTTCTTTCACTTTGATTTATTTGAAAAAGTTGGATTCCCTAATGCTTGAAATGCATTGTCTAAGCTGTCGGGTATTCCTTTACCACAATTTATGTTCTCTTATTCGTTGCCTTATGTATTTTATTTTTTTTAAATGTAGAATTAAAGGTGGAATCGGCATCCAACCCTTCATATTAAACCGTTGATCACATTCCACACCTTTGTGGAGGGATCTACACACTTTGTTGTTGATTTGTACCTATGCCAAGATTAATTATTTACTTGAACCTGTAAAAACTAGATCTTCTACAGTTCTAACTTTTTGTGCTTCTATGTTTGATTCATTTCCCTTTAGGTAGATGCTAAAAGGTTTCATGCTAAGAATTTGTGACTCCATTTCATACAAACAAATGAAACAAATGAAGTGCTAAGTTAACCATTCAGGTTTTGTTATTGCGGGTAATAGAGTTAGAGAGTCTGTTTGGATAGCAAGGAATGAAAAAGAATGAAGTCGTCATTGGCTTGTTGAGACTAAAAGCTATACATATTACATTAGAACATTTCTTTGCCATTTTCATGTAGAAGTTTTCGAAACATCTATTTATTACAATGAAAATAATTGACATTTTGTTTTGTTTTTAAGTAAATTTTAGAATCGTATCATATTCTTTCTATTTTTATTTCGAATTTACTAAAATCTAATAAACTTTCTTCATTATTTTAATTTATTCTATTTAGGAAAATATTTCTATTTAAAAAAATTGTTCTAACTACTTTATTATTAAAAATATGAATTTATTCTTCATAATATCATTTAAAGGGTTAAACAAATCCCTAACAATCATATAATAAAGTATCAAGAAACTAAACAATTCTATAATCATAAGAAGATAAATCTATTTAAGAAACCATGTGGTGCGGAGGTGCAAATTTTTGAAGATGTGTGAATCTTCACAACAATCAGGGGACCAAATGTGGACTGGTAAAGGAATGATAAGATGTAGCATGGCAATAAAAGAGGGAAGAGGAGTTTTTATTTCAACAGATGAGGAAAGCCTTCTTTAGAAATACACACTTTGGTCACAAGAGAAAATACAATAAAGGCCAACATAAATTAGGATCAAAAGAATTATTAGCAAGGAAAAGAACATGAATTTTGTAGTTTTAAATGGAGCTTGGGAATGGGTGGTTCTGGTACAAGGAGGTTTGGAAAAAAAACCAAACAACTAAAAAAGGCTAAACAAGATAATGATAATTCCTTGTAGAGAAATTATAGTATCAACAATAAAAAAATATATAGGGAGACAATATTATATGTCAAATGGTGTTGCAATGGAGATCAGATGAATCACATCAAGAAATAGTGTGTACATTGATTGCTTTTGGTTCGGTTTGTATTCATCGGTGTCTCCTTTGTATATATACACACCTTGTTCCAGAACAAAGATATTGAAGCATTCATTTATGATCTATTAGTATGCATCAAACCTTTGCATAATTGATTCTTTTTCATAGAGTGCATCAATTCAAAATTACAGAAGGGAATTTTTGAAGGGGAACCCCTCTTCTTTGAGGGGCTCATTTTCCTTAAAATAACATGGATCCAAAATTTTAACCAACAAAGCTATATATTTAAAAGAAAGATAGTTTGGATTTCATTAGAAGAGCTCCTAGGAAAATATTGGAACTACAAAGAATTAATGGAAATAGGGATGCCCCATGTATTTTTGGGGTATAAGAGAGTTTCATTAATGGAATGGTGGATTTCAAGTTGTAGATATTGGTATGAATTCCTGCACAAAGAAGTAAAGTGGATTACCTAGAGATCACTACAAAAATTGGAAAATGGGATAAGAAACCCTAATCGACATGAAGGAATTAGGAAGCAAGTGTCTATTGCACACAAATATAGGGGCACATAGTTTGAAATTCCCAAATAAGGAGAATAATAAACAAGAAGTTTCCACTCTTGACATAAATGTAGTAAAAGAAAGAATTGGCCTAATAAAAGAGTCCTAAAGAATGGGGGTAGAAAGTAATGTAACATAATGAGATTCAGGGACAAATAAAAGATAAAGAGGTTGTAAAATCAAACACAAGGGAGATGAAATTAGGAGGATCAAATTAAAAAATGGAGCAACAAGAAAGTAATAAGAAACAAATATTGGATGATAATAGCATAATCCAAGAAACACCTATAGAAATCACTGGCACTAACAATGTGAATACTAGGAAAGATCTTAAGGACGTAATAAACAATAACAACTCATTGAAGGAAGAAAAAAATAATAAGGATGAAACTCCAATAGAAAAATGATTCAAACACAAAGGGATACTAAAGGAAGTAATGAAAAAACACAAAGAATCATGGAGATGCAAGAGACAAAATAGATAGAGGAGAAAATATTGTAAGATGCATTAAACTTATGAATTATTTTATATAAAAAAGGATTAGAAGATGTTTTAAAATGAGCTGATTCTCCTCTTTGGAGAAATAAAGAATGAGATTTTCAAAGATCATAAAGAAGATATTGATACAAAATCAAGGGTTTGCAAAACACCAACCACTAAAAAGGCTCCAGATTATGGACAAAAGAAATACTAAGGTAGTAAATTTCTAAAGGAATTGTTAAATTTGGATCGAGATGCAAAAGGAAAAACCAAAATCTCCTTTATTGTAATATTACGGAACGGTGCTCCCCTTCTTTAGAGGCTATATTTCTCATAATATGAGATGTTAGGGGTCTCAATTCCTCTAACAAATAGTACTTTGTCAAGTAAAGATTGAAATTAGGGGACTATCATTGTGCTTCAAAAGACCAAACTAAAAAATTTCTTTTTTATTTTCAAAAAGAAAATTATAGATGTGGAATGAGATAAATGTCTATGCAAATAGACCATGTGGGAGTTTACTTAGAATTTTGAAACCTCAAGTTGTGAATATCACAAAATTAGATGAAGGAATGAATTAGATTGGTTGTAGGGTTGGATGTCTTTTCTCTAGCCTGAGCTTTATTTTAATAAAAGCATATGGAATCTATTAACAAATGTCTCCTCAAAATTACTGCTCAGTAGCCTCTTTTCTTCTTCTAATATAATTCTTTATACTCTATCAATACTTAGCATCATAACCCTAGTCTGATCTTCAGATTGTCTCCTCTTGGTAGGTACTTCTCATTACTCTTCTATTATGTCATCTTGGTAATACTTAAATCATAATGATTATGACCTAATTAGGGTTATGGGAACATCTAGAAAATATTTGATCAACGATCCATATGAGTAATGTAATTCAAATATGCATAGGGATCATCATCAATTCAATTGAAATATGCAAGAAATCTTTACCTTAATTTATGTAAACCATTTTCTAGATCGCTGTAAACTATTTGCCTTGTTTTCAATTTCATTACAAACTTTAATGTATATCTTGCATTTCTCAGTAAACATTTTATCTCTTCCTTAGTAAAATACTAATCTTTGGTAATCAAGTATACTCAGTTATCTCTGTACTCCTCAGTAACATGTAGCACGGTGTCAATGCTCATTCAAGTTTGTGCTTAGTTAACTTATCATTATCCTTGTGCTCTGCTTGGTTACTATACTTAATAATTTAACTGACCTATGTGTTTTCTTTTCTTTATCGATTATATGTGTGGAACTAATGACAAATCTTAATGCAATTCGGTGTAATTATATTCTCCCCCTTTGGCATTAGTGACAAAAACACATATGTATGCCATTTTTCAAAATCTTTTTAAAACATGTTTAAACTTGTAAAATAAACTCCCACTGTCAATACTAATACTCGGTAAAGTACATACTATACATATTATTCCCCCTTTTTTGACAGTAATGCCAAAATGTATATGTACTTAGAGATTATAAAAAATATTATGATGGGTTTTCTATAGATTTTCCATGAGGTTTTCCCATTCCTCCTTTAGACTTTCTAAGATAATTTTTTCTATCTCTAACTATGCATGCATATCAAAAATGTGTCCAAATACATAAAGCTCGGGGGTGGAAATCAATTCTTTTTCCTTCTTAACATGCTTCTACATTGCCTCAATGTGGGATAATAACTCATCATGTAGCTCATTTATTTGATTTATTATTCGATCTTCTTCTTTCCTCAAATCATGGTGCAACCCCTAAATATGTTTCACTATTGAATAATGCAATTGAAATGCATGGGGTTTGGTGATAGGACTATTAGTCCATTTTCTTGTCACAGCAAAAATCCTATGAAAATGGCCTCTTCTTTGCAAATGTTTTTGTAAAGTGTCCTGCCCTATGTTCTTCAATGTATCACCTTACTCCAGTCCAAAACACATGTGCTGAATTGCAAAATCCAGAAAGATATTCAAGTTTCAAGGTCTGCAGGAAATGTTTTTAGAATCTGCCATAGTGTCGAAAACCCATAGTATTTTTGAAAATCTATGATGTTTTCGGTCTGTGCGAAAACCTTCGTTATTTTCGACCTTGTGCCTTCCATATTTTGTGTGCTTATCTTTTCATGTCAGAAACCTTGTGTGTTTTTGATCTTTTCCATCGAAAACCCTATGTGTTTTCTTCCTCACAATTTCCTATTTGTTGGCATTCCCTAAATGTGCAAGTCTGATGGATGGTGGGCCCGGGACTTCAAAGTTTTCAAAATGATTGGTTGTCGCATGGCTGCATGTCAAACTTTTCTGACATGTGATCATGCGACTGCTTGCCACTTGTCCATGTGGGTCCTAGTTCTTAGCGGTGTTCAGATGCCTGGTGGTTAAGTCTTCATTTCATGACCTGGCGACTTGCAGTTATCTCTTGGTCGCTAATTCCTGGCGGTTAAGTCTTCATTCCGTGAGTTGGCGACTTGCGGTTATCTGTTGGTCATTGATTCCTAGTGGTTAAGCCCTTAACATCTAGCGACTTGGCTGGCGATTTTCTTTGCCTTAGTTGCGCGGTTGCGTAATGTTGGGCCTGAGTTTTTTCAAAGCTTATTTTTAACTGGTTGTCGCATGATCGCATGTCAGAATTTTCTAACATGCGACCATGCGACAAGGATCTTTCCTTGGCTGGTGATCCCGTTGGCAGTCATGTGCAACCTTTGGTTGGCTATCGTATGATCGCATAACCTAGTTTCTGGCTATGTGATCATGCGACTGGTTGACACGTGTCCGTGGCAGTGAGGTGGCATTTCATTGGTGGACCTAGGAGATCCAGATAGAGGGGTGATGTGGTAGATCCTATGGTTGGCACATGATCTCATGGGAGGTTTCAAGCCCATGCGATCATGCACCTGCTGTTCGATTTTGAGGGCCTATTTACGGATGGGTCAACAGTCCCTGTGCTTGTTTTTGATTGGTTGTTTGGTGGTCCCGTTGGCAGGTGGTGTTGTGGTAATCTCCGGTTGGTCTGAGCTGGCAGGATGATAGATTTGAACGCGGGCCTAGGTTAGGGTATCTTGGTAGTGACATGACAACTGGCAGGATGCATGTTAGTGGCTTGTCGCATGTTCGCATGAGCCAATTTTCCAACTTGCGAACATGCGACAAACCCTTTTGTGGCAACGGCAGCGTCGGTGGTTATGAAGAAAGTAATGGGAAGTGGCATGTGGCGTGTTCGCATAGCCCATTTTCAGCCTATGCGATCATGCGATAACTATTTGGCATCACCGTTGCGAAGTTAACCTGAGGTGTTTGGATGGGTTAAAAGCACAAGCCCGTGAAATGCACGGTGACCATTTGCTTTCATTTTTGCAACTCTTAGAATGTTTCCTGCGACCAAAAGGGACTGAAATTGATGATAGAAAGGGCCAGAGTTGGTAAAACTAATTTTCTCCACCGCTCCAGTGTGCTCCAGGGTGTGAGATGATTGTAGAAGAGGAGTGTCTTGCCATAGGGGAGTGAATGAAATTAACCAAAAGTAGTTGCAGGGTCACTTCCAGTTTGAATTTTGCAAATTTTTGATTGATGTTCAATGTCTTTCAGAGATCCTTTCATGATTGAAGATCAAGTGTTAATTGCTTGCAGGGTTCAGTGTTTTTCCCTCCGAATTGTGACAAATTGTTTTGAATTCTGATTTGATTGTTTTGGTGGGTGAAACTTTAGCCCTAGCTGTCCATAGCTTGTTGCAACCTGTTTTGGGTTTCCAAGGCAGCTAGTGGTATAAATTGTCAAAAATTTGACTTTGTAAGGGTTCCAGCTAAGAGTTCTTTTCTAGTTCCATGAAAGGTTATGTCCAGTAGATTTCTCCTTCTCTCTGCATATAGAGTGTTCTTCTCTCCTTGCTGGTTCTGAGAACATAATGCATATTATAAGTGACTTGTCTTAAGTATGAGAAGTTAATATACTCTTACTATTGTCAAGCTCTCTCCATTTGAATTCTAAACTCATTAGTCATGCATCAAAGGTGTTTGATTTGTCTGCTTGTATTGCCTATGTGTTTGCAAGTGGAGTTGTCTTCACAGAGATAACTAGTTCAGAGTTAGTGTTCATGTATGTATGGGCTGAAATGTCAAGGATATGTCATGCTTGTCTTCCGGTGGATGCGGGTAAATGTATTGTCTGATTCATAGGTCTCTTCTAAGGGGAGGGTTAAAATCCTTTGAATGGATAATAACATGCTTGAATGCATAGGTGGGTGTTAAGTTGAGGTTTGGTCATGGTGTGTGATTAATGTAAGGCATCAATACATTGGGTATATTATTTTTTTGTTTCATAGCTTTCATTTGCAATAAGGTATTTGACTCTGTGGCCCATTGGATAAGGCACTGGTCTATCAGAGACTTAGGGCATTTTAGGGGTCCTTTCAATCCATTCAAATCATTTCCATTCAGTCCCACCCTTTCCCTTTCATGTTGTTAGTGTAGGTCTCTGGTTTTCATACTCATTCCACGCAAGTAGGGCTATTGCATGAGATATTGGTTTTATTTGAGGTACAGGATACCTATAGGAAATTGATTTCTATTCCACATTAATCTGTTTGCAGGCATTTGGTTTGTCATGAGGTGTCTTGAATGTGCAGATAACGCAATACCCGCCTGAGTGAATGTGGAGCTCAAAGAAGAAGGAGGATTTCTCTCTATCCTCATCAATTGGTTTTTTCTCTTGTCAAGCTTGAGTGCCTAACCTGTGATTCAAGCCCAACCATTTGATTCAAGTTTGGTCATGCAAGAAAAAGATCCAACAAGATGGTGACTCTGCTGGGGAGAGTCTAGAATAGAGTCAGAAATAAAAATTAAGCATTTGCAAAATTTTCTCACCTAGTTGTGAGTCACAACTCTGATTTGTCTCTGTTTGATCAGTGCATCTTCTTATAAACAGTGCATGTTATCCTGGTGAGTTTTGGTTGGTTGGTAGAGATACACAAATCAGTGAAATACTTTCCTCTTCAAGGAGGTGTCGGCTCTACATATCAAAGAACCTGGTGGAGCTTCAAGGTGAGCTCAAGATCTGCCCTGCCTTCTAGTCAACAAGGTCTTCTGCTACAAGACTCCCAGGTATTTCTCAAAGGTTTGAAATATCTCTTTATAAAGTGATCAAGCACTAAAAGAAGGATAAGGTGTGAGTAGAGGTTAACATACTTCAATTTTTCAGTTAAAGTTTGGCAAAATTATATGGAAGTATTGCATTAAGTTTAATGGATAAATTGAATAAGGAGCTGACTTTCCTTGAGGAGGGCATCCTTAGGGATTGCATAAAATTGGTAAGATTGAAAGTGGGAAGTAGAAAGGATTTATCCTTATCCTTGTTCTATGATAGATTTTGTGAAGTATATGATGAGCTTTTGAAGGGTGTGGAGTTTCCAGAGTCTATGTTCATTAGCTTGTTTTTGGAGCTTTGTTTTCTTGAATTAACCCATTGGCCAGCCTCCTTGTATAAAGAGTGTTATGAGAATCTTAGGGAGTGGATACTTAATGATGCTGATCTTGATCTTGAAGATACATTTGGGGTTGTGTCTAGTAGTAATGTTATTGAGAATGATGAAATTTATGAACGAGATGTGTCAGGTGTTGACACTCTTTCTTGCAGTCATGAAAGTGATGCCTTTTCTCAATATGGGGTAGAAAGTCTTTGCAATCAGTCGGATGAAGTAGAGGATTAGATAGATGAAGGTATTGTTGATGATTGTATAGCAAAAGATGATGTTCTTGAGGAAAGTTGTTCACTTCACAGTGAACAAATTTTAGACCTCTTGTCTTGTGAATATCTTAGATATTCAGGGAGGGATGTTTCTGAGTTCTTACATCCAGCACACATTGATTTTGATATGGAACATAAGTCAGTGAGATCTGACTTTGACATGTGTGCCTCTGATCCTTTTGTTACCCCAAAACTGCTAGATGACAACCAGGTGCAGTATAATTCATCAGATGATGAGGTTGCCAGTGTTTTCTTAGTTTCAAGTGATTTAGTGGTCCTTGATATTGTTTTGAGTACTGATTGGAAAAGTTGTGTGGATTCTGAATCCTCTTCTGATCCTAGATCTTTTGATAAGCCATGGAAGGATGGCCTTTCAGCTACTCAAACTTCATGTTTTTATGAATAGGTTGGTATTTCCTTTCCCATCTATCAACAGTTTTCGGTTTTGTCAAATGTTAACAAAATGCAGGTTGCTCCTATATTTGGTGATGATGTCCCATGTGATGAGTTCCCTCAGTGTTTGCATGAGGATCAGTTCATCTTCTCATTGGAGGTGCATTTTTTTTATATAAATTGGACTGATGGTGTCTATACTGGCAATTCAAGTGAGCTGGAGTGTTTTTCTTTCCGTGTGGACAGTAGAATTCCTGGGTTTGTTGACAGGATTGAGGATGGTTCACCTTGTGGCTCCTTCAGCATTTTCCTTTTTGACTACAACATGCGTGTGCCACAACATTTTCAGAATTGGTATGATTACCTTTCCAACCCTCAAGAGGAATGTGATAGTAATTTTTGTTCTGAGCTTTTGGAAAATGGATATAATTGTGTTCTGTCACATGGAAGCAGAATTTTTAGTTTTCCTCTGTTGAATGGAGATGAAAACTAATTGTTTGATAGAGGTAAAGGCTGATCAAAAGTTTTGGGGCCTTTAGCCTTTTGTAAATATTGTAAATCTTTGTACAGTTTCCCTTTCTTGTTGTGTGTTTCTTTTCCTGGTTTGGTTGCCAGTTTTTGAGTTCCCTATTTTTGTCTGGTGGGTGGTCTTCTCTCCCAGTGATTTTGAATCCTTTCCATGCCTGCAAGAGCCATGCATCCCCAACTAAAGCCACTGTTAGTCCATTTTCTTGTCATAGCAAAAATCTTATGAAAATGGCCTCTTCCCTGCAAATGTTTTTGTAAAGTGTCATGCCTTGTGTTCTTCAATGTATCACCTTGCTCCAGTCCAAACACATGTGCTAAATTGCAAAATCTAGAAAGATATTCAAGTTTCAAGGTCTGTAGGAAATGTTTTTAGAATCTGCCACAGTGTCGAAAACCCACAGTATTTTTGAAAATCCATGATGTTTTCAGTCTGTACAAAAACTTTCATTGTTTTTGACCTTGTGCCTTCCAGCTTTTGTGCACTTATCTTTTGGCATTAGAAACCTTATGTGTTTCTGATCTTTTCCGTCGAAAATCCTGTGTGTTTTTGTCCTCACAGTTTCCTATTTGTTGGTGTTCCCTAAATGCGCAAGTGCGATGGATGGTGGGCCTGGGTCTTCAAAGTTTTCAAAATGATTGGTTGTCACATGGCCGCATGTCAGACTTTTTTGACATGCGATCATGCGACCGCTTGCCACCTGTCCATGTGGGTCCCAATTCTTAGCGGTGTTTAGATGCCTGGCGGTTAAGTCTTCATTTTGTGACCTGGCAACTTGTGGTTATCTCTTGGTCACTAATTCCTGGTGGTTAAGTCTTCATTCCATGACCTGGCGACTTGCAATTATATCTTGGTCACTGATTCCTGGCGGTTAAGCCCTTAACATCTAGTGACTTGGCTGGCAGTTTTCTTTGCCTTAGTCACACGGTCATGTAATGGTGGGCCTGAGTTTTTTAAAAGCTCAGATTTAACTGGTTGTCTCATGATCGCATCTTATAATTTTCTGACATGCGACCATGCAACAAGGATCTTTCCTTGGCTGGTGGTCCCATTGGCAGTCATGTGCGGCCTTTGGTTGGCTATCGCATGATCGCATAGCCTAGTTTCTGGCTATGCGATCATTGAAATGGTTGACATGTGTCTGTGGCAGTGAGGTGGCATTTCGTCAGTTGGCCCAGGTGATCCAGACAGAGGGGTGACAAGGTAGATCCTGTGGTTGGCGCATGATCTCATGGGAGGTTTCAAGCCCATGTGATCATGCGCCCACTGTTTAATTTTGAGGGCCTATTTACGGAGGGGTCAACAGTCCCTGTGCTTGTTTCCGATTGGTTGTTTGGTGGTCTCATTGGCAGGTGGTGTTGTGGCAATCTCTGGTTTGTTCGAGCTGGCAAGATGATAGATTTGAATGTACGCCCAAGTTAAGGTATCTCAGCGGTGACATGACAACAGACAGGATGCATGTTAGTGGCTTGTCGCATGTTCACATGAGCCAGTTTTCCAGCTTGCAAACATGCGAAAAACCCTTTTGTGGCAGCGGCAGCGTCGGCGGTTATGAAGAAAGTAATGGGAACTGGCGTGACGCATGTTCGCATAGCCCATTTCCAGCCTATGCGATCATGCGACAACTATTTGGCGTCACCATTGCGAAGTTAACCTGAGGTGTTTGGAAGGGTTAAAAACACAAGCCCGTGAAATGCATGGTGACCGTTTGCTTTCATTTTTGAATCTCTGAGAATGTTTCCTGTGACTAGAAAGGACTAAAATTGATGACAGAAAGGGCCAGAGTTGGTAAAACTAATTTTCTCCACCACTCCAATGTGCTCCAGGGTGTGAGATGATTGCAGAAGAGGAGTGTCTTGTCGTAGGGAAGTGAATGAAATGTACCAGAAGTAGTTGCAGGGTCACTTCCAGTTTGAATTTTGCAAATTTTTGATTGATTTTCAATGTCTTTCAGAGATCCTTTCATGATTGAAGATCAAGTGTTAATTGCTTGCAGGGTTCAGTGTTTTTCCCTCCGAATTGTGACAAATTGTTTTGAATTCTAATTTGATTGTTTTGGTGGGTGAAACTTTAGCCCTAGCTGTCCATAGCTTGTTGCAACCTGTTTTGGGTTTCCAAGGCAGCTAGTGGTATAAATTGTCAAAATTTTGACTTTGTAAGGGTTCCAGCTGAGAGTTCTTTTCTGGATCCATGAAAGGTTCTGTCCTGTAGATTTCTCCTTCTCTCTACATATAGAGTGTTCTTCTTTCCTTGTTGGTTCTGAAAACATAATGCATATTGTAAGTGACTTGTCTTATGTATGAGAAGTTAATATACTCTTACTATTGTCAAGCTATCTCCATTTGAATTCTGAACTCATTAGTCATGCATCAAGGATGTTTGATTTGTCTACGTGTATTGCCTATGTGTTTGCAATGGGAGTTGTCTTCGTAGAGATAACTGGTTCAGGGTTAGTGTTCATGTATGTATGGGCTGAAATGTCGAGGATATGTCATGCTTGTCTTCTGATGGATGTTGGTAAATGTATTGTCTAATTCATAGGTCTCTTCTAAGGGGAGGGTTAAAATCCTTTGAATGGATAATAACATGCTTGAATGCATAGGTGGGTGTTAAGTTGAGGTTTGGTCATGGTGTGTGATTGATGTAAGGTATCAATACATTGGGTATATTATTTTCTTATTTCATAGCTGTCATTTGCAATAGGGTATTTGACTATGTGGCCCATTGGATAAGGCACTGGTCTATCAGAGACTTAGGGCATCTCAGAGGTCCTTTCAATCCATTCAAATCATTTCCATTCAATCCCACCCTTTCCCTTTCATTTTGTTAGTGTAGGTCTCTGGTTTTCATACTCATTCCATGCAAGTAGAGCTATTTCATGAGATATTGGTTTCATTTGAGGTACAGGATACCTATAGGAGATTGATTGCTATTCCACATTAATCTGTGTACAGGCTTTTGGTTTGTCATGAGGTGTCTTGAATATGCAGATAAGGCAATACCCGCCTGAGTGAATGTGGTGCTCAAATAAGAAGGAGGATTTCTCTCTATCCTCATCAATTGGTTTGTTTTTCTTGTCAAGCTTGAGTTCCTAACCTGTGATTCAAGCCCAACCATTTGATTCAAGTTTGGTCGTGCAAGAAAAAGATCCAACAAGATGGTGACTCTGCTGGGGAGAGTCGAGAATAGAGTCAGAAATAAAAATCAAGCATTTGCAAAATTTTCTCACCTAGTTGTGAGTGGCGGCTCTGATTTGTCTCTGTTTGATCAGTGCATCTTCTTATAAATAGTGCATGTTATCTTGGTGAGTTTTGGTTGGTTGGAAGAGATACACAAATTATTGAAATACTTTCCTCTTCAAGGAGGTGGTGGCTCTACATATCAAAGAACCTGATGGAGCTTCAAGGTGAGCTCAAGATCTGCCTTGCCTTCTAGTCAACAAGGTCTTCTACTGCAAGACTCCCAGGGATTTCTCAAAGGTCTGAAATGTCTCATTATAAAGTGATCAAGCACTAAAAGAAAGATAAGGTGTGAGTAGAGGTTAACATACTTTAATTTTTCAGTTGCATTTTGGCAAAATTATATGGAAGTATTGCATTAAGTTTAATGGATTAGTTGAATAAGGAGCTAGCTTTTCTTGAGGAGGGCATCCTTAGGGATTGCATAAAATTGGTAAGATTGAAAGTGGGAAGTAGAAAGGATTTATCCATATCCTTGTTCTATGATATATTTTGTGAAGTATATGATGAGCTTCCAAAGGGTGTGGAGTTTCCAGAGTCTATATTCATTGGCTTGTTTTTGGAGCTCTATTTTCTTGAATCAACCCATTGGCCAGCCTCCTTGTATAAAGAGTGTTATGAGCATCTTAGGAAGTGGATACTTAATGACGCTGATCTTGATCTTGAAGATACATTTGGGGTTGTGTCTAGTAGTAATGTTATTGAGAATGATGAAATTTATGAAGGAGATGTGTCAGGTGTTGACACTCTTTCTTGCAGTCATGGAAGTGATGCCTTTTCTCAATATGGGGTAGAAAGTCTTTGCAATTAGTTAGATGAAGAAGAGGATTGGATAGATGAAGGTATTGCTGATGATTGTATGGAAAAAGATGATTTTCTTGAGGATAGTTGTTCACTTCACAGTGAACAAATTTTAGACCTCTTGTCTTGTGAATATCTTAGATATTCAGGGAGGGATGTTTCTGAGTTCTTACATCTAGCACACATTGATTTTGATATGGAACATGAGTCAGTGAGATCTAACTTTGACATGTGTGCCTCTGATCCTTTTGTTACCCCAACACTGCTAGATGACAACTAGGTGCAGTATAATTCATCAGATGATGAGGTTGCCAGTGTTTTCTCAGTTTCAAGTGATTCAGTGGTCCCTGATATTGTTTTGAGTACTGATTGGAAAAGTTGTGTGGATTCTGAATCCTCTTTTGATCCTAGATCTTTTGATAAGCCATGGAAGGATGGCCTTTCAGCTACTCAAACTTCATGTTTTTATGAACAGGTTGGTATTTCCTTTCCCACCTATCAATAGTTTTCGGTTTTGTCAAATGTTGACAAAATGCAGGTTGCTCCTATATTTGGTGATCATGTCCCATGTGATGAGTTCCCTCAGTGTTTGCATGAGGATTGGTTCATCTTCTCCTTGGAGGTGCATTTTTCTGATATAAATCAGACTGATAGTGTCTACACCAGTGATTCAAGTGAGCTGGAGTGTTTTTCTTTCCGTGTGGACAGTAGAATTACTAGATTTGTTGACAGGATTGAGGATGGTTCATCTTGTGGCTCCTTCAGCATTTTCCTTTTGACTACAACATGCATGTGCCACAACATTTTTAAAATTGGTATGATTACTATTGGTGTAATTAAGTATTTACTAATTAAACTTTACTTAAGTTTACTTAGGATAATGCATTGCATAGTAGTTTGTCTTTGTGACACTTAGGAGTTTGCATTTCATTTTAGCACATGGTTAGGAGAATCTCCACTTTAGGTGGTCATAGTTGTCTTCTCATATCTCTTTGTGTGTGAGATCCACCTTTAGTGCTCTTATCACATTATCATCCTAATCCAATGCACAAATCCAATGCACATACTTTATTGCATATTGGAGGATGATCCACCTTTGGTGGACATGTGATTCCACCATGTCTAGTTGATAGATTATCACTTGCATATCTTCTAGTTATCATGCATTGCCTTTATATTGAGGCATTTCTACATTGTATGTATTCATTCTATTACCCATCATTTGATCATTATTGAATTCTTCATTCGATCATATTGTCTTGTCTCTCTTGTTTGTGCTATCTCTTGAGCTTCTAGATCTTGGCTTGTATTCTTTTCCTTAAGAAAATTCTTACATGGTATCAGAGCCAAAGGAGTCTTCATTGCATAGCCATTGGAGAGTGAATCATTGCTTCAACTTTTGGAGGGCCACGAACCAAATTTAGGATCAGCATTTTGTGGGAGCATTTTGAGCAAGATCGGACCTTACCATTGCATCCGGGTGGCTGTTTCCATAAATTTTGACTATAAATTTGCCTATATTGGGCAAAAGTCAAATCTGAGGCAAAATTTTTTTGCAAACCGGACCTTTTAGGCCCGATTTGCAAAATTGGGTAATTATTTTAATTGTTCTATTTCAGCTCTGAATTTATCTCTATTTCCGTCTTTGTTTTGTCAGATCTGAAATCTAGATTTATAATATTTATTTGGATTTGATATATAGATATTTCTATTTTAGAAAATATATTCTTGCAAAAAATCAGCCTATTAGGCCTTTGTATTTCAAATAAATCTCAGGTTGACTGTACGGAGAAGACTGCGACACAGTACAGAACATAACATTAGCGGTTGCGTTAAAGCTAAGAGAAGGGGAGCCCAAAATCCACCATAGGGATTCACTTTTCTTTGAAGTTGGAGTAATTGTTTATAAATAGGGCTAAAAGCCCTCCCACCCGCTATATGTGGGATAATATCCCACCACTACCAGCAGACACCACCTCCACCCACCGCCGAAGACACAACGGCCACTGCTCTGTGGATCCCTCCGCTACCCGAAGCGGCTCCGCCTCTGCTCTCCACGGCGCTGCCTGTGCAAAGACCTCCAGAGCTCTGCTGCTCCACTGCCCGGATCTGCTGGGCCTCCGCTCCCGTGGGACCATCAACTGACACGCAGGCAATGTGGGATAACTAAGCCCACACCCCCACATGGCTCTTCCTCCACCATGTCGCTCCACCATGGCTTCCATGCAGGATGCGGCACCTCCATCCTCCGCTCATACCTCTTTCCTCCGTTTTGTCGACGCTCGGTCAACGGGCCTACAAAATTGCCAAATCAAAAATTGCCAAGTGGCGGCCCACATAAAAACTGGTATTTTATTAAAAAAAATTATTCAAACTTTCATAGTTTTTATTATATTAAATTTGACGGCCTTCTAGTCATCATTTGGGCATTTTTTCTTTTGCTATGAAAGCCTTTAGGACGTCAAATTTAATCCCGTGATCGCGTCAGCACTTCATGAGGTAAAATTTGACGGCCACGTGACCATCAAATCTGGGTGTTCTGCACTGCAGTGACGGTCATTTAACCATCAAATTTAAGATTCTGTGACAGGTGACGTCAGCAAGTTTCAAAAATTTCTAGCCCTCACCATTTGTAGTTTGGATTTGGTAGTCCGACTTTGGAAGGCCATAACTTGGTCATACAGACTCCAAATTGAGTGCAATTTTTTTTGATTTTGGCTAAATTTTTTTGAAATGTTCAGTGGTGCTACTATTTTTTGGTTTTGGATCAGGGATTTTACAAAAATTGCAATTTTTGGTGACTGTACTTGTCTGATCCCTATTTTTGCAACTTCAGAGGCGTTGTACAGGCTCATACAGACACATTTTCAGGTGATTTTTTTTTGAAAGTGCATGATTTTTTGTCTACTTTCCAGATCTGGTATCAGTTTGGATAAATTTTGTGTAGACATAGTACTTTCAGAATATGGTCTATTTTGGCCTATTGTAACACTTGTAAATGATCAGATCTTTAAGTGATCTGCTGTCCTATCTTCTTGAGTCTGCTATAGCTTCATATTTTCAGTTGTAAACATCAAAATCAGAAGTCCACTTTGATCAATTTTGTCAAGTGGCAATTGTACACGCACTATATATAAAGTGCCAAAATCATCATTTTTGGGGGGGTTCTTTGATTGAGTGAATTAGGAGGGTGTCTTGTGTGTTGGTGTCCTATTTTTTGTGCTCTTTTCATTTCTACATCATGGGTTCTATTGCCAAATTAACTCCACATAACTATGCTACATGGAAAGATAATGTATGGAGCAAGTTAATGCTAAGAGGTTTAAATCCTTATGTGGATGGTATATTAACAAAACCCGCTGATGATGATAATGCTGCAAAACAAATTTGGTCAACAAAAAATTATAAAGCATTAGGTGTCTTAAGAGAGAATATGTCTCAAGCAGTCATGTATCACATCAAAAACATAAATGATGCTAAAGAAGCATGGGATAAGCTTGAAGAATTGTTTGGTAAAGTGGATGAAGATATGGGATTCAACATTGAGACTGATCTCCTCAAATTAGATCCCAGGAACTTTGACACAATTCAAGATTATCTCACCAAAGTCAATGACTATAGAGCACAACTTGATGATTGTGGTAATCCCATAAAGGATGCAAAGTTGGTTAGTCACTTGTTGAATCATCTTCCTCCTGAATATGCAGCCTTTGTTTCAAGTTACAATACTCACAAGTTGACTATGGGAAGTGCCTTCATTAAGCCTTCATTTGAGTCATTTTTAGAAATGTTGGTCTTAGAACAAACAAAATTGATGAGTATGGGGATTCTCAAGTCTTCAACTTCCAAGGCATTGGTGGCTAATCATGAGAGTCAAGGCAATCAAAGTCAAAAGAAGAAGAAGAATTGGAAGTCTAAGTCTCAACAAGAAGGCACAACATCAACTTCCACACAACATGCAACCTCTACATCACCTCAAAAGGGTGAATCTTCAAAGAAGGAGAAGCGGTTTTGTGCATATTGCAAAAAGGATGGACATGAAGAACACTTTTGTTATAAGAAGGACATTGATGAATTGAAGAATCTTCTTGCCAAGAACAACATCGAATTGCCTTCTAGGATGTCTACCTCAACCTCTTCTTCACAAAATTCAGAAAAAGATAAAGGAAAGGGTCACGCATTTGTCACTCAAAAAAGGACACGCTTTATATGCTTCTTCAAGTCATGATTCAGGTAGATGGCTTCTAGATTCAGGGGCTTCTCATCATATGGCTTCTTCACAGTCCATGTTTTCATCATTTGAGCCTTGTAAAGGTCCACCTATTTTGATGGGCAATCACACTTACATGAATGTACTTGGGAAAGGAAGTATTGAAGTTAAGGATGGACACTTCAATGATGTGTTGTGTGTTCCACACTTGACTAATAACCTTCTTTCTATCTATCAAATCACAAATGGTGCTACAAAGAAGACTGTGGAATTTACACCTAATTCAGTTTTCATCAAGGACTTGGAGAGTGGAGTAGTTATTGCTACTGGGATAATGGATCACTCTTCTCAGTTGTACTCCTTTGCAAATTTTATTCCTCTTAATGGCAGTGATTCTTCAGACAGTGAGTCTTCAGCATATGATGATTATAGCAATGATTCAAATTTTGACGAGAGTTTTGGCTACTTGAACTTGGGTATTCTCACTCATGATCAAGTTCTTGAGCCTTCTATTTCATCTCCTCCTATTGAGATTACTTCTACTCTTGCCCCTGATGATGCTTGCATTCACATAGATTTGGGTGATTCAGTGCAGTAGGATATTCATTGTCTCCAAACCTAGTTCCATGGGATGACTACTTGACAGACATTGCAGGTTTATTTGTGGAGTCATATACTTCAGATTTGGGAGACTTTATTGATGACATTCATCTTCTCTTTGGTGAAGATGATCCTTCTTCAGTTGTTGCGAGGGAACATGCTAACCCTCATAATCATTCTCTACTTGATCATTCTTTCGAGGGTGAAATGATTGTGGATACTTTGATACAGCAGTTGGAGGAGGTCACTTTCTCTTCAGAGGAGATACTTGGGTCTTTGGTACATGTTCTACATTCATCCTCAGTTGATCCTGATTTGTCTTTTTCAGCAGAGTGGCTTAGTACACATGATTTGGAGGAGGCAACTTTTAGCTTTCACATGGGGACACTTGAGCAGGTTTCAGAGATTCCATAATTTTTGAGGTTTCTTCCTATAGATTGGGGAGGAGGCTTCATATATTCACCTTTGGTATTGTTTCTTCCTAAGGGGAGGAATGTTGTTCTACACTCATGGAGTAGTTTCTACATCAAGCCTGGAGCATCTACCATTGGTGTTCATTCTACATTGAGGGGGGGCTACTTGGTCTCTCTTCCACTACTTCTATCTTATGGGGGGGATATTTTCCTCACATGAGGTCTTCTCTCTCATATTCTATTATTGTATTCATCTCTCTTTTTGGGGGAGGGTTTTTCCCATGAGGTTTTCCCTCTTTCTCCACTTTATGAGAGATTGCATTGTTCTTGCATCTTGTACATGGGTACCCAACATGGCCTAGTAGCCAGGACCCATCTTGCATTGTGAGCTTAAGTGCATTTCCCTAAGTTGCACTTAAGGGGTGATGTTGGTGTAATTAAGTATTTACTAATTAAACTTTACTTAAGTTTACTTAGGATAATGCATTGCATAGTAGTTTGTCTTCGTGACACTTAGGAGTTTGCATTTCATTTTAGCACATGGTTAGGAGAATCTCCACTTTAGGTGGTCATAGTTGTCTTCTCATATCTCTTTGTGTGTGAGATCCACCTTTAGTGCTCTTATCACATTATCATCCTAATCCAATGCACATACTTTATTGCATATTGGAGGATGATCCACCTTTGGTGGACATGTGATTCCACCATGTCTAGTTGATAGCTTATCACTTGCATATCTTCTAGTTATCATGCATTGCCTTTATATTGAGGCATTTCTACATTGTATGTATTCATTCTATTACCCATCATTTGATCATTATTGAATTCTTCATTTGATCATATTGTCTTGTCTCTCTTGTTTGTGCTATCTCTTGAGCTTCTAGATATTGGCTTGTATTCTTTGCCTTAAGCAAATTTTTACAATTACCTTTCCAGCCCTTAGGAGGAATGTGATAGTAATTTTTGTTCTGAGCTTTTGGAAAATAGATATAATTGTGTTCTGTCACATGGAAGTAAAATTTTCAGTTTTCCTCTATTGAATGGAGATGAAAACTACTTGTTTGATAGAGGTAAAGGCTGATCAAAAGTTTTGGGGCCTTGAGCCTTTTGTAAATATTGTAAATCTTTGTATAGTTTCCCTTTCCTGTTGTGTGTTTCTTTTCCCGGTTCGGTTGCCAATTTTTGAGGTCCCTATTTTTGTCCAGTGGGTGGTCTACTCTCCTAGTGATTTTGAATCCTTTCCATGCTTGCAAGAGCCATGCATCCCCAACTAGAGCCACTGTTAGTCCATTTTCTTGTCACAGCAAAAATCCTATGAAAATGGCCTCTTCCTTGCAAATGTTTTTGTAAAGTATCCTACCCTATGTTCTTCAATGTATCACCTTGCTCAAGTCCAAAACACATGTGCTGAATTGCAAAATCCAGAAAGATATTCAAGTTTCAAGGTCTGCAGAAAATGTTTTTAGAATCTACCACAGTGTCGAAAACCCACAGTATTTTTGAAAATCCATGATGTTTTCAGTCTGTGCAAAAAACTTCATTATTTTCGACCTTGTGCCTTCCAACTTTTGTGCGCTTATCTTTTGGCATCAGAAACCTTGTGTGTTTTCGATCTTTTCCGTCGAAAACCCTGTGTGTTTTCATCCTCACAGTTTCCTATTTGTTGGCATTCCCTAAATGCGCAAGTGCGATGGATGGTGGGCCCAAATCTTCAAAGTTTTCAAAATGATTGGTTGTCGCATGGCCACATGTCAGAATTTTTTGACATGCAATCATGCGACCGCTTGCCACCTATCAATGTGGGTCCCAGTTCTTAGCGGTGTTTAGATGCCTGGCGGTTAAGTCTTCATTTCATGACCTGGCGACTTGCAGCTATCTCTCGGTCACTGATTCCTGGTGGATAAGTCTTCATTCCATGACCTGGCAACTTGTAGTTATCTCTTTGTCGCTGATTCCTAGCAGTTAAGCCCTTAATATCTATCGACTTGGCTGGCGGTTTTCTTTGCCTTAGTCACGCGGTCACGTAATGGTGGGTCTGAGTTTTTTCAAAGCTGAGATTTAACTGGTTGTCGCATGATCGCATGTCAAAATTTTCTGACATGCGACCATGCAACAAGGATCTTTCTTTGGCTGGTGGTCCCGTTGGCAGTCATGTGTGGCCTTTGGTTGGTTATCACATGATCGCATAGCCCAGTTTCTGGCTATGTGATCATGTGACTGGTTGACACGTGTCCCTGGCAATGAGGTGGCATTTCATCGGTGGGCCCAGGTGATCCAGACAGAGGGGTGATTTCATAGATCCTGTGGTTGGCGCATGATCTCATGGGAGGTTTCAAGCCCATGCGATCATGCACTTGCCATTCGATTTTGAGGGCCTATTTGCAGATGGGTCAACGGTCCTTGTGCTTGTTTCCGATTAGTTTTTTGGTGGTCCCATTGGTAGGTGGTGTTGTGGCAATCTCTGGTTGGTCTGAGCTGGCAGGATGATAGATTTGAACATGGGCCCACGTTAGGGTATCTGGGTGGTAACATGACAACCGGTAAGATGCATGTTAACGGCTTGTCGCATGTGCGTATGAGCTAATTTTTTAGCTTGCGAACATGTGACAAACCCTTTTGTGGCAGTGGCAGTGGTAGTGGTAGCGTTGGTGGTTATGAAGAAAGTAATGGGAAGTGGCATGTCACATGTTCGCATAGCCCATTTCTGGGCTATGCGATCATGTGATAACTGTTTGGCATCACCGTTGCGGAGTTAACCCGAGGTGTTTGGATGGGTTAAAAACACAAGCCCGTGAAATGCATGGTGACTATTTGCTTTCATTTTTGAATCTCTGAGAATGTTTCCTGCGACCAGAAAGGACTGAAATTGATGATAGAAAGGGCCAGAGTTGGTAAAACTAATTTTCTCCACCGCTCCAGTGTGCTCCAGGGTGTGAGATGATTGTAGAAGAGGAGTGTCTTGCTATAGGGGAGTGAATGAAATGTACCAAAAGTAGTTGCAGGGTCACTTCCAGTTTGAATTTTGTAGATTTTTGATTGATCTTCGGTGCCTTTCAGAGATTCTTTCATGATTGAAGATCAAGTGTTAATTGCTTGCAGGGTTCAGTGTTTTTTCCTCCGAATTGTGACAAATTGTTTTGAATTTTGATTTGATTGTTTTGGTGGGTGAAACTTTAGCCCTAGCTGTCCGTAGCTTGTTGCAACCTGTTTTGGGTTTCCAAGGCAGCTAGTGGTATAAATTGTCAAAATTTTGACTTTGTAAGGGTTCCAGCTAAGAGTTCTTTTTTGGTTCCATGAAAGGTTATGTCCTACAGATTTCTCCTTCTCTCTGCATATAGAGTGTTCTTCTTTCCTTGCTAGTTCTGAGAACATAATGCATATTGTAAGTGACTTGTCTTATGTATGAGAAGTTAATATACTCTTACTGTTGTCAAACTATCTCCATTTGAATTCTGAACTCATTAGTCAGGCACCAAGGGTGTTTGATTTGTCTGCTTGTATTGCCTATGTGTTTGCAAGTAGAGTTGTCTTCGCAGAGATAACTGGTTCAGGGTTAGTGTTCATGTATGTATGGGCTGAAATGTCAAGGATATGTCATGCTTGTCTTCCGGTGGATGCTGGTAAATGTATTGTCTAATTCATAGGTCTCTTCTAAGGGGAGGGTTAAAATCCTTTGAATCGATAATAACATGCTTGAATGCACAGGTGGGTGTTAAGTTGAGGTTTGGTCATGGTGTGTGATTGATGTAAGGCATCAACACATTGGGTATATTATTTTTTTATTTCATAGCTATCGTTTGCAATAGGTTATTTGACTCTATGGCCCATTGGATAAGGCACTGGTCTATCAGAGACTTAGGGCATCTCAAGGATCCTTTTAATCCATTCAAATCATTTCCATTCAGTCCCACCCTTTCCTTTTCATGTTGTTAGTGTAGGTCTTTGGTTTTCATACTCATTCCATGCAAGTAGGGCTATTGCATGAGATATTGATTTCATTTGAGGTACAGGATACCTATAGGAGATTGATTTCTATTCCACATTAATCTGTCTGCAGGCCTTTGGTTTGTCATGAGATGTCTTGAATGTGCAGATAAGGCAATACTCGCCTGAGTTAATGTGGAGCTCAAAGAAGAAGGAGGATTTCTCTCTATCCTCATCAATTGGTTTATTTTTCTTGTCAAGCTTGAGTGCCTAACCTATGATTCAAGCCCAACCATTTGATTCAAGGTTGGTCCTACAAGAAAAATATCCAACAAGGACTATCTTCACTCTTCTTTAATTCTTCATCCAGTTTCTTTAATTAATCATTGATATCTATAGTAAAAGAATCTAAATTACACAATTTTTGTAGTATAGTATTGATATTTTGAATTATACTTCAATTTCATGTATTGTTCTGGAAAGTTTTACTTTCTTTATTGTCACTTCTTGGGTGATCTTCTCGATAACTTTGTACTCAATCTTCTTTTCAGCTCTTTCTTCAATTTTGTTTTCTGCATCAGTAGTAGGTGCATTCACCATCTTGGTTAAAACAACAAGTTGGTCACTGATAGCTGTACTCTCATCAACATGTAGATCAGGTACAAATTTCATCAATATTTCTTTTACATCTTTGAGCACCTGTTTATTCTTATTTTCTTGCCTCAACTTCCCTTATATTGCTTTCCTGGTGCATAGCTCTCCATATTTTCTAAGAGCTTCAGGGTCCAATGTCCTTGGGTCACAATTAGGTATTTCAATAATTTCATCAATTGTGACTAGACCTTTACTTGCATGTGTGTGCTATAAATGTGTCACACTTCTATGAATCATTACATGTAAGGAAACTCAAGAATGAGCCATCACAAATCGATCCATAGCTCCCTAGGCATGGAGTGCAAGGGTTTTAAGAATGCTCTCAGCTAGAGCTATTAAGCCAATAACCTTGCTAGTAAACCATTTAATGAGAGATTCAATGAATTAATCTAAAGCATAAAAAAAATCTAAACTAAGAATGCCATGAAAATGAAACTACTATGCAAAAAATGAAATCTAACTATGAAGCAAGAAAGCCATGATGATGCAAGAATGAAGACAAGAAGATAGAGTGTTGATGAAGATCCAAGATGAATGCCAACAATGCTCCAAATCTTCAAACCCTAGATGCAAGAATATCTCCAAAAGCTCCAAGATGACCTAGAAAACCTGTAGCATAACAATAGCATAAAAATTTGTGTGTGCAAATGAGGAAGAGAGCTCTTCCTTTATAGGAGGTGAAAAATCAATGGACCATGGAGATAAAGAGGCAAAATATTTAATCAAGGGTGGAGCTTGAAAGAGGAGAAATCCATGTGCACAAATATCCTCCAATGAGAAAATAAGAGTTGACTTTTGTGTCCATATGAGACAAAAAGTTCTTTTTCCTTTTTTATAAAATAAGAATAATGCTTTATTTGTGCAACTTAGGATAAGAGGAAAAGTGGGGGCTTTTTATTTATTAAAAGGGGAGGGAATATTCCTTTTAATAAATAAAGACTTAGGATAAGATGGTTAGCCCATAGAAAATAATCAAATAAGTGATAGAACAAGGATTTGATCAAGAATAAACAATTGATGATTTAACAAATGGGGGCTAATAGTCTAGGTGACCATTTTTAGGTGTATACATTTGCCCCTCTTTGACTAATGTGTGATCGATCTGGGAACACATGTAGTCAAAGAATGAAGTTGAAATGTGAGATCGATTTGGGATCACAAAGCAACTCAGATCAGCCAAGAAAGCAAGAGATAGCCAAGAAGGCAAGCAAATAGCGATCTGACTCCAAAGAATGAAGTGCAGAGAGATAGCAAATCCTGCATGGTCAGCCTGGTAGCGACAGTACTGAACACTTAGGAAAGAGATAACCAATAAGATATGATGTGTCTGCCCCCTCAGGATCAAAAGAGAAATCCGGGTAGAGGGAATGCAGGAGCAAGAGAGACATGATCAAATCACTAGAAATCATAATCAAAGCTGAAGAGAATAGAACAACCATCAAGTAGTGAAGGTATGCCCACACACATGGGATCCGGGGCATGAACCAAGTGGTCCCTCAACCCAGAAACACCATGGAGGGGGATTTGAACTTGGGATTTGAAAGTGAATGAAAGATGGGAAGTTTGAAAGAGATGGAGATGAAGAGGTGAAGAATGCCCCAGTGAAGATCGAAGGATCAGGCCTCAAAAAGGTTAGCCAACTATGCGGAAGAGGGGGAAAAGGTGATTTGGATGATCAAGGTGATCTTGGATTTCAGTTTCGATCTCGAAATGAATAGAAAATGATGGGATATGAAAGACAAGAAGTGAAAGACATGATTAGGAAGAAGTGAAAGGTGAGCGCAGTTGATTAACAAGTCCATGAAAGATGAAAGGAGAGCTCTCTCCATATGCAAGATGCAAAACTAAACTAACATGAACTTAAGAATGAAAGCTACATGAAAAGTGGTTTACTTGAAAGGTCACAAAGCCAATAGACATCTAATATTCATCATTGAGTGTTATTGGTAGCATCGTAAGATCATACAATACACACTAGCATAACTATGTGGATCTGAATATGATCTATATCAGATAGAAATGTGGAAATCTCACCTAGGCATCAAAGACATGTAGGTCTAGATGAATAATGCAATGAGATCACCTAAGTTTGATATAGCAAGATTATGCTCGCATCGAGACACAAGAAAGTCAAGATGACTAGAAGCATGCACTCGCGAAATAGTCAAGGATAATACCTTGTAGGTCCATAGTGTCAAGTAAGACCAGCATAAATTCTCATGACAGTGAGGATCAACAAGATATACCCACAAGTAGATAAAGAAATAAAACATGTTCTCATACCCTGAGTCTTCTAGCTATGCATCATCGAAAATAATCATAGGGGGAGAACACTTAGCAAAGAAATTATCATAGACAACACGCAAAGAAATAAATTCAAACAAATCTTAGCAAGTCAAGTGCGTGTGTGTAGGTCATAAAGTCAAGCTTTGAGTATCACATTTGCCAATGAGAAATATTGCATCATCCAAGACGGGGGGAAGGATATCTGATAAGTGTTAAGAAACACTTGATGCTAGGGCAGTGTTGAAAATCACAGTTGGGGTGGTGTTGAAAAACACCATTTGCGAGGTGCCTAAGAAACCCAGACGCACAAAGAGACCCAAGATAAGCTTAAAACAACGTATGCCCCCTAAACTAAGACAAGAGTCAATTCCAGGCTAGGAGAGGCAAAGTGAGAAGTGGACCGAATGAGCTCCATGAAAGACTGATAGACATAGGTGCAGAGGGTCTCAAGTAGTGCCTATTTCTAGGTTTTCACCACTTGATAGATTTATTGCAATTTTTTCTCTTTTTTTCATTTTTTTTTCTTTTCTTTTTAAATTTTTCTATTTTTTGAATTTTTTTCTTTTTTTGAAGAAGGCAAGCTTTTTAGATAATGCTCCTTCAAAGGATAAACCATGATATGCCAAGGATTAAAAATAATATCTCAAAAATGTTGATAGGGAAAGGAAGATGGAAGAGAAAAATGGAGGATAAGGTTTTAAGTAAAGCGAGTGAAGTTGGAAGATAGGAGGAATAGGCAAATGAGAAAAAATGATAGAAGGTAGAAGGATAATGAATGGAAGGATTATGAAAGGGTAGATGAAAAGGAAATCAAGATCAACATCAACACATACCTTGAAGGGTGGTGAGAGGGTGGAGGAAATGCGAATGAAGGAATACGAGAAGGAATATGGTGAATATTTAGCAGAGGTTGCGGTTTAGGCGCATAGAATGGAAGAATGTTTTTGGAAGAAGATGAAGTGGAAGCCTTTGGAAGCTTGAATGTCAACTTCACTTTTTGTTCAACATTAGACTCTTTCAAGAGAGACTTTGGAATCCATATAGCTTTAAGCTTTTTATTTTCTTTTGATGTGTTAGAGAGAATATCTTCAATGATGGATTTTGGAACCCATACTTGTCTTGTAGTTTTCTTCTTAGATATCTCTTTTGACTTTATGTTTCCATATCGATTAGAGGAGACATGGTGATCTTCTTTTTTTGAATTCTTGTATTGCTTCTTTTTCTTGTATTGAACATTCAAGTTACTTCCAAAAGACTTGGGACTTGTGGAAGAAGAAGGAAAATATGACCGGTTTCGATGGGTGGATGGATGAAAAGGATTCAAGGGTATGCATCTATGTTGATCTTGAGGAAAGATAGGAGATGGAGGGATGTAAGGACCCAAGATGGATGATGAATTAGAAGAATTAGGAGGGGAAATTGAAAGGACATAAGGGCCCAAAATGGAAGGAAGACGTGAAGCCCTTAGAATTGGTGGAGGAGGTCCAAGGATGGACGTGGAAGACGCAAAAGGATAATCAATAAGTTCATCAGCATCTATATGACAACCAAGGATATCAGCATCTTTGGAGTGAGCATTAGGATTTGCAATAGGATCATGAACATCCTGAATAGGAGCAACTTCTTTGATAGGATTGTTCAGAGCTTGCAAAGACTCAGGAAGAGTAGAAAGCGGAAGTGAACATGGAATGGTAGAACAAGAAGATGGAAGACTTTGATCTTGACAAGGATCTTTGGATAGCATAAGCGCATCATTTTTTTCTTGATTTTCAATAGGCTCAACATTGGAAGTAACAACACCATTTTTAATAACCTTAATGGAAGTATCATCTTTGGAAAGCGCAAGTGTGGTAAGGTTATTTTGATTATCAATAAGCTCAATGGTGTAAGTAGTAGCTTGATCTTGTTTAGGAGATGGTGGAATGAATGCGAAAAAGTGTAGAGGATCAAAAGAACTATGAAATGGAGGAGATACATCATGAAGAGAATTGGATGATATGGAGGGTTCTTGATCTTGATCTTTATTTATATTTTTTTCTTTATCATTTTTAGAGTCCTCTTGACATGGAGCCACTTCTAAGGACAAGGAAGAAGGTTGGAATTGTATGGAAGAATTTGGAAGAGATGTTGAAAGACTAGCTAAAATAGGCATTATAGCATTTAAAGGCTTAGGCTCTTTAGGTTTAGCATTATTGAAAGTATTTTCAGCCAAATGAAGGTTAGCTTGAGTTTCTTTAAGAGGTGGCCCTTGAGGATAACTATAGGGAACTGCATGGAAAGCCTTAGGATCTTTGTTGGATGAAGGATTTGTGATAGATTTGGAAGACTCAAAAGCTTTAGGAAATGTATGAGTATTGGAGGAAGTAGGGGATGGAAGGGAACCATCACAAGATAAAGGTTCAACATTAACATGATCTTGCTTGAGAGTGTCATCTTTATTTTCAACATGAATGTTCTTAGAGGAAGGATTTTTATAATATTTACATTTCAAATCAGCACGGTGCATTTTATATTCCTCAACAGTAGTAGCTGGATTATAATCAAGGTATTGTTCACAAAAATCATCAAAGTTTCTTTCAAAATCTAAATCATACGGATCACCATCATGATCTACCCAATACGACTCCCCCTTAGAAATCACAAGTGTACCACAAGGATGATGCTTAGGAATAGAAGTTTCATGGGCATCACTACATTGTCCATCATCATAGTCATCATAGGTGGGTGTGTCACTCTTTGTCGAAGAGACATCATAAGGACTGTCACGTTGCTCTTTATGGTATGTCTTTTGAAGAGAAGTAAGACTCTTTGAAGAAGTAGAAGAAGAATGAGATCGTGAAGAAGGGGAAATTGAAGAATTAGTGGAAGAAGAAGACTTGGATAATGAAGAATGTGAATAATGTTTAGAAGAGTCATGATAAGATTTGGAAGATGAAGAATGTGAATAGTGTTTAGAAGAATCATGATAAGACTTAGAAGATGAAAAATGAGAATGATGTCTGGAAGAGTCATGATAAGACTTGGAAGGTGAAGAAGAATGAGAAGATTTAGATGATGAAGAATGTTTGGAAGAAGAAGATCATGATATGATCATGTTTATAATTCTAGCAAAGGCATCTGATTTAATCATCTTTTCTTTTATTTTTTCTATAAATTCATCCCTCATGAGAATTTTGGAAGAACAACACTTTTCAAATATGTCAATGAGCTCAAGATCATCTATTCTTAATAAAGGTTCCAAAACCAGATAGTCAAGATCCATGGTTATAGAAGAGGAGGAATCAAGCATGGAAGAAATGAATAGATGAAAAGAAGAAGGTAGACTAGATAGTAAGAGGAAAAGAATCAAGAAGAAGAATAATAATTTCCCATGGGAATAGAAGACTTTAGAAGAACATGGGAAATGGAGAAGAAAGAAGAAGACTAAGATTCATCTTGTGCAATTAATACCATAACGTTCATTGAGATGTTGAGCAACATGACAACACCTAGGATCTGACCTGGACTGACCAAGGAAGACCAAGCTTCTAAGGAGAACTCACTATAGCAGGATGGAACTCAGTTTCAATATTCCAAATAGATCTTTCAAAAGATTTCACAATGATGATCAAGCACATAGAACAGCAACCAGGGAGTTCAAGCAAATAGTCTTCAAGCAATGAGCAAGGGACAAAGCAACCTTGCGCATGAATAGAGATAGTGACTTAGTATGCTACTCCTTAAAGATTCTACTTGTGTATGTTCTTGAAAATGTTTTAGCAGGCACTTAGAACACAAAAACACCTTAACAAGATGTCTACAAGGATATACGTGGCTTTCTAAGGAGTCCTTGATATACGCAAGGTACGTGAGGCCCAAATCCGTAGATGAGAAGAATCCAAAATCACACAGCCGGGGGGAGATGGTAACCCAAATCTCCTCCTTCACTTCTCAAAGGTATAAAGTTCTTTGAGGCTTAGCCAAGAGTGATATCAAACTCAATTCCCAAGAGAGGTGTCTTTGGATTCACCTCCTGATATTTATACTCCACCAGAACATAGGAATTAAGGTCGTCCCTTGAGGTGGTGTGTCCCCAAGCAGGCCTTCTAGAAATAAAAATTAAGTAATTCACTATCAAAAGTATTTAGAGCACTAAAGGTGGAACACTTAACTCTTCAAGTAAATGCGAAGTGAGTCCAAAAGTGGAACATTTAACCCTTTAAGATAATGTGAAGCTAGTCCAAAAGTGGAACATTTAACCCTTCAAGAGAATGTGAAGTGAGTCCAAAAAAAGTGGAACACTTAACCCTTCACACAAATTCAAAGTGAGTCCAAAAGTAGAACATTTAACTCTTCACACCAACTCAAAGTGAGTCCAAAAGTGGAACATTTAACTCCTCACATCAACTCAAAGTGAGTCCACACCTTAGAAAACAAGTGAGTTCCAAAAAGCACAAAAGGGTTGCCTAATGGAGCAATTAACACTTCTTTCCTGTAGACCCCTCCCCTTTAATGTGGCACTGATCTTGCAACCACGGGGTGGAAATGAGGGGCCGGTGGATTAGCGAGTCCAATAACCCAAGATAGAAATCTAGATCAATCACAAGTAATCTAAAGTTGCTTATCAATACTACTCACAAATGACAAAGGGTTGAATCAATGGAATATTTAACTTTCCAAGTAAACATAGAGTGAGTCCACAAAGTGGTGCATTTAACTCCCTATGTAAACAAGGAATGAATCCATTCCCTCAATCACTTAATGAAATATTTGATATTGGAACCAAGAATTACTTAAGGTTTAAACACAAGCATTCACTTACACAAACTTGTATGAAAGCAAATCTATGTTCATTCATTTCCCATTAAGAGCATCAATTGAAATGTGTTCTATGAAAGCATGTAAACAATCAAGCCAAACACATGAGAGGTTCAATTTTAATCCCAAGATCCAAATGTTGTAGAGATGGAACAAAGTACCTCAAGTCCAACGTTTTGTTTTAAATATTTTCCATGAAAGCAAGAGCACCTTCAAATGAACAAGACAAGAAAAAAAGCAAACAAGATATGCAATGTATATCCAACTTATGCAAACCCTAGGGTTAGATCTGAAAATCAATTGTTAGGAGCAATGATAACCAGAAAATGATCCAAATGATAACTCATATCATGCAATGAACAATGAAAAATAAGTGCATACCCATCAAAAATTTTTATTTTTTTTGCATTTGACCTAGTCAACAAGATCTAATTTTTACCACATGAATTCGGACCCCAAACCTAAAATGCAGAAAAGAGACCTCTATCAAAAAACAAAGAGCTTTCCAAAAATGTAAAAATTTTAGAAAAATCTTTTCATTTGTGCCCTAGACATTCATTTTATCAAAACATACCAATTTTTATAAATTGACCAAATGAGCTATGATATGATTTCTAAATTAAAAACACATTGAATGGACCCCCTATATAATTTCAAGAAATTTCTAGAAATGTAAACATTTCTGAAAAAAATGCTAATTTGTGCCAAAAATTGATTTTTTATGAAAAATCATAAAAAATACAAATCACTTCCAAAAATTATGAAATTGTTTTTGGAGCTTCTCTGATATGTCGCCAACTTGCAAAAAAAATTTTAGACCAAAATACCAAGCCGTTTGGGAGATATGATCAAATCTTTCAAATCTAGGGTTTTTCATCTCCAAACAAATCTGCACAAGGGTTAGCTCCAAAAATAATCAAAACCAGCATGCAAGAGGTGGGTTGCCCCATGGTGGTCACCAAAAAATGTGTGCTATAAATGTGTCACACTTCTATGAATCATTACATGTAAGGAAACTCAAGAATGAGCCATCACAAATCGATCCATAGCTCCCTAGGCATGGAGTGCAAGGGTTTTAAGAATGCTCTCAGCTAGAGCTATTAAGCCAATAACCTTGCTAGTAAACCATGCAATGAGAGATTCAATGAATTAATCTAAAACAGAAAGAAAATCTAAACTAAGAATGCCATGAAAATGAAACTACTATGCAAGAAATGAAATCTAACTATGAAGCAAGAAAGCCATGATGATGCAAGAATGAAGACAAGCAGATAGAGTGTTGATGAAGATCCAAGATGAATGCCAACAATGCTCCAAATCTTCAAACCCTAGATGCAAGAATATCTCCAAAAGCTTCAAGATGACCTAGAAAACCTGTAGCATAACAATAGCATAAAAATTTGTGTGTGCAAATGAGGAAGAGAGCTCTTCTTTTATAGGAGGTGAAAAATCAATGGACCATGGAGATTAAGAGGAAAAAGATTTAATCAAGGGTGGAGCTTGAAAGAGGAGCAATCCATGTGTACAAATATCCTCCAATGAGAAAATAAGAGTTGACTTTTGTGTCCATATGAGACAAAAAGTGCTTTTTCCCTTTTTATAAAATAAGAATAATGCTTTATTTGTGCAACTTAGGATAAGAGGAAAAGTGGGGGCTTTTTATTTATTAAAAGGGGAGGGAATATTCCTTTAATAAATAAAGACTTAGGATAAGATGGTTAGCCCATAGAAAATAATCAAATAAATGATAGAACTAGGATTTGATCAAGAATAAACAATTGATGATTTAGCAAATGGGGGCCAATAGTCTAGGTGACCATTTTTAGGTGTATACAGCATGCTTCTTTTTTTCTTCTTCTCCTGCTTTCTTGATGATGGTGATGGATTAAGTGGAACTAGAGCCTATTGCTCTTGATGTATCTTTGGTGGCTCGGTAGACACATTATCTTTCTTGTCCTTCCCCATATTAATTCCCTTAGTCTAAGGTCCTAGGGCTTGTGGCCTTGTTCCTGTAGTAGAAAAATCTACTTTATTTGCATCTTCATCTCCTTGATCATTTACCTCTATTTTTATGGGCTCGGTGTCTTTTTCGGCTTCATCGCTCATTTCATCAACTGTATCCTTTTCTTTCTTGGGTGGTGTACTCTTTTGTGTCTTGGTATCTTTAGGTTGATTATCAATAATAGAATTAAATAAATTAAAGAATATGTATCTTTTACCATTTCTATTTGTTGCTCGGTAGCTATATTAATGGCTTATACAAGAATAGGTAATTCACCTTGTATATGTATTCTAGCTTCCTCAGTAGGTTGTGCTTCTTCTTGATTCTCACTAGAAACTCAGTAATATCTTCATCATCCTTTGCTTCCTCATCGGGGTCTCCTTCTGTAATTTATTCTATAATTATTTTGTCTTCCCTTATCTTCTTCAACATCACTAGAACATTTTCCATTACAGTTTGTGCAGCAGATAAGAAATCTTTAGCATATGTTTGTTCTTCTAGCTGCTCAGTGTTGGAGATGTGAATAGGCTCTTGTACGATGTCAAAATCAACATCTAGTTGTACATATTTTCCCTTTGCTCGTACAATTTGATCAATGTCAACTGCAAATGAAGTTTTCTCAGTTTGATCTTTTGAACTAAGAATTTCAGTCCATATCTACATACTTTCTTCATGAACTTCTGGTAATTTTATTTGTGGTATATTAAGTGTACTTTCTTTGATCAAAATTTTTTTGGCATATGTTTGCATTATAGATTCAATCTCTATAATTCATATATTTTCCATTGCAAGAATTAGGGACCTTTCTCTCATCTTTTTTCTCAGTATTTAGAGCATAGGTCCATCTAACTGAAACTTTATTATACAAATCTTCAGTAATTAACTGTGAAAAATCAACTGGCACTCTTTTAAATTTATACATCATATCAATAATGGCCTCTTCAAGTTTATCTTTATCTTCTTTTCTCATGCTAGTATATTTTTGAAGCTTGGGATAACTTAATCCTCCTCTTTCTCTTATTTTGTCTTTAATTTCATCAATTATTTTTGGTGCTTTATTAACTACAACTTTGAATTGACTATTTTCTTCTTCCTTTGAATCAATATCATCATTATTTATTATCAATTTTCTCCTCTTTTTACCTTCTGGTAACTCCGTGGAAGCTTGTGTACCTCTTTTATTTTGATAGGTCTTGGTTGGTGCAGGCCTTGTGATCTTAGTAACTCCTCTCCTTAGAGGTGGGGTGTTCCCTGTAGTAGACCTTGTCCTTGCATGTGTTTCTATATCCACTTGTTTTATTTTACCTTTTATTGCCTTTAGTGGCTCTGTCTACACTTGTTTATTTGACTTGGTTTCCTCTTCTTCTTCATCGACTGATCTCTGCTCTTCAGTTGCTTCTTCAACTAAATTCTTTGTTTCTTCTTCATCAATATCACTAAGTCATTTCTTTAAATTTCCAATCATTTTTTATTACTTTCTTCCTATCTTATCTCTAACTAACTCTATTTTTATTCTCTTCTTGGCTTCTTCATATGTCTTAAACCTTGTAGCCCCTTTGTCCTTAGGTTCTACTAATAATGCCTCTATTGACCTAGTGGCTCACCCAATATCCAATTCATACTCCATCAGAGGTAGCCATGTAGTTCTTAGTTCAACCACCTTAATCAATATGGTGTCGGTGTCTACTAAGAAACATATATCATTCTTATTTTTATCAACAAGTTGTCCTATAATTCTATATCTTTTGTGCATTCTATCCTTAAATTTGCTAAAATAATCATCCATTACTGGCTCAAAATTCTTGTCTAGACTGTTAATGAGTTCATTGATTAGAAGAATAATTGGTTTATTCACATCCCATTCTACATTACCGATCAAGGAAAATGAGTTCTGCAAGTAGAAAAATGGACATACCAATAATGATCCAAACTTGCATGAGCTAGACTTTGCAACTCATATTGTCCTCATATTATCCTCCAATTTCCTCAAAATTAGTTCATCTAGGTCAAGTTGTAGACCTTTCTTCATGATCTTGTATGCAATATATACAACGTTGCATGGAACATTGCTTGGTCTTCTTGATTTAAATATCTTGTAATCAATCATATACACACCAAATTTGATCTCAGGATCACTAATGGTGTTTATCTTCATCCATTTGTCATCCCACTCAACTCCAGCAAGTTTCTTGATCTCATTCTTTAATGGATTCCTTAGTGCTTTGGCTTTGTCTCAAATAGGGTACCCTGTTACTATGTGAATCATGTCCTTGGTGATTCTCACCGGCTTATCTAACCACATATTTCCATAATGAATGTGGCTAAGAACTATTATTATCTATTAATTCTTGAACTCCTTCGTGAAATGTAATGCATTTGTTAAACCTTTTACCTCCAAGTGCTTGTGGTCATCCTTCAACTTTCCATCCTTCCATAGTTCCTGATAGGTAGATTGGAGCTCGAAATAACCTTTCTCATTTATCTTGTAGTGAATGTAAGATCTAATATCTTTAAGCAGTAAAACCCTAGGCGGTATAGACAAAAATATTTCTTTTTCATCAATTTGTGTAGTGATCTTACGATGTAACTTGTAATTAGGTTATTCATAAGATGAGTTCTTGAACAATGTAACTTTCTTATCTTTGTCAGCCTTTGATTGAACATATTTTGATGTAGATACCAGGGTATGTGCAAGATCATGGTATGCCAAAAAGTGGCGATGTGAAAAACAAGTCCTGATTGATAGACTCTTTGAAAAACAACTATAACTTTCAAACAATATATATTTTTTAAATTTGAAATATACAAGACATTCTATGCTTCACCTAATACAATAATAATAAACAATTCTTTCAATTTGATGAAGTTTAGACTAAGTTAAGGTGGTTAGACACGAGTTTTTATATTCAAAAAAATTTGTAGCAGAAAAATCATAATTAATTATTTACTTAGAAAAAAATACAAAAATATATACATCACATTTGGACATGAGTCTACTAATTTTATATAGAATCTTATCAAAAAATATTATCATTTGATTTTGTTTAATGTGGTCAGATATACACCTACTTGTTATCTTTCTAGTCCTGATTGATAGACTTATTGAAAAATAGCTATAAATTTCAAACTGTATAACATTTTTGAAATCCAAAACATGTGTCACATTCTATTATTTTCCTACTATAAGAAAAATAATTTTTTTTTTGAATTTGATAAATTTTAGACTAAGTTAATGTGGTCAGACACGAGAGTTTTTATATTCTAGAAAATTTGTAGAAGAAAAATCATAATTAATTATTTACTTGGAAAAAAATTACAAAACAATATGTGTCACATACAAACATGAGTCTACTACTTATATCTAGAATCTTGTCAACAAAAATTATCATTTGAATGTGTTTAAGGTGGTCAGACATACACCTACTTCTTATTTTTTTCCTGAAATTTTCATACTACTACATTGAAATTTGAAATTTTTAGCATATAGAATAATTATTTTTCAAAAAAGGCCTAGTATGTTAGAAACTAAATTCAATTTTCTATAGATTCTCTTCTTACATATTTTTGATATAATATTTATAACTTGTTCAAATTTTTATGTCAATTTTCCCAAACCTAATTTTATGAATTTTCATTGCCACTTAAGGGCCTTGTTTGGCATACCATGATCCTACACATACCCACCATTGTTGTCGATAAGTTAGGGCTTTGAGAAATATGTGTTCAAGTCACTCGGTTATGCTTCAAACCTTCCTATATAACCTTCAATCACTCTATAAAACTCACAAATCATTGTATTTTCTTGCAATATGGTTTCTCACTCTTCACTCTTTTTTTCTCTAGCTTACTCTTCGAATGCAACATGAATAATGAAGTGGTTCATCGTGTATTTATACCCAAAAGAACTTTTCAACATAAGCCCGGTCCAATAAATGCCTTACTAACCACTACTCGGTCAATGAACAATCATTCAATTGTAACATTAGATACTGCATCTCAGTTCACAGTACCAGAGCTTGGTTGATAAGATTGTTAACTGCGCAACTCGGTTACCTTTACCACTTTCATTGACTGAAAATTACTGACTTGGTCTAGTTTTACTGACTATTCTCACTTCAAGTTAATAACATATAACAAGATAATGCATCTTAATTCATGCTGATATTGTATTCATACAATATATATAAGGAAATTCTATAAGATATAACTGATTAAGATTAATTTTCCATACTTACTTGATTATGACTTAAGTAGAGGTGGTAAAATCACCTAATCCATAGGATGAGGTGTCACCGACTACTATGCTTGTTCCTCCATTTTATTCTATTGATCTTCTCCACATTTGGTTCCTCTTCCTTTTGATTTTATTAATGGTATTTTCATTCATATCTTCATTTGGTTCTGGTACTTAGTTTCTACAATCTTTACTTAAGCACGATTGACCATGATAGTGTAGACATGCCATTCCATAATTTGTCCAATTTCTAGATCTTCCTCTCTAGTGTAGTCTCATACAATTTGCAACTATATGACCATATCTTCCACATGCAGTACAATTAACCCATGTGTTGTAATCCTAAGTATAAGAGTTACCTTGTCTTCTCGGTTGATATGTATTATTTTCCTCTTTCATTTCCAAACTAGATTCACCTGTGCCCTGCATTCTTGCGACACATAAACATGCTTGTTTCAAATACTACAATGACTATCCATGTAGTGCCTCTTAGCTATTTTTTTTGTATTTGATCTACATTCAAATGCTTGATGTCCATATTTGTTGCAATTTTAGCAATAACCATCAAATTTAGGAATAGTATTGGGAGTACCTTTAGCTTTGCTTACTTTACTACTACTAAGATTAGCAATATAACCTAGTTTCCCATCATGATAGCATGAGAGATTCATTGGTTTTGTATTTGCATAGAAATTCCTTTCCTCAGCTTGTTTTGATGATTCTCCTTGCTCGGTATATCCTAATCTAGTGGTGTTGTGTAGTCTCCTCTGAATCCTTAAAAATTCATCCATCTTTTATGTGCTTTCCTCAACTTTCTTTATCATTTCACTACATTATTGTTGCATCTTCAATTTATTTTTCAATCTTCATTTTCTTCCCTTAATTCACCAATGTCTTCCAATTTTCTAGGAAGCTCATTATTTACCCTATTAACTTCTTGACTTATGATAACCATCTGATTAGAAATTTCAAAGTGATGCTTAGTCAACCTTAGTATTTCGTATTCTTTTTCTTCCAGGTTTTGATTCATTTGTCTTCTATCTTCAATAGCCATGTTTCTTTGTTCTTTAGCTTGTCATGTACTATTCATAACTTCAATCATTCTCACCATTTGTGTTTATTGTCCAATTTGTAGTTCTTTCAGTTGCTCGGTGAGGTGTTGATTATTTTCAGACATATCTAATATTATTCCTTCAGATGAATCTTATACACTCTCAAATCCTTATGATAATTCATCAATCTCTTCTTCCTGATATTGAGTGTCATTTTGTCAAAGTGATAATTCCTTCCTCTTGCTCAATGACTCCCTTATATTTTCTGTGATATCTTTAAGCTTCTCTAGGGTTATCTGTAACTCCAATTTATGATTTTAAATTATCTTGTCAAGCTTGTAGCTTTCCATCTTTATGGATATTTCCTCTTCAGTGATTGAACTTATTTAACAAGAGAAATTGCTCTGATATAGATTATTGGGATTATGTAAAGGTGAGCTATTGCGAGGGGAGGGTTGAATCGATAACCCTAAAAACTTTTATTCTCAATCCACAAGATTATATCCTTGATTAACCAGATGTCATATTCATAGTTACCATTCATTCATGAACATAACTGAAATGTAAAATACTTCTAAACTATCAAATAAGAATTCATGAAAATTCATATGTTTGACACAATGATTTTGGTATTACGAAAACCCTTGTTAGAAGGTAAAAACTATAGTGGGGATGAATCCCACAAAGCTTCACTATTGCAATAATAAATTTTCCTATTAGGGCATACAAATTTGATCACTTCTAATGATCTTACCCTATTAGGAGTAACATTTAAGACTTGTTAAGATCTACCTTGTTAGAGGATTTTAGAAACACTCTTTAAGTGTGCACTCGGTTTAGAGATTTACATTGAGACAATTAAGTATATTTTGTTAAGAGATTCCTTCTATAATTGTTAGAAAGTAACAACATAAATGATATGGATGTTGCAAATTTATTTGTTGAATATCAGATCTTCTTAGCCCTTATCTAAAATCACCCTTATGTGATAGATATCAGCAAATGTCTGCTCAAAATTACTGCTCAGTAGCCTTTGTTCTGCTTCTGATATAATCCTTTATACTCTTTAAATACTTAGCATCATAACCCTGGTTTGATCTTCAGATTTTCTCCTCTTGGTGGCTACTTCTCATTACTCTTCTATTATGTCATCTTGGCAATACTTAAATCATAATGATTCTAACCTAATTAGGGTTATGAAAACATGTAGAAAATATTTGGTCAACGATCCATATGAATAACTTAATTCAAATCCACATAAGGATCATCACCAATTCAATTGAAATCTCTGAGAAATCTTCACCTCAATTTATGTAAACCATTTTCTAGATCGGTATAAACCATTTGCATTTTCTTCAGTGTCATTACAAACTTTTATGTGAATCTTGCACTCCTCAGTGAATGTTGTATCTCTTCCTTGGTAGAATACTGATGTTTAGCAATTAGGTATACTCAGTTATCTTTGTACTCGGTGTGCTCGGTAACATGTTGCTTGCTGTCAATCCTTAGTCAAGTCTATGCTTGGTTAACATATCATTCTCCTTGTGTTTTACCAAGTTACTATAATTAATACTTCAACGAACCTGTCTATTTTCTTTTCTTTACCAATTATATGTGTGGCGCTAATGAAAAAACTTAATACAATCAAGTGTAACAATAATAAAGCCACATTCATGTCCTTTTTTTTATAATAGAAAATAAGTTTTCCATCTTGAAAGTATGCTAGAGCTATAGAAAAGGGAGCAAAAAATAGGGGTATCACGTAAAAGAGCTATATGGTAAGAGAAGAATTCTGGTTGAAAGAGATGAAATAATTCATGAATCCACACCCAGTAGAGTTGAGCCCTTGTACAAAACCATAAAATATGTATGAAATATTCAAGATGGCCACAAAGATGACAACAAAGGTCTAGTATACCCAATGGTGGAAGTATGAGCTTAAAGGAAAGCCTTGGAAAATAATACACCAGACAAAATATCCTAATTTGGGTTCTATAATAGAAAACCAAATAGTAGAAAACTACATTCTCCAAGTTGAGTGTGAGGACTATAAATGCTAACACTACTTCAACACATGGACTATAGGAAAATAGGAAGAAAGCCACTAATATCCTTGTATGTGGGGACCATCACCAATATTTCCACCAAGATTTGAGGTAAGTAATACCAATATTATGCAATAGTTACATAGGCAAAGATGAGATGTAATAAGATAAAAACTTTGAGGATCTTAGTGAGTCAAGCAGAATTGGACTTGCAGATCCTTCCAAGTGAGTAAAGACATTGTAGGTCTAGAAAAAAGGTCTCGAGGGATTTGAATTCATCGCTTGTGGAAGAACATGGATAATCGAGAGGTAGGCCAACATAAGTTCTTGAACCTAGATTCGAGTTGACCACCATAGATTATGATGGTTGAAATCTAACCATCTCAAAATCTAGCACCATCCCACCAAAGCCATGGTTTGGCTACTTCCCAGGTGCACCAAATGCTTTTAGAAACAAAAGACCCCTAGATTTACATTGGTCCTCACATGAGTAGAAGGGTCTAAAATTCAATCCCCTTCCAAGATAAGTAGTGCAAAGGAAACCTACATGAAGTCTAGTGTCGAAGAAGAATTTTCCAAACCTCGTTTCCTGAAATGACTTGAATCACCCATTTGAAACACAAGGCTTGTCCTTGTTTCTAAGTAGAAATGAGTCCCATTTCTTTGGATTCTTTGGGATGGAAACAATAATCCTAGAAAATCAATGAAAATCATGTTTCTATCTGTCTGAGACCTAGAGAAAATATTGCAGTAATTTCTAAGGCTTTTTGTATGAAGATTTTGAAGGAGCCCAACATGTGGAGTAATAAAAATGAGTAGCCACAAGGACCTTTGAACAGATTTTAAACTTGTCATCCAGGGAGAGAGGCTTTTTCAACCATTAGGCTAACTTTTTCTCAATTTTAGAAAACAAGACATTCCAAAGCTTAGTTATCAAACCATGAAAGAAAAATGAAATTTCCAGAAAGAGAAAAACTTCCTCATGCTAAATCCTTTTCCAACTATATTGGAGAATCTAATCTAGAACTAGTAGGAATGAATGTCGATAACAGAGGGTTTTTGTGCCATTGAATGATAGAACTGGAGGCAAAGTAGAAGGTTTCCAAACATTGAAGTTCATTCTAGACATTTTCATGATCCCAAATTAGAGTGAGAAAAGAATTATCGGAAAAGTGACCATTCACAAACTAATAATTTGAGTCTGGGAGGGAAATACCCCAAACCCAACCTATGGAAATAATAGAGGCAATAAAATAACCAAATCCTTCATAAAAAAGGACATAAGAGGATGGAGCCAGAGGGAAACCTAGACGGATAGATCTATGCAAACCAAAAGTATGGAATTGGTGGTCATTAATGGTGATACAAGTAGATACATCTAAAAACAAGATTTGAATAGAGAGGAAAAGTGAGGGCCAAACCTAGTGCTTTAATCATGGCTAAAATGAAAGACCATTTAATGCAGTCATAAGATTTGGCAAAATGAATCTTAATAAAAATGACATTCTAATTTGACCATCAAGCCCACTCCATGCCTTCACATACAACTATAATGTTATCTATAATAAATCTAGGTTGGATAAAACCATTCTGCTCTAGAAACACAACTTACAGAAGAAGGTGGCATTTTTTTAGCGCAAGGGCCTTGACGACAATTTTATAGAAAACATTAAGTAGGGTGATGGGACACTAATTGAAAATATCTTTAGGATCACTAGCTTTAGGTATGAATTTAATGTTTCCTTTCTTAATTTTCTAGATCCTAGAGAACGAGTTTGAAATGCTTCTATATATACATGATGTAAATTAGAACCCACACTCTACCAAAGGGATTTATAAAATTCACAATGAAAGATGTCACAACCTGGTGATTTGTCATCTTCCATAGAGAAAGCGTCTTCCTTAAGGTCTTTGAAGGTCAACAATTGATCAAATTAAAAAGGTGCACTGAGAATTAGAAAGACAAGAAGGCACGACCGCAAGATAATCTTCCAAGGTCTATTGATTGTCAGTTGAGGGTGCTTGAGCAATAAATGCTTTCTTGTAATGATTAACAAAGGCTTGTAGAATATTTGGAAGTTCAATAAAAACTAAATTGCCTTCTTTAATTATTTTAATACTTGGAGAGGAATTTTGAGGACATAGATAGGAGAAAAATACTAGATTATTTTATTTTATTTTTATTAAAATAAAAAATATTATTATGATTTTTTATTTTAGACAAATTGCTACCATGGGTCCTTTGTCTAAAAATATTGAAAGAAAATTATAGATCTCCAGTGAGAGAAGTTTTAGCTACATTCCAAGAGGAGCTCCCTATGGCTTGTAGTGCAAATAAAAACAAAGCCTCCTAGTCATTTCATTCATACTAGCTAGTTGAATTGATGCTTCACAACCATTGCTGATTTTTCTTGAAATGTGCTTTGTGATCAAGTATTTGTCTTCATCATGAAGTTCTAAATGCGTGATACAGTAGTGAGTTAGTCATTATAATAATTTTCTTCAAATACTTGAAATATAGATATTTTCTTTGTTGGATTTTCTTCAAATACTTAAAATAGTTTATGTTTTATCTTTAATCCCTCATCAAAAAATAATAAATATTTTATTAAATATTATCAAAAATATTATTTAAATGTCTAAATATTCAATACTACATAGAACCATTTCTAAATGAAATGATGTTAATATTGTTTAGATGTTCATGTAAAAATAATGTATAATTATTCTTTAGTCTATATTAATCTCCCACCTCTTAACCCACATGTCTCACCCCAAGACCTACCAAATATTAAGTGTAATTTTAATATGTATTTAATAAATAATATATTAAATAAATCGTTTATCTTTAAATTTAATATTTTGATCCTTAATATAAAAAAAATAATAAATTACCCACCTTTAAATATTTTTTTTTAAAGAATCACTTTGCAAAGTGCATTTTCGTGAAAGTTTCTGAAGTTTTTTCAACAAACCCATTTTGTGCGCATTCTACATTCACAGCATTCAACGGGACTGAATTTCTTCACATCGTGTCTACGCTTCCACATTGTTCCAAACATTTAACCGCACTACACAAAATATCCCAATTTGTGGAAAATAGAGGAAAGTTACTATCCAGTTGTTTACTTTATATCCTGCTTTGAATAATTATGTCTCGACTGTTCATTTGTTACGCCTTGAATAATTAGCGTTTACTTGATTGAAAGTTGGGTACGGTCAAATTTTGTGTTATGTCTGAATAATTAGGGGACGGATTGTATTATGTCGTCGTTTACTAATTTTCTTTCACTTTGATCTAATTTTCTGATCACTTTGATCTAGTGAGGATTTTTTAACGACTATTGCGAGATTTGTACATAAGTATCAATGATTCTTGAATGGCTACTAGGAAATTTGTGCATAATTATTGGAAAGTTTTGTGTGACTATTAGGACAATTCTGCAAAAGTATTAGTATTTGTTTACGTGGTTGTAGAGAAAGGTTATTGGAGCATCTTTAAATAGATATTTAACAACCCTTTGAAATGACCATTTTTTTTACCCTTGACCACATAATAAGCCCTACAACGTATGTCATTACAACCCATAAGCCAAAATTAGCTAAAAGAAGTTAGGTTGCATAGAGAGGCAACAAACATATGTTGAAATCCAACATATCGTTGAGAAACTACAAATTTACGAAGTTAATGACTAATGGTACACTTCTCTTAGATAATGATGCAAGGGGTATCCAAATGAGTCACTGGATTTTTGAACTAATCTAAGGTTAGACAGTGTCTTCCTCTGATCTCCTTGTATTGTGATGTTTTTATTGTGCTATGTCATTGTAGTTTCACTCCTTGAATCTTTTATGGCTATTTCTATTGACTCTTCCATTTTATAGCTACACAAAGGATTAGTCCCTTTCAATTTACCATTAATAAAAAATAACTCATTCATAATATATATTTATCTCATCAGTACTGGTACTATATATATATATATATATATATATATATATATATATATATATATATATATATATATATATATTGTTGGAAATATAGATGCAGTAACTGAGAGGGGGGGTGAATCAGTTAACCACAAAAATATTACCACTGATCCCTTAAATATCTTAACAAATTATTTATTGTGCCACTCGGTAAATATACAGAGAAATGCTGAAAACTTGATCCTTGAAGTGTGTAATAATTAAACTGTTCTTAAGCATTCATCACTGATTAACTTACATGAATAAAGAAAATAACATGAACACAAGAGACACCAGATTTACCGTGGAAACCCAATATGGGAAAAACCACTAATGTAACTAGTTACTGTTTTTCACTTTTTTGAAGTGATGCCCGGTTAGAAGCCAACCCGGTAAAAGGTTACAAAACACACTGTTAGGTGTGACCTTGTTAGAGGATTTAATCACCCTGCTAGGAGTGGCCTTGTAAGAGGTCTTGAAACAATTCAATAGAACTGTTACCTTGTTAGAGGATTTACAAAATGGTTGTTAAACCAACTCGATTAAGAGATTTTGATATCACTGCTACAATTGCTAAAGAGTAACAATGAAATGACCTGCAATTGAATTGCTGAATATAGATCTCTATTCTATTTCACTAGATCCTTACTGATCAATTAAATCTTTGCTGCTCCTCAACGATATCTCACCATCCTTCAAAATTCGCACACACCTTTCTTCAAAATGATTTCTGCATGTTGTATATCTTTTATTCACTACTTGACCTTCTATATATATATGCCATTTCATAATCATTTAGATTGTCAAGTCAGCACTAATAATTATATAACAGTCTGCTGGGATAAACAAACTGTAATAACAAAATTCTTTGAAAGGGCTGACCTTGCTCGGTAAACATTAATCCTGAAAAGATTTCCTTCGGTGACCGAGAGAACTCGGTAACCACAACGAATTCTGCAACATCCTTTGGAGACCGAGAGAGCTCGATAACCACTAATTTTCGTTCGATAACTGAGGAGGCTCGGTTAACACTATTAGCCTGTTATGTTTCCTTTAGACACCCGAGAGAACTCGGTAGACACTAAAAAATGCCTAGCTGACCGACTGAACTCGGTAGATACTGAGAACCGCTTAACTGACCGACTGAACTCGGTAGATACTGAGAACCGCTTAGCTGACCGACTGAACTCGGTAGATACTGAGAGCGATAATTGATATGACATCAAAGACAACACATAGCTAATCCAACAATGTCCTTCAGACAATTGTATCCAACAATCAATATATATATATATATATATATATATATATATATATATATATATATATATATATATATATATATATATATATCTGTGTGTGTGTGTGTGTGTGTGTGTAAGGTAACAAAGTGTGGTCACCAAAATGTAGATGAACAAAGAGTGTTACCCTAGAAAATGTGTGTGGAAATATAAGATACACTTCTTAACCCCAAATTTCCAAAGGAAGATCCAAATTGATTAACCACGAGAAGATGGTCAATACATAGATGAATCAATCGATGGAGAATATGAAGACAGAGGATAACCTTATATTATGTTATGGTAAGTATGTATTGAAACTTTAATTGAATTGAAGACAAATACTAACCTTGAAATAAGACTGATCTGGAAAATTCTATTTTTTGATGTTTGTGTAAAGTTTCATGGAATTTTGCAACCGGATGTGGCCTGGAAATGCAAAAATAGAGAAAACCCATAAACCTTTTTCTTTTTTGAGGAAGGTCATCCTTGACCCAAGATCGGGGTTAGATCTTACCTCGGGGTACAATCTTACCCCAAAAAGTCATCCTTGACCTGTACTGCTCCGACAGAAATTATGTTTGCGGATCTTGAAAGTTCACCAAAAAGGGTACTCAGAACTGCACTGATATTCACTATCCCGCACCTATACCTACAAGAAAAAGGGTTTTGTTTGTTAGATGAGGGGTTTGCCTTGGTCAAACCCAGTTTGGAATCAACCTTGAAATATAATTGAAATTGCAATATATAAACAAAGTTAATGAAACTATTCACCTTGTTTATGTTGAAATCCTTGTGGAGGATTCGAATCCTTGAACCCACAAGTATGGATGCTTCAAATGAATGTAGAATTATATGTAGGATGTCTCAAACCAATTGTATATTAGATCTTCAACACCAATCTTGAATGGGTCTTGGAATAGGAAGAAGCTTGAATGAATGTGGATGGAGAAATCTTCAACAAGAGGGATCCAAAGAGATTGAATCCTTCAATGACTATCAATGGATGTCCTTGATGAATTGGATCTTGAATGCTTGAAGAGGAATGAATGCCTGAATGCTTTCCTTCTCCTCCTTGCTTGCTTGATCACTTGATTTCACTTATGCTTGAATTCAATGGAAGGTGGATTCTTGATCATGAAAAGTGGATGTGAAAATGAGAGAGAAAGGCCTCCTTTTATACTAGTCTAGGTGACACAAGATAGGGATCAAGAGGGGCCAAAGGATGGCACACCCTAATGATCCAAGCCTTCTCAACACACACACAGAAGCTAACAACACAATAGTGAGAGAGAGAATGCAAAAAATTTCATTAACTTTTATCAAATAAAATTATACATGCCAGGCCGTAAGGCCTTCCCAGTTTCAGCCAGATTTTACAATGAAATTTAGAAGTCCTCAAACATACGAGGATCTTCCTAGAATCGCAACTCTAATGTCTATCCTCTATCCTCCAACTCCACTGCCCAATCTCTAACCTAACAATTATATTTACACAAGAGTCTACTGAACTAAGTCAGCCTTTAGATCCACAATCAACGGAAGGAATGGTTAGATCTAGGACCGCCTCCCAATGATGGATTTCAACATTAAATCAATGACCCATAATAAATGCACAAGTCGGCCCAACAAGAACTCAAAATAAACTACTCAGCAAACAAAGGATGATCGAGCAATAGGCAAGCAACGTCGAGCGCCAGTGAAACAACCAACCACCCAGGAGATGATAGACCACACTTGGTAACCAAAAGAAACTGACCAACTACCAACCAACTCGGTCAAAGAAGAAACCAAGCAACATAGAAAACTTCAAACATGGTTTTGGTGACACAGGATTGCCAAAGACCCAAGATGCTCCTGCATCACTAGGGCACAAACTTCTAGAGAGGCCGACATAGGATAATTAAATTTCAATTAAGCCTTAACCCCTAGAAATGGACCTAGATTAAATACAATTTAAGGTTTTACCATTCCAAAATTTGAAATAGCTGACCCAGAAGCAGGAAATAAAACTTTCCGAAGCTTGACATCCCAAAACCTTCGGAATCTAAAATTTGGACCTAGGATCAGGGTTGAGGTCAAATTTGACCTAGGTCAGGGTCAAGGTCATCCTTGACCTAGGTCAAAGTTGAGGTCGACCTTCACCCAGAAGGTCATCCTTGACTTTGAGGTCAAAGATCTCAAATCTTCAGGAAAAGGTGCCAAAATAGAGCTAGAAATAGGTGGAAAGAGATGCAGAACATGGGGAAAAAGCCAGATCCAATCAAAGACCCACTCAAGGTGCTTGACATGACCCCAGACCACTTACTCAGAGGGGTAAACCAGTCCTAAATGTAAGTGCTTCTATTTTTTCATGATACATTTAGCCCCCACTTTAGCAAGAGTATGGACTCGATGCAAACTCTTGGTAAAGGAGATCATAATGAAAAATATAATCTTATTGAAATCAAAGGGACAAAAAATCCTCAAGCCCCTAGGGACTCAAGTTTTCAACTCCAAGATCACAATAAGAGAGACATCTCTAGAAAAGAGTGAGAGAGGGTGTGATTATCTTGCCCAATGAGAACTTATGTCCCATTGTGAACCACACAAGGAAACAACGCAACTGGAAATATGGAATTGAATGACCTAGTGAATGTGGCTACTCACTAGTCAACCCATCAAAGATTCACCCTTAGGAATATTCTATTCCACTGGAGTAAAACCAAAAGAAAACTAGATCTAGTCTTAAGGACACCTTGGACCTTAAGGGATTAAAATTTTGAAACTGGAGGGATCAAGAGATCCTATAAAATGAAAATCCATGCTTTAAGGATTAGTCACAAATCCATAAAGGGAGAGAAGTACCTTGAAAAATATATGTATATTGAAAGTGCGTGTGTGCAATAGGTTAGTAGAGCGTATGCGCCCATGTTAAAGTCATTGCTAATACTTTAATAGGAGCAATGGCTTGAATGGAAACATAAACAACTCCAATGATTATGTTTCTACTATTAAATTCCCCAAAAAAAGAAAAGTGAAGGGGAAATACCACATAAATATATAGAGAACACAAGAGGGATCTACCTGCCATGGGGTCAGTATGATCATACGATAATATATATATGATATTATTGCAAATGAATTGACATCATTCCTCAAAGAAAGTAGAACTACAATCACAATGGAAGAAAGAACACATAAGAGTTATGAAGAAGAATGTTTTTGGACCATGACATGGAGACCAAAAAGAATCAATGCTACCAAGTCGCAAATCCAAGAAGATTACACAAGGAAACATTTACAAACACTAGCACAGGTACAACATAACATGAAACAACATATAGAAGAGTAAAGATATATATAGAAGATTATACAACAAATTTGACTCGTTTATCACCTTGCACCAACAGAGTAACAAGGGTCGTATAAAAGAATCTAACAAACATTTAGCAAACACATCACGAGAGAAGCACAGTAGGACAAGAAAACACACAAAAAGCTACCATGAAGTACTAGCCAATCAAGTTCTCCACCTACTCTCCCCATCTTGTTCTATATCATTTAGGGAAGGTGGGTAGCTCGCAAGAGGGACTATATCCAACACAGTGTGAATGGTAGCTAGTTCCAAACAAGGATCCTCTTGAGAATCATAATATTCGATACTAGGTGTAAGCATCAATTGTGATGAAAGCATATTAGGTAAATCAATGTCAATGTCAATAGTCTCATATTCATCATTAACATCATTAGTATCATCAAGAATATCTTCTTCATCTAGATTAATCAAAATAGGATCTAAGATACGAATAGAATCATCATAATCTTGTATCTTAACATCATTATTAAAAGTAACTTCTTCTAACACATCATGGATAGCTTGTTCAAAAGAAGGTAAAGAACTTTGAATAACAAAAGTATGGGCCTTAGCTTGAGCACGATGCTTCTTACGAAATTAATTAGTAGATAAATTATGTTTTGTCTTGTTTGAAATATGTTGAGAACTAGGAGGAAAAACTACCATATCCTTCATAGGTTCTATAGGAGGATTAGTAGGATTCTCAATAGACTGACAAGCAACATTAGAAGCTTGATTAATAGGACTAGAAGCCATAGATAAAGGAGTTATGGAAGGTGTAGGAAAAGACCACGATTAAGATCCATTGGAGGCATCCTTAACTTGAGAATCTTGTGATGCTTGTAGGCTTGATATGAGCAAAAAAGATTATCAGGTCGAGAAGGACATGAGTTAGGTCTTGAAGGCCAAAAGAAGTCAAGTGTAGCACAATCCCTAGGCCTAAAAGGTTGATATAAACTATGGTTAATCGTCTTCACTTCTTCATCATGAACAAATTTAAGACACTTATGGATAGGAGAAGCAACAACATGCATGGTATTCAACCAAGGCAAACCAAGATTACCTTGAAATTGATTGGAAGTAGAGACAACAACAAAGGTAGTGTTCACAATTTTACCACAAAGTTCAACCAGCAAGTTAATAGAACCAAATGATGGATAAAGAAAACCATTACAAGTTTGAATCCATACATCATATGTATCATAAGAATAACATTGCAAGTTTTTCATAAAAAGATTTTCTTCAGTAATAACATTCACTAAAGACGTAGGATCAACTAGACAACTACATGTAGGTATCTAAGAAATCCTAGCATAAATGTAAAGGGGACCATCAGGAGCTTTAACAGTCTCATAATCATCAAAGGTAATCAAGAGTTCTCGAGGTATTTTATTCTTAGGTAGTTTTTGAGGTTTTGGTTGAGATTTTAGTTTAGGCTGAGGTTTCTGTTTAATTTGAGGTGGAATTTGAGTTTGAGTTTGAGGTGGAGATACAGATTGTGACAAATCAACATGCTCCATATGGTTAACAATATGATTAAGATCATCCATCCTTGAATCATAAACAATTCCCATAGAAGATGGTTGAGAAATGATATTAGTATCATGTGTAGGTAAATGATTCATATAGATTTGAAGGTTTTGATTAGGAGGATAAATAGATTTGTTCCCACTACCATCAAAATTATCAATAGATGGGGCATTAGAATCAATTAAGTCTTGAACCTTATGTTTTAAAGAATAACACTTCTCAGTATCATGGCCATTTTGACGATGGTAGTGACAAAAAGCTTTAGGATCAAAATATTTAGATGCAATCATAGTAGGTAAAAGAGGTCGAATGGGAGGTAAAGTAATCATATTAGCAATTAACAACCTATTCATAATAGAATGTAAAGATTTAGAGAGAGGAGTAAATGTACAATTCAAATGAAAAGTAGTGGATGTTGAAGTGGCATTGTGAGATGCAATGACAACTTGATCAGCAATTGTATTCGATTGTTTATGTATCTTAACATAGTTGTTAGGTTTTTTAAATTTATTTGGATTAGGACTAGCATCACTCTTATCAACTGGAACAGGAGCCATTGGAGTGTTTCTCTCAAATTGACTCACTTGTAATTGATAATCATGAAGCGCTACACAAAGTTGTTGAAAAGAGGTAAATTTAGTAAGCAAAATCTTATCTCTAATATCCTTTTACAAATTTGAAATAAACATACGTTGAATATCCATATCAGGAACATGATAAGAAATCCGACCATATAAATGCTTAAATCTACCAATAAATTTAGTTAATTTTTCCTTAGTATTTTGTTTACAATGCATCAAATTAGTTAAGTACACTTGCGAACCAATGTTATTTTGAAATTGTTGAATAAAAGCATTGGAAAGTTTTGGAAAAGAGTCAATAGAATAAGGAGGCAAGGAACAATACCATTTTAAGGCCTTGTCATGAAAAGTTCTAGCAAATACCTTAGCTAAAATCCTATGGTCATGAGCATAGTCACTACAAAGGAATTAAAATTTTTAAACATGAGTAATAGGGTCTCCCTTTCCATTGTAGTTCTCAAGATGAGGCATATTGGCTTGCTACGGAGTAGTAGTACGAATGATGTCTTGTGTGGTGAAAATGTGACCACACTTCTATGAATCATTACATGCAAGGGAACTCAAGAATGAGGCCTCACAAATCGATCCATAGCTCCCTAGGCATGGAGTGCAAGGGTTTTAAGAATGCTCTCAGCTAGAGCTATTTAGCCAATAACCTTGCTAGTAAACCATGCAATGGGAGATTCAATGAAGACAAGGGCAAGAATGCCAATATCCCCAAGAATCAAATGAAATGCAATGCAATGCAAGCTAGCTAAGAATGAAGATGCAAGCTAAGCTATGGAAATGAAAGTACAATGCAAGCTAAGCTATGAAAATGAAAGATGCAAGAAATGAAATCTAACTATGAAGCAAGAAAGCCATGATGATGCAAGAATGAAGACAAGAAGATAGAGTGTTGATGAAGATCCAAGATGAATGCCAACAATGCTCCAAATCTTCAAACCCTAGATGCAAGAATATCTCCAAAAGCTCCAAGATGACCTAGAAAACCTGGAGCATAACAATAACATAAAAATTGTGTGTGCAAATGAGGAAGAGAGCTCTCCTTTTATAGGGAATGAAAAAGGAATGGGCCATGGAGATTAAGAGGCAAAAGATTTAATCAACGGTGGAGAAAAAAAGAAGCTTGATCCTTGTGCACAAATATCCTCCAATAAGAAAATTAGAAGCATTTACTTTATGTTGAGCATTTAATTTATGTCCATGTGAGACAAAAAGTACTTTTTCTTTTATTTTATTTTTATTTTTCTTTATAAATAAGAATTAAGTGCTTTATTTGTGCAACATAGGATAAGAGGAAAAGGTGGGCTTTTTATTTATTAAAAGGGGAGGAAATATTCCTTTTAAATAAATAAAAACTTAGGATAAAATGGTTAGCCCATAGAAAATAATCGAATAAATGATAGCACAAGGATTTGATCAAGAATAAGCAATTTATGGTTTAGCAAAAGGGGCTTATAGTCTAGGTGACCATTTTTAGGTGTATACATTTTGCCCCTCTTTGACTAATGTGTGATTGATCTGGGAACACATGTAGTCAAAGAATAGATCAGCCAAGAAGGCAAGCAGACAACCAAGAAAGCAAGCAATAGCGATTTTGACAGATGTGAGATCGATTTGGGATCACATGCAGTCAAAGAATAAAATAGCCAAGAAGGCAAGCAAGTAGCCAAGAAGGTAAGAAGATAGTGATCTGACTCCAAAGAATGAAGTACAGAGAGATAGCAAATCCTGCATGGTTAGCCTGGTAGCGACAGTATTGAACACTTAGGAAAGAGATAGCTAATAAGATATGATGTGTCTGCCCCCTCGGGATCGAAAGTGAAATCAAGTAGAGGGAATGCAGAAGCAAGAGAAACATGATCAAATCACTAGAAATCATAATCGAAGATGAAAGATAATAGAATAACCATCAACCAATGAAGGGATGCCCCACACATGGGACATGGGGCACGAACCTATCAGTCCCTCAACCCGTAAACGCCATAGAGGGGGGAATTGGAACTTGGGATTTGAATGAAAGACTAGAAGGTTGAAAGAGATGGGGATGAAGAGGTTATCATGCCCCAGTGAAGATCAAAGGATCAGGCCTCAAAAGGTTAGCCAACTGTGCGGAAAAAGGAGAAAGGGTCAAGGTGAATGTGGATTTCGGTTTGGATCACTAATACATTTGGGGTGAAATTGCGATGGCAATTTGCGACGGTAGGCAAATGTCATGCGGTTTTGGCCTTTTTTTTTCAAATATAGCCCGACACCATCGCAATTTGCGACGATAATACATTTGGCACTGTCGCAATTGCGACGTTGTCGGGATATAAGTGCAAAATTAAAAAGGAATGTTGTCATGTGTGTTTTCAACAGCGCCGTAACCCTCCGCGAAATCACATCAGGATATAAGGGCAAAAAAAATAAGAACGTTGTCATTTATGTTTTCAACAGCGCCGTAACCCTCCGCGAAATCACATCGGGATATAAGGGCAAAAAAAACAAGAACGTTGTCATTTGTGTTTTCAACAGCGCCGTAACCCTCCGCGAAATCACAGCTACAATTTCTGAGTACGTTGGGTTTATTTTTCTTTTGTCATTATTATGTAATCTGGTATTCAGCTGTTAGAGAGCTAAAATACCCAGAAATGAGGACATATCTATGTTGAATTTATTGTTAGCAGCTTTGGTTATTTAGAAGTTTAATTTTATTTGTTCATCTTTCAAGCACAAATGTTTTGTGGACCGTAACATCTTCATTGTTTCAGGTATGCAGTGAAACAGCCCTAACTTGCAATTACGATGTTGTCAGGATATAAGGGCAAAAAAAAAAAGGAACGTTGTCATTTGTGTTTTCAACAGCACTGTAACCCTCCGCGAAATCACATCGGGATATAAGGGCAAAAAAAACAAGAACGTTGTCATTTGTGTTTTCAACAGCGCCGAGAGAGATTCCCTCCGCGAAATCACAGCTACAATTTCTGAGTACATTGGGTTTATTTTTCTTTTGTCATTATTATGTAATCTGGTATTCAGCTGTTAGAGAGCTAAAATACCTAGAAATGAGGACATATCTGTGTTGAATTTATTGTTAGCGGCTTTGGTTATTTAGAAGTTTAATTTTATTTGTTCATCTTTCAAGCACAAATGTTTTGTGGACTGTAATGTCTTCATTGTTTCGGGTATGCAATGAAACAGCCCTAACTTGCGACTACCTTCACAGTACTTGTGTACATTATCATGTTGTCTTTACAGTGACTGTCCTCATTCAAGTGGCAATTACACAAGGGACAGTCACTGTGAGATGTCCTCATTTGTGACAAGGACAGTCACACTTAGGACATCTCATAGTGATATTCCCTTGTGTAATTTCCACTTGAATGTATTGCTATTGAACCACATTAATGCTTTTCTTCTTCAACAAATGAGGACAGTCACTGTAAAGACAACATGATAATGTACACAATTACCAAAAAATGACCTTGTTAATTGATGTAACACTTTGTCTTGCTCACTCCCTATCCTTCACTAGGGTCTCTTTAGGCCAATGTTTTGACTTGATAGGGTACTTAACTATCCCTACACTCTTTAGGTATCTCTACCCAAGATCCCACTCCTTCAACTAGTGCACACCAACAAGAAATACAACGAACTCTGCTCAATACCAATCTAGCTACTAGGACACTCCTAGTCTTGTCTTCACAAATTGAAACACATTCAACTAGAACTTTACTCCATGGAGAGGCTGGCCACTAGGACCTCTATTGGTTTCAATATTACTCCTTCACCTATACTTTTCATCAGTACTTCAATCCGGTTCATCAAACCATGCCAATTGCACCCAAAAATAGGCTGCTAGCAATTAGGCCTTTGTCAAGCCTTTTTGTTTATATTAAGCCACCTAAAGGGCTTAGGATTCAGATGCCCTTTATTGAGAACTCCAAGATATCTAAGGTCTTCTCCTCCTAGATTTTTTGTACACCAACTGCTACAGCCATGCCTGAAAACAAGTATTTTGACACAACTTGGACAGTCTGACTAAGAGTTTGTTTTCTTAGCAGCCAAAGAAACTCACCCAATCTTCTAATTTGACTTGGGGCTTCTTTAGATGTGTGTCTACCTCTCCATGAGATTTTAGTTGAAGCAACCAATGCATTCAACTTGTTGTAATCTTCTTGTAATGATTTGTCACCCCTAACTGTGCTCAACTGACTCACCTAGGACATCATTGCAAACATAGAAAATGAGCTTCCCAGGGCCCCTCCTTCCAAACATATAGTACATGGAGTCTCCTCACCCATTCCAAGAGCCTGTACAAAATTGACAATGGAATGATGAGCTAAGACTCCATTTGTTCAACCTGCCTGGTTCAAACCAATGATAGGGTACTTAACAAAAGAATTAACAAACTAGTTGGAATACTTCAAAACTCAAAAAAAACACAACACAGAATAAAAAAACAACTTTTACTAACTTTTCCAATAGACACTGCGAGCTATCTAATCCATTAATCAACTGAAAACAAAGAAACAAAAAAACTCAAGAATTCACTAAAACCGTGTTACTCTACAAATCTTCTTAATTCCAAATGTTTTTCCCCCCAACCTTTTGCACAGATCAATGGAGGCCTCTTATAGTTGATCTGATGCCTAATTCAATGGTTTCATATAGTTACATAACCATCTTACTCGAAAATGCTCCCTTGCACAAATGTTGTCAATGTTGTGAATGACAACATTGACAACTTGTTACAACCTTTGGGATTTTGGTTCAAAACTTATTGTTCAAACACCATAAGACCCTAACCATGACTTAGTTAGGCTATTTAGACCTCACATAGGCCACTTCTACACTTCTTTGCCCAATTTGACCCCTAAATGCTTCATTCCCACTTTTGCCACAATATTGGTAACTTGGGTACAAATTGACACTTGCCTTCACAAAGGTCACACATGAGGACATCTCACAGTGATCGACTGTCCCTTGTGTAATTGCCACTTGAATGTATTGCTATTGAACCACATTAATGCTTTTCTTCTTCAACAAATGAGGACAGTCACTCTAAAGACAACATGATAATGTACACTCACTGTAAGGACAGTCACAAATGAGGACATCTCACAGTGACTATCCCTTGTGTAATTGCCGCTTGAATGTATTGCTATTGAACCACATTAATTCTTTTCTTCTTCAACAAATGAGGACAGTCACTCTAAAGACAACATGATAATGTACACTCACTGTAAGGATAGTCACAAATGAGGACATCTCACAGTGACTGTCCCTTGTGTAATTGCTGCTTGAATTACACAAGGGACAATCATTGTGAGATGTCCTCATTTGTGACAAGGACAGTCACACATGAGGACATCTCATAGTGATTGTCCCTTGTGTAATTTCCACTTGAATGTATTGCTATTGAACCACATTAATGCTTTTCTTCTTCAACAAATGAGGACAGTCACTCTAAAGACAACATGATAATGTACACTCACTGTAAGGACAGTCACAAATGAGGACATCTCATAGTGACCGTCCCTTGTGTAATTTCCACTTGAATTACATAAGGGACAGTCATTGTGAGATGTCCTCATTTGTGACAAGGATAGTCACACATGAGGACATCTCACAGTGATTGTCCCTTGTGTAATTGTCACTTGAATGTATTGCTATTGAACCACATTAATGCTTTTCTTCTTCAACAAATGAGGACAGTCACTCTAAAGACAACATGATAATGTACACTCACTATAAGGACAGTCACAAATGAGGACATCTCACAGTGACTATCCCTTGTGTAATTGCCGCTTGAATTACACAAGGGACAGTCATTGTGAGATGTCCTCATTTGTGACAAGGACAGTCACACATGAGGACATCTCACAGTGATTGTCTGTAATGTCCCCTTTTTGGCTAACTTGGAAAACAGGAACAATTACTCCACTTCTCAGACTTACTCTATCAGATACTTACAATTAAACTAAGTAATGGAGGTTACTTAAGATATCAACCGCTATTTCAGATTCAATCACAATATGTGTTCAAGATGATATTGATACCAATATGTGTAATAGCACTATCGGATATAATGATATGAAATATGCTATGAATATGATGTTTCCTATCACTTATAGTGATAGTATAATGATGGTATGTCTGATATAAACAGTATCGATATACAATCAATAAGTATTGCTTATAGCAATGTATTTGCTGTGTCTGATATGATGATGTAATTATGCAAATGTGTAATATCGCTATGAGTGATATGTTGCTATTTCAGATTCTGAATTATATGCTTGCAACTTCAAATATTGATGCTATTTCTGACTATCCTTTCTATCTGTGCAATCATGGTGTTGTCTCTGATCTGCAATGATAAACTTGAAACCAAACTGCCAAAGGCAGATGCTCTATTGAGTATATCCAAATATGGATAAGTAAATAAAGTTCTAATGATGCCTTGAGTGACTGACGAGAATGCATTCTTATATTGTCTTTAACAAATGAAGAGATGCTATGAATGAGACGTGTCTTGTTTCTTCCTCCATGTCCCTTTGTTAATCACACCTTTCCATAATCCGACAGTTCACATAATATTATTTCATTATTTTCTGATCATAGATAACTCCCAGATTGACTCAATATCAAATCTTTTTATGAAGGTAATCTTCCCTAATTGGTAGTGCAACCAGTAGTTAACATCCATTGTGTTTGTATTAGTTTGGTCTAACTATCATTAGTATTTAGTCAATCGATATTAACTCTTGCCTTATCCCATATTGTTATGATGATATCCAATCTTTCTACTCTGATATAAGTCGATATCATTTTCTGATAATTGTCCATTTATTGGTTGATTTCTGGTAATGGAGTTTGATCTTCAAATTGACTTCCATTCCTGTTAATACTTAAGGATACATTGTACTTATTATCCATGACTGATGCCTCATTCATCAATAGCTTGTGATATAATCACTGATGCTTTTGTGTTTCTACAAGATGTGGTTTATCTCAGACAATCGATAATCTTTCAATCCTTTAGTCGATATCCTCCTATGTGGTGTCTATTGATATAGATAGTAGAATTCAATCTAGTTTATGTTATTGTCATGATAACATAGGAAGTGATGGTGCATATTTGCTAGCGGGTCTTCATGTTTGATATTGCTTTATCAGATATGTCATTATCTAAACTTGTGCAATTAATGATTATTTATAATATATGAATGGTTATCCTTCTTGCTTATCAATACATCTTCTGAAACACATAGTGACCTATCCCTTATTCATATCATGTTGATCTTGACTTCATAGTATTTGGTTCATTAATCATCCTCTCATGGTATCGATGTGTAATGACTAGTGATTGTTGTATCACTTCTTCATTCCTCATCGTGATAGATAATGCAGATGTTTAATGTAGATGTATATCGATTACAGATATTCGATATTGCTTTAAACGTTATTATTATTATTATTATTATTAATGTTATTGTTATTATTAAATATTATAATTAATGATGTTAGTAATATTAATAATATTATAATAAATATTATTATAGTGATAACATATTGTTTTATATTGAGAGGTTTATTAATATTATTTATATATTAAAATTATTATATCAATAATTGATTTAATATTATTACTTAATATATTATTATAATATAATATATATAATTTATTAATAATTATTTATTATTAATTTATATTATAATTATAATCATAATTATATTATTTATTAATATTTTAATATTATTTAATTAACATATTACTTATTATGCTAACTATATATTATTATTATCTTTTGATAATAATTATATATTATTGTTATATACCGTTAATAATAGATTATTATATATCATCTAATCATTTTATTATTATACTAAGTTCAATATGTCACGGCTCATGACATTGTCCCTTGTGTAATTGCCACTTGAATGTATTGCTATTGAACCACATTAATGCTTTTCTTCTTCAACAAATGAGGACAGTCACTCTAAAGACAACATGATAATGTACACTCATTGTAAGGACAGTCACAAATGAGGACATCTCACAGTGACTGTCCCTTGTGTAATTGCCACTTGAATTACACAAGGGACAGTCATTGTGAGATGTCCTCATTTGTGACAAGGACAGTCACACATGAGGACATCTCACAGTGATCGATTGTCCCTTGTGTAATTGCCACTTGAATGTATTGCTATTGAACCACATTAATGCTTTTCTTCTTCAACAAATGAGGACAGTCACTCTAAAGACACCATGATAATGTACACTCACTGTAAGGACAGTCACAAATGAGGACATCTCATAGTGACTGTCCCTTGTGTAATTGCCACTTGAATGTATTGCTATTCAGCCACATTAATGCTTTTCTTCTTCAACAAATGAGGATAGTCACTCTAAGGACAACATGATAATGTACACTCACTATAAGTGTACATTATCATGTTGTATTACAAATGGACCTTATGTTGGTCGGGATATAAGTGCAAAAAAAAAGAGGAACGTTGTCATTTGTGTTTTCAACAGCACCAAGAGAGATTCCCTCCGCGAAATCAAGCGGGTTATCATTTGTGTTTTGAACAAAGCGGGTTGTCATTTGTGTTTTGAACAGCACCGAGAGAGATTCCCTCCACGAAATCAAGCGGGTTGTCATTTGTGTTTTCAACAGCGCCGAGAGAGATTCCCTCCGCAAAATCACAGCTACAATTTCTGAGTACGTTGGGTTTATTTTTCTTTTGTCATTATTATTTAATCTGGTATTCAGCTATTAGAGAGCTAAAATACCCAGAAATGAGGACATATCTGTGTTGAATTTATTGTTAGCGACTTTGGTTATTTAGAATGCTTCCCCACAATAATTAATTACACAAGGGATAGTCACTGTGAGATGTCCTCACTTGTGACAAGGACAGTCACACATGAGGACATCTCACAGTGACTGTCCCTTGTGTAATTGCCACTTGAATGTATTGCTATTCAACCACATTTATGGGCCCGTTTGGACCACGACACACAGTAGCATCTACAGAGAAGAATATCCCAGGTGTAACAAGTTGTAAGAATATACCAACAGTTCTAAGAAGTTCCCTAGCACGTAGTAGCATCTACAGAGAAGAATATACAACATGAGGGCAGCCACTATAAAGACAATATGATAATGTACACTCATTGTATGTGTACATTATCATGTTGTCTTTACAGTGACTGACCTCATTCAAGTGGCAATTACACAAGGGACAGTCACTGTGAGATGTCCTCATTTGTGACAAGGACAGTCACACATGAGGATATCTCACAGTGACTGTCCCTTGTGTAAGCCACTTGAATGTATTGCTATTCAACCACATTTATGGGCCCGTTTGGACCACGGCACACAGTAGCATCTACAGAGAAGAATATCCCAGGTGTAACAAGTTGTAAGAATATACCAATAGTTCTAAGAAGTTCCCTAGCACATAGTCGCATCTTCTAATTGTCTATACCACTTCACAAGGTATTGTTTGCACACATTGTTTTTGGTTCTTTTGATGACCCTTGTTTTGAAATTGCTATTAGGCCTTGTAGCTTATATGTTTTGATTGCTGGAGAGCTTCTAAAGCTAAGCAAGAAGACCATTGCACTAGTTATAGCCGCGCGCTTAGGTTTGAAAATTGTATATTTTTTAATCTAATGTATATTTTAACTAGACTTTTAGCTTATTTTTGCTGTATATTTTAATCTAAAGGGAATCATGGATGTGAACTTGAAAGAATTTTGTACTTAGTTCTTATGGAGAGAATAGTAGTAGTTTACGGTCTAATATCAAATAGAGTTTTCCAATTACAGAAAGTTAATGAATTCTAATAGCTTATATGTTTTGATTGCTAGAGAGCTTCTAGAGCTAAGCAAGAAGACCATTGCATGAGTTATAGCCGCGCGCTCAGGTTTGAAAATTGTATATATTTTAATCTAATGTATATTTTAATCCTTTTGCCATGTCATGTAATATGTCTTGCCTTGTAGCTTATATGTTTTGAAATTGCTGTTAGGCCTTGTAGCTTATATGTTTTGATTGCTAGAGAGCTTCTAGAGCTAAGCAAGAAGACCATTGCACTAGTCGTAGCCACGCGCTCAGGCATGAAAATTGTATATTTTTTAATCTAATGTATATTTTAACTAGACTTTTAAAATATTAAAGGATTTAACTAGGTCTAAGAAGATTTGTGTACTTTTGACAATTTTGCTTAGTCACTGAAAGTTGTAGACCGAAGTTTTCATAGCCCAATTTTTGCTTCCTGCGAAGAACGATCATGTCAGATAATATAAGTGAAGAACAAAATAGGGAGACAATCACTAGATTGTGGTCTAACTTGAAAAGAAAAGGTGATGGAAAATGTTATTGTCCCTGCAAAATTTGTAAGGGCTTAAACCGTAGAAGATTGCTAATCAAAACAGTTAAGAGACATTGTAGGGAGAATGGTCACATTGAAGGGGGGCATGACTATCATCCACTGGTAAGTTGTTCATTATATCATTTTAACAATTTATATACATATGAAATCACTTGATGATGAGTTGAAGATCATGGTTTATTTATGTTAATCAATTTTATATAGGTTGATCTCCCCAGGGAAGTACATGATATGGAGGAACATGGGGGTGCGAATATCCAAGGTGAAGATAATGATCCCATGGAAGATGACGATCATGCGCTAGAAAACACAATTGAAGATGATGGTATAAATACATTGATCCATGACACATTTAGTCCAAGCGGATCTGATCATGATGATGATGATAGCCTTGATGTACCTCTACTTGAGAAGGCATACGAGCCCCTATACAAAGAATCCCAAACAACTCTTCTCTCTGTTGTATTGTTGTTGTTGAACTTGAAGGTTATGAATGGTTTATCCAACATAACAATGTCACGTATGTTAAGGTATGTCATATATGTCTTTATAGTTAACAAAGGGTGAATAATGTACCACTAATATTGTTTATATTAACAACTTATATTTTTTGCTGTAGATTGATAGGCGAGTTTTTGTTACCACCATCAAATATTCTACCTCGCTCATATCGAGAATTATCTGCTATTATGAAAGATATTGGAATGGAGTATCAAGCAATACATGCTTGTCCCAATGATCATATTATATATTATAAAGAACATGAATTTGCAACACAATGCCCTGTATGTCATACAAGTAGATATCGAATAGATCGAATAACAAAAAAGGTGCCTCACAAGGTTCTTCGTTACATCCCCATTATTCCACGGATGCGACAATTATTCAGGTGTACTAGCTTGGCACAATTTATGGATTACCATGCACGCAATAGAAGTCGAGATGACATTATTCGAATCCCTACGGATGGTTCGGCATTTATGCACATAGAGGAAAAGTTGCAACACTTCAAAGAAGAACCTCGTAATCTCAGGCTTTCATTGGCAGCGGATGGTGTCAATCCATTTGGAGAGATGAGATCTATTTGCTCAGTGTGGCCTATTTTTGTTATCAACAATAACATTCCTCCGTGGATGTCAATAAAGAGGGAGCACATTATGTTGGCAATGATTGTTCCAAGTATTTTATCATTTGATAGTTATTAATTTACATGTACTTACAAATCTTACAGTAAAATGGTCACAATAATTATGTAATGTTACTGTTCATTCAAGTAGGTAAATATCAAGTTAAAGATATGAATGTATATATTGAGCCTCTTATTGATGAGTTGGTGGAGTTATGGAACGGTGTCACTATGTATGACGTGTCTAGACCAATAGGACAAAGACAATTTCAATTCCATGCAATACTTGTATGGACAATACATGATGCCCCAGGGCTAACACATTTTTGTGGTATGTTATAGTGAATTCAAGTTGCGCATGATAATTCTAATTATAAAAATCAACATATTTAATAATCCAATTATATCATTATCTTGTAGGTCTTCAAACAAAGGGAAAATTTGCATGTCCAGTTTGTGGTCCAAAGATGAAATCTCGTCATTCAAAAAGTTTAGGAAAGCATGTGTTTGATGAGTACAGACACTTCCTCCATAGGAATCATAAGTATCGAAGTATGGAAAAACATATTTTCAATGGGAAAGAAGAGACTACATCAAAGCCACGAAGAATGACACCTCGCCTATGGAAGTTGGAATATAATAGAATTAATCGTCGAGGTAATGTCGTTCCACTTAATGGTTTATGTTTGTAATTTATATATTTCTATTGTGATTTTTGTTTACTAATTATGTAATTGATGATCGTGAAGGTCGTCAAGGCACTACTGACAACCTTCCAAAGGGACTAAAAAGCTATCCCAGACAATTTAGTAGGTTGCCCTACTACGAGGACCTACAAATTGTGCATTTGTTTGATCTTATGCATGTTGGAAAGAATATAACAGAGACATTGTGGAAAATATTGGATGGAAGGCGTGACAAAGAAAAAATTGTCAAAATTTGTAATGACATTCATGAATCCAATCATGCACTGAAGAATTTCATTCACTCAAATAGCAATAGAGATCAGATTAATATAAGTGCCCTTCCTTGGTTATTAATGGAGCAGCAAGTGATGCCATAAAAGAAGTCATACGAAAAATTCGATTTCCCACAGGATTTGTTGGGAACATAAGAAATCTCATATCAAAGAAAAGTGAATTTGGGCCAGGGCTCAAAATGCATGATTGGCATACTTTCATCAAGGTAAGTTATGTTCTTCTGTATTTACAATATATTCATAAACTACATGTACTATTCATTATGTTATGTTAGAAAATAATGAAATGATTGGTTTATAATTACTGCAGTACGTGCTACCTCTATCTCTCCCAGAGCACTTCAACAATAACATCAAACAAGTGATATATGATCTTGGAAAATACATGAGGTAAGCAGTAATATCTGTTCAATTTGTTGTATATATTTATTATATTCGCGATTTGTTTTTCTTGCTATGTAATCTATTGTATATTATTTTGTAAAGTCTCGTATTTATATATTTTTTGTGACTTGAATCTCTTAATGTAGGTGGTTGTCATCTAAAGAAATCCATAAAAAAGATATAAACTATTGGAAGAGAAGAATTCATCATTTATTGTGTGAAATGCAAAAGTGTCTACCTCCAACTTTTTTCAATGCACAAGAACACTACCTCATACACCAAGTTGAGGAGATTGAATTGTGTGGACCTGCACACACTAGGTCAATGTGGATGGTTGAGAGGCACTTGAAATCTTTGAAGGCTTTGGTTCGACAAAGAGCACATCCTGAGGGTTCTATGGTAGAGGGATACATGGTATACCAGACTATGGTGTACATTACTGAATATCTTCCTAAGTTTGCTTCAAATATCCATGTAGATCGCATTTGGGATCTCGACCCTTTTAAAAAATTCAAAGGGGAGTACTTGATGGGGAAAGGTAGATTGAGGAAAGTGACAGGTAATAAATTATAAGATGTTATTGTAATAAATTATTTCTTAATCTTCAAAATAAATTGGTTGTAAGTCGTCTATTTTTTTTTGGTACAGTTGCTCAAGAGTGGGATGCACTACATTTGTATATTGCAAACAATCTTGATTGGATGACGGTATGGATTGAACGATGTCAACATTCTGGTCACACATTAACATGGGAAGGTGTATCTTCATTGGTTAAAGAAGCTCATCGTAATGGAGATTCTAATGTTACGCAAAGGGAAATAGATTTAGCATATGGTTTAAGAGATTTTCAGGTACGTACAAAATTATTAATCACCCGTATGTTTATCAACTCACGATATAATAATTTTGACATGTTTCACATATTATTGCAGGTTAAACACCACAAGGGTATGTTCTGTAATGGTCAAAAATTTTGCGTCAAAGTGTTGGATGACATGAAGAAAACTTGTGATTCTGGAATAACTGCAGTCTTTCAAGTGACTAATATTTCATCTAGAAATGACTTAGATCCTCAAGAGTCTAAAAATCAATACTATGGCATTTTGGATGATATACTTGAGTGCGACTTTAGTTCCTTCAAATTAGTACTCTTCGTTGTCAAATGGTACAGGCTACGACTTAATCCAAATGATCCTAATAGAACTATTATTGAACATGATAATGGATTTACAATGGTTAATACAAGGTCGTTTGAGCCAGTTGGGGATGAGCCCTATGTTCTTCCAAGCCAATGTGAGCAGGTATTTTACTCAGAGGTTTCACATAAACCGGGTTGGTCATTTGTTGTTAGACATGAACCGAGAGGAAGGCCGATAAAGTATAATGCGATGGAAGAAGAAGATACCGAAGAAGTAGAAGATGATGTAGATGATGATCACGATCGACAATTATTGGATGATGTTCCTGAGACAAATTTTCATGAAGAAGAAGAAGAAGATGATGCTGCTACTGATGATGATGATGAAGATGATGTTGATGTTGATGATGATGATGTTGATGATGACGACAACGATGACAACGACGATGACGACGACGATGATGATGACGACGATGACGAGGATGATGATGATGATGATGATGATGATGATGATGAGGATGATGATGATGAAATTTAAAGGTATGCCATCAATCCTTAATGTATTTAATATTCATTTCTTGATAGAAATATATTTGTCTTAAATGGTTACATAGTTTATTCATTATCTATTTAAAAGCTATAAGTGTTATAATGTGTACGTTTTAATGTTTTTAATTTTTATGTGATGCTTATGATGGATGTGATTATGATTATGATGTGATTATGCTCACGATAATTGAATTACATTTGCAGGAAATTGAACCCCTTTCAAGAGCATCCCGCATAGTCTCATGGATCGACAGGTATAAGTCAATACACCTTATAGAAAGTCTATTTAATACACTTATCAATAGTAAGATTGATGTCTTCTAAGATCTCTCCCATTTGCAGGTACCAGCAAATAGGTATTTGTCAGAAGTGTCTTCCTCAAGTGAGGGAAATATAGGAATAGAAGAGGAAAGTGAGACATGCAGTTTATCTAGAATAGGGAGATTAACTAGAGGTCAAAGGACTAGAAGGAAATTCAATAAACACATGAAATTTTTCCTTGCTCAAGGGGGGTCATGTTCTTATGATGATGAGATGAAAGGCGACATCGAGGTGCCCTTGAGGTACCAACATCTACAGAAACATTGGGTACCCAAGGAACTTCCTCCAAGTTACCTTTATCACAGGATGAAAGTGAGCAGTCAGCATACTGGTACGGAGCTGGCAGCATTGATACGGTGACTAGGGCATCGTTTAATGGTGGTATTGTGTTTTCCCATATTTAGGGCATCGAACTTTTGAAGCATTGCCTTCATCTTTCTTAAGTCTGAGTTTTAAGTTTGTTTATCTCTCTCGGTGCTGTTGAAAATACAAATGACAACGTTCTTGTTTGTTTTGCCCTTATATCCCGATGTGATTTCACAGAGGGTTACGGCGCTGTTGAAAACACAAATGAAAACACAAATCCCTTGTGTAATTGCCACTTGAAGGAGGAAAGTCACTGTAAAGACAACATGATAATGTACACTTACAGTGAGTGTACATTATCATGTTGTCTTTAGAGTGACTATCCTCATTTGTTGAAGAAGAAAAGCATTAATGTGGCTGAATAGCAATACATTCAAGTGGCAATCACACAAGGGACAGTCACTGTGAGATGTCCTCATTTGTGACTGTCCTTACAGTGAGTGTACATTATCATGTTGTCTTTAGAGTGACTGTCCTCATTTGTTGAAGAAGAAAAGCAATAATGTGGTTCAATAGCAATACATTCAAGTGGCAATTACACAAGGGACAATCAATCACTGTGAGATGTCCTCATGTGTGACTATCCTTGTCACAAATGAGGACATCTCACAATGACTGTCCCTTGTGTAATTCAAGTGGCAATTACACAAGGGACAGTCACTGTGAGATGTCCTCATTTGTGACTGTCCTTACAATGAGTGTACATTATCATGTTGTCTTTAGAGTGACTGTCCTCATTTGTTGAAGAAGAAAAGCATTAATGTGGTTCAATAGCAATACATTCAAGTGGCAATTACACAAGGGACAATCGATCACTGTGAGATGTCCTCATGTGTGACTATCCTTGTGACAAATGAGGACATCTCACAATGACTGTCCCTTCTGTAATTGCCACTTGAATGAGGACAGTCACTGTAAAGACAACATGATAATGTACACATACAATGAGTGTCCATTATCATGTTTTCTTTACAGTGGCTGCCCTCATGTTGTATATTCTTCTCTGTAGATGCTACTATGTGCTAGGGAAATTCTTAGAACTGTTGGTATATTCTTACAACTTGTTACACCTGGGATATTCTTCTCTGTAGATGCTATTGTGTGCCGTGGTCCAAACAGGCCCATAAATGTGGTTGAATAGCAATACATTCAAGTGGCAATTACACAAGGGACAGTCACTGTGAGATGTCCTCATGTGTGACTGTCCTTGTCACAAATGAGGACATCTCACAGTGACTGTCCCTTGTGTAATTGCCACTTGAAGGAAAAAAGCATTAATGTGGTTCAATAGCAATGTATTCAAGTGGCAATTACACAAGGGGTAATCACTCTGAGATTTCCTCATTTGTGACTATCCTTACAGTGAGTGTACATTATCATGTTGTCTTTACAGTGACTGTCCTCATTTGTTGAAGGAAAAAAGCATTAATGTGGTTCAATAGTGATGCAGAGTAGTCAGGGCTTTTAGAATATACAAATATACATCCTTAACTCTCATTCCACCAAGGAAGAAGGAATTCCAATGGTTGAAACGTGAGTTAAGGTCTTTACATCAGTCAAACCCTGAAAATGAGGGTTTGTAAACAATGCACAGAAAATTTGAAATAACTTAGATATAAAACAAAGAGAATCAATCAAACCAACTTCCAAAGCATCAGATGTCACTATTACAACTTCCAGGCAAATTTTATCATCCAACCACCATCCGTACAGCCGTACAGAGTTCATTTTTCACCAGAAATGCACTAAAATAGGGTTATTTTTATTTTTTATGAAAGCAAAATGATTACAATACTAGTTCTCTATCTGTCTTCGACCATTTGAAGCCTAAAATAGGCTCTCCAAATGTTGGTTCAACCATCTAGGTGGTTAGAACAGTTTATCCAACAAATGTCAACTTTGCTAAGCAACTTTTAAAGTTGCATTACAACTTTGCAAACAACTTTGCCGAGAAGGTTAAAAATGTGTTGTGAAACTTTAGGAACCTTATTAAAGTTATTTTGGACCTTCAAACTTCTTAACAACATCTAAAAGACACCTAATAAACACTTACTATGCTCATTTCATCCAAGGACTCAAAAGATGCCCAAGGTTTATAAGTCACCAAGGGGTCTTGTGTCCAACAAGTGGATGTTTATAAGGAGATAAAATCAATACTTAATATTTATTACAAACCAAGAAAACATCTAAAACTCCTATTCTAATTTATTGTCATTCAAAAAGACTCTGATTTGTCATTCAAAAAGAATCTGATTTGTCAATCAAAAGGACCTTTCACCAGTCAATCCTTCAAAGCTCCAAGGTGAAAATCTTATGTTCCAATTGATAGGATTTGACTCCTTGGCTTCATGGCAACTTCCTTCAATCATGGTGTCTTTGGCTTGCATTAGGGATGCCCCTGCATCAAATAGCAATGCATTCAAGTGGCAATTACACAAGGGACAGTACATGCCCATTAAAGTTGGTGTTTTGTTATCCAGCATGACAATGGAGACAACATACTCTGTGTCAATTTTACTAATCAAATTTCCCTCCGCCAAGCAAAGCAACAATCTGGGTATGATAAGGTGAAATTTTGTAGTCCTTTTGGGTATGATAACAGTTCCAGTTTTCAATAAGATGGTTCATTTTTATAATCTAGCTTCAATTTCTCTTGTGAAAATCTTTTTTTCATTTTATGGGTGGTAAAATATAACTATTATGCTAGAGGTGTGTACTTATGGATGATAATGAAACAAAATGATAAGATTTAAGACTCTTGTTTTTTTTTTAAATAGCAATTTAAGTTTCCTTCTATTATAAATTATTGTTTTTCTATTTTTTAATGTATCTTTCCAGATCTTTTATATCAATTTTATTTATGCAATATAAATATATTAATAATGTTTTAGTGTTTTTAGGATTAGTTTATATCAATTCTATGTATCATCATTCATCATTCAATTGTCAGTATTATTAATTTAGACTATGCAATTGTAGAACTACTCGAATATGGGTTGGATGGATACTCAAGCAGGGGAACCCTCCTCAAATATCTCAAGCAGTGAACTTGGAAAAATGTGTCCTGAAGGAACCCTTTCCATCAGAGAGATAAAAGTACAAACAAGTAAAAGAAGCAGGCTCTGCAAATATGTTTTTGAGAAGAAAAATGATAGATTATTCGAGTATGGTTCATGAGGTATATCTAAAAAGACATTTTTTTTCTTATTATAATAAAAGAGGAAGTTGTGAATGTCAAAGTTGAGTGAAACAAAAATTATTTTCATCAAATTTTGTTAGGCTTGCTTTTGGGAATAGTTTCTTACAATATTGCTATTAAGATTTTTATTGTGTAGTTTTTAGATTAGGTTTATAAAATTATATTTCATGAGTAGTGATTCATATTAATCAATTAACGATACTTTTGGAAGGTATTTTCAATGTGTCAAATTTTGATATTTTTACAAGAATTAGATTGTGTAATTTTTTTAATTAAAGTCATTGACTCATATTTCATAAATAATAGTTCTCATGAATCCATCTCTTATAAGATTGAATAGTCTATTTAGGAAGTATTTCTGATAGTATGTCAAATTATGATATTACTATTACCATTAGATTGCATGGCTTTGAAGTCAACCTCGTTGACGCATATTCTTCTCTGTAGATGCTACTATGTCCTAGGGAACTTCTTAGAACTGTTGGTATATTCTTACAACTTGTTACACCTGGGATATTCTTCTCTGTAGATGCTACTATGTGCTGCGGTCCAAACAGGCCCATAAATGTGGTTGAATAGCAATACATTCAAGTGGCAATTACACAAGGGACAGTCACTGTGAGATGTCCTCATGTGTGACTGTCCTTGTCACAAATGAGGACATCTCACAGTGACTGTCCCTTGTGTAATTTCCACTTGAATGAGGACAGTCACTGTAAAGACAACATGATAATGTACACATACAATGAGTGTACATTATCATGTTGTCTTTACAGTGGCTTCCCTCATGTTGTCTATTCTTCTCTGTAGATGCTACTATGTGCTAGGGATCTTCTTAGAACTGTTGGTATATTCTTACAACTTGTTACACCTGGGATATTCTTCTCTGTAGATGCTACTATGTGCTGTGGTCCAAATGGGCCCATAAATGTGGTTGAATAGCAATACATTCAAGTGGCAATTACACAAGGGACAGTCACTGTGAGATGTCCTCATGTGTGACTATCCTTGTCACAAATGAGGACATCTCACAGTGACTTTCCCTTGTGTAATTGCCACTTGAATGAGGACAGTCACTGTAAAGACAACATGATAATGTACACAAGTACCGTGAAGGTAGTTGCAAGTTACGGCTGTTTCATTGCATACCCGAAACAATGAAGATGTTACGGTCCATAAAACGTTTGTGCTTGAAAGATGAACAAATAAAATTAAACTTCTAAATAACCAAAGCCGCTAACAATAAATTCAACACAGATATGTCCTCATTTCTGGGTATTTTAGCTTTGTAACAGCTGAATACCAGATTACATAATAATGACAAAAGAAAAATAAACCCAACGTACTCAAAAATTGTAGCTGTGATTTCGCGGAGGGAATCTCTCTCGGCACTGTTGAAAATACAAATGACAACGTTTCTCTACATTATCATGTTGCCTTTATAGTGACTGTCCCTTGTGTAATTGCCACTTGAAGGAGGACAGTCACTGTAAAGACAACATGATAATGTACACTTACAGCCCGTGTACATTATCATGTTGTCTTTAGAGTGACTATCCTCATTTGTTGAACAAGAAAAGCATTAATGTGGCTGAATAGCAATACATTCAAGTGGCAATTACACAAGGGACAGTCACTGTGAGATGTCCTCATTTGTGACTATCCTTACAGTGAGTGTACATTATCATGTTGTCTTTATAGTGACTATCCTCATTTGTTGAAGGAAAAAAGCATTAATGTGGTTCATTAGCAATGTATTCCCAGCATCTGTACCTGCATCTCTCTTATATACTACAAGTTGCTTGCCATCAAAAATTGCAGTTCCCTCACGTGACATTGATGGTGAAGTGTTATTTTCAAAACCATCATCTGTGGTTACCAATGCTCCTATTTTAGGCAATAAGTTTGTTGCATTCCATGAGCCATTGGTCAAGTTTCTTCTACGAGCTTCTGATGCCTCAAAATCTAAGCAGTGCCTACGCATGCCTCATTGTGGTTGATTATCATTCTGTACATGAATTATAATGAGTAATTAGTTTTGGGCCTTGGAATCTTGTATGTAACATGCACAGGCATTTCATGGCTAAATGAATCTATTTTAAAAGCATCAACTTTTCTTACATGATGCTGGATACATAAGTAGAACAAGCGTATATCAAATTGGAAGCAATCAGAACTCCACAATGACATATTATTTAGAGTACTCTTCAGTTTAAGTAATAATGCATATATTGACACTGTAAAGACAACATGATAATGTACACTCACTGTAAAGACAACATGATAATGTACACTCACTGTAAGGACAGTCACAAATGAGGACATCTCACAGTGACTGTCCCTAGTGTAATTGCCACTTGAATGTATTGCTATTCAGCCACATTAATGCTTTTCTTCTTCAACAAATGAGGATAGTCACTGTAAAGACAACATGATAATGTACACTATGACTATCATGTTGTCTTTACAGTGACTATCCTCATTTGTTGAAGAAGAAAAGCATTAATGTGGCTGAATAGCAATACATTCAAGTGGCAATTACACTAGGGACAGTCACTGTGAGATGTCCTCATTTGTGACTGTCCTTACAGTGAGTGTACATTATCATGTTGTCTTTACAGTGGCTGTCCTCATTTGTTGAAAGAAAAAAGCATTAATGTGGTTCATTAGCAATGTATTAAATAAATTTTTTTTTTTTAATCCACCCACGGGCGTCGCAATTGCGACGGCAACCCGTCGTAATGCGATGCAGGTGCCCGTCGCAATTGCTTGGGAGGCCCATCGCGATTGCGACGGCCCTCTGAAGCCATGCGACGGGGGGGCGACACCCATGCCGCTAACAAATCTTAGTCACATTGCGACAGGATATGTGTCGCAATTGCGACGGCTACCCATAGACGTCGCAATTTGCGACTATAAAATAGCGACGTCTATGGGTGTTGTTATTGCGACACATAGCTGTCGCAATTGCGACACATAGCCATCGAAAAATGCCCCCAAATGTATTAGTGGATCCCAAAATGAAGAGAAAATGATGTGAGATGAAAGACAAGAAAGTGAAAGACATGATCGGGAAGAAGCGAAAGGTGAGCGCAGCTGATTAACAAGTCCATGAAAAATGAAAGGAGAGCTCTCTCCATATGCAAGATGCAAAACTAAACTAACATGAACCTAAGAAATGCAAGCTACATGAAAAGTGGTTTACTTGCAAGGTTACAAAGCCAATAGACATCTAATATTCATCATCAAGCATTATTGGTAGCGTCGCAAGATCATACAATACACACTAGCATAACTATGTGAATATGAATATGATCTTTATCAGTCTTCTAGCTATGCATCATCGAAAACTTCTCAGGGAGAGACCTCTCAGCAAAGAAATCATCATAGACAGCATGCAAAGAAATAAATTCAAACAAATCTCAGCAAGTCAAGTGCAGGTGTGTAGGTCATAGAGTCAAACTTTGAGTATTGCATCTGCAAATGAGAAATATCGCATCATACTAGACTGCAGGTAGGACATCTGATAAGTGTTGAGAAACACTCGACGCAAGGGTAGTGTTGAAAAACACCATTGGGGTGGTGTTGAAAAACACCATTTGCGAGGTGCCTAAGAAACCTCGATGCACAAAGAGACCCAAGATAAGCTTAAAGCAACATATGCCCCCTAGACTAAGACAAGAATCAATTCTAGGCTAGGAGAGGCAAAGCGAGAAGTGGAGCGAAAGAGCACCACGCAAGACTGATAGACATAGGTGCAGAGGGTCTCAAGCAGCGCCTGTTTCCAGGTTTTCACCACTTGATAGATTTTTTTAGGACTTTTTATAATTTTTTTTGTATTTTTGCTACCAAGGCGCCTGTTTCCAGGTTTTCACCAAGGCACTCTTTCAAATTTTTTTTAAATTTTTTTGAATTTGTTGATTTTTTTGGATTTTTTCAGCATCATATATGAATTTTTTTTATAATTTTTTCAGGATCATAAAATATGTACAAAGAATGCCCCAGACAGAAACGGGCATCAAGAATCTGCTTCCTCTAATGTAGAGAACTGATAGGCCCTAGGCCCAAATGATGCAACTGTGACAATAGGAGGTCTCAACCAGTTCGACCAATAATAACCAACCCTAAGCAATGTCTGAGCTAGCGGAGGATCATTAGAATGTGATCCACATATGCCATCGTGGATTTCAGCTAGCACTTTTTCTGACTCCTCTATTTCTAGACACTTAAGGAGAGTTTCATCTAGACCCTTCCTATACAAGTCACCAAAGACAAAGGCAAAGTGTAAGGGATGGTAGAAGGAATGGCGTGGTGGATTTGTAAGAGGAATATGAGGTGGAAGATATGAAAAGATGGTAGGATTGTAAGATTTGTGAGCAAGATAGTGTAATTCATCCACCAGGAACTTGAAGCGAGATTTATGCTTTCTCATTTGTAAGATGGATGTTGAAGTAACCAAGGCATTAGAAACTTTGTTCTCAGCTCTAGGAGTGGGCTGAAGTATAACAGATATGAGATCATGCTTGAAGTAGTGCACCATTTTTCTGTAGAGAATCAGCTTGTCATCTTTTATTTGAGACTCATTATTTTTTAGCAGAATTTTATTTTTACTTTTCTTAGGTGCGGATACTGCCACAATGTGGTTTTTTCCATCCGACCATTGCTTTTTTCTTTTGACGTGATGACTGTGATACTTGATTGCTGATTCAATCTTTTTTGTGGCTAGTTCGCTGGTGGAAGAAGTAATAGGTGTTGATGCGAGATGAAATGAAGTGACCGGTTCAATAGCATTTATGTGAGGGGTGTCATCTCTGGTAACAAGAGAGGTTGAGCCTATAGGGTAAGCTCCAAAAGTAGCTAGATCTAGATTTGTCATAGAAGGACCAACATAGTCCACTAAGGCAATATGAGGAACAAACTCATCAGACCCCACACAAGACCCATCAACCACGTCGAGATGGTTACTACAAGAATGAACCATATCAACATCCATATCATCAGTAGATATACATTTTTCTCCCCAAAGAAGTGAAGTAGAGGGAAGATCATCGCCCATGTGAGCCATAGTGTGTATTGGTGACTCATCTGTATCTGTGTCTGAATTACTGAGCATGGGAGTATTTCCAGCATTCGTTAAGCTCAAATCCAATAATTTTAGCTCATTTGTTTCAGTCTAGAACAAATCTAAGCATGTAGATAACAAACTAGCTTCAGATAAGAATAGAAAAAGACACTCTACGACAGGTTAAAGTGCATGTTTACCCACTCCGAATTGCAGCAATGACAGGACAGTAGAAATGACTCAAGTGATAGTTCTCAGGCAAACAGGGTGATACTTCACCTTAAGCCAGATGATAGTTTCCAGTAAGTGGGGTGACACTTTTGCAGAGTCGTACGACTCTATGACCAACGAACATAAAAATATCAGTTTGAAGTGTTTTAAAAGATCAAGTAAGTATATCAACAAATTTTTATCATGGATCAAGCACATAAGACAACAATCAAGGAGTTCAAGCAAGCAGTTGTCTTCAAACAATGAGCAAGGGGCAAAGCAACCTTGCATATGAACAAGAATAGTGACTTAGTATTTCTACTCCTTAAAGATTCTACTTGTGTATGTTCTTCAAATGTTTTAGCAGGCACATAGAACACAACAACACCTTAGCAAGCTATCTACAAGGATACACATGGCTTTCTAAGAGGAGTCCTCGATATACACAAGGTACGTGAGGCCCAAATCTGTAGATGAGAAGAATCCAAAATCACACAGCCGGGGGGAGACGGTAACCCAAATCTCCTCCTTCACTTCTCAAAAGTATAAAGTTCTTTGAGGCTTAGCCAAGAGTGATATCAAACTCAATTCCCAAGAGAGGTGTCTTTCGATTCACCTCCCGCTATTTACACTCCACCAGAACACAGGAGTTAAGGTTGTCCCTTGAGGTGGTGTGTCCCCAAGTAGGCCTTCTAGAAATAACAACTAAGTAATTCACTATCAAAAGTATTTAGAGCACTAGAGGTGGTACATTTAACCCTTCAAGTAAGCATGAGATGAGTCCAAAAAAGTAGAACATTTAACTCCTCACACAAACTCAAAGTGAGTCCACACCTTAGAAAATAAGTGAGTTCCAAAAAGCACAAAAGGGTTGCCAAGTGGAGCACTTAACGCTTCTTTCCTGTTGACCCCTCCCCTTTAATATTGTGCTGGGATTGCAACCACAGGGAGGAAATGAGGGACCGGAAGATTAGCGAGTCCAATAACCCAAGATAGCAATCTAGATCAATCACAAGTACTCTAAAGTTGCTTATCAATACTACTCACAAATGAAAAAGGGGTGTACCAATGGAATATTTAACTTTCCAAGCAAACATAGAGTGAGTCCACAAGGTGGTGCATTTAACTCTCTATGTAAACAAAGAATGAATCCATGCCCCCAATCACTCAATGAGATATTTGATATTGGAACCAAGAATTATTTAAGGTTTAAACATAAGCATTCACTTACACAAACTTGTATGAAAGCAAATCTATGTTCATTCATTTCCCATTAAGAGCATCAATTGAAATGTGTTCTATGAAAGCATGTAAACAATCAAGCCAAACACATGAGAGGTTCAATTTTAATCCAAAAATCCAAATGTTGTAGAGATATAACAAACTACCTCAAGTCCAATGCAATGCGCTTAGTAGATTTTAAGCATTTTCCATGAAAGCAAGAGCACCTTCAAATGAACAAGACAAGAGAACAAGCAAACAAGATATGCAATATATATCCAATTTATGCAAACCCTAAGGTTAGATCTGAAAATCAATTGTTATGAGCAATGATAACCAGCAAATAATCCAAATAATAACTCATATCATGCAATGAACAATGAAAAATAAGTGCATACCCATCACAAAATTTTATTTTTTTGCATTTGACCTAGTCAACAAGATCTAATTTTTACCACATGAATTCAGACCCTAAACTCAAAATTCAGAAAAGAGACCTCTATCAAAAAAAAAATATCTTTCCAAAAATATAAAATTTTTAGAAAAATCTCTTCATTTGTGCCCTAGAGAGCCATTTTACCAAAACAGACCAGATTTTATAAATCAACCAAATGAGCTATGATATGATTTCTAAATTAAAAACACAGTGAATGGACCCCCTGTAGAATTTGAAGAAATTTTCAGAAATATAAAAATTTCCAAAAAATATGCTGATTTACGCCAAACATCAATTTTTTATGAAAAATAAAGAAAAAATCATAAAAAATACAAATTACCTCCGAAAATTCTGAAAATTGTTTTAGAGCTTCTCTGATATGTCTCCAACCTACAAAAAAAATTTCAGACTAGAACACCAAGCGGTTTGGGAGATATGGTCAAATCTTTCAAATCTAGAGTTTTTTTCATCTCCAAACAAATCTGCACAATGGTTAGCTCCAAAAATAATCAAAACCAGCATGCAAGAGGTGGGTTGCCCCACGGTGGGCACCAAAAATGTGTGGTGAAAATGTGACCACACTTCTATGAATCATTACATGCAAGGGAACTCAAGAATGAGGCCTCACAAATCGATCCATAGCTCCCTAGGCATGGAGTGCAAGGGTTTTAAGAATGCTCTCAGCTAGAGCTATTTAGCCAATAACCTTGCTAGTAAACCATGCAATGGGAGATTCAATGAAGACAAGGGAAAGAATTCCAATATCCCCAAGAATCAAATGAAATTCAATGCAATGCAAGCTAGCTAAGAATGAAGATGCAAGCTAAGCTATGGAAATGAAAGTACAATGCAAGCTAAGCTATGAAAATGAAAGATGCAAGAAATGAAATCTAACTATGAAGAAAGAAAGCCATGATGATGCAAGAATGAAGACAAGAAGATAGAGTGTTGATGAAGATCCAAGATGAATGCCAACAATGCTCCAAATCTTCAAACCCTAGATGCAAGAATATCTCCAAAAGCTCCAAGATGACCTAGAAAACCTGTAGCATAACAATAACATAAAAATTGTGTGTGCAAATGAGGAAGAGAGCTCTCCTTTTATAGGGAATGAAAAAGGAATGGGCCATGGAGATTAAGAGGCAAAAGATTTAATCAACGGTGGAGAAAAAAAGAAGCTTGATCCTTGTGCACAAATATCCTCCAATAAGAAAATTAGAAGCATTTACTTTATGTTGAGCATTTAATTTATGTCCATGTGAGACAAAAAGTACTTTTTCTTTTATTTTATTTTTATTTTTTTATAAATAAGAATTAAATGCTTTATTTGTGCAACATAGGATAAGAGAAAAAGGTGGGCTTTTTATTTATTAAAAGGGGAGGAAATATTCCTTTTAAATAAATAAAAACTTAGGATAAAATGGTTAGCCCATAGAAAATAATCGAATAAATGATAGCACAAGGATTTGATCAAGAATAAGCAATTTATGATTTAGCAAAAGGGGCTAATAGTCTAGGTGACCATTTTTAGGTGTATACATGTCTAAGGATAAAGGACTTCCCATGTCACATGTAGGAATGCTAAACTTGTTTTGAGTTAAGGACACAAGTTGTTTTTGTTAAGATGACATAGTTTGTGCCAAACTGATGATTTTTGAATCATTAGAGGAAATAGTAGGCATAGCAACATTAGAAACACTAGGTAAAGTGTCTGAAGATCCAAGAATGGAAGACACAACTGGAGGAACACTAGGCACCACAATTGGAAGAGGATTAGAATAAGTAAAAGAAACATTATGGTAAGAAGGTTGTGATGTAGGAAGGGATACTGGAGGAACACTCATAGTAAAAGAGAGAACCATTGTAGTCACCAAAGGAGGGGTATAAGTAGGAATACTAGGTAAAGGGACTGAAGAAGGTTCTACATTAGTAACCAAAGGAATTAATCCTAAATCTTGAGCTTCTTGAGCTAAAGGTTTAACATTTGAATGAACAAGGTGAGTGATACCATAGAGGAGATTAACACCTCGATCATTATCACAAATAACTTTTTGAAGTGACTCTATGATGCAGAGCCTTGGTATCCTAGTGAAAATGGTGCCTATTACTAGTCTTTGTTTGAAAATTCAAACCCTCCTACCCCTACTTTGCTAGGGTACTCCCCACCAAGGCTCTACACTCTCAAGTGATCAAGATCTTTCTAGAAAATCAACACATTGTGTCCGCGTAACTCCTCACTTACCCAAACTATTGTAGATTCTTCCTAAGCCTTCAAACCCTTTCTATAAGTCAATTAACTCTTATTGACATGTTCTTCATCCAATAAAATTGTAACTCAACCTTAATACATCCTAAATTCAGGACTATCCCCTGTCGCAATGCCAGCAGTCGATCAAACTTGGCACCTTTTTCTTTTTGGGTCTTGATGACTTGACTTCCTAATGGACTCTTCTTAACAGTCACCTCGTCATGATCCTTATCTTAGGCAGAGTATTTCCTGAGACATATGTCTTGAGTCTTATTCCAACTCCAAGATTCACAACATCTCCTTTGAATATAAGATGCCTGATGCTCAGCCTAATACAACATGTGTATTCAAAGCTTGGTACTCCACCAATTGCACAATAGTTTCATTAAAAGGTGAGTAATTCAAACTCAAATCCTTGAATTGAGACTCAACATTGAAACCAAGTAATAGTTACGGGTCTATGCTCGTCATGATGCCAGTCACATTTTGGATGCCTGACCATTCATTAACAAAAACTCCTCCAAATTGCATTCATCCTTCTTAAGACTAATTGGAACTTAAAATACATTCTTCTACACTACCCCTCACTGAATCTCAGTGGCTTTTATTGGTTCATTAGGAAGAAAGCGGTCTTTGAATGCAAAACCTACCAACTAGGGCACGCCCATGGGTTCCTTATTCTACAACCCATTCTCCCTCCACAGTTAGTCAAATTGACTTAGAATAGGTGCAAATGAATGATGGAAGGATTTAGGAACTTTCCATCTAGTTAGATTTTTTATTCCAATCAATACAGGACTGGATAAACACAAACACCAGTCATTTTTTTATGGAAAAAAATACAGTTTCTTGTTTTTTTTTAAATTTTGAAATCTTCTTTTACAAAGTTCTCAACAACCTCAATACCAGATTGTTGATCCATTTGAATCCAAGTAAAAATTGTTCCAACCGATTAGTGATGGTTGTGAAAGTTGGATACTAGATTTTCAAAAACTGTCCTTAGCAACCCGAGAAGTTACAACTTTTCTTGTTGACAACTTTCAGCCTTAAAGAAAAAAAATGGCTTCAAATGACTTCTAAGGGTCTAACAAAGGTTGCATTTCTCTAAGAGTACTAAATCAACCTAGACTACCCTATCTAGTGTCCTATCAACCTTAGTGAACCATAGGATTTATAACCATCCTAGGTCACTAGGTTTCACATCATTAGGACTTATTACAAAATTGAGATCTCCTGATCCTCCTTGGTCATTGACCAATCAAATCTTCCTACGAGCCACCTTGGAGATCTTCTTTCCACATCCTTTGTCTCTATTTTTGTCAAGGGCTCCTACACCATACTCCCAGGGTTGACTGATCTCAAGTCCCATTGAGATAAGGTTTGCCAAAGAAGTGCCATACTTCTTAATCTTTGCCTCATCCATCCACACTGCCTCTTCTTCAGGGTGTCCAGCCCACTTCATAAGATATTGTGTATACACATTATTTTTGGTCTTCCTAATGACCTTAGAGTCAAGAATCCTATCAAGTGTTTTGGGTGCATGAGGAGGTAGATCAGTGAGGTATTTCTGCAACTCTTCAATGAGAACCTTTGTACCTTCATCATGATGACCTTTATATGGGGCTAGATCAAAAATATTAAAAATTGGAGATATACCTAGAGTGGGAGGTAGTGCTATCTCATAAGCACTTATGCCATGCTTCTTCAAGACTGCACAATGGTCGACTTTCTTCATGAGTAACTCTGTATGTTTTCCCTTTGGCAATCTCTCCTTCCTTAGATATACCCAAACCAAGTCACTAACTTGAAATTGTACATCTCTCCTCCTTTTATCTACCCTTTCTTTATACTTTTTTGAACTCTTTTGTAGGGCTATCTTTACTTGATCATGGATGTCTTTCATGCTATTAGCAAACTTCTCTCCATGACCACTCACCTGTCCATCTTTTGGAAGGTCTCTTAACTCTAGTATGCCCCTTGGATTCTTCCCATAGACAATCTGAAAAGGACTCCTCCCTGTACTCCTATTCATAGAATCATTAAAGGCAAATTTAGCTTGTGGAAGGATATTGTCCCACTTTTCTCCATACTGTTTTGTTAAACATCTCAATAGGTTTCCCAAGGACCTATTTACAACTTCAATTTTCTCATCCATTTGAGGATTATAGGCTGAACTAAAGTTCAAGTTCATACCCCACCTTTTCCATAAGGTTCTCCAAAAATGTCCAACGAACTTCACATCCCTGTCACATACAATGGTTTGAGGAAGCCCATGTATCCTTACTATTTCTTTGAAAAACAAATTTTCCACATAGGTTGCATCACTTGTACTCTTACATGGCATGAAATGGGCCATCTTTTTGAACCTATCTACCATAAAAAAGATGCTATCAAAACCTTTCTGAGTCCTAGGAAGTCCCATTACAAAATCCACACTACAACTTTCCTAGGGCCTTGTAGGTATGGGTAATGGTTGATACAAGCCAACATTAGTGGAAGTGCCCTTGGCCTTATGAAAAATTGTGCATTGTTCAACAAATTTCCTTACATCCCCCTGCATTTTAGGCCAAAAATAATGTCTTCTCACATATTCAAGAGTTTTATCCAGCCCAAAGTGTCCACTCATACTCCCACAATGCTTCTCTTTCAGTATGTTATCCCTCATAGAACACCTAGGATTGCATAGTTGATGTCCTTTAAACAAAAAACCATCTTGGATCAAGTAATCAACATAATCAACATGATATGCTTCAAAAAAATCATAACAAACCTTATAAATCTCATGAAAATCATCATCATTTTCATACATATCTTTCAAGGAATGAATACCTACACTTTGCAATTTTACTTCTTGGACGGTCATGGCCCTCCTGCTCAAGGCATCAGCCACCTTGTTAGCAACTCCTTTCTTGTGTTTGATTGAAAAGGTGTATTCTTGGATTGATTCAACCCACTTCATGTGTTTGTAACTCAACTTCTCCTGGCTATTCAAGAAACTGAGTGCTTGATTGTTCATAAAAATAATAAACTCCTTTGGAAGGAGGTAGTGCCTCAATTTCTTCAATGCTTGCACTAAAGAGTACATCTCAAGATCATAAGAGGAGTACTTCCTCTTAGCCTCATTCAGATTTTCACTGAAAAAATGCAATGGGTCTCCCCTCTTGGCTTAAAACAGCCCCTATAGCCACATTAGAAGCATCACATTCAATCACAAAAATCTTTTGAAAATCTAGAAAAGCCAGTATAGGCTTCTTTGCTACCTTTTGTTTCAGACTTTGAAAAGCCTCCTCAACCTCCTTGGTCCACACAAACTTGCATTTCTACCCCCTTTGATTGTCTCCAAAATTGGTGCACAAATATGGCTGAATCCCCTTATGAACTTTCTATAGAAATAAGCCAAATTGTGGAAACTTCTAACTTCTATCATGGTCCTTGGAGAGGGCCAATTCAAGATACTCTCCACCTTTTTCAGATCCATCTTTATGCTTCCACCTGAAACCACAAAACCAAGATATGCTAATTCTTCCTACATGAAAACACACTTATCCAAGTTTATCAGGAGCTTTTCTTCTTGCAATCTTTTAAGAACAAAATTTAGATGTTTCAAATGCTCATCCTTAGTCTTGCTAAAAATGAGGATATCATCTAAATACATAATTACAAACTTGCCAAGAAATGTTGTTGACACCTCATTCATGGGCCTCATGAATGTGCTAGGAGCATTGGATAAACCAAAAGGCATCACTCTCCATTCGTACAACCCTTCATTAGTTTTAAATGTTGTCTTCCATTCATCTCCAGCCCTTATTCTAATTTGGTGGTACCCACTCTTCAAATTCACCTTTGAATAGTACCTTGCACCCCCTAGATGGTCCAATAGGTCTTCAATTCTAGGCATAGGGAACCTATACAAAATAGTGATTCTATTTATGGCTCTAGAATCCATACACAACCTCCAAGTCCCTTCCTTCTTAGGTGCTAATAGGGTAGGAACAACACATGGGATCAAACTTTTGGTAATCAAACCCTTCTCCAAAATTTCTTGGATTTGCTTGGACATCTCTTCATTTTTCTAGGGTGTGAGTTTATAGGCTGCCTTGTTTGGAAGTGTGGCTTTGGGAATTAGATCAATGTTATGGATAATCTCTTGGACTGGGGTTCAGGTGTTTGGAAACTCCTTGGTCACTATTTCTTTATATTTTTCTAGCAAGTCTGTTACTTCCTTAGGACCTACTCTCCTAGGTTCCTATTTCACCTTCAATACCTTCCCCTCTTTTGGTTTTCGTAATACGATCAATGCATAACAAGGAGTGTCTTTCTCCTTCAACACCTTTAAAAATTCTTTTTCACCTACAAAGAAAAACTTGGAATCTTTTTTCTCTTCACCATTGTCAAGCATGGGTAGTAAAGTTGCCTTCTTACCTTAGTGTCTTATGGAGTAGGTGTTCTTCCTTCCATCATGGTGTGCCTTCAAGTCATATTTCCATAGTCTCCCCTAGATTAAATGACATGTGTCCATAGGCACTATGTCACAAAGTACCTTATCCTTGTACTTCCTAATCTGAAACTCTATCCATGCTTGCTCTTTAATGACTGTATGCTGCCATTTTGTGAGCCATGACACCTTGTAGGGTGTGGGATGTGTAATCCTTTCTAGATTTAGCTTCTCAAATGCTTCAAGAGACACCAAATTATAAGTAGAACCAGAATCAATAACCACTCTACATACCTTGCCTCCTACTTTACATGTAGTTTTGAAAAGTGTCTTCCTTTGGGGTGGTTCCAATGTACTAGGTGCCTTAATAAAAGTCCTTCTCATCATGAGTGACTCTCCTTGTTATGGTGCTACAAAGGATTCATGTGAGTGTAGCTATGTGTGTCTTCATCCCTCACTAAATTGGCTCTCCTTTCAACATTTTTGTTTCCCTTTTCAGGACACTTTGATGCCAAGTGTCCAGGCTGATGACACCTAAAGCATTTGATGACATTCATACCTCTTCCCCCAAATCTTCCTCTAGAGCTTTATCTCCTTCCCCTAAAGGACCCCCTAGAGCTTCTTTCTCCTTGATTATATTCATGGCTTGATTCTCCATAGTATTTGGGACCTTGTCCTCTCCCTTGAGAGTTGCCTCTGCCCTGGTTTCTAAAATCTCTTTCTCCTCTTCCTCTACCACCTTGCTCTTGTTTCCTCTTGAGTTTTTCCTCAACCTTCAATGCCAACTGATAGCATTTCTACACTTTGGTAGGGATACTCAAGCTGGGTTCATCCTAAATTTTAACTCTCAATCCTTGCATGTACCTTGCAAGATTTTCACTCTCTGGCTCTGCTATCTTGGATTTCATGACTAGCCTCTAAAACTCTTTAGTGTAACTTGAGACATCTAGTTCTTTCTACCTCAAACTCATTCTCTTCTTATGAATTTGAACTTCATAATCTTCTAGGACGTATGCCTCTCTTAGCAAGGCTACCATCCTCTTCCAAGTAGTTATCTATCTTTTTCCATTCTTCACCCTTTCATCTTGAGTGAAATTCCACCATGTGAGTGTAGGTCCTTTCAATTTTGATTTGGCAATCTTTACCCTATGATTCTTAGGTATATCTTCATAGTCAAAGAAACTTGTGAGAGCATCAACCCAATCCATCGCTGCTTTTGGATCCATATTTCCATTATACATGGGTAGATCTAGTTTGGTGTCCATCGTCCTTCTCTCCATGGACTTCAAGGTCTTCAAGAGTAGTCTCTAATCTATAGGAACCTCTTCCTCATCCTAATCAAGGGGCTCTTCTTCACTTATTTCTTCCTCAGAGTCTCCACCACTCTTCCCATCAACCTTTCCTTTAAGGCTCTCTATTTCTTTCCTCAAATCTTTGTTTTGGGCCATCTTCTCCTTCACAATCTTTTCCAATTTGACATTCATGATCCTTGATGGGATCTAAATATCCTCTTCATCTATAGACATGGTTTCCAATCCTTCTCCTGAGGATCTTTCTTTCTCTGATACCAATTGATGCAGAGCCTTGGTATCCTAGTGAAAATGGTGCCTGTTACTAGTCTTTTTTTGAAAATTCAAACCCTCCTACCCATACTTTGCTAGGGTACTCCCCACCAAGGCTCTACACTCTCAAGTGTTCAAGATATTTTGAGTAAATCAACACATTGTGTCCCCATAACTCCTCACTGAGATTCTTCACTGTTGTTGTCCCATTAGTGAAGATGCACCCCTGCACTCCCTAAGTACTTTCACTCACCTAGACTATTGTAGATTCTTCCTAAGCCTTCAGACCCTTTCTATAAGTCAATTAACTCTTATCGACATGTTCTTCATCCAATAAAATTGTAACTTGACCTTAATACATCCTAACCTTAGGACTATCCCTTGTGGCAATGTGAACAGTCGATCAAACTTGGCACCTTTTTCTTTTTGGCTCTTGATGACTTGACTTCCTAATGGACTCTTCTTAATAGTCACCTCATCGTGATCCTTGTCTTAGATAGAGAATTTCCTGAGACATAGGTCTTGGGTCTTATTCCAACTCCAAGATTCACAACATCTCCTTCGAACATAAGATGCTTGATGCTTAGCCTGATACAACAGATGCATTCAAAGATTGGTGCTCAGCCAATTGCACGATGGTTTCATTAAGAGGTGATTAATTCAAACTCAAATCCTTGAATTGAGACTCAACATTGAAACCAAGTAATAGTTACAGGTCTATGCTCATCGTGATGCTAGTCACATTTTGGATGTCTGGTCATTCATTAAAAAAAACTCCTTGAAATTGCATTCATCCTTCTTAAGACTAATTGGAACCTAGAATACATTATTCTGTGCTACCCCTCACCAAATATTAGTGGTTTTTATTAATTCAATGGGAACAAATCGGTGTTTGAATGCAAAACCTTCCAACTGGGGCACGCCTGTGGGTTCCTTATTCTATAGCCTGTTCTCCCTCCATAGTCAGTCAAATTGACTCAGACTAGGTGCAAATGAATGATAGAAGGATTTAAGAGCTTTCCATCCAGTTAGATTTTTTATTCCAATCAATACAGGACTTCATAAACACAAACACCAGTCATTTTTTTATTGAGAAAAATGCAATTTTTTTTTTTTAAAACTTTGAAATCTTCTTTTAAAAATTTCTCAACAACCTCAATACTGGATTGTTGATCCATTTGAATCCAAGTAAAAACTATTCCAACTGATTGGTGATGGTTGTGAAAGTTGGATACCAAATTTTCAAAAACTGTCCTTAGCAACCCGAGAAGTTGCAACTTTTCTTGTTGACAACTTTCGGCCTCAAAAGAACAAAAATGACTTCAAATGACTTCTAAGGGTCTAAAAAAGGTTGCATTTCTCTAAGAGTACCAAATCAACCTAGACTACCCTATCTAGTGTCCTATCAACCTTAGTGAACCATAGGATTTATAACCATCCTAGGTCACTAGGTTTCACATAATTAGGACTTATTACAAAATTGGGATCTCCTGATCCTCCTCGGTCATTGACCAATCAAATATTCCTACAAACCACCTTGGAGATCTTCTTTGCACCTCCTTTGTCTCTATTTTTGTCAAGGGCTTCCACACCACTCTATAGCTTGAATAGAATCTTGATTATGGTTTTCTTGAATAAGCCAATTACCCATTTTATCAAGTTCGGTTGAAAGTTTTTGGATTTGTTCAAGAGGAATTCTTAAAGCATCATGAGATGAGTGAGAATATTTTTTCTCCATAATAGGGTTGGAATCATGAATAATCAAATTGTCATCCGGGATCCTAAGGAAAAGAGAGGAAGATTCACGATCAAAGGCACCCATAATTCTATGACTTCTTTTAACTGGAATATTATAGGTAGGGCTAGAGGTAGTAAAGCTCATATACCAATGCAACATAAATGAACTAAACTAAGAGAACACAAAGAATGAATAAATGAATTTTTTTGGATTTTTATTTTATATGAGATGCAAACACATAAAAGAAATCTAATATATCCAAGATCTAACACCATAAAAGAAAGAGTTGTCTATCGTGGGTGCACCAAAATGTAAGGTAAGAAAGTGTGGTCACCAAAATGTAGATGAAAAAAGAGTGTTACCCTTGAAAATGTGTGTGGGAATATAAGATACACTTCTTAACCCCAAATTACCAAAGGAAGATCCAAATGGATTAACCACAAGAAGATACTCAATACATAGATGAATCAATAGATGGAGAATATGAAGAAAGAGGATAACCTTATATTCCGTAATGGTAAGTATGTATTGAAACCTTAATTGAATTGAAGAAAAATACTAACCTCAAAATAGGACTAATCTAGAAAATGCTATTTTCTGATGTCTATATAGAGTTTCGGGGAATTCTGCAACCGGATCTAGCCTGTAAATGCAGAAATAGAGAAAACCCAAAATCCTTTTGCTTTTATGAGGAAGGTCTTCCTTAACCCAAGATCAGAGTAAGATCTTACCCCAGGGTACAATCTTACCCCAAAAAGTCATCCTTAACTTGTACTTCTCTGACAAAAATTCTATTTGCGGATCCTGAAAATTCACCGAAAAGGGTACTCAGAACTGCACTGATATTTGTTTTCTTGTACCTGTACCTGTGAGAAAAAAGGTTTTGTTTGTTGGATGAGAGGTTTGCCTTGGTCAAACCCTGGTTTGGAATCAATCTTGAAATATAATTAAAACTGCAATATATAAACAAAGTAAATGAAACTATTCACCTTGCTTATGTTGAAATCCTTGTGGAGGATTTGAATCCTTGAACCCACAAGCATGGATGCTTCAAATGAATGTAGAATTATATGTAGGATGTCTCAAATCAATTGCATTAGATATTGAAAACCAATCTTGAATGGATCTTGGAATAGGAAGAATCTTGAATGAATGTGGATGGAGAAATCTTCAACAAGAGGGCTCTAAAGAGATTGAATCGTTCAATAATTATCAATGGATCTCCTTGATGAATTGGATCTTGAATTATTGAATGGGAATGAATAACTAAATGCTTTCCTTCTCCTCCTTTCTTTCTTGATCACTTGATTGCTCTTATGCTTGAATTCAATGGAAGGTGGATGCTTGATTATGAAAAGTGGATGTGAAAATGAGAGAGGAAGGAATACTTTAATACTAGTCTAGGACATAAACTTCTAGAGAGGCTGACATAGGAGAATTAAATTACAATTAAGCCTTAACCCTTAGAAATGGAGCTAGATTAAATGTAATTTAAGAGTTTACCATTTTGAAATCCAAAAAGATGACTCGGAAGTAGGAAATAAAACTTTTTGAAGCTCGACATCTCAAAACCTCCAAAATCTAAAATTTGGACCTAGGGTCAAGTTCAAGGTCGACTCTAACCTAGGTCAGGGTCGAGTTCATTATTGATGCAGGAGAATTCTTGGTCCTTAGTGAATCTGCATTAAGGTGTGGTATTTTGGCTAGTGTTACTCAGTTGTAGCCTTAACTGATGGTCTCGGTTATTGAAGGAAGCTCAGTTGCTGAAGGAACTCAGTAATCTTTGGTGTTGCGTGAAAGTGTTACTCAGAGATGCCTATAGTGCTTGGTCAACACTGGTGTTCAACAATTCTTGGCATGCTTGGTTATTTTACTATTGCTCGGTAGTTTTGTATTATCGACTCAAGTTATGTGTGATTTGTTTGGCCAAATTGGTACATTTATTATTTGTATCTTTTGTTCAATTCTCCTATGTGCATCTGGAGGTTGACATGTATTAAATGTTTGTAAGGTGATTTATAAGCTGACTTGTATTGCATTTAATATTTTTTAGGTGGAGTTAAGGGTTTCATCTAGCTGACTTGTGGCTGAGGATTGGTATTTAAGGGGTGTTTGGGTAGTGGTTTAGGACATCACAATAGACATCAAATGGAAGGTTCTGAGTAGACGATCTGGGAAATTGGAGTTGGTGAAGTTGTGGAAAAGATCTCACATGATCTTGTAGATCAGATAGTTTTATGATAGTTTGTAGTGGCAGAGCTAGTGGTTTTCACACTTGGAGACAAGGAGATTTCTTGGAGGCTTGCGAGCTCAAGTTTAGATCTACCTTAGGGTTTCCATCAGTTGTTGATAGTTTTCAGAACTGGACTAGCTAGATTTTTTGTTGATCTTGGAGAATTATTTCTTATTGTAATTGGCCCTAACCCATAAGGCCTTACAGTCAGGCATGTTAATGAAAATCAAAGTTAAACAATTGTTGTGTTGTTGAGTATTCTGCTATGTTGGTTGTTGGCTGCAAGGTTTGGACTGTCCTTAATTGGATCCACCATCCTTGATTCCATCAAGTGGTATAAGAGTGAAGTTTGTTCCTATTGGAGCAGAGTAGATCTTGTGGGTTGACCTAGCAAGGAAGATCTTGTGAAGTTCATCTTGTTGGCAAAGAGATCATATGATCTTAGTTACAGATCCATGGCACTGAACTTGTGGAATATTTCCCTAGTTGTTCATGCAAGGTAGCAGATTGACCTGACCTGCATACAACTTGGAGATTGTCACAAGGTGATTGGTGTAGGGTTTTTTGCAGAGGTTTTCTCTTATCTTTAAGGATGCCTTTGAGAAGATTTGACCCTAGAGTAATTACAGATCTCTGTGATACTATGGAATCTATGATTAAAGAGAAGGTGAAATTAGATTTCAGATCTAAGATGGAATTGATGAAGAATGACATGGTCGCTGAGATCATGAGAGTTGTTTCTAGTGTACATTAGAATGTTGGTACTGAGGATGGTTATGAGAAAGCTAGTGATGAATTTGAAGCTACTAGATCTAGTGGAGATGACCGGAGAGATAGAATGACTTGGTTATATAGATCTAAAGCTCGGTTAAGTAGTAGTTACCAAATGGAAGTCTCTAATATCTCTAGAACTTTGAAACCTAAGAATTTGATTGACTAGATCGGTGAGCTTGAAGATTCCTTTGAGCTAGAAGAAATTGAAGATCCTCTTCTAGTGAGGTTGGCACAAACAAAGTTGAAAGGACATACTGCTCTTTGGTGGAAAGAACTACAAAGAGATAGAGAAGATGAAGTTGAAGCAAAGATCAATTAGTGGAGGTTGATGGTGACTAAGTTGAAAGATGAGTTCATACTTGCTAACTATGAGATTGACTTGTTTAAGAAATTATAGAATCTGAAGTAGAAGGACTTTTCTATTGAAGATTATACCAAGGAGTTCTACAAACTTACTATTTGGTCTGGACATAGAGAACTTGGTAAGGAAAAGGTAGCTCAGTATGTGAATGGTCTAAGATTCAATATTCAGGATGAGCTTGGTATGGTGAAGATTGATTCTATTGAAGATTCTTATCAGTATGCTCTGAAGGTAGAGGATAAGTTGAAGAGGAAGCAACATAGTAACTCCCGAGGGAAGGAAAAGATTGATCACTCAATGAAGGATAAACCGAATGATGCAAAAGATGAACATAAACCCGTGGAACCAAAGAACAAGATAGGTAGAGTTATCTTTAAGGGTACTTGCTATAACTATGGAGAGGAAGGACACAGTTCTTTTGAGTGTACACAGAAGAGGGTTGACTGATGAACTGTTGTGGTGAATGAGAAAATTCAAAATGAACCTGAATCTAAGAACTTGTTGCTTCGGTGAACATTTCTCGGTACAAAGGATGAACCTCATCAAAGGAGTAATTTATTGAGGACTCGATGCAAGTCTAGAGGTAAACTTTGTGATGTTATTGTTGATAGTGGTAGTACTGATAACCTTGTTGCTGAGGACATGGTTCAGAAACTTGGTTTGAATATAATGAGACATCCACATCCTTATAGGATAGGTTGGTTGCAAGATGATCATGCTCTAGAAGTAAGAGAACAATGCTTCATTGATGTTTAGATTGGATAGTATAAGGATCTTGTGCTATGTGACATTGTGGATATGAATAGTTGTCATATATTGCTCAGTAGACCTTGGCAATTTGATTGCAGAGCTATGTATGATTGTGTGAAGAATGTGTTTACTGTTGAGAAGGATGACATGAAGTTTTCTTTGATGCCTTTGATGGATACAATGCTCAGTAGGAGAAGCCTGAGTATTGGTAGCCAAGTTGAGCTGGTGGATCCTAAGAGAGTGAATGATCAGCTTGGAAAAAAAGCCTGTGTGTTCTCAAGAAAAGACTTGAAGAGATAGAGAAAGTTGAAGTGGAAGAGTATGCAATTTGAAAAGGTGGAGGACTTGTGTGTGAAGAACCAGTTTAGGATTTATGTGGTGAATCCTGGAAGATGTTCTTCTCACATATGAACATCTTTTCAAACCTAGGGTGTCAGATGTAGGGGCATTCTTGGTCCTTGGTGAATCTGCATGGACGTGTGGTATTTTGGCCAGAGTTACTTGGTTGTAGCCTTAATCGATGGTCTCAGTTATTGTAGGAAGCTCAGTCGTTTAAGGAACTTAGTAATCTTTGGTGCTCTGTGAAAGTTTTACTTGATGATGCCTATGGTGCTCACTCGACACTGGTGCTTAGAAATGCTTGGCATGCTTGATTATTTCACTATTTCTCGATAGTTCTGGTTTATCGACTAGAGTTTTGTGTGATTTTTTGGGCCGACTTAGTACATTTATTGTTTGTATCTTTTGTTTGATTCTCCTATGTGGATCTGGAGGCTGACATGTTGTATTAAGTGTTTGTAAGGCAATTTATAAGTTGACTTGTATTGCATTTAATATTTTTTAGGTGGAGTTAAGGGTTTCATCCAGCCGACTTGTGGCTGATGATTAGTATTTAAGGGGTGTTTGGGTAGTGGTTTAGGACATCACAACAGACATTAGATGGAAGGTTTTGAGTAGATGATCTGGGAAACTGGAGTTGGTGAAGTTGTGGAAAAGATCTTGCATGCTCTTGCAGATTAGATAGTTTTTCTAATAGTTTGTAGTGGCAGAGCTAGTGGTTTGCACACCTGGAGACAAGGAGATTTCTTGGAGGCTTGCAAGCTCAAGTTTAGATTTCTCTTAGTGTTTTCATCAGTTGTTGATAGTTTTCAAAACTGGACTAGCTAGATTTGTATTGGATCTTGTTGATCTTGTAGAATTGTTTTTGATTGTAATTGGTCCTAACCCGGAAGGCCTTACAGTTGGGCATGTTAATGAAAATTAGAGTTAAACAATTATTGTGTTGTTGAGTATTCCACAATGTTGGTTATTGGTTGCAAGGTTTAGACTGTCCTTAATTGGATCCACAATCCTTGACTGCATCAGTCATTGACCTAGGTCAAAATTGAGGTCGACTTTGACCCAGAAGGTTGTCCTTGACCCTGAGGTCAAAGATCTCATATCTTTAGGAAAAGGTGCCAAAACAGAGCTAGAAATAGGTGGAAAGAGAAGCATATCAGGGGGAAAAATCCAGATCTAGTCCAAGACCCACTCAAGGCACCTGACATGACCCTAGGCCACTTACTCAGAGGGCTAAACTAGTCCTAAATGGAAGTTCTTCCATTTTTTGATGATACAACATGTATGTATGTATGTATATTAATTACTTAAGTTGTAAAATATTTAACTAGGATCATATAGCTTCATTTATTTTTAAATTTATAACAATTGGGTTTTTGTTTTGATGTCATCGTGATAATATAAGACAATATATTTTATTGTCATTATAGAATACCCATTTGGGTAACTATCAGATAGATCTTCTTGATAAAAAGGAGTGTAGCTTATATGTCAATCCATATTGATGTAGGAGCATCTAGGGTGTAAGTGTAATCTTGCATCAACCAAAAATATTGTCTAGTTTTCAATAAGGGATATCTTTCAACAGAGTTCCTATTTTTTGTAAGTTGTTCATTTGAGTAAGAATTGTTTTGTTTTCTTCACTGAAGGTTCATTTTTTATATATTAGTCTTCTAGTAAAATTTCATACCAAGATCAAGTTTGGGTTTGAAGTTGTTGGATTTTTAGTTATGGCAGCATGATACAAAAACTTTGAGCATAATTTTGAAGGCTTTAGAGGCTCTAAAAAGGGGTCAAACTTTATTGGATAATATTTTGAGAATCTAGAATGTAGAATGCTTCATGCCATTTCTGAAATGGGATTATACTAACCAATTGAATCAACAGTTCACAAGTTATGGTTTTCAAAAGTTGTGCCTTCAGGATGCCAATTTCAATGCAAAAAGGTAAATAGGGAAAAAAACACTTAAAGTGGGAAATTGAACCATTGGGTACCAAAATGGGAAATTTCACTTTCTAAAATATGATAAGGCACCTAATTGTGCTACTTAATAGGGCCAAAGGGGGATTTTAGAGTTTAATTCTAGAAGTGTAGATTTTAGACCTATCTTGGAGACTATTGTAATGAAAATGCCCATGTGGTTGTGGGATGTTATTTTTCTGAATATTGTAATGCCATTTCATTGAGGATAATAGAAATAAAGTGTTGTTGTTCTAGTTCCCATTAATATGCTCTTACAATTTTATTCTTATTTCTCTTTTGTGTTCTATGTTTTTGGTTAAATAAGGGTATTACCCTTCATCAATTGGTATCAAAGAAAAAGTCCCTCAAATTGTTGGCAGATCTCTAAATGTGAGGTAATTTACACCAAGACTGTGGTTGTGAGTTTGAAATATAAGTATAGTGTTAGAAATAGGAAATACTGAGAGGGGGGGTGAGTCAGTATTTCACAAACTTTTACTTTTTCCCACTTATGGATATAATAGATTACTTTAGTGCATACAAAGCATAAGAAATTAAATAGCATACATAATAGTAAATGTAAATAACTCATAACACATGATATGTTCTCGAGGAAACCCTGGCCAAGGGAAAACCCCGGTGGGGATGGTACCCACAAAGATCCACTAATCAAAAGTATCTTGTTAAGGATGTTGACCCTGTTAGGAGTCTATTACAAACATATAGTGTATTAGTCCTGGTTAAGGGACTATAGGCCTTGTTAGAAGCCTCAACCCTGTTAGGAGTTGTAGATACAAAACCTGATTACCAGATGAGCTCACTGCCCAAACAAGTAATACAAATGTTTACTGATTACAATATGGTACTTCTTACAACTTCGCATCAACAAATTTTGCCGCTATCACAATATACAACTATCACAAGTTACATTTTTAGTATTTTCGGTACATTACAATATTACATCTTTATACAAGATATAAACATAATATCTTTCTCTAGTCAGCTTCCACATATTTATCCAAGAGTAAACATCTAGGATGTCATCTCTTTATAATATTAATTCATTATTTTGACAAGCAAAATAATCCCTTAATTCATTTACTAGTTTTGTCTTCAAAACTGCTCTGTTGGCTATACTGTATCATCGGTAAAACAATCATAACTTTGTCTGTACTATCCATACTATTTTGCACACTGAGATGGGGTATCCTTAGACACCATAGAGTCTATGTTCAACTGCACAAACTCTGATCATGCTCCAGTGAACGTCGCCAAAACAAACTGTATCGGGTGCTCTATCAAAAAGATTGTTTCATACTTACACAATTTTAGTCTGCAATCTTCCATACTTACTTTCCAGCTTATGCAATCTTCATAGGGAACATATGTTTCCATAAAGACAACATCCATGTACTTACCTCAACCAAATTGCCAACAATCTCCCCCTTTGTCATTGGTGGCAACATATGAGAAAATTGGCTAAGTGTACAAGTCAAAATCTCAAAATTTGTATCAAAATTGTGGCCATAGAATATTATCCTTATATCTCCTAAAAATATACACATAATCTATAAAAATTCATAATAAACCATATAACTCCCCCTATGAGTATCCTTCCTTATCATATATAGACAATTTTCTTAAGTATCTCTCCCCCTTTGACAACAATGACAAAATAAAGGGTGGGAAGGGATATACAAAATTGTGTCAAAACTTTTACCTTACTGTCTTATTGCAAAGTCAGTAGGCTTGCAACACAATCTACAAAATCTGACTTCCAAGCCTCAAAATCTTTCTCCCAAGACTTCTTAATAGATTCTGCTACATTGAGTAAAGTACTCAATCCGTATGTTGCAATATGACAAGCTTGAAGAGATTCAAAGTTGAGCTTCTGAAATGATGTCTTAGCAGTAAGACATTCTTCTAGTTGCTCTTCTATTATAGTCAACTTGATTGAGACATGCTCTCTCAAGATGTCATCCTGATAATTTTTCTATTCTTCTCATCATTCAAAGTCCTTATCTCATCACATAATTTCCTGATCTTTTTCTCAACTACACTAATCTTTATGTTTGGGCTGGCTATTGAGTTTGTCTCTGCTGCAATTTCATCTTGCTTCTCTTTTATCTTCTTCTCTTCCTCAATTATTATATTTTTAGATTTTGTACACTGAATGTATAAACACTTTCCAGTCTCAAGATGTTTCCTTAAGTTCTTAATAAATATGTCAAGGCTGCCAATGTCATTTCTAATATTCTGACTTATATTCTGCAACATCTCAGCTTCATAAGTTGCCTGAGCCTTAACCTTAGCAATATCAGTCAAATTAGTGAACTCAACATCAAAAGAATTTATTACCATCTTTTCTCTTTCAAGTGGATCTGAATCAAAGACTTTTGTAGATAGAACACTTTCTAGCTTCTCAGTCAAATCTTTCAGGCTACCTTCCAAGTTCTTGACCTTTTTATTTTTCCCAATAATTTTGTTCAAAGATGTGATCAAATCTAGTTGATCAACATCATCCATTTCTTTGCCTAAATCTTCAAGCATCGAACCAATCTCTCTTTTCTTTCTAGTCTTACGGGTAAAATTGATGTCCTCTTGTGGTATCATAGGTGCACTAGATGTAGTGACCGCTGCTGCCATTTGCTTCTTTGTTCATGTAGTCTCTGTTTCAATACTCTTTTCCTGCTCTCCCAAAGCCAAATTGTCAACAATATTATCCAAATTGTTGAATACTGCATCTTCTGAATCTAAAGTAACTTTTGTTCCTTCAATGTCCATAGATTCTGTGCCAATGTTTATAGGTGAAGAAGAGGGAATATCTTCAACTTCAACTACCTCTGCTGCTACCTCTGCCTATTCTGAACTCTATTTCTCTATTGGTTTTGCAACTGATTGATCTTTGCTATCTTTTCCTACTACCAATTCTGCTAGCACTTGCACAACTTCCTATTCAGTTTCAGTCTTCACTTGTTCATACTGACCTCCCATTATTTGTATAGTTCTTCTTTTGGTTCTTAATAGGGTTCCAAGTGGCTTGAGGATCTGTTTAAGGTGGTCATCATCTCTTATATCACAGAACTGTCTTATCACATTCTCTCTCATTTTAGTAGCTTCTTCTTTTGCTCTCATCTTTCTGATCACAAGTCTATTGTAAATCTTCTAGAATCTTTCCATGAATAGTATCAAATTTCTTGTTTACCAAAATCATATGTGTAACCATTGCATTCTCTAGATTTAATCTGTTAGAGGATCTGTTAGCTCTTTTTCATGTAGAATCACAATATGCTATTAAGCTTGACTCTCAGATCCCCAATTCTAGATTCTTATAGGGAAAAGGCTAATTGATAAGGATTTAATCCTCCTTCACTTTGGGCTCCACAGACCTAGGTGAGTATACCTATCTTTAGACTCACTGCTTCACAATGAAATCCCTATAGTGGATTAGGGGTTCTAGCAATGATTTACTAATGTCTTCAGCTACAATTGATGTAGAGCTTACAAAGCCAATCCATGATATTAACAAGAGTAAATAATCATTGTAGAAAATGGAGTATGTGACAAGGGTATTCACCCTTCTTCTCTTCGAGTTTTGAGCTCGGCTAGACTAACCCATCTGATTCATTTCTTCAAAGAATGACTAAAAGTATTTTCACTATTCAATGCAACTTATAGACATTTATGCTCTTAAACATGAAAGGGAAAAGTGATTTAAAAGATTTCTGATTACAAGTCTAGTGAAACCAGTGCCTAATCCTGGGCATGGAGTCAGAAAATGCACATCAATAGGAAACTTCAAATCTTATACAAATGAAATTCAAATAATGTACCTTGCACACCATTATTTCTTTCCCCTATTTGGACATCAGATCCTCATGAAACATCAGATTATCAGCAACAATCTTCAAGATATTACACTCCCCTTGAAAGAAACTTGAGAATCATTACACCATTTACCTTCTAAACAGGTATATAGAGATGCCTTACAAATCGATATACAACAATTTGATATAACACAAAGAGACATCAGACAAATATGGGAAAGGATTTTCATTGTACTTCATTGAATCATCCTGAAACTATACATTCAATCACAACAAACTCAGAATCAGAACTCTGAAATGAAACTAAAAACTTGCATTAATGGAACTCAAACTTGCAGAGCTCTGCTCCTGCAAAAAGATTGGAACCCTTACAAAAGATTAGAAATGGGAATAAGAAGAGGGGGAAAAGCATAGCAGGTCACTCGAACTGACACCTACCCTCAAGATCAACAAACCATGAGTCGTGAGAACAATCAGATTTCACAAAATATCTTCCTGGCCCCCCTGAAACTTTCAACTGCAAATAACGTGAGAAGATGGCCACCTATGCAAAATCTGATTCCAAAATCAGAATCCTCACGCCGAGACCTTTCCAATGGTATATAATAGTCCATAGTTGGGCGAAAAATAAAGCCCCCAGCCATTAAAATGATCTCCCAGGTCTATAATTTTAATATTTGAATTTTCAATATAGTTAAAACTATATGAAAATATATTTATAACTTTGATTTTCAATTTGGATGCATGGAAGGAATTTTAAATAAAATATTATTTTTGGGCCCCTGTAGCAGGACCCACCTAACATGTGGCAGGCCCAGATTGGCCGTCGGCCTGCCACCTCATTCGCCATCTCATGACTGCTCTGTGCTTCGTGCCACATGTCAGCCTGTCGCATGTTTGCAAGGGCTGAATTTAGCCCTTGCGATCATGCAACCACTTGACACGTGTCCATTTGATCCTTGTTGCACTCCTGCAAAATTATCTCCTCCTAGGCATTGGCACGGAAACTGAGGCAAGTGCTTGTGGTCACGTGAGTAGAACCTCCGCTGCTTCTTTCTACCTTCATTGTTTGGATTGCTGGTAATAAACATTAGTTTTTCCCCATTCCAGATGAATGTGAGATATTAGATTTTGCAGTTTTAAAGTCTTTCTTCAGCGCTTCATTTCAAAATAACCTGGGCCTCGCTGTGCACTAAGCCTACAAGCAAAGCGGCCCGCCAGTAGCCTCCATGGCTTCTAATTTACTATGCTTACTGAGTGTTAGTGCTTATAAACAAAACAAACTCTTCCTTCCTATCACATATGGGATAATAGCCTCTCTCCTGTATTGTGTGAGCTACATTCAAACGTGAGGCCTCCAATCTAACTTGCATTCTCAGTGCACACTTGCCTTGCTCGATGTGTATCAACAGTGGTCTCCCCTTCAACATTTTCGTGAGGCCCTTCACATCATATGAGCACCTCCACATCAGAATGCTGGTCCAATTCTTGTTAACACACAACCCTGCATTCTCTTGAGTCCTCACTCATTTACGCAAGGCACATAACATAATGTTCCTTGAAACTTTCCAATTGCGTGAAGCACCAACAAACTGGTAGCCTCAATGTCTTTCGCAGGCCCCCGATTTGTCTAATACACTTGCTAATTATACTTGCTATTTGCTTGAGGTCTTTCCTTCATTTACACAAAACTTAATTAGCAACCTCCACTATTCAAAACACTAGTAGCCCCAATGTCTTTGTGTGGGCTCGAGAACACTTGATTGGCCTGCCCTTTCACCACCATGCTACCAATCCATCCCTCCAATTGATCTATAAATCCTCCAAATCTCTGGCACAAGCAACTCCCAGTTGGTGGTCTTCATGCAAGAGACATAAAATTGATACTCAAACAATGAGCAGGGTGCTCTCACAAACTAGCATGAGTCCCTTCCAAACTGGCAGCTCCAAACACATTTACACAAGCTCTCATTTTAAACTGGCATCTTTATCTTCCTCTTGCGCTAGTACTTGTTCAAAATTTCATGCCCTCTTTTGATACTTGCGTGAGGTATCCTAGCTTCTCCATTTATCACTGGCAGCCCTCTCTATTGTGTGAGCATCCTGTGCAAAGTAGGCCCTCAATGTTAACGCTAGTCTTCCTCACAAGCGCAATAGCTCCCTTTGATTGCATGAATAGTCCTTTGTAAATGTACATGGGCCTCCAATGCGCAGGCTATTATGCATTGGCTCCCATATAATAGCGCTAGCATCTCATTTTACTATGCACAACCTTTACATAGTAATGTACAGGCAATTTTAACTGGCAACCCCACTCACACAAGGTTCCACCAATTGATGCATAGATCTCCTGCTGACTCATGCAAACCATGGTGAAAAGCTGGAACTGCAGCCTTTGAGGAATGGACATTTTTATAACAGTCTTCTAATCTGCAATCTGTAGAAGAAATGTGAAAGAATTTTATGGGGGGGGGTCAATGAACTCTCAGGCTTTTCAGTGTGACTTGGATGAAGTTGTCCATAACCAAAACAAATTACATTGAGAGGTATTGCTGCTTGGCAAAATTGAAGCTCTATAGCCCTCTCAATTATCTTCCATCTTAGTAGAGTCGGTATTCTCTGAGGCATTAGAAGTGGGAGCAAAGGATTTTGAAGCAAGTGGCACTTGTGGAGGTACAAGAGCTTGCCAGTCAATGTATGTAGGAATTTTCCTTCCAACAACTGGTGTTCGAATGGGTGCTATAACCCTAACAATTGATGCATAGGACTTTTTTGGCATCTCTTGTAGAAAATGAGTTTCAGCAGCCACCTGAGTTTCTCATCATGCAAAGAACACATAATAATCCTTTCATGAGGTAGCAGCTGCTAGGTTCTTGGATTTCCACATGTACCCATTTTTATAGATGTTTTCTCTTTGAATCAATCTGAAGTAAGAATATTATGAGTGCCAATTTGTCTCTTTCTTCAAAAAAATTGAATATAAAAGATACGTTTTCAAGATTCCTAGGTTCTAAATATGAATGTAATTTCTTTCTTAGTCCATACGCAATCCTTAGATTATCCACATGTTGGCCTCTTCTCTATTTGATCAAACCTCATGCAACACTTCTCCTTTGGAAATGTTTCATAATCTTGCATGATCTGTGATTCATTAACACCTTTGTCTATATTTTGTTTCATCCATAAATGGACAGGACATGACGCCATCAAATTCGTGTTCAAAAAAGAATGGCGATTGGGAGCTTGGATCTGAGAAACAATGCCTTTAATACCATCATCTAACCTCTAGTTCACCTCAGATGCGAGTACACAGTGAAAAAAAGTCACAACGTACTAAAGATTTAATCACATCACACTTCTACACCTTTGCAAAACTGTCAAATATCACTAACTAGCTCCTGAATGCGGCTTCAAAAACTGACATAATCACCTAACCCGGCCCCACCACTGAACATGCATGAACTTTGACCCACATTCTAATACTCTGCAGCCGGATCAAAAGATATTAATGTGTAAACTTGCCTAGTTCAAATTGTTCCTGCAACAAACTTGTCAGAAAATGATTTTAATCACCGTAATTGATTTTTAAAGGTAGACAAATGGATTGGCAGGGGGCTCAAATTGGGACTGGGGTTAGTACTCCAACTTTGCAAGACAACGCAAAAAGAATTTCATCAAAAGAGTCAACTGGTCAAAAGTTATTCACTGGCAAAGTAGGGCATTTGGATTTCTGGGAAAACACACTACAAAATTGAACATATTTTGTGAAAATTGCAAATGGAATGAGCCTGGAAACTTGGTCAAACGGATGGTTATGGTTCTGGATTTGGTACGGTGGGAGTAAAACATGATTGCAACATGAACCAATCATTAGTTTTCTCATCGGATCACACAGGTGTCATTTACACACTATCAAATATAGCCCTAAAAACATCTAAACTTCTGGGTTTCAGCAAAACAGTGAAAATTGGAAATGGATTTGGCTTTGAAAAGTACTGAAACGGATTCACCGGGGGCTAAAAATGGACAAGCTAGAAGAGGAAAATGCGTACAATACAGATTGATCATTAATTCTTCTTGACCAATCACCAGGTATTAGATACAACTTGACAAAGTAGGCTTCTGACAAAAGTTCGCACAGTGCACCCTATCCAAACAGCGAAAACTGCAAATGGAATCGCATTGGGAAACTCATCCAATGGATTCATCATGAGCTGCAAACTGACAGGGGTAGAGTAAAACTTTTCTATAATGTAAGAAAATGATTAAAACCTTTTTGCCAATCCACCAGGTACAAGTTATAACATGTAAAATAGGGTTCCCAACAAAGCTGGGAAAAGGGCCAAGTGTAGAAACTAGAAAACACCTCTAGAAGGGGATGAATAAATGGGGTCAAAACTTATCACAGAGGCCTAAAACCTGACATATAGAGAGTATGAAATTTTTAAAACAAGACACCAGACTCAAATTTTTATGACGCTCATCAAAATTCAAGATATTCAAACTCAAAGTAGCCCTTTCCGGTGAAATCTACACTTAGCAATTTTCTGATTTTGAGACCTCCTAGGAATAAAATGACGCAAACCCATTTGAACATGCCATCTAGGGACTCAAAATATCTCAATGGGTTGTATGAAAGGCAATGAACACATAGAACTCATGATATGATGCAAAGTACACCCATGCTAGCATGCAATACAAAGCCAAAATTGAGCACTAATCAAGAATTCTACATGGTACCTCAAAACTGCATTTTCAGTACCAACAAGATCCATATAACTCATAGTATTTGTTGATCTTGGTAAAGTCTCCATGCTGCAATATGTCTTCATTAACTCTTTCTATCGTTGGTTTCCATGATTTCTTCTTTACTGTTACTTCATCATCTTTTATCTCTACAACTCTTCTAGGTACTGGTGGAACAATTACTTTTTGTCTTTTACCCGGTCCTGAAGCACTTACCTTCATTCTTTTGCTTGGTGCTGAAGAAGAGGGTTTCTGTATCTAACTAATTTCTTGCTCCTTCTCAGGTTCATCAACCTTTACCTTAACTTGAATGGGTTCTTGAGGGTCTGCACTTGATGCCAAAGGTGGGACTGATAGTATCTCACTTTGCCTTATTGCTTCTGCAGTCTTTCTTGCAATATCAAATTCCTGCTCACTCATACCTGTTTCTTTTAGAATTTTCTTTATTGTAGTCTCCACTCTCTTCTTTGATTATTTTTCTTCCTTAAGTGTCTTTGTTGAATCAAAGTTGTCATCGTATGTTCCAAATCTATTTCTATGAGCATCCAATTTACTTTTCAATAATCTACTAACATATCCTTCTATTTCAACTTCAGAGATCTCATAGCCAAGAGGGTCTATGAATTCATGTCTAGGTTCTACTGGCTCAATGTAAGTGAAATCAGTATCAACCATAAAACATATATCATCTATGTATTTCTCAACTAGGGATGGAGGGATTCTTGATCTATTTACCACAATGTTCTGAAAAGTTTTCAACACTAACTTTACACTTTCATTAACCTTCTCAATAAGATGTTTCATGTAAACTTTATTGATTCTTTCCATAGTATTCTCACCATCATTCCAATCAATAGTGTAAGGAAATCTTCTTAACAAGTGGAAGAACATGTAAGTAACCAATGAGGAAAATCTAAAGTGAGTGTATTTAGCCATCTTTATCTTTTCCAAATTCTCAAACAACTGTATTCTCAAAATTTCACACATATACACAGGCTTCTTCTCCACACACATCAACTAAGCAATGTGTACCATACCTGCTGACATATCATCTTCTCTAGAACTTCCACAAAAATTTGTTGTCAAAATCTTACACAAGTATCTTACATCATCTTGCTTAATAAAACTAATGACTATACCTTTGCCATTATATATTGAATTGGTGTTATCAATCACAATCTTTCTCATGTTTTTCTCATTCATTGGAATTGCACCAACTTTTGATAATCCAATCACATCATGAATTAGGTCTACAATTATGTCTATAACTCTGTCTTCTAACCAAAATTTACCATTATGTATCCTACTCAAAATGATCTTGGTACACTCCTCATCATCAAATTCATATTTCATAGAGTACTCAATGATTTCATTGTTTACTAGATGTTCATAACCTTGTTTCACTAACATATCCTGGTTGTACAATTTATGATATTCACCATTAAAATTACTCTCCCTTAGGGTTTCATATTTTCATCCAAGATAACTTTTAACATTCTCTAAATGAAGAACTCCGTCTGGTACGGATGATAAAGCTAAACTAGCATCTCTTTCTGAGGGTTCAACTGGATCTTTCTTAATTCTAGGTCTATTCTTATCCTTAATGTTATGAATCAATGACACATCCATGATTATATCTGATTACTTATACTGATTCAAGATCTTAGTCAGATCAATACCTTAAATTTGCAAAATTAGGGCTTTCACTTGATCGACGCTTCAAACTTCTGCAAATCACTTCCAAACTTCTTCCTTCACTCTCAAAATCACTTCTAATCACTTGATAATCATAATAACTTCAATTTTAATCTTTTAACACTTAGCATTTACTCTATCTGACATCGCATTCAACTCTTTTGCCGCTAAAATGCCAAAAAGCTGATTCTATAAACCTGCAACCATAAATCTTCTTGCGACCTTGCAAAACACAATATTTATTTTTGTGCACTTAACCATAGCATTAGTATAGCATAAAAAACCTTCATCTAACTACGCAAAACTTAACTCATTCAAAATCTAATTCTACACTAATTCTAAGTTCCTAAACTATAGAAATTTACATAATTTAAGTGCTTAAAGAAGGGTTAGGTAAAGACTCATTCTTACCACCAGATACATTACCTTCCCGATTACCTTCAGTGCTGAATATACCTCCTTGATCTATGCCTTTAACAAATTTTACTTCATCTTCATTGCTACAACAATCTTTCTCTTTGTTTCCTGTATTTTCATTCCCTCTTGCATAGTTTCTAGGGTTAGGTTTATGATGATAACCTCCATTGTTCATTATGCAAAATCTTGTTGTGTGTCCAATCTTATTACATATCTAACAAATGATTCCATCTGTTCCATATGTAGGTGCTTGCTGATTGATTTGTGTCCTACAATTTCTAGCAATATGTCCAATTTTGTTGCATCTGTAACATACTATTCCATTTCCTCTTTTCATGTCTTCAGTTGATCTCTGATCTACATTGTTAGTATTTCTAGGCATTCTACTATTATAATTATTCTCAATAACTTTAGATCTTCTACATTCAATAGCTCTATGTCCAAAACCATGACAATTATAACAATATCCATTAAGAGGTTTGAATTGCTTACTTGTACAATCTCTTTTCATATGACCAATAGTATTACAAGCAAAACATCTACCTTTGAATTATCTTTGCATATCTTTGGATGGTTCATCTTTCTTTGGTGGTTCTTCTTGCTTCAGTGCATCTTCAGATTTGTTCTCATCTAACTTCTTTTCTTCACTGCTTTCACATACATTCAGATCTGGTTTCTTGCTTTCACTAACTATCTTCAATGTGTTCAATCCAAGACTAGTTTTGTCATAGAATGGTTTCCCATAAGATATTTTCTCATTAATATTTTCACTATTTGAATATAGTCTCTCAAGTTGTTGTTTAGATTGAGTCAGTTCACCTTTCACAATCTTGTTGTATTTCTCAATTTCATCATACTGCAATTTGACTTTATCAAATCTAGATGTTACCTTGCCAAGTTTAGGTTTTAGATCTTCATTCTCATTCTTTAACCTTTCATTCTCAGATCTCAAATTGTCATTTCCATCTTTCAAGCTAAGCTTCAGATTTGCTATCTTCATTTCATGTTTAAGGATTACATTTTCTTTTTCTAAATCATCACAATCTTCAACAAGAATTTCAGATTCCTTCTCTGATTTTAGATCTTCTATCTTACCTTTCAATTTGTCAATAAGATTCTTTGCATCATCATACCTTTTTTTCAGAGTGTTTCTTTCATCAGTAAGCATATCAATTTGTTCAAGAGCTTCTTCAAGATTCTTCTGTAACTGATCCATATCCATAGAGATCTTACTCAAGCTGCTAGGCTTTCCTTGAATGTTCCTTCTCCGAGTAATTGTGCTTTGATACCAATTGTTAGAAATAGGAAATACTGAGAGGTGGGGGTGAATCCATATTTCACAAACTTTTACTTTTTCCCACTTATGGATATAACAGATTACTTTAGTGCATACAAAGAATAAGAAACTAAATAGCATACATAATAGTAAATGTAAAGAACTCATAACACATGATATGTTCTTGAGGAAACCCTGGCCAAGGGAAAACCCCGGTGGGGATGGTACCCACAAAGATCCAGTAATCAAAAGTATCATGTTAAGGATGTTGACCTTGTTAGGAGTCTATTACAAACATATAGTGTATCAGTCCTGGTTAAGGGACTATAGGCCTTGTTAGAAGCCTCAACCCTGTTAGGAGTTGTAGATAGAAAACCTGATTACCAGATGAGCTCACTACCCAAACAAGTAATACAAATGTTTATTGATTACAATATGGTACTACTTACAACTTCACATCAACAACTTTCACCGCTATCACAATATACAACTATCACAAGTTACATTTTTAGTATGTTCGGTACATTACAATATTACATCTCTATACAAGATACAAACATAATATCTTTCTCTAGTCGGCTTCCACATCTTTATCCAAGAGTAAAAATCTAGGATGTCAGCTCTTTATAATATTAAGTCATTATTTTGACAAGAAAAATAATCCCTTAATTCATTTACTAGTTCTATCTTCAAAATTGCTTTGTCGGCTATACTCTGTCATCGGTAAAAAGATCATAACTTTGTCCGTACTATCCATACTCTTTTTCACACTAAGATGGGGTATCCTTAGACACCATAGAGTCTATGTTCAACTGCACAAACTCTGATCATGCTCTAGTGAACGTCCCCAAAACAAACTATATTAGGTGCTCTGTCAAAAACACTGTTTCATACTTAGACAATTTTAGTCTGCGATCTTCCATACTTACTTTCTAGCTTATGCGATCTTCATAGGGAACATATGTTTCCATAATGACAACATCCATGTACTTACCTTAGCCAAATTTCCAACATATAGAAAATGACTCCATAATGGAATCATGGAGGAATAATTGTGGGTGTGACAAAAGAGGGTTTCAGATCCCTATAGAGGCAAGTACAAGCACTAGAAGAGAAGATGTGTAGAGGAACTGATATTAGGGAAAGAGATGTGAGTGAGGATGAATTTGAAGAAGTAAAATTTGAAGAGGAGCAATAAATGACTAGGGATCCTAATGAAGCTAGGTTTTTTAGAACCATTTCCAAGATTGGAAAGAGACCCAAGATTGAAGTTTATAATTTTTCTAGAAGTCTTAATCCAAAAGAGTTGATCAATTAGATCAATGATATGGATGAGTACTTTGAGCTTGAGGAAATAGAAGATCCTGAGAGGGTAAAATTTTCAAAGGACAAATTGAAAGGTCATGATAGAATTTGGTGGAAAGAGGTTCAAATAGAGTGATATAAAGACATAAGGAGAATATAACAAGGTGGGATCAAATGGTTGACAAATTGAAGATATGGTTCATTCTTGTTAATCATGAGCTTGACTTACTGAAGAAAATGCAAGGGTTCAAGAAAGAAGAAAAAATTGTTCAAGAGTATATATAGAGGATGTGTATTAGGTTCTTATCAAAATGGGTCATTCTAAAGCTAACAAGAAGAAGCTTGCTCATGTTACATAAATGGGTTGACACCAAGTATTCAAGAAGAGTTGATAATGGTAAGAATGTCTACCATTAAAGATCTATATCAATTTTCTCTAAAGGTAAAATAAAAAATGAACAAGAAGTATGAGAGTAGAAAAGATGGAAGAGGTTGACCACTTTGGTTTTCATCTGAACACCTGAAATGTGAGAATATCACTTCTCAAATTACCCTAGCTATTTGATGCATGAGCATCTGGGGTGTAAGAGAAATCTTGCATCACCCATAAATATTATCTAGTTTTCAATGAGGACTATCTTTGGATAAAGTTACTATTTTAGTAGGTTGTTCATTTGAGCACAAATAGTTTCATTTTCTTCCCTAGAGGTTCACTTTTGATATATTACACTACTGCTAAAGTTCCATAGCGAGATCAAGTTTGGTTTTGAAGTTATTACATTTTCTATTTTGGTAGCCCATGGTACAAAAACTTTGAGCTCAATCTTGAAGGATTTAGAGGCTCCAAAAAGGAGTCAATATTTGATTGGCTAACATTTTCTAGCTTGGGGTGTAGAGTGCCTGATGCCATTTTCAAAATAAGATTATAATAGCCAATTGACTAAGGAGTTCACAAGTTATGGTTTTTGAAAGTTGTGCCTTCAAGATGCTAGTTTCAATGCAGAAAGGTAAATAGGGGGAAAATAACTTAAAGTAGGAACTTGAACTAGTGGGCACCAAAATGGGAAATTTAACATTCTAGAATATTCTAAGGTAGCTAATTGTACTACTTAATAGGGCCAAAGGGGGATTTTAGAGTTTAGTTCTAGAAGTGTAGATTGTGTCTCTGTCTTGAAGACTATTGGAATGAAAATGCCCATGTGGTTGTACCATTTTTTTTATGAATATTGTAGTGTCATTTCATTGAGGATAATAGTAAGGAAGTATTTTTGTTGTTGTTTCCATTAATTTGTTATTGATTATTTTTGTTTATTTCTCTTTTGTGCTGTGTTCATTTGGCTAAATAATGGGATTACCCTTCATCACATACAATGCCACTCTTTGAAATTATGTAATTGGCTTATTGTTTTAAATATTCTTTTCATTATATTTTAGTATTTTAATAAAATTTAAATAAATAAAACATATTTTATGGTCAAATTAAAATTACATGGTAATGTTAGATGTTTACTAACAAATAAGTTAACCCCAAAGTAATTCCCTTTTTATACAACCTTAAGGATAGATCTTAATATTTGTTCAACCAATTATTTATCCCAAGTCATATATATATATATATATATATATATATATATATATATATATATATATATATGTATGTATGTATGTATGTATGTATATATATATATATATATATATATATATATATATATATATATATATATATATATATATATATATATATATATATATATATATATACATACATACATACATACATACATATATATATATATATATATATATATATATATATATGTATGTATATATATATGTATATAGAGACACACACACACACACACACACATATACATAGACATATACATATACATGTACATGTACATATACATATAGATATAGATATACATATACATATATATATACATATACATATACATATACATATACATATGCATAAACATATACATATACACATACATATATACATATGCACATATGTATATAGATGTATGTATGTATGTATGTATGTATGTATGTATTTATGTATGTATGTATGTATGAATGCACATGTATACATGCGTACACACACAAAGAGTTACATACTAGGTGTTGGTTCTTTAAAAGGGTTTGCACAACTAAATAGAAACCAAGTTGATCTTTCTATTTCTGATGGAGAAGCTAACTCCAATATCAAAAATCTTTGAGACTTGGACCAACTAATAAGGATCTACTAAACCATTTTGCACTTTGGGATCTACAAAAACTGGGAGGGTGATCCCTTAATGCCTTTAAAACACAACATTATACTTATAAATTACATTACCATAAAGAAGATAAATCCAATATGAAGGCTCAACACAATAAGGAGATCCTAAATAATGGCATATTATTCATTAATCTACAATGTGCATGGAGCATGAGATAAGAATAATAAAAACATACATGAAAAGTAAATATTATGGTTGATTTAATCATTTCCATAGAAAGAACAACATGGGCTTGAGCACTAAACCCAATGTAAAACCAATAATAGCTGAGATCACTGCGTTCTCTCATTGGGGAATAGAGCCCATAAGAAAATACAACCACATATGGCAGAGTTTAACTAATATAATAAGATATAGGAAATATTGCCTTACAATATTTCTCAACAATAACCCAACCTAATCTACTTATCAAACTCCTTGCACAAGTTCAACAAATTTTTAACTCTATTCAAGCATTTAATTGACCCCTTAAATCAATGCATGAATACAAAATTACATATCTCACAACAAGGCACTAAATGAGACAAACCCTTGACTCATTTCATTTAAAAATTGACAGAATTGTATAGTGGAGAGAGTTAAATCTGAATTTTATTTGATAAAAATCCTTTTCTACCTTTGAAAAATAATAGTTACACAATTTAATCACTCAAAACCTGCAAGAAATGAAGCACCGGTTCACCAATGATGGTCTATAAAAATGGTCTTACAAAGCTTCTCATACCCATGTAGACTTGCTACTAGAACCATAAGAGACTCCCTTAAAACTGGACCCTCCCTCTCTCTTATGACCCTAAGATTCCAATCTCTATTGGAATGTAACAAGCTTGGGGTCATTATCTTGAAATCTAATTTTCCTAATAAGATTTTATACATGTAATCAAATCCTAACAAATTTATTGTTCCCTAACATTATCTGCAACCTCCTAAACATTACAAGTGCAAAAATTGTTAGCTGGTATAAATTAAAAAGTAGGCATGAAAACATCATATTCATGAGTCATGCCAATATCATCCTTAGATTATTATTTTGTTTATAGAGTAGATTATTATTTTGTTTATAGAGTATACTCACATCTAGAATTCTTCAAATTCTCTGCAAACCAATAAGGTCTTTGATACCTATTTCTAGTGATATTTCTACAAAGAGTGCTAGGATACAAGATTCTCTGCAACCCCTTTTACATACTTTGATGGGTTTTGAAACCTATTCCTTCTCGAGAACATATCTAATTTTGAGGTCTTATTGGCCTCTTTTGTATCTCATCTCTCTTTGTAATGCCACCACTGGGAAGCATGGGGATGTTACCCTTGTGGATTTTGAGTCTGCCACCCCATTCAACTTGAAATATTCCTTTAGCTACATCCTCCATTTAAATATTCATTTGTCTATAATGTATTCGGCTCCTCCCCCTTATCCCAATATTCTTCTTGTAACATCATCCTCAAAAATTTGGTGATGTTCTAAAAATTATTTGTATTGTCTAGAACATCCATTTTCACTAACACTTGGATAATGAACTCTATTGGGAAGTGGTACTTATAAATTCCAATTTTTGTGCACTTTTATTGGGTTTTCACATGGTTGTTCTTGTTGTACATTACATAGGTTATTAGCGTGTAACAATACTCTTTATATTTTCCCTTTGTAGTATCAAAATCATTATCACTCCTTTGTAAACCTAAAGGTCTTCTAAATTTTCTAGATGTAAGTGACCCTTTGACTTTTTTGCACCTCATATCAAATGTCTTTTAAATGGATGCCCCTTCACATCTCTGTTCTTATCCCTACAACTATGTTTTATACTGAGTTTTGAATCTCATGATGATGTGATAGTTTGCAAACTTACACCTTTAGCTCTCATTTGTTGTCCTATAACTTTCATACTTCATTCAGTCAACCTAACATTGACTTATGACCTGGAACATTTCATGGGTTTGATCATGGGATCATGAAAGCCACTAATTTTTGTGTTTCTTTAAATTTTTCTTAAAGCACATAGTTACCTCTATGAAATAAACATCGATCACATTTTTGATCGGATTAAAATATATCCATTATATTTTCCTATGTGCTAAAAGATTAGCATTTAAGTTACAAGATCTTTAACTTCAATACAATTGACAAATACAACATGGAAATTTATATCATCAAATTCAACCAACTAATTACTTCCATGTATCACCACATGTCATTCACCTTGGTCCCATCTCTCAGTCACTTGTTGGCCTGGGACATATGGCATCATCCCACAATCTTGCTCTAAATAAATGTCAAGCAGTTTTAATTATGAATCACGAGAACCATAAATCTCTATAGCACTTTATCCTTTGAGAAACAATAAAATAAGATAACATCTTAGCACTTTTTATGACAGATTATAACATCACCTTAAAAGAAATAAACCATGTGCTCAATCTCGAACATATTAGTAAACCGACACTTAACCAAGTGGAATACCAAATGTAGACAGAGGCTTAGATGAACACTATCAACCAATCAACAAAGAATAGATTGCATACCCTTGTAATCCCTTGATTAGTTGGGTCTAGAGTATGACATCATAATGGGATCATGTGGTGCATAAGAATGTCTGATGGGTTCTAAAACCTATTCCTTCTCTAGAATATATATAATTTTGAGGTATCATTGGCCTCTTCTTTATCTCATCTCTCTTTGTAATGCCACCACTGGGAAGCATGGGGATATTACCCTTGTGGATTTTGAGTCTACCACCCTAGTCAACTTTAAATATCCCTTTAGTTATGTCCTCCATTTAAATATTCATTTGGCTATAATTTATTTGGCTCCTCCCCCCTTATCCCAATATTCTTCTTGTAACATCATCCTCACAAATTTGGAGATGTTCTAAAAATTATTTGCATTCTCTAGAACATCCATTTTCACTAATACTTCTAGATAATGAACTCTATTGGGAAGTGGTACTTATAACTTCCAATTTTTGTTCACTTTTATTGGGTTTGCACATGTTTGTTCTTATTGTACATTACATAGGTTATTAGCGTGTAACAATACTCTTTATATTTTCCCTTTGTAGTATCAAAAATCATTATCACTCCTCTGTAAACCTAAAGGTCTTCTAAATTTTTGAGCTATAAGTGACCCTTTGACTTTTTTGCACCTCATATCAAATGTCTTTTAAATGGATGCCCCTTCACCTCTCTGTTCTTATCCCTACAACTATGTTTTATACCGAGTTTTGAATCTCATGATGTTGTGATAGCTTGCAGACTTACACCTTTAGCTCTCATTTGTTGTTGTGTAACTTTCATACTTCATTCAGTCAATCTAACATTGACTTATGACCTAGAACATTTTGTGGGTTTGATCATGGAATCATGAAAGTCACTAATTTTCATCTTTCTTTAAATTTTTCTTAAAGAACATAGTTACCTCTATGAAATAAACATCAATCACCTTTTTGATCGGATTAAAGATCTCCATTATATTTTCCTATGTGCTAAAAGATTAGCATTTAAGTTACAAGCACTTTAACTTCAATACAATCGACAACTACAAAATGGAAATCTCTATCACCAAATTCAACTAACTAATTACTTCCATCTATCACCACATGTCATTCACCTTGGTCCCATCTCTCATTCACCTATTGGTCTGGGACACATGACATCATCTCACAATCTCATGCTGAATAAACTTCAAGCACTTTTAATTACGAATCACGAGAACCATAGATCTCTATAGAACTTTATCCTTTGAAAAAAATAACATAAGATAACATCTTAGCACTTTTTATAACAGATTATAACATCACCTTAAATAAATAAACCACGTGCTCAATGTCGAACATATTAGTAAAGCGACACTTAACCAAGTGGAACACCAAACGTAGCCATAGGCTTAGATGAACACCGTTAACCAATCAACAAAGAATAGATTGCACACCCTCACAATCCCATGATTAGTTGGGTCCAAAGTATGACATCATCATGGGTCTAGAGTATGACATCATCATGGGATCATGTGGTGCAATAGATCTTTATCCTTTGAGCAACAATAACATAAGATAACATCTTAGCACTTTTTATGACAAATTATAACAACACCTTAAAGAAATAAATCATGTGCTCAATGTCGAACATATTACTAAACTGACACTTAACCAAGTGGAACACCAAATGTAGCCAGAGTATGCAGGAGCATCCTGGGTGTAAGAGAAATCTTGTGTCACCCAAAAAAATATTTTTGTTTTTGTATTCAAGAAGGGCTATCTTATGTAGAGCTGTTATTTATGGAAAATTGCTATTTTTAGTAAGTTGGTCATACAATCTCAGAATGTTCTAATTTCACATGTGGAGGTTCATCTCAATTGTATCAGCCTGCCTGTAAAGTTTCATTGATAGATCAAGTCTAGCTTTGGAGGTATTGAAGAGTTTCAGTATTGGTAGTAGGGTACAAAAACTTTGAACTTAGTTTTGAAGGATTTAGAGGCCCCGAATGAGGTCAAAAATTTGAGTGACAAATGCTTGCATGAGTCAAGCCTGTAGAGTGCTTCGTGGCCTTTCCAAATTGGGGTTATAATAGTTAATCAGAGCAACTGGTGATGACTTATGGTCTTCGGAAGTTGGGTCACCTGAAATGGCAAAAAATAATTTTCCTACAAAATTTCTGTTCGGGTTTCAAAGTTGTTTTGAGTTGACTTTGATGTAATAAATTATAAAATAAAATAATTCTAAGTTTGGTCAGCCCTTTGGGCTAAATTTCTGGAACCTTCTTGGGTGGTGGAAATTGCCTATATAAAGAAGGCCTGTAGTGTTGTCTTAGGCAGTTCTGGGTAGATTTGGGTATTGATTTGAGGCTTTGTCCTACAAAATATTGTAAGGGAAATGCCCATGTGGATTTGCATATTGTAATTCTGAAAGTTTGTAATTCCACATTTGTGGATATAATAAGAAGCCAATTTTCTATTCTTGCATATTGTTGTTGTTATTTCTCTATTTCTATTATGTGTTTGTGGTATTAAGGGGAGCACCCTTCATCAAGTGGTATCAGAGCAGGAGTTCCTGAATGTGTAAACAAATCACTGATTGTGAGGCAGTTTGCACCAGGACCATGGGTTAGGGTTTCTGTGTAAATAGATCACCGACTATGAGGCAGTTTGCACCAGGACCATGGGTTAGGGTTTCTATGTAAATAGATCACCGATTGTGAGGTAGTTTGCACTAGGACCATGGTTAGGGTTTCAGCATGCATCACAAAAATGCTTCCATGAAGGGAACGTGGTGGTAGAGTTGGTGTTGTAACACCTAAGGTTAGAGAACTCCAGAGACAAGTATGAGCATTGCAAGAAGAGATTCACAGAGGAATGAATCTTAATGCCAGAGATGAAAGCAAGGATGAAGCCAAAGAAGAAGATCAAGAAGGAAAAGTCAAAATTGTGAACCAGGAGGAAGAAAGACTTTTTCGGGCCATTTCCAAGATCAAAAAAAGACCTAAGATTGAGGTTCCTGCATTTTCAGGAACTCTTAACCTAGAGGAGTTGATCGACGAGATCAATGAATGAGAAGAATATTTTGAGTATGAAGATATTGAGGATCTTGATCGGGTCAAGTTTGCGAAGGCCAAACTGAAGGGTCATGCAAAGATCTGGTGGCAAGAGATTCAATTGGAGAAAAATAGAAGAGGAAAGGATAAAATCACAAGATGGGATCAGATGGTGGATAAATTGAAGCGACAGTTAATTCTTGTTGATTATGAGCTTGACCTACTGAAGAAAATGCAAAGTTTGAAGTAAGCAAGAAAATCTATTCAGGAGTATACAAAGGAGTTCTATCGACTCCTCATTAGAATAGGCCATGCAGAAGCTGATAAGGAGAAAGTTGCCCGATAACTTAATGGGTTAAGGCTGAGCATTCAGGAGGAATTGAATTTGGTTTGAATAAATAGTATTGAAGAGGCATACCAGTTTGCCCTAAAAGTAGAGGAAAAGCTAAACAAGAAGTTTCAGAGCAGACAAAGTGGAAGAGGTCACGATGGAAGATCGGGTGGATGGTCATATGGAGATCGAAATGAAGATCAGAAAAAGTAGGATGAGGCCAGTAATAGTTAGAATCAAAGAGGAGATAATTTCAATCATTTCCATGATCAGAATAATAGAGATCAAAGAGGAAGAGGAAGAGGAAAAGGATCTGAAAGAGGAGGCTTCCGTGGAACATGTTTTCACTATGGATAAGAAGGTCATAGGGCATTTGAATGTCCTTAGCACCAAGGAAGGACAAATGGGAGAAATGAAGGCTAGGCCAGAGTTGCACATATAGATGAAGATGCCAGATCATCATATTCTAAAGATGCTGAGAGAGGAGAGACGCTAATTAGCAGAAGAGTCCTGTTGAGTGGTGAGAATGAACCTGAGCAAAGTAGGAGCCTGTTTCACACTAGGTGCAAGTGTGAAGGTAAATGTTGTGATGTGATTATTGATAGTGGTAGTACTAATAATTTGGTGTCAGAAGAGATGGTGAAAAATTTGAAGCTCAAGAGATAGAAACATCCACATCCATATCGGGTTTCCTGGGTGCAAGATGACCACAAGGTCATGGTCAGTGAATAGTGCCAAGTGAAATTCAAGATCGGCAGGTACCAAGATGAGGTACTATGTGATATCATATGTATGGATGCATGTCATATGTTGTTGGGTAGACTGTGGCATTTTGACAGATGTGCTATACATGATGGTCGTGCGAATACCTATTCCCTAACAAAGGATGGAGTGTGACATAAGCTAAAGCCATTGAATGACCTAGAATAAAAGGTATGTAGTAGTGCAAGAATAACATTTGTTGATAGGGGAAATTTCTTAGATGGTATGCGGCATGAGCATATGTGTTTTACCTTAATTCCAAAGGTTGGGAAAGAGGAAGTAAAAGATGTACTTGTAGAAGTTACAAAATTATTGAATGAGTTTTAGGATATTGTATCTGATAATGTACCTAATGGATTACCACCGTTAAGGAAGACCAGTCATCAGATGGACTTGATTCTAGGAGCCAGTTTGCCAAATAAGGTAGCACATAGAATGACACTAGCAGAAAGTGAAGAGTTGAAGATAGATTTGAAATTTGGTTCATCACATCATCCATAGATTGTATATGGAAGTAGTCCCAGAAATGCATCTGAATTGAGAAAGATAGATAAAGGAGAAATAAGTAGTGCTGAAGCTGAGAATTTTGTAGAACATTTGAAGAACATCCACGAGGAGGTGAGGAAGCATATTACCAAGATGAATGCATGGTATAAGGCTAAGGAAAATTAGAAAAGGAGGCATAAGGAATTTTAGGTTAAATATGAGATCATAGCGGCACAATGGAGTATTCTAGCAACTAGTTCAGATACTAAGGAGATTGAGGACATACTGGACAGTCATGTTGGTAGAAGCACAAGGAACAGAAAATGTGAAGAATATCTGGTCAAGTGGAAAGGATGACCTGTTGAAGATTCATCATGGCTAGCAAAGGAGGAGGTTAACCATCTTGGTTTTCCTCTACACACCTGAGTCATGATAGGGTCACTTCTCAAATTCCCCTGGGTGTCTGATGTGGGAGCATCCTGGGTGTAAGAGCAATCTTGCATCACCAAACAAATATTTTTCTTTTTGTATTCAATAAGGGCTATCTTATGTAGAGCTGCTATTTATGGAAACTTGCTATTTTTAGTAAGTTGGTCATATGATCTCGAAATGTTTTGATTTCACATGTGGAGGTTCATCTCAGTCGTATCAGCTTGCCAATAAAGTTTCATTCATAGATTAAGTCTAGCTTTGGAGATATTTAAGAGTTTCGGTATTGGCAGTAGGGTATAGAAACTTTGAACTCAGTTTTGAAGGCTTTAGAGGCCCCAGATGAGGTCAAAAATTTGAGTGACAGGCGCTTGCGCAAGTCAAGCCTATAGAGTGCTTCGTGGCCTTTTTGAATTGGGGTTATAATAGTTAATTGGAGTAATTGGCGATAACTTATGGTCTTCGAAAGTTGGGTCACCTGAAATAGCAAAAAATAATTTTCCTTCAAAATTTTTGTTCAGGTTTCAAAGTTGTTTTGAGCCGACTTTGATGTAATAAATTGTAAAATAAAATAATTCTAAGTTTGGTTGGCCCTTTGGGCTAAATTTCTGGAACCTTCTCGGGTGGTGGAAATTGCCTATATAAAGAAGGCCCGTAGTGTTGTCTTAGATAGTTATGGGTAGATCTGGGTATTGATTCGAGGCTTTGTTCTACAGAATATTGTAAGGGAAATGCCCATGTGGCTTTGCATATTGTAATTCTGAAAGTTTGTAATTCCACATTTGTGGAGATAATAAGAAGCCAATTTTCTGTTCTTGCATATTGTTGTTGTTGTTTTTCTATTTCTATTATGTGTTTGTGGTATTAAGGGGAGCACCCTTCATCATAGAGGTAGTGAAAAATTTAGTGGCTATTATTCACCATTTGGTGAATATCGCCTGTCGGCAACCTGTGAATTGGTGAATATTTTTCCCATATGAGATTGTCCCTATCACCCCGCATTTATTAAAATTTGGTCCAATGCCCAGGTCCATCACCCAACAATTTTTAAATTTTGTCCATTTCTTACACATTATCACCTATATTCACCAACAGTTATATGTATATATATATATATATTTAGGCGGCCCCAACTTTGCCAGCCATTTTATGATGCGTGTCTCAAAGCGATGGGTTTTCACCAATTTTATTAATCATACCAAGGTATTGGACGACCCATAATCACCTTGGAAATAACACAAGATGTGTTATAATTATGCAGGCTTCACCAAATATGTGGACACCGACCTAATACCTCTTGCCCAATTCACCAAAAAAGATTAGTATAAATACATTCATACATCAGTGTTATTGTACACAATTTGGATCGGTTCAATTTGATCAATAGTGAAGTTTAGACTGTTGAGTCTTGACTACTTTGGCGAGTCGTGAGTGCAATTGAATTTGAGGCAAAGGCAAATGATTATTATTCTACAACTATGTAAACATTGTATATTATAGTTCTATTGTCATTTGTCACTTCTTCAACAACTAAACATTTTTTTTACATTTTTTTTTCACTAGTAGGCTGGTAGCCTTTATTTTGTTGAAGAATCAAGATGTCGAACAAGAATAAGGGTAAGGCTCTAGCATATGGGGAAAGCCAAGAGAGGCCAAAAAAATGTAGAACCTTATCATCGTACTTTGGTCATGGTGTTGGAAATGTTTCTGACCAAAATCGGGAAGCTACTTGATCACAAGAAGATTTTTAAGATTCACAACCTGAGGCTGAACCTACATGACATATTGAAGAAGTCAGCAAACCTGATATCTCAGATCACAATGAACTTGAAGAAGATTTTTAGTCAAATACCTAGAGTAGCCATAATGATATAATCGACTTGGATGAGATTGAGAATGTTAGAGAAGATGATGGTACAGGGAAGAAAAGAAAATAAAAATCAAAGAATGATAGAATGTGGGATCTATCGAGGAATTTTCAAGTAGAATGGGTGTCAAAGTATCCATTCATTGAGCTAGTGGATAATCCAATTGAAGGGGAGCCTCCATTAGAATGTAGATGTAAGATTTGCAGCTAGATAAATAAGAAGGAAAAGAGGTTGTAGCTAAAAATTGACACCATAGAGAAGCATATGGGTAAAGTTTACGAAAAGAAAACCATAGATGGAGTTCAAAAATAAGTGATAAGATGGAAAACAAAGGAGGAATATTAGCATGTTAGGAATGCAAAATTATATGAATTTCAACATAATATAAAAATGAAGCCTAGTGAAGTTAAAGGCTCTATTGAAGCTTGTTTTGGAAAAGAATTGTGTTGTGCTCCCACCACGCTCCCCATTTTTTTAGCCTTTTGGCCTAAGGGGCCCCCCTTTTTTCTTTTTGCTTCGCTTACTTCTTGTCCTTGTTTTTTACTTTAGTTTTTTTGTTGTCTATTTTTGGCCTTGTCACATTTTCACACTTTTGGACGTCTGAAAATGCAAAAAGGCCGAAGGTGCAAATTCAATTTTGGGCCTTCTTGGACATGGCGCCTTTTCAGATGTTTTAGAGATCTAAAATTTTAGAGGTTCAACTCTCACAAGGGAGTTGGCCTTTCAGATATTTTGGCCTTTCAAAGGTCTGAAACCCCCAAAAAGGCTGAAAGGTTGATTCCTAGGGTGCTTACGTCACCCACTGGGAAGGCCTATATAAGGAACAAATGAGGTTTTTCTCATCACTTTTTGCACTTGCTCTTTCACCTCTAGCCCATTTTGCTTGCCACTTGCAACTTTTCACCGTTTTGGTCTCTTGTCTTCACTGGTTGTCCTTGACTTCATCATTTTCTAGGTTGGTGGTCTTCCCCTTCTTCCTTTGTTTATTTGTTTGTGTTGGGTCTTAGTCTAGGGTTTTTTCCTTTCGGCCTTTTCATCCTATCATAGTTTTAGGGTTTGTTTCTGTTGGGCCATTTTTGGCCCTACCCTTTAGTCTAGGTTAATTAAGGTTGGCCTTTTTAGCCTTAGGGATCACCAAGGTAGTCACCTTGCATCCCCTTGGTGAGTTTGTGGTCAAACTCATCATCAGACTCATTTTTGAGTCTGACTATGAAACCCTAATTTCAGACCTATGGGGTCTGAAACTTTTAGCGCTGACATGGATTTATTCACAAAGTGTTGTGCATCTTTCAAAATTTTGGTGTTGTCACACATTGAAACATCTATTTTTCCCAAAATTTTGGAACCTCTCACACTGCCCGTTTCGCTATGCAACTTCAGCATTTTTAGCCTTTTTAGCCTTTCGCATGGTGAAGTTTTTCTCTATCCCTGAATCACCGAAATGCCCTACACACTACTAAGGCATCTGCTCAGTCTTTTGGGTGTTGTTGGCCTTTTCGGCCTGCGAGAGGTTTCTCACCTCTATCTCACCCAAATGGCCAAAGGAGAGTTTTCGCAAGCTGGTTCAATGGAACCCCTTTTTGTCCTTTTTGGCCTTTCAGAGGTTTGACACCCCCAAAAGTCTGAAAGGATGAAAATACCTTTTGTGGCCCCTTTTGAGCTTAATTTTGGTAATATACTTTTCTTTTTGAGTTTTTTCTCCTACCATGTTACTGATTCATGTCTCGTCCTCTCTATAGATATGGCCGAGAAGATAGTAGCATCACCAATGATGAAATATCAATTCAAAGACTACCATCCACCTTCCAAAGTGACCAACTTGCACATAGGCATAATGGACATGGACATTGGGAATGTAAGCTAGAATGACTACCTGAATAAATGTGCTCAGCCAGTGGGGCACTCGGAGGATTGCACTTCATTAGTAGACTATTCCCTAGTAAATGCAGCAACACACCTAGTTTCCATTCAATCAACAGACTTGATCAATACATTGGCCAGCAACTATGTGCCTGATGAGCTCATGGTGAAAAACAACGTTGGCAAGGTAGTCTTGGACTTGAGGCCAGAGAATATCGAAGATGTCTTCCATTTGCCCAAAGGGGTAGATAAGTTATTCAATTTCAATATCAACAAGGGGATGGAATTCTACAATAAAGACATACAAAGGGCCCACAACATAGTCAATAATGAGTACCTCATGTAGGCTATGCCCAAAAATAGGCTAGATAAGATTGACATGAGAAGAGGATATATGCGTGAAGATATCCAATCGGCCATAACAATGATCAGCAGGGTGTACGGGCTGCCAAATTCTTCTCAACTGGAGCCATGGATGATCTTTTTGATCTAAAAGATAAGAGAAAGGTAGGTGAGGTTCAATTGGGCCTCTATTCTAAGTGTCAATCTAGATGAGCAACTGGTGTGGGTTAAGACAAACCCCCATTTCTACATGACATCTTATGTCATGTACCTGCTGGCTACCAAGGTAGTTTACCCAGGTTTTGTGTGTGTGAATTTTGTACCTAGCTGTGGAGACAACACTTCAGTAAAACGTTACAGGTTAGAAAAAATCAAAATTGTGCAATGAAATGGAAACTAAGCTAACCAGGAGATTTACAGCCTTCTAATAGGTGTGAGTATGTAATTCTCAGATCAGACCGAGATCAGTGACCTTGACGACACCTAAACGAAGGATTTGAATGCAAAAGAATGAATGAAACTATTGATGCAAATTAATCTAGATTTTTAGTATTTTCTTATGCAATAAGAATGATATGAATATGATATGAAACTAGAATCTAAGATGAAAATGGATATAAAAAATTAATCTAACAATGATATGAAATGAAACTAAAATGAATTGAAAACAAGATTGATCTCACAAAAGTTGTTGATTCGCAAGAAGCTTCAATTCTTCAGATGTCAATTCACCAGCGTGATTGTGCAAATTCAAGAGATTGTGGATGATTTGTGAAGAGCTGAATCTTGATTTTATAGAAATCCAAGGCTTTGAGGGTGCATGAGAAAAACCATAAATCACTCTTGATAAACTCAGGTTAATTTTTGAGTCAACAAGGAATTAGAATCAGATCAACTCACATAATCTTGCAAAATCATACAAGAACAACTTTTTAACTTGAATCAGAAGTTGAGATCAACTTTCAACTCAAAAGAGAGTTGAGTTTAATTTTAGAACAAATAGAATTGATTTTCTGATTCAAAGTTTAACTGGTCTTTGAATTTGCATAATTAATTATGAATTAATTAAATAAATAAAGTGATTTTTCCTCAACTTAACTGATTATTGAATTTAAAATAATTGATTTATGGGTTGGTCAATTATTAAATCACACTTTTATTCAAAAACTATATCATTAAACTTGACAATTGACATTAATTAATTAAATAATAATTTAATCAATTAGTCATAAGATTTTTGATTTATTATCAATAATTAAATAATAGAATTTTGGAATAAATCCAATTAAATAATTAAATGGTAGAATTAAATTTAATTAATTAAATATTCAGAATATTCAATTAATCAAACTATAGGATAAATATGATTTATCACCAAATAATCATTAAATTAAAGATAATTATGATAATTAGTAATATTTCTAAGAATATTCCCTGATGCAAAATTTAGATAAAATCAATTAGGATTTTGATGATGTTCAGATGTGCCTTAAGTTAGGACTTCGATGTCGATTTCATTCAAATTGATGATACAGAAGGTTCATGAACCTATAGCCCATTTTTGGGGTATTACAGGTTTAACCAACGTGGGAGCAATAGGAGAACATAACACTTGGCCTTTCACATTATATCCTCAGCCAGTGAGGAAAGACTTTTATATGCACAACAACCCGAATTTTAGAATAGTGAATGATGCCTTCATACTCGCCATCATACACTCCATTAAGGGAGACTATGCCAAAAGATTATCAACATAGGCAACAACGAAGGTAAAGGCCCTTGGGGCATTCTTTATTCAATTCTGGACCTTCACTTATATTCAGGTGGCAGGAAGCACCTTGGCACCAAAGAAATTACCAAGATACCCCTCTGATAGGGTATTTCTCCTAGAAATAGCAAGGTGGCTATCTGATGCTCACGAACATATCAAGCATAAGAAGAAGCATTGTTCAGACTTTCCCATTTCCATTGGCCCCCACTGCGTGCCAAACATAAAGGTCTGTAGGTATCTGATTGGAGAATGGGATGAATTCCCACTATTAACTGATAATCTGGTGAGGCCTCATTTTGATCCCATTGGTACATACTACCACATAATGGGAAGGCATTATGTTCACGAGCCACACATGTAAGACCATTGGGCAAACTGTGTTCAAGATTATGAAGTAAGGGTCTGTGATTACTACCGAATGAGTCTAGAGCTAGCACAGGGCACCCTTTCATTGAGGATCCATAGAAGGCAATAGATGTTGACTCAGAGAGCATTTTGGATTCTATATACAATGTGGATAAGGTGTACACAAGAGCTATCTTGAATAGGGAGATAGATCGAGATGAAAATGATAGTATGGATTTTGGAGTTAGGTACATGGTAAAATTGACCAAATCATAGATTTCTCATCCTTTCCAAATGTAGCTAGTCCCAATCAAACAACTCCTAGAGTAGCTCTCTCGAGAGAAGGAGAAGAAGGGAGAGAAGATACTGAAACCACGGTTCAAAGAGGCTACTCCTCTAAAGCCAAAAACTATATATCGGCATGAGCACCCTATTGCATATGGTCCAGCCATGTACTCCAAAAAGGAAAAGACCTAGATGACCAGAAGTATTGCACCGCCAGAGGCACCTTCATCTAGTGACCATGATTCTCCAAGCTCGGTGAAGAAAACAAAATTCAAGATCATAGGAGCCAAGCCAACTGGAGTTACCAAGGGGAATGTTTACAAAAGGAAGAAGGGCTCAACGCCCAAATAAATGGATACCCTGATGGAGGAAGATGAGGATGAGTTGGATGAAGTGCCTCTTAGTAGGAGAACTCAGTCTGTGAGATTCATGGAAAGAACAAGAGTAATGGATAATGATCCTGAGGTTATTAGAGGGGCTACTCAGGAGGAGCCAGTAAATCTAGATGCCCTTGGTGATGATGAGTTTGACATCAAAGATATTGTAGGATTACACAATTTTAAAGAGTCTGAGAAGAAAGCTCCCCTTCATATGGTATTTGAGAAGCTGAGAGAAGAGAAATTGTTGATAAATTTGAAGAAGTGCAGTTTTGTGAAGAAAGAATTAGTGTATTTGGGATTTGTAGTTTCAACAGAAGGTCTAAAAATGGACCCAGAGAAGGTACAAGCTATCCTTGAATGGCCTACTCCAAGGAGTGCTACTGAGGTAAGATCTTTTCATGGTTTGGCTAGCTTTTATAGAAAGTTTATCAAAAATTTTAGCAGTATCTGTGGACCCTTGACTGAAATAATGAGAGGGGATATAAAAGAGTTTAAGTGGACTAATGGGGCAAAAAAGAGTTTTCAATTGTTGAAACAAAAAGTTACAGAACAACCTATTTTAGCACTTCTAGATTTTAATAAGGTGTTTCAAGTAGATTGTGATGCTAGTGGTACTGCAATAGGAGTTGTTATGAGACAAGAAGGTAAACCTGTTGCTTATTCCAGTGAGAAGTTAAATGATGCCAAGAGAAAGTATTCTATCTATGATCAAGAATTTTATGCTATAGTTCAGGAATTAAAGAAGTGGAGACACTATCTACTTCCTAAAGAGTTTGTTTTGTATACTGATCATCAAGCTTTGCAATATTTGAATAGTCAAGGAAAGATGAATCAGAGGCATTTGAAATGGGTTGAGTTTTTGCAGAGTTATACATTTGTTTTGAAACATGGGAGTGGAAAGTCTAACAGGGTTGCAGATGCTCTTAGCAGAAGGCAACTATTGCTGATAGAAATGCAGATTGAAGTGGTTGGGTTCAAGGAACTCAAGAATTTGTATCTCAAGGATCCAGATTTTGGTGAAGCTTGGAAAGCTTGTACAGATCTTGTTACTCTAGAAATGATGAAATGGCTAGATTTCCTCATCCAGGATGATATGTTATTCAGAGGGAGTCAGTTGTGCATTCCACAAAGTTCTATGAGGGAGAATCTCATCAAGGAGAAGCATAGTGGAGGATTGGCTAGACATTTTGGTCATGATAAAACCCTTGCTTTGGTTAGTGAGAATTATTATTGGCCACAATTACAGCAAGATGTGAAGAAGTTTGTACAAATTTGTAGAGTATGTCAGATGGCGAAAGGAGTGAAGCAAAATATAGGGTTGTATTAGCCATTACTTATACCAGAGAAGCCTTGGGAGGATATCAGTATGGACCTTGTTCTTAGTTTATCGAGGACTCAACGGGGACATGATTCAATTTTTGTGGTGGTTGACAGATTTTCAAAGATGGCACATTTCATTCCCTACAAGAAGACTAATGATGTTGTTCATGTAGCAAAATTGTTTTTCAGATAAGTAGTGAGACTACATGGTTTTCCAAAGACCATAGTTTCAGATCAGGACACTAAGTTTGTTGGATATTTCTGGCACATGTTGTGGAAAAATTTGAAGATAGATTTGAAGTTTAGTTCATCACATCATCCACAGACTGATGGACAGACAGAGGTGGTGAATAGGAGTTTGGGAAATTTGCTGAGATGTTTGGTTGGAGATAAGCCAATAGGATGGGATTTGATTTTACCATAGGCAAAATTTTCATACAATAATTCTATCAATAGGAGCACCAGTAAATCACCATTCTAGATTGTATATGGAAGTAGTCCAAGAAATGCATCTGAATTGAGAAAGATAGATAAAGGAGAAATAAGTAGTGCTGAAGCTGAAGATTTTGTAGAACACTTGAAGAACATCCATGAGGAAATGAGGAAGCACATTACCAAAATGAATGCATAGTATAGGGCTAAGGCAGATGAGAAAAAGAGGCATAAGGAATTTCAGGTTGGGGATGAAGTCATGGTTCATTTGCAGAAGGATCCGTTTCTAGTTGGTACATATAATAAGCTGAAAATGAAGAAGTTTGGACCATGTAAGATACTGAAGAAGCATGATTCAGGAAATGCATATGAGGTAGAATTGCCTACTAAGCTAAATATTTCACCAGTGTTTAACATTTCAAATTTGACAAAGTATCATGAAGGAAGTGTTGAAGATGAGATCACAGTGACACAATGGAGTATTCTAGCAAGTAGTTCAGATACCAAGGTTATTGAAGACATACTGGATAGTCATGTTGGTAGAAGCACAAGGAACAGGACATATGAAGAATATCTAGTCAAGTGGAAAGGATGACCTATTGAAGATTCATCATGGTTGACAAAGGAGGAGGTTAACTATCTTGGTTTTCCTCTACACACTTGAGTCGTGACAGGGTCACTTCTCAAATTACCCCGGGTGTTTGATGAAGGAGCATCCTAGGTGTAAGAGCAATCTTGCATCACCCAAAAATATTTCTATTTTTGAATTCAATATCATATGCTCCTCCAATGTCTTACTAAAGATCAAAATATCATCTAGGTAAATAATGACAAACTTACCCAGAAATTCTTTAAGAACCTCATTCATGAGCCTCATGAAAGTGCTCGGTGCATTGGTTAGCCCAAAAGGCATGACTAACCACTCATACAGTCCTTCCTTTATCTTGAAGGTGGTCTTCGATTCATCTCCTTCTCTGATCTGAATTTGATGATATCCACTCTCTAGATCTATCTTTGAGAAATACACAGCTCCACTCAAATAGTCCATAATATCATCCATTCGTGGCAATGAAAACCTGTACTTGATTATGATCTTGTTTATTGGTCTGGAAACTTTACACATCCTTCACTCTCCATTCTTCTTTGGTGCTAATACCGCTGGTACAACATAGGGACTCAGACTCTCATGGATCAATCCTTTCTGTAACAACTCATTTACTTGTCTATTCAACTCCTTACTTTCTACAGGTGTCATTCTGTGTGCTGCCTTATTTGGAAAACTCACTCCTGGGATCAAGTCCATCTGATGACTGATCTTCCTAACTAGTGGTAATCCATCAGGAACATTATTGGATATAATATCTTGAAACTCATTCAACAAATCTGCAACTTCTACAGGAACATCTTCTACTTCCTCCTTACTAGCTTTTAGAATTAAAGCAAAAAACACATGGTCATGCCTCATACCATCTAGGAACTTTATTCCATCAACAAAAGTTATTCTTGCACTACCACATACCTTTTCTTCTATGTCATTCAATGGCTTTAGCTTATGTCTCACTCCATCCTTTGTTAGGGAATAGGTATTTGCATGACCATCATGTACAACACATCTATCAAACTACCATGGTCTACCCAACAACATATGACATACATCCATAGATATGATATCACACAGTACCTCATCTTGGTACCCACTAATTTTGAACTTCACTAGGCATTGTTCATTGACCATGACCTTGTATTCATCCTTTACCCAGACAATCTGATATGGATGTGGGTGCTTCTGTCTCTTGAGCTTCAACTTTGTCACCATCTCTTTTGACACCAAATTGCTAGTGCTTCCACTATCAATAATCACATCACAACACTTACTCTCACACTTGCACCTGGTGTGAAACAGGCTCCTCCTTTGTTCAGGTTCATTCTCACCACTTAGTAGGACTCTTTTGTTAATCAACATTTCTCCTCTTTTAGCATCTTTAGAATGTGATGATCTGGCATCTTCATCTACATGTGCAACTCCTTTCTAGCCTTCATTTCTCCTATCTATCCTTCCTTGGTCTTGAGGACATTCAAATGCCCTATGACCTTCTTCTCCATAATGAAAACATGTTCCACGGAAGCCTCCTCTTCCAGATCCTTGTCCTCTTCCTCTTCCTCTCTGATCTCTATTACTCTGATCTTGGAAGCGATTGGAATTATTTCCTCTCTGATTCTATCTACTACTGGCCTCATCCTTCTTTTTCGGATCTTCATTTCGGCCACCATATGACCATCCACCAGATCTTCCACCATGACCTCTTCCATTTTGTTTCCTCTCAAACTTCTTGTTCAACTTTTCCTCTACTTTTAGGGCAAATTGGTATGCCTCCTCAATACTATTCATTTGAACTAGATTCAACTCCTCCTGAATGCTTGGCCTTAACCCATTAAGGTATCAAGAAATTTCTCCTTATCAGCTTCTGCATGGCCTATTCTGATGAGGAGTTGATAGAATTCATCTGTATACTCTTGAACAGATCTTCCTTCTTGCTTCAAACTTTGCATTTTCTTTAGTAGGTCAAGCACATAATCAATAGGAATGAACTATCGCTTCAATTTATCCAGCATCCGATCCCATCTTGTGATTTTATCTTTCCCTCTTCTATTTCACTCCAATTGAATTTCTTGCCACCAGATCTTCACATGACCTTTCAGTCTTGGCTTCACAAATTTGACCCTATCAGGATCCTCAACATCTTCATACTCAAAATATTCCTCACATTCATTGATCCAGTCAATTAATTCTTCTGGGTTAAGATTTTCAAAAAATGTAGGAACCTCAATCTTAGGTCTTTTCCCAATCTTGGAAATGGCTCGAAAAAGTCTTTCTTCCTCCTGGTTCACAATTTTGACTTCTCCTTCTTGATATTCTTCTTTGGCTTCATCCTCGATTTCATCTTTGACATTAAGATTCATTCCTCTGTGAATCTCTTCTTGCAATGCTCGCACTTGTCTTTGTAGCTCTCTAACTTCAAGTGTCACAACACCAGCTCTTCCACCACGTTCTCTTCATGGAGGAATTTTCACAATGTGTGCTAAAACCCTAACCACAGTCCTGGTGCAAATTGCCTCACAGTCGGCGATCTATTTACATGCTCAGGAACTCTTGCTCTGATACCACTTGATGAAGGGTGCTCCCCTTAATACCACAAACACATAATAGAAACAGAGAAACAACAACAATATGAAAGAACAAAAAATTAGCTTCTTATTATCTCCACAAATGTGGAATTACAAACTTTCAGAATTACAATATGCAAAGCCACATGGGCATTCCCTTACAATATTTTGTAGGAAAAAGCCTCGAATTATTACCCAAATCTACTACCCAGAAATTATATGGAAAATGGATATGGAAAATTAATCTAACAATGGATATGGAAAATTAATCTAAGATGAAAATGGATATGGAAAATTAATCTAACAATGATATGAAATGAAACTAAAATGAATTGAAAAAAATATTGATCTCACAAAAGTTGTTGATTCGCAAGAAGCTTCAATTCTTCAGATGTCAATTTGCCAGCATGATTGTGAAAATTCAAGAGATTGTGGATGATTTGTGAAGAGCTGAGCCTTGATTTTATAGAAATCCAGGGCTTTGAGGGTTTATGAGAAAAGCCATAAATCACTCTTGATAAACTCAGGTTGATTTTTGAGTCAACAAGGAATTAGAATCAGATCAACTCACATAATCATGCAAAATCATGCAAGAACAACTTTTGAACTTGAATCGGAAGTTGAGATCAACATTCAACTCAAAAAAGAGTTGAGTTTAATTTTAGAACAAATAGAATTGATTTTTTGATTCAAAGTTTAACTGCTCTTTGAATGTGCATAATTAATTATGAATTAATTAACTAAATAAAGTGATTTTTCCTCAACTTAACTGATTTTTGAATTTAAAATAATTGATTTATTGGTTAGTCAATTATTAAATCAAACTTTTATTCAAAAACTATATCATTAAACTTGACAATTGACATTAATTAATTAAATAAGAATTTAATCAATTAGTCATAAGATTTTTGATTTATTGTCAATAATTAAATAATACAATTTTGGAATAAATTCAATTAAATAATTAAATGACAGAATTAAATCTAATTAATTAAATATACAGAACATTCAATTAATCAAACTATAGGATAAATATGATTTATCGCCAAATAATCATTAAATTAAAGATAATTAAGATAATTAGGAATATTTCTAGGAATATTCCTGGATGCAGAATTTAGATAAAATCAATTAGGATTTCGATGATGTTCGAATGTGCCTTGGGTTAGGACTTTGATCTCAATTTCATTCAAGTTGATGATATAGAAGGTTAATTAACCTATAGCCCATTTTTGGGGTATTACATTTTTCCCCTCCTTGAATTACTATGCGAAGCGCAGTGGTTCAAAGATAGTCTATGTCTAATAAAGATGTTGGTTTGAAAGATGAACCAATTCTAAGATAGAAACCGATCAAAAGATTGGAAAAGCTGATTCAGGTCCTGATCAACCAAGAATTGTGATGATGTCAACCGTAGCAACAATGAACTAATGATTACAAAAAGTATCAAAACACCTGATTCTAAACTTTATGATTTCGAAGAAGTGAGTGACCGATTCTAGACCTAATTGTTAATAAGAATCACATATGAATCCTTTAGTTATGAAGAACCAAGGAAATAACACTAATGAACCAATGATTATGAAAAGCCGATACAGTTTACAAGATAGATTAGGATACCAAATTGATATGGATCTCAATGAATCTGATATGCCCCAAGTGATGATAGATTTTCCCCAAGTGATGAGGACTTTTTTGATGAATCAACAACTAGATGTGGTTGTTGTCTTGATCATTGAAAAAATATTTGATTTACAGACTTGAATGATGTGCAATACCATGCCCCCTTCAGGATGAAAATTGGAATCTGACAAGAAAATTCAGTGTTATAGTTTAGAAGCATGTTAATTGATTTGATAAGTGGTTATACATGTCCAAGAATGCATTCTGCATTGTTTGGAGGTTTTGAAGACCAAGTTTGACTAGATTTGACCATGAGTTGATCATGGGTGACCAAGTTGAAATTTTGATAGTTTGATGTAAGATAATCAGTTAAGTTGAATTCTGGATTTCTATGATGATTGAAGGCTGATTATGCAAGTAGTTAATAATATGAATGATCTCAGATTTTGATTTTGATCTCGAAAAAGATTCTACTTACTATTTCTTTGGAGGGACCTTTGTGTAGGATTTCAGCTCTTGTTAGAATTGAAGACATGATTTGAAGAATCATTTAAGAAATGAAGTTTAGCCAACCATTGTGAGATCATGCAAACATGCAGAATGCAAAGAGATATGCAAAATGAAATGCAAACCTAAGACCTAGGACCTAGTCACTGATCACGTGTCAGTCATTTTCATCATTGAATTTTTAGGTAATTGGATAAATCAATATAATTTCCACTAGTGATGAAACCATAGACATATGAATATCGATTTGTATGCTCAAGGATCAATACAATGACCACTGGCTAGACAGCCATGGACATATGAATATTGATTTTATTTTTGGAATGTCAAATTAGATATAAGCACCAAGGCACAAATGCTAGGATGACCTGAATATCATGTCCATTTTGATATAGAAATTTGTATAAGCATCAAAACATAGATGTTGTGATGACCTAAATATGCCTTGTGTAACAAACACATAAAATATTTAAGAGATGAATCTAAATCTAATGTGAATTACATGTAGTGACCCTTTATCATTCACATCCTTAGGTAAGACCGCGTTTCACAGTAGGAGAAAGAACTCACGCAAAAAGAAAATAGTTAGATCAAACTTCCTTGAAGTTTCTGGGTATCAATGGTCGAGGTACTCATGGCCATCCCATTCGAGATAGAGGCTCTTACAGACGGACACCATTTCAATCCAGAATTTCCAAAGTTGTTAGATTTTCACATACAAGAAGAAAACAAAGAAAAGATTATGCCCACAGTCATCACTCTCTAAATCCTATAAAGGACATCATCAAAGAGCTCAAAGGGAAAAAATATGCATAAATCTCAATGTGAATCAGTAAGCATATAAGGAGATAAACACATGAATAAGCATATATTGTTTTCAGTTTGTGTTGATGTTTGATTGCATTGTTGTAGATGCAAAATCTTTTTTGGAGAGGAGACAGATAGACAGACCTAGATATAGCTTCAAAGGACTTTGACTAGATATGACTCTTCTGAGGTATACTGGAGACCATAAGATATGACATTAATTTCCCCCAAGTGTTAAGCATTGATAGGATACAAACATTTTTGCAGATTGGTGTACAAACCAACTTTATTGAAACAAGGATATATATACAGACTAAAGTAGACTGAAAGCTGGAAAAGACCAAGATTGTGTTGATAGATGGAGTGTTTTGAACAAGTGGCACCTGTCTGCTAGGTTTTCACCATCCTGGTAGAGATTCTATTTTTGCTACCAAGGTGCTTGTTTCCAGGTTTTCACCAAGGCACTTTTTCTTTTTCTCACTTTTTTTGTATTTTTCATTTTTTCAAATCTTTTGTACTTTTGAATCTTTGGATTTTTTTGTGAATCATCAAGGCACCTATTGCTAGGTTTTCACCAAGATGTTCATTTTTTCAGGACATTTTACCATAGACTGAATTCCTTAGGCATAGAATTTCTTCAGATGGAGAATGTTGATTGGTTCTTGTAGCTGTTCTCCTTCAGTCATTGAGAGTTGATAGGTTCCAGAGCCAAAAGTAGCAGTGATAACAAAGGGACCCAGCTAGTTGGGTTCAAACTTCCCCTTGCATTCTCTTTGTGATTGATTTTTGGGATTCTCTCTCAAGACTAGATTGCCAACCTAAAATTCTCTATGTCTGACTTTCTTGTTGTAGCCTCTAGACATTCTTTTCTGATATACTCTGAGATGATCATACGCTGCTTGTCTGTGCTCATCTAGTAGTTCAAGTTCTTACAACCTAGACACTCTGTAGTCATCATTAGTTACTAGACCATGCATTCTGATTCTTAGTGATAGGATTTCAACCTCAATAGGCAGTACCACTTTAGACCCCTTAAACTAAAAAAAATGGTGAAGCCCCAGTGGGCATTCTAATACTTGTTCTGTAGGCCCAAAGAGCTAGATTGATCATGAGATGCTAGTCTCTTCCTATTTTATTAACTGTTCTATGCAAGATTTTCAATAGGTTCTTATTAGAAGCCTCTGCTTGTCCATTCCCTTGAGGATAGTAGATAGATGACCAATGTTTTGTAATCTTGAATTTATCACATAGATCATCTAAGTCTTTGTTCTTGAATTGTCCACCATTATTTGTGACTATAGAATGGGGAATACCATACCGACATATGATGTAGTTTAGAATGAACATAGAAATTTGCTTGCCAGTCACTTGTGTCAAAGAACTGCTTCTACCCATTTTGTAAAATAATATGTAGCTATGATTATATGGATATGTCCATTAGAAGAGTGTGGATAGATAGCACCTATAAGATCAAAATCCCATTGCTGAAAAGGCCATTGTGTAGTAAAGGGAATTAGATCTCTCCCTGGTGTGTGAATCAAATTACCATGTACTTGACACTTTTGACAATTCTTTACATATGTGATAGCCTCTTTTTCCATTTCAGCCCAATAGTACCCAACCCTAATAAGTTTTTGAGCTAGTGTTAAACCGTTAGAATGTGATCCAAATATACCATTGTGGACTTCTTCTAATGCACGTTGAGACTCTTCACGTTCTAAACATCTAAGTCACGTACCATCTAGACCTCATTTGTATAGATCATTACCAATGATGATATACTGGGATGACGTGCAAATAAGGTTTCATTTCTCATACTGGTTGAAGGAATTGAGAATGATTCGGTCTTGGAGATAGGAGAATAGGTTTTTGTATCAGGATGAATCATGACCACCAACAGTGCAAATCATGCAAGTGTCAGGGGAATCATATGTAGGATAAGATAGTGCTTCCACCAAGAACTCATAGCATAGCTCATGTTCAGACTGTTGTAGTAGAGTGGACAATGTTGCCATAGCATCAACAACCTTGTTCTCCATTTTAGGAATTTGTTCAAATGTGATAGATATGAAATAATTCTTTAGATCATCTACCATTCTTTTGTATGGAATGAGCTTTTCATCTTTCATTTGGTACACATCATTGACTTGATGGATACCAAGTTGTGAGTCTCCATGAATGTGTATCTCTGTAACTCTCCACTAAATTGCTATCTTCATGCCATTAAGGAGAGCTTCATATTCAACAATATTATTTGTGCAAGGAAACTTTATTATGAATGCTTTAGGGATTGAGTATCCTTGAGGAGTGATGAACAATATACCTGCTCCAAACCCATTCTATGTATAGGAGCCGTCAAAGAATAACTCCCATGCTCTGGAAGAAAGATTCATGATAGAGGAATCTAGAAATTCCATTTGCATTGGTGTATCATCAAAAATTGGTGTGTCAGCTAACTAATCTACAATTATTTGTCCTTTTATAGCTTTTCTTTCAATATATTCAATGTCAAATTCACTTAAGAGCATGACCCATTTGGCTAATCTACCTATAAGGGTAGCTTTGCTTAGTAGGTACTTTAGTGGATCAATCTTAGCTACCAAATGAGTGGTATGAGCTAACATGTAATATCTCAATTTTTGTGATGCAAAGATCACAGCTAGACATGCCTTTTCAATCATAGAGTAGTTCTTCTCATATGCAACCAATGTTCTACTGATATAGTATATAGCTCTATCTTTTTTTTTTTCATCATGCTGAACCAATAGTGCCCCCAGTGATGTATCAGTTGTGGAGACATAGAGTATCAATGGTTTCCCTTGAATAGGAGGCATCAAAACAGTAAGATTCACCGAATATTGCTTGATATGGTTAAAGTTCTTTTTGCAATCCTCATTCCATGTAAATGTCACACCTTTATGTAATGTTCTTGTGAAAGGTTATGAGATGTCCGCTAATTGAGATATGAAGCCTCTGATAGATTGTACTCTCCCTTGTAATGTTCTCATTTGACTAATATTCTTAGGAGGTTGCATTTCTATGATAGCTTTAACTTTTATTGGATCTACTTTAATCCCTTTCTTTGAAACAATATAGCCTAGGAGCTTGCCAGAAATGACACCAAAAGCACACTTCTAAGGGTTTAGTCGGAGACTAAAATTTTCCATTCAATCTAGTATCTTGCTCAAATAATTTAAGTGTGTAGATCTTATCATAGATTTTTCCAAAGTGTCATCAACATAATACTCCATAGTGTGATGCATCATGTCATGGAAAATAGATGTCATAGCTCTCTGATATGTAGCATTAGCATTCTTCAAACCAAATGGCATGAAATTTCAATAGAAGGTGCCCCATGCACATGTAAAAGAAGTTTTCTCTTGATCCTCTGGAGAAATTTTTATATGATTGTAGCCTGAGAAACCATCCATTAATGAATACATCTCATAGCCCGCAATCATATCCACTATCATATCAATATTTGGTAATGGAAAATCATCCTTAGGGCATGCTCAGTTTAGATCTCTAAACTCTGTACACACTCTTATAGATTTTTTTGGTTTTGATACTGGAACAATGTTAGATATCCATTTAGCATAGTCAATAAATTGGATAAATCTGGCTTTTAGGAGCTTCTCTAATTCAGTTTTTACCAAGAGTGCAACATGTGGATGCATTTTTCTCAACTTTTTCTTGACTGGTTTTACTCCAGGAGATATAGATAGATGATGTATTATAATATCTAGATCTAGTCCTAGCATATCTGAATATTTCCATGCAAAGTTGATCTTTTTCTATTAGAAATGTAGTAAATGCTTTCTTTTCTTCTTTTGTTAAAGATTGTGCTTCATGGATTATCTATAGCTCTTCTATTGTTCCCAAGTTGATCGACTAAGTAGGATCTATTAGAACTAGAGATCTATCCTCTGAATGACACCAAATATCTCATCTTTAGGTGCCTCAAAGAGGTTTTCACCTTTAGATACATCTTTTATTTTTACTTTTGTAGGTTCTGAGACTCCCACCAAGTGGTTTTCACCCTCAAAACTCTTTTTATTTTTATTTTTATTCATATTCTTTTGACTAAGATACTTGATGTCCGACTCTGTCATGCTAATGCTTGGTTCACTAATGGAAGTCCTCATAGGCTCCACTACATTGAGGTAGCAAGCAAGGGCATAGTCATTGGGAAAGGTATAAATATCTTGGCTTAGATCGATGGAAGTTTGGTCAAGAAGGTTGGGATGTTGGATAGTCAAAATGGAGAAGGATTGGGAAATAGTATTCATGGATATGGCGCTATCATCATTGGTCCTAACCTGATGCTCGAGTTCAAAAGTGATATTACAACTTAAGACATTCAATTCATGAATAGGCTCAATGTCATTGTGGAAGTTTACTTCAGCTATTGATGGATTAGACTCATTAAGTTCATTACTTCACTCTAGACTCACATTGGGTTTAGGTGCATATTGGTGTATAGCATCAACATGCTTTTCTATAATTAGCTCATCTTCCTCTGGAGTAAATCCCCATTCATAATCATTAGATTCCTCATCAATGCCTCTAGGAAAATTGAGGACATGAGTAAAGTTAGGGTGAATACCCCAAGAAGGGTTACCTCAGTTTCAGAATTGAATTCATACTCATGAGAATCTATCTCAAAATAGCTACCATCTTCTTCTCTGTCTATTTGATTGTCTTTGAGATTAGCTGGTTCTTGTGGTGCAACTATCTCTTGTTCCATAGTAGGCTCTCGTGTGTCTACTACATTAATCCTTTTGATTGGATCGTCCACTTCTTGAAGGGGGTCTTTGATTTCTTTAGGCAAATGCTCATAAGGAATGAGCTTAGTGGTGGTGTCAGAATCATCACTATCAGATTGTTGTGTTTCTTCTTTCGATTGAATTTTTGTTGATGGTTCAATCTATTCTAAGACATAAGGAGATTTTTTGCTAAGATAAAAAGGTTTCTTCTTATATCCTAGACCTATAGTATTCTTGTTTGTGTGACCCTGATGGTCAAGAGGTGACAAAATACCTTTACCTTATAGTCCTAGAGGTCCTTTTCTTGTATATCCCATTTTTGTAATCAGTTTATCCCTTGGTCCATATGACTTATGAGGAATTTTGCTTGAAGAAGAATCACATTTCTGGATGCATCAGGTTTGAGACTCATCTTTGTATAACCATGCAAGCATTTCTTCATCTTCCTCAAACTCTTGTTTAGATACTTGTTCTATGACAAAGGTGCCATTGAATTTGACTTGGGATTCTTTAGTAATAGGTTTCACTTTGTCTGAAGGTTGTCTATAAGATTTTGGAGACAATGGGAGAGATTTGAGAGATAAAATTGGTTCCATTGTGTATTCTCCCATACCATTATCCTTAATTATGACTTCCTTAGCAATTCTTTGATTTTGGATGTAGAGGCAACATCTATTTGCTTGGTGGAAGATTCTCTATTATTAGGAAAAAGTTTTTCGGCACTTTCCTTTAAGGCATTACAAGTTGTAGAAAAGTTAGCTAGAATGGTCACTTCTACTCCATAGGGGAATTTCACACATTGATGGTATGTGGAAGGAATAGCCCTCATTTCATGTATCCAGGGTCTCCCTAGGAGAATGTTGTAAGCCAAAGGTAGATCAAGAAATTGACTTGTGATATCTCTGATAACATGACCTATTCTGATAGGTAGGACAATCTTGCCTTTGGAAGATCTTTCTTGTTCATCATATGCCTTGATAGTTATCTTCTTCTTAGGATCAATAGTAGCTTCAGATAATCCTATTTGTGTGATCAAGCTATAATAACAAATGTTTAAACTGGCACCCCCATCGATCAACACACATTTGACATGATGGTTTTGGATCAAGACTTCAATGTGCAAGGGCTGGTTATGCGGATGACTCAAGGAGTTATCATCTTCCTCTGAAAAGGAAATATACTATGGAGACATAAGATGACCAACCATAGTTTGGAATCTATCTAAATCAAGGTTGTCAGAAACATTGGATCTGAGTAGAGCTTTGTCTAGAATGGCTCTATGAGTAGGAGATATTTGAAGCAGCTCAAACATTGAGATTTTGGCATTTATATGCTAGAGTTGTTGAATAATACTATATCAAGTAGGTCTTGTGTCTTTAGGATTTGAAGATTTATATGTAGATTTCTATTTAGAAGCCGATGATAGATTGAAAGGCATCTTAGGAACATTTGATGAATCCAATATTTGTCCTTGTAGATGTGTCTGAGCTTTTGATCGAGTAAATGCATTCGTTGATTGATTTTCTCTATCTCTTCATATAATTGTGATGACATTGCGACTTTTTGATAGGCATGGTTCAACCATGTCTATGACAACATTGTTTCCAAGATAGGCACAATTGACTTTAGCACCCATATTAGGATGAGAAGATGAATCTCCTTGACCATGTTTCAAAAATGGTTCTGCGAATGTTGTATGATCATTATTGCTTTTGTGATTGTCAATCATGATATCTCCATTATCGATTTTGTCTTGTATGAGGTGTTTCAAGCGTAAGAAGTTATTAGTTTTATGACCCTTACTACGATGGAATTCACATAAGTCATTCTCTTTCCACCATCTCAGTTTAGGTTGAGGATCGAATGGTCGGATCTTAGGAAAAGAAATGATGCTATTAGCTAGCAGAGTTTTCATGGCTGATTCATAGGATTCTCCAAGAGGAGTAAACTTGCTCTTAGGATTTGAAGGCCAAGGTTTATACTTTGATGGATTTTTATTGGACTCCATTGCTTTTGATTCAGAAGCTTGTTAGAAATAGAAAATACTGAGAGGGGGGGTGAATCAGTATTTTACAAACTTTTACTTTTGCCCACTTATGGATATAACAGATTACTTTAGTGCATGAAAAGCATAAGAAACTAATTAACATACATAGCAGTAAATGTAAAGAACTCATAACACATGATATATTCTCGAGGAAACCCTAGCCAAGGGAAAACCCCAGTGGGGATGGTACCCACAAAGATCCACTAATCAAAAGTATCCTATTAAGGATGTTGACCCTGTTAGGAGTCTATTACAAACATATAGTGTATCAGTCCTGGTTAAGGAACTTTAGGCCTTGTTAGAAGCCTCAACCTTGTTAGGAGTTGTAGATACAAAACCTAATTACTAGATGAGCCACTGCCAAAACAAGTAATAAAAAATGATTACTAATTACAATAAGGTGTTGCTTATAACTTTAGATCAACTACTTTCACCGCTATCACAATTTACAGCTTTCGCAAGTTACATTTCAAGTATGTATTCCAAGTGTGTTCGGTCATTACAACTTCACATCTTTATACAAGGTACAAACATAATATCTTTCTTCTATCAGCTTGCACATCATAATCCAAGAATAAACATCTAGGATGTTGGCTCTTTATAATATTAAGTCATTATTTTGACAAGAAAAATAATCCCTTAATTCATTTACTAGTTATGCCTTCAAAATTGCGCTGGCTGCTATACTCTGTCATTGGTAAAACCTTCATAACTTTGTCTATGCTGACCATAACCTTTTTCACACTAAGATGGGGTATCCTTAGACATCATAAAGTCTATGTTCAACTGCGAAAACTCTGATCATGCTCCAGTGAACATCGCCAAAACAAACTGTGTCGGGTGCTCTGTCAAAATCACTATTTCATACTTAGACAATTTCAATCTGTGATCTTCCATACTTACTTTCCAGCTTATACGATCTTCATACGGAACATATGTTTCCATAATGACAACATCTATGTACATACCTCAGCCAAATTGCCAACAATCTCCCCCTTTGTCATTGGTGGTAACATATGAGAAAATTGGCTAAGTGTACAAGTCAAAATCTCAAAATTTGTATATGAAAATTGTGGCCATAGAATATTATTCTTATATCTCCTCAAAATATACACAATCTATAAAACTTCATAATACTCCATAAAACTCCCCCTATGAGTATCCTTCCTCATCATATAGATAATTTTCTACTAAGTATCTCTCCCCCTTTGACAACAATGACAAAATAAAGGGCTGAAAGGGATATACAAAATTGTGCCAAAAACTTTTACCTTATTGTCTTATTGCAAAGTGGGTAGGCTTGCAACACAATCTACAAAATCAGATTTCCAAGCCTCAAATTCCTTCTCCCAAGTCTTCTTAATAGATTCTGCTACATTGAGTAAAGTACTCAATCCATATGCTGCAATCTGACAGGCTTGAAGAGATTCAAAATTGAACTTCTGAAATGATGTCTTAGCAGTAAGACATTCTTCTAGCTGCTCTTTTATTATAGTCAACTTGATTGAGACATGCTCTCTCAAGATGTTTATCTTGATAATCTTCCTATTCTTTTCATCATTCAAAGTCCTTATCTCATCATACAGTTTTTTGATTTTCTTTTCAACTGAACTTATCTTTACATTAGGGTTGGATAATGAATTTGTCTCTACTATAATTCCATCTTGCTTCTCCTTTATCTTCTTTTCTTCCTCAACTGTTATATTCTTAGATTTTGTACACTGAATGTACAAACATTTTCCAGTCTCAAGGTGTTTTCTCAAATTCTTAATATGTATATCAAGGCTGCCAATGTCATTCTTGATATTCTATCTAATGTTCTACAACATCTCAGCTTCATAAGCTACCTAAGCCTTAACCTTAGCTATATCTGTCAAATTTGTAAAATCAACATCAAAAGAATTTATTACCATTTTTGCTCTTTCAAGTGGATCCAAAACAAATACTTTTGTAGATATTACACTTTGTAGTTTCTCAGTCATGTCCTTCAAACTACCTTCCAGATTTTTAACCTTTTTGTTCTTTCCAATTATCTTGTTTAAAGATGTGATCAGTTCCAACTGATCAACATCATCTACTTCTCTTCCTAAGTCTTCAAAAATAGAATCAATCTCTCTTTTCTGTCCAGTCTTAGGGGTAAGACTCTCTTGTGGTATCATAGGTGCAATAGGTGTACTAGATGTAGTGACCTCTATTGTGATTTGCTTCTCTGATTGCATTTCTTCTAATTGCTTTACCTTTGTTTCAATGTTTTTCTCCTATTCTCCTAAAGGCAAATTGTCAACAATGTTGTTCAAGTCATTGAACACTGCATCATCTGAATCTAGGGTGACTTTGGTTCCTTCAATATCTAGTGACTTTGTGCCAATATTGATAGGTGAAGAAGAGGGTATTTCTTCAACTTCAACTTCTTCTACTGCTGCCTCTATTTGTGCTTGTTCTGTCCTTTGTTCCTCTATTGCAACTGATTGAGCTTTTCCTGTTACCAAGTCTGCTAGCACTTGCACTACTACCTGTTCAGTTTTAGTTTTTACCTGCTCATATTTTCCTCCCATGATTTGTATTGTCCTCCTTTTGGTTCTCAAGAGGGTTCCAAGTGGCTTGAGGATCTATTTAAGATGATGATCATCTCTAATGTCACAAAATTGCCTTATTATATTTTCTCTCATTTTGTTATCTTCTTCCTGTGCTCTCATCTTTTTGTTCACAAGTCTATTGTACAAATCTTCCGGTATCTTTCCATGAATAGTATCAAATTTATTCTTTGCCAAAATCAAGTGTGTTACCATTGCATTCTCAAGATTTAATCTGTCAGAGGATCCATATAAATCATAGTATTTGTTCATCTTTGTAAAGTCTTCATGCTGCATTATATCTTCATTCACTCTTTCTATCCTTGGTTTCCATGTTTTCTTCTTTACTGTAACTTCATCATCTTTAATTTCATAAATTCTTCTAGGTACCGGTGGAACAATTACCTTTTGACTCTTGCCAGGTCCTGAAGCACTGACCTTCATCCTTTTTCTAGGTATAGAAGAAGAGGGTTTCTCTTGCTCCTTCTCAGGTTCTTCTACCTTAACTTTAACTTGAATAGGTTCTACAAGGTCTGCACTAGATGCCAAAGGTGGGACTGATAGAACTTCACTTTGTTTGATTGCCTCTACAATTTTCTTTGCAATATCAATTTCTTGCTCACTCATTCCAGCTTCTTTTAGAATTCTCTTTATTGTAGTCTCCACTCTCTTCTTTGACTCTTTCTCATCCTTAAGAGCCTTTGATGAATCAAAGTTTTCATCATATGTTCCAAATTTGTTGCCATGAGCATCCACTTTACTTTTCAACAATCTACTAACATATCCTTTTGTTTCAATTTCAGAGATTTCATAGCCAAGAGGGTCTATTAATTCATGTCTAGGCTTTACTGCTTCAATATAGGTGAAATCAATATCAACCATAAAATAGATATCTTCCTTGTATTTCTCAACTAAGGATGGAGGAATCCTTGATTTATTCACCATAATATTTTGAAAAGTTTTCAATACAAGCTTCACACTGTCATTAACCTTGTCAATTAGGTGTTTCATGTAGACTTTGTTTATCCTTTCCATAGTGCTTTCACCACTATTCCAATCTATAGTATAAGGAAATATTCTTAACAAGTGGAAAAATATATAAGTGATCAGTGATGAAAATCTAAAGTGAGTGTATTTAGCCTTCTTTATCTTCTCAAGGTTCTCAAACAACTGTATCCTCAAAATCTCACACATGTCTACTAGTTTCTTCTCCACACACATCAAATAGGCAATGTGTACCATACCTACTAGCATATCATCTTCTCTAGAGCTTCCATAGAATTTTGTTGTCAAAATATTACATAGGTATCTTACATCATCTTGCTTGATTTTACTAATGACTATACCTCTGCCATTATATGATGAACCGGTGTTGTCAATCATAATCTTTCTCATGTTTTTCTCATTAAGTGGAATTGCACCAACTTTTGATAGTCTAGTCACATCATGAATAAGGTCTGTAGTAATGTTTATGACTCTATCTTCTAGCCAAAATTTACCATTTTGTATCCTTCTCAAAATGATCTTTGTACACTCCTCATCATCAAACTCATAATTCATAGAATACTTAATAATTTCATTGTTTTCTAGGTGCTCATAACCTTTTTTTACTGACATATCTTTGTTGTACAATGTCTTATATTCTCCATTAAAATTACTCTCCCTTTGGGTTTCATATTTTCATCCAAGATAACTCTTAACATTCTCAATATGAAGAACTCCGTCTGGTACGGATGACAAAGCTAAATTAGCATCACTCTCCAAGGGTTCAACTGGATCTTTCTTAATTCTAGGTCTATTCTTATCCTTAATATTATGAATCAATGACACATCCATGATTACAATTGATTTCAAATACTGATTTAAGATCTTGATCGGATAAATACCTCAGATTCACAAAATTAGGGCTTCCGTTTGATTAGCACTTCAAACTTCTTCCCAATCACTGCAAATCACTTCTGAACTGCTTTCTTTTCTCTTCAAATCACTTCTAATCACTTGATAATCACAATAACTTTGATTTTGATCTTTTAACACTTAGCATTTACTCGATTTGACATCGCATTCAATTCTTTTACTGCTAAAGTGCCAAAAAGCTGATTCTGTAAACCTGCAACCATGAATCTTCTTGCGACCTCGCAAAACATCATATTTATTTTTGTGCACTTAACCATAGCATTAGTACTACATAAAAAGCCTTCATCTAACTGCATAAAACTTAACTCTTTCAAAATCTAATTCTACACTAGTTCTAAGTTCCTAAAATACTAAAATTTACATAAATTAAGTACTTAAAGAAGGGTTAGGTAAAGATTCATTCTTACCATCAGATACATTACCTTCCTGATTACCTGTAGTGCTAAATATACCTCCTTGATCTATGCCTTTAACAAATTTCACTTCATCTTCACTACTACAACATCCTTTCTCTCTTTGTTTCCTGCATTCTCATTCCTTCTTGTATAGTTTCTAGGGTTAGGGTTGTGATGATAACCTCCATTGTTCATTTTGCAAAATCTTATTGTGTGTCCAATCTTGTTACATATCTAACATAGGATTCCATTTGTTCCATATATAGGTGCTTTCTGATTGATTTGAGTCCTGCAATTTCTAGCAATATGTCCAATCTTGTTACATCTATAACAAACTATTCCATTTCCTCTTTTCATGTCTTCAGTTGATCTTTGATCTGCATTGTTAGTATTTATAGGCATTCTACTATTATAATTATTCTCAATAACTTTAGATCTTCTACATTCAATAGCTCTATGTCCAAAAGCATGACAATTATAACAATATCCATTAAGAGGTTTGAATTGCTTACCTGTACAATCTCTTTTCATATGACCAATTGTATTACAAGAAAAACATCTACCTTTGAATTCTATTTGCATACCTTTGGGTGGTTCTTCTTGCTTCGGTGATTCTTCTTGTTTCGATGATTCTTCTTACTTCAATGATTCTTCTTGCTTTGGTGATTCTTCTTCTTTAGGTGCAACTTCAGATTTGTTCTCATCTAACTTCTTTTCTTCACTACTTTCACATACATTCAAATCTGGTTTCTTTCTTTCACTAATTGTCTTCAATGTGCTGAATCCAAGACCAGTTTTATCATAGAATGGTTTCCCATAAGATACTTGCTCATCAATCTTCTCACTATTTGAATATAGTCTCTCAAGTTGTTGTTTAGATTGAGTCAATTCACCTTTCACTATCTTCTTGTATTTCTCAAGATCATCATACTGCATTTTGACTTTATCAAATTTAGATGTTACCTTGCTAAGTTTAGATTTCAGATCTTCATTCTCATTCTTTAAACTTTCATTCTCAAATCTCAGATTGTCATTTCCATCTTTTAAGCTAAGCTTCAGATTTGCTATCTTCAATTCATGTTTAAGGATCACATTTTTTTTTTCTAAATCATCATAATCTTCAATAAGAATTTTAGATTCCTTTTTAGATTTTAGATCTTTTATCTTACCTTTCAATTTGTCAATAAGATTCTTTGCATCATCATACCTTCTTTTCAAAGTGTTTCTTTCATCAGTAAGCATATCAATCTATTCAAGAGCTTCTTCAAGATTATTCTGTAACTGATCCATATCCATAAAGATCTTACTCAAGCTGCTAGGCTTTCCTTGAATGTTCCTTCTTCGAGTAACTAAGCTCTGATACCAATTGTTAGAAATAGGAAACACTGAGAGGGGGGGGTGAATCAGTATTTCACAAACTTTTACTTTTTCCCACTTATGGATATAAGAGATTACTTTAGTGCATGCAAAGCATAAGAAACTAATTAACATACATAGCAGTAAATGTAAAGAACTCATAACACATGATATGTTCTTGAGGAAATCCTGGCCAAGGCAAAACCTTGGTGGGGATGGTACCCGCAAAGATCCACTAATCAAAAGTATCCTATTAAGGATGTTGACCCTATTAGGAGTCTATTACAAACATATGGTGTATCAGTCCTAGTTAAGGGACTTTAGGCCTTGTTAGAAGCCTCAACCCTATTAGGAGTTGTAGATACAAAAAATGATTACTAGATGAGCCCACCACCCAAAAAAGTAATACAAATTGATTACTGATTACAATAAGATGCTTCTTATAACTTCGCATCAACTACTTTCACCGCTATCACAATTTACAGCTTTCGCAAGTTACATTTCAAGTATGTATTCCAAGTGTGTTCGGTCATTACAACTTCACATCTTTATACAAGGTACAAACATAATATCTTTCTTCTATCAGCTTGCACATCATAATCCAAGAGTAAACATCTAGGATGTCAGCTCTTTATAATATTAAGTCATTATTTTGACAAGAAAAATAATCCCTTAATTCATTTACTAGTTCTACCTTCAAAACTGCTCTGTCGGCTATACTCTGTCATCGGTAAAACCTTTTATGCACTAAGATGGGGTATCCTTAGACATCATAGAGTTTATGTTCAACTGCACAAACTCTGATCATGCTCCAGTGAACATCACCAAAACAAACTATCTCGGGTGCTTTTTCAAAATCACTATTTCATACTTAGACAATTTCAGTCTGTGATCTTCCATACTTACTTTCTAGCTTATGCAATATTCATAGGGAACATATGTTTCCATAATGACAACATCTATGTACATACCTTAGCCAAATTTCCAACAAAAATTTTATGGCTTGGGTGCCAATAGTGAGATTGAAAGCGGGTGCCTTGGATGGGGCACAGATAGTATCAACAACACCATCTGTGACAACACCTTTGTTCTTGTTCCAGTTTTTGTTCTTATCTTTAGAACTAGATCCAGATTCATACTTGTCCTTTTGAAGAGATATATCTCCTTTTTTCACAAGCACCTTTTCAATTTTGATCACATTATCCACCATCTTATCAAAAGATGTATGATTTTGCATTTGTAAGGGATAGTTGATTTCTAGAACAAGATTGTTGATGAAGATTTCCAGCTTCTCAATTTCTGGGATAGGTCTAGCATATAGAGAAACTTTCTTCCTCTATGTTTTGAGAAAAGTTAGGAATGGTTCTCCTAGATTATGTTTCAGATTGCAAATGTTGATCATGGTGACCGGATGTTGAATATTGTAGGAGTATTGCTGATAGAACAATTTAATTAACTCCTCAAAAGTTTTGATTGTAGGAGGCATTCTAGAGAACCAATGAATGGCTGCCCCTCCCAAAGATAGAGGGAAGAGATTCATTAGATATGTTGGTTTCTGCATGAACTCCATAGATTGAGTACAGAATTCCCTGACATGATCTTGAGGGTCAGAGTTTTTGTCATACTTATCATACTTAGGCATTTCAACTCTTTTAGAGAATGGTGGCATGTACAAGTCTTTATCAAAAGGAAAAGGGCATAGGGCATGCATCTATTTCATCATAGTGGTGATTGGAGTTTCCTCCTCATGTGTGATAATATCTTTGACATTAATGTGGAGGGAGTTTAGCTCCTTGTTGAGAAAACTCTAGAAAGTATGCCTCTCTATCTTCCTTCAAGAAATGATTCATCATCCTTTTGAAGTTATCATCATTTTGATATTGAGCAATTTCAGAAGGTGTAGGTTCGTGATCTACACCATGTTGAGAATGATGTCCTTGGGATCCTCCTCTTTGAGACATGTTAGGAGTATTAGCACTCTGTGGGATAGATTGAGGTGGGGTTTGTTGATTGCCTCTATGAGTTGATGGAGGAGGGGGTATGTAACTAGTTTTCAATCAAAAATTGCCAAGACTGTCATCTTCGTAGAGACCAAAATTATAGAGTTTCTTAAGAGTGGGACCCTTGTGAGTAGTAAAAGGGGTAGTAATGAGTGTTTCTCCCAATTTCTTGTGTGAGGAAGCTCTAGTTTCCACCATTAACCTTGGGTGTAACACAAGAATAAGATGAAGACAACTGAAGAATGAATTGACTCAAAGAGATTGAATGATGCAACCTTGTCAAGATTGATTGATTAAAGAGTAGATTGGATGTAAATGAAGGATATTGTGCCCTAGTTGTATGGGTAGATGCCCAAAAGATGGCAGACACGAGCTCACAACACTTAGCCATTTTGATATAGATTGAATTAAATATAGATTTTGAAAAGGTTTTGACACAAGATGAAAATGACTCAAATCGATTAAACAAAAGGCTAAATCAGACTCAACAGACCACTTTAGGAAAATGATTGGATTCTTTCTAGTTTCTGCTCTACTCCTGGTATAGTGATTTGTTCGATAGATTTTGGAAAATGGGCTGTAAAGACAGGGTCTCTGACAATTTTGACAACTTTCTAGAAATGTTTCCAGATTTTCTCAAATGACTTTCTACAGGCTCATATGACAGTGGGTATGCTCTGAAATGACAATTGAAAGCCTCGTACGACAATTGATAGTAGATTTTGGCCTTTTATTTTTAATTGGTCACAAAACTCGTACGACACTATACTAGCTACCATACGACAATATAGGGGTTATGAAATGACAATTTTCAAAACTCGTACGACTTTCTGACCTTGTGAGATGACTTTTGACTCCAGAAAGGAATTTTGCTTCAAATTTTGCAAATTTTAGGTTCTCAGTTTTAGATTGTTCCCAAAGTTTTCTGTCTAGATTTGAAGATTGTGCTGGGATTGTTCATTCTTAGCAACCAAATAGATAATCAAGCATGAAAAACAACAAGCAAGTGATACCAAGCACATCTAAAAACAATGAACAAGGGAAAAAGCAACCCTGGGCATGAACAATCAAGTGTCTGAATGTGCTAATTCCTAGGAGTGCTAGTTGTGTATGTTCCAAAAAGTTTTTCAATAATGCACATATTCCTACAAAAATGAAAATTTAGCATCACTAGGGTTTGTAGTAATGCTCTGACTCTGCAAATTTTGTGATCTCAAGAGGCAAAACTCCAATCTAGGTGTACCGGGGTTTTGACACAGTCTGAGATTTTAATACATCAGGAGCTTCTAGGGAGATCTGACAGCCCAACAAGAGATCACACCTGTGAAGATTTCCTCCACAAGGACATTTTAGACACATAAAATTGGACAAATACTTTTAAAATTCAAAAATCCATTAAATGGCTCAAAATCATCAAAATGCACTGAAATGGACATAATTAAATAAAGTTGGACAAAATCAATTAAAAAAAAGGAAAAATTAAATAATGATGTTAAATAATTAAATCAAAGCTTAGAAGGGGCAAAAACACTATATAATTGATTTTAATCAATTAATTGTATAGTTGTTTAAATCAAAAATCAAAATGAACCTATTACCCTTCCATGGCTAAATTTAATTAATTAATTGAATTTAATAATGCCTATTTTCTTTCAACAAACTGGTCAACCAATGAAAATTGAGAACAAGTGCACATGGATCACTTAAAAAAGGATGCATCTCAATCACTCATTTAAAGTTTTAATCTCAACCACTCAATCTTGTCCTTTTGTCCAAAGCTTTGAGACAAACATTTAAATTGTCCCCCCATTTATGAACAAACAAAGTTTTTGACTTAACTATGGGATAACCATGATTACTTCACTCCACCCCCTACCCTTGGGAAATTATTATAAGTATGAGGCATTTTGGAGAGCATTATCATCTTAGAATTTCATTTGCAAAGCATTGTTGCTATAGGCAATTGAGATCATTCTAAGAGCAATTTGAGCATTTTAGAGCAATTAGCATTGAAATTTGTCAATTGAGCTAGATTAAGCATTAAATAAGCATTGTAGAAGCATAGTAGCAATAACATCTCTCATTTTAGAAGTATCACTAGTGAGGATTTGATATGAGAGCTTCATTTACCACTTCTTTCTAGAGAACCATGAGATGTTCTAGATTATAGCTTCATTTTAAAGTAGAATTGCATTATATTTCCTTTAAATTGTTGCTATTTGATCTTAATTTCATGAAGGTGATTATCATCATCACACAAATGGCACCCACCGTGGGGATCTAAGCCTCATTTCATCATATTCATCTCCATTTGCATGCTTGTATATTTTGTTTTCCGTGATTTTCTTGCAGGAAACTATTAAAGTCATGCTTACGGGAGATTTGTTCATGCCTACAGTTGGTTTCTCTGTCACTTAAGATCTTTGTACTAATGCCTGCTAGCTAGAGATTTACGCCTTGAATAGTAAAGCATTCAGCCTTTGCTTCTCAAAGTCACGCCTATGACTTAGGGAGTATCGCCTACTAAACTGTTGTTATCACTTTGAGCTAAGCTTTGCTTTATTTCTTTGAGATAAAGTCATGCTTTGAGTCTTTTTAATTTCACTTCATAATTGTTAAGGTGTCACTTCTTAATAATCATTTGTCACAAATTTAAGCTTTGTTCATGCTTAGAGATAATTTTTTTCCATCTGCGTAATTTCTCTAGTATCGCCTATGTCACTGAAAAGTGTCGCGGCTCATTAGTAAAGTTACGCCTAAGAGAAATCGGTTCACGCCTATTAGCTAGATAATGTCACCTGGTGTCTAATGTTTGTTTTGGATTTTAATTTGATAAATTTCAATATCTAACTCTCTATTTGTACTTTTCAACAGTAAATGAATAGACATCCGAAAGTGAAAAAGCCAGAAACCAGGTTCAACCAAGAGGGAAAAGCATTGGCTAAAAGGATCAAGAAGGAAAATCAAGCACATATCAAAGCTGTTCTTGAATCAACATTGGATGAAGATGTTAAGGTACATGAAAAATACATCACTGTGATTGAAGCTTACAAGCATAAATTTGTTTCATTAAATTGGATTTTTGATCCTTAAGCTCAATTGTAAAAAAAAAATAAAAAATTTGGCAAACAAAGTGTTCCAAAGTTTCATTTACTTAAATCTTTGTGTTGTCAAATTCAATTTTGGTTTCCCCTCATTGTGAATTGGTTGTGTTGGACTAATTTGTTGGAGGAGGGAGCGGGAACGATTGCCACTGGGTGAGTGGAAATAAGATGAAAATCAATGATTCAAAAATGCCCCTAGCCTTTTGCTAGCTACAAGGAAAGGCATTTGACATGATCAAGCTTGCATTCCCTTAAATTGTGGCATTTCATTTGAATCTAGCTTTAATAAGGAAGGAATTTAACCAAATATTTCAATTCTAAGAACCTCCTTGTCAAGAGGTTGAGAAAGAGCAATTAATTTCTTGAAGTGTTTGGGAACTAAAGGGAAAAGTTAGGGATATGCTCTTCACCTTTTAGGTGAACCAAATTCCCAAAAACTTAACCTTAATTCCATTTTCATTCTTTTAATGAACACGCTAGAGATTTAGTGGGCTCACCTCCCAAGTTTACCTTAGCAAGGCCGGTGAGAGGGACAACCCAAGTGGGACACACTTGCTTTTACCGCAAGAATCCAACCCACTTTAAAATAAAATGCATGCATCCTTAATGGGGTGTGTGACAAACAGATTTTAATTTTTCAACCTTCCTCTAGTAGTCCTCACGAATTGTGTGAAATCGTACTTTGGTGCATGTGGGAAGCCCCTTTATTGGGAGATGAGAGATTAAAGTCTATTTGAATGGAATACTTACTAAATCCCAGTTAAAAATAGCAAAGCCACCTTGTAGAGCCATGTTTACAAGACAATTTGACTTTAGGTAGGCTATTTGGAATCTATTCTTGTGCTATACATGTGAAAAAATTCAAGAATATACACATTAGATTGTTTTTAGAGATATTGATGTGTGTGTTGCATTTGCTTTTTTATTTTCAAACAAGAAAATTTCAAAAAATCTGATCTTAAACATTTTAAACATCAAAAATCTTACACCTTGGTTAGAGAAGTACCACTTGGGCACAAAAAAACCCCACCTATCAGAGGCTCAGTCATGCCTATGACTTGTTTAAACACGTGTAGACATACTGAAGTCACGCTCAGAGAAATTTGAGACACACCTAGTTAAAACTAGAAACCCGCTTGGTAATAACAAAGTCTCACTTGGTAACCTACAGTGTCTCACCTAAAAAGAAACCAGTGCATGCCTACAGAAGTTTTCATCACGCCTGTGCCTAGGATAGTCACACCAAAAAACTTAAAAGGGAAAATAGAAAGTACTTGCAGGGAGGATCATAAAATTTTGAATACATATTTGAGTACCCTTTTTCGTACTCTTACTGCTACAACCTTTAGTTTGATCAAAAATCCTGTCATACACTATTGTTGCAAATCATATAAAGGGTTAGACCATGAGAAATTTTAGCTCTTATTCTCCAAGGTTCATGCCTGCATTTACCAGATCTTATTACGTCAAAAAAATCTTGCAAGTTGACGGGACCTATTTGAGACAAGAGCTCCCTTATCTCGGAGATGATACTACTCCTAGAATACCCCAAAAGTTACCCGAACAAGAAGGGGAAGACAACATGATGCACTATGGTAGTTTGGGTGGTAAAGACAATAATGGCATCAATCTCACTAACCAAGGTAATGCCACTAAAGGGGGCATTGATATAAATAACCAAAGCAATACCAACAATGGAGGAGCAGATCAAAATGCTCAAGGGATTGACCAAAATCACACTCGAACTAACACCAAACTAATGAAAGAAGATGCCATGGATGAAAAGGTTAGTGAGGCTATCCAATGTCCTTATTTTCAAAAGCTCATGGAAAAGGAAATGGACAGGGATAGAGAAAAACACTTTCTGGACTTAGTACAAAAGGGTCTCAAACTTCCCCATGACTACAATGTTAATCAACTTAAACTACCAGAAGTTGAGGAAAGTACCTTAGACATCATGAACAAGAAATTCAAGATGTTTAAAATGCAATTGGATAACATTAAGCAAAGCGGGGCTCCCAAGCCTTTCTCCATAGAAGCATTGTGTCCATTCCCGTTTAATAAAAGCTTGGTTATGGTGTCATTCCCAATCAATGTTGTGTTCCCCAAGTATGACAAGTATGAAGGAATGACGGATCCCCAAGACCACTTACGAGAGTTTTGTGCATTCAGATTAGAGTTCATGCATGATACAACATATTTAATGAGATTATTCCCGTGAAGCTTAGGAGGCATGGCTATGGAGTGGTTTTCTAAGTTACCCTCTGGCATTAAGACCTTTGAAGAGTTAGCTTCAAAATTCATGGCCCATTACTCATATAACATCAAGCATGAGGTCACGATGATAACATTATGTAACCCTAAGCAAAAATATGGAGAGGCATTTCTCACTTTTCTACAAAGATGGAGGACAATTTTTGCAAGATATCTGAGGAGTGTGCCTGAAAAAGAGAAGATGGATATCTTCATAAATAGTTTGAGTAATGAGTTGAACTACTGATAATGAATGCAATGTCCAAAGACCTTCCAAGATCTAATTGAAAATGAAGTAACAATGGAGGAAGTCCTAGTCAAAAGTGGAGAACTCAAACTGTATAAAGATAATAAGAACAACTCCAACAACAATAACTCCAATAATTCCAACAATGGCAACAATAGCAACAATCAGAAGAATAATTGGTTCAATAGTAATAGTCGCTATAAGAACAAAAATAAGGGGATTGTGAATGATGGAGTAGTAGAATCTAGCAACTTGAAGGTGGTCCTATTCACTCTTACAAGGACACCTAATCAGGTGAATAATACTAATCAGATGTCCAATGCACCTTCCAACAACAACAATGCCAATAATGGTAACCAAGGAAATAATGCAAGGGGTAATAAATTTGATAAATATTTGGTGCCAACTCCTCAAAGGCACTTCACACCCTTGGGTGAACCCCTTGAAAAGGCCTTAAAGACTCTCATGGATAAAAATGTTATTACGTTACCTAGCATTTAGCCTTATGAGCCAAATAACAAGCCTAGTTGGTGGAGTGCCAATAACCATTGTGAGTATCATAGAATTCAAGGACACACAACAAATGAATGCCTTCAACTAAAGAATGTAGTGCAAGATTTAATCGATGGTGGCATGATTACCATTGAGGGACCTCAAAGCAATGAAGACCATATAGCATTCAAACAACCTTTTTACAAACATGACAAAGGAGAATCATCCAATGGCAAGAAACAAAGTGCCAATAACCTCAAATTTGTGCCACCTTATGATAACATTTTGAATGCTATAATAGTCAAGGAACAACCTCAAAAAGAGACATCAAATGTCATTACAAGAGGGTAGAACTCTAGAATGACCATGCAAGGGATAGCTCCTCAAGTTATTAGCACTCCACAGTCTAACATCATGGTCAAGCAACCGTCTATAGCAGAAAAACCTTATAGCTTGGTTGATCAATTGCAAAGAACTCTAGCACAAATCTCTATCTTGGAGCTATTGAAGTTATCCCCTAATCATAAGGAAATCTTAGAAAAAGCTCTAGTAGAGATGAATGTTCCTACTAACTTAGAAGAGGAGAAGTTCCAAAACATGGTAGGTCATCTTGTAGCACCTCATTGTCTCTCATTTTTTGATCAAGATGACATGTCTATTACCCATCCTCAAAATATACCATTGCATATAGAGGTCTTAATAGAGAGGCATAGAGTCAAAAGAGCCCTCATTGATGGAGGAGCTAGCCTTAACATTTGTACATAAAGTCTTGTTAAATCCTTAGGGTTATCTGAGTCTTGCATTGACCCTATGAAAAAGATCACCATCAAGGCTTATGATGAAGCTGAAAGGGCCTCTAAAGGCATGATTGTATTACCCATACAAGTGAGACTTGTCAAGAAGGACACCAATTGCCAAGTGCTGGACATGAAGTTAACTTATAATATTTTGTTGGGGAGACCATGGATCCACGAGATGCAAGTAGTCCCATCCACGTACCACCAATGCATCAAATTCCCATACATGGGTGAAGAAATCATGGTTGGAGGGGACTCAAACCTATTCCAATATTGTAATGCACTCAAACCCCTTCATGAGCTATTTATTCCACATAACCGTGAAGGAATTATTCAAAGAGACACCATTGAAGATGTTAAAATGAAAGAACTAACATTAGGTGCTACATCAAATCCTCCTCAAGCTAGCTCAATGACATCAACTAAGGGAAAGGAAAAAGTGAGCTATGAAGGTCCCAATGCAATGAAAAATTCATATCAAGCACCTAAATCAGAGATTGCAATCTACAGACCTACCAAAGAAGAAAAGGAAAAGCTAAAGAAGATCATTACCAACACATGAGTAAAATGATGGATAAATTTGAAAAATAATGCAAGATTAGTTCAAAAGGAGTAGGAGAATACTCTATTTCCTTATTTGACATGCCCACATCTCCAAAATCACATGGCAAACCATCAAAAGAACATCTTCCACATAAGTATAATTCCTATGTTGTAAGGGAAGATAACAAAGCAGCATGGGATAAGGAATAATATGAAGTCCTTCAATGGCTTTATCATGATGAAGAAGATACCTCAAACACTCCCATGGAAAGAATTCAGCATGTTAATATACAAACCAAGCAATATGGGAAAGGGTTTGATATAATGTAGAAGATGGGATACAAGGGAAGAGGACCCTTAGGCAAAAGAAATAGAGGATTGCTAGAACCCATTGAACCTATTTGGAGGGAAAAACAAGAAAGATTCAGAGTAGGCTACCAATACAAAGGTGAAAGCTCTAGCCCAATGCAAGACTTCTATCCTCGAGTAAATGCCTTAGAATTTGATGGAGATAGTGATGAATTTAGAGATTATGAGTGGGATACCTTATCAGATGAATCATGTCAAGACAAGGAGATGGTCACAATACACACATATGCAAAGATCCCAAAGCAAGAGATTCAGATCAATGAAGAGCCTAATATACAAGATCTCAACATAGGACAAGCATATACAAGTCTGCCTTGGATAGATACATTTTGGATGCCTTTGGAGGAGGGAGATTCAAATTTTAATTTTAATCCACTCATGGCTTTTCCCATGTTGTTTCCCATAGAAGTCAGTGAGGACTCAAGTGAAGGGGATTTTGACCCTTCTTCCATGGATCACCTTGAGGAAGCGCACATCATAGATCTAAATGATACAATGTATGAACCTTCAAATGAAGTCATGTCCATAACCCAAATTGATGAAAGCTTTCCTAATGACTCATTATCCTTGATATGTCCTGACCTCATTGATTGGGACCAAATTGAGCCAAGTGACTTGCTTTACTTCCCGAATAACCAAGCAGCAAACCAATACCTTAATGTGGTTGAACCCTCTTTCACCAATGAACTCAAACCAAACATGATAGAAGCAATGGGGGTTCAATATCTTAGTCAAAAGAAAAAAATGAAAAAAAATAAGAAAAAGAAAAGTTCTAGTGTTGAAAACCATTATGTGGCAACATTAGAACCAAAAAAAGTAAAGATAAAAGATGTTTCCCTTGATGAAAACCCAATTGTGGAGTCAAAGGAAGAGAGATTGGATACCTTACCAGAGCATGAGGAAGAATGGTCACCTATACTCATAGAGCCAACATAAAAGGTTAACATTGGTATGAAAGTGGATCCAAAGTTCATACACTTGGCTGCATCACTCACACCTCTAGAAAGAGAGGACTTCATAAAATTTTTCAAAGAACAACAAGTAAACTTTGCATGGTCCTATTCCGACATGCCCAATCTAGATCCTGACTTTATAATGCATCATCTGAATGTTAGACTAGGGGTTAAGCCTGTTAATAAAAAGTTGAGAAAGATGCACCCACACATAGCTCTTTTGGTCAAGGCAGAATTGGAAAAATTGTTGAAAGTAGGATTCATAAGAGCAATAGCCTATGCTGAATGGATCTCAAAGATTGTACCAGTCACAAAACATGACAAATCTATTTGAGTATGCACAGATTTTTGAGATCTAAATCTTGCTTGTCCTAAAGATGATTTCCCACTTTTGAGTATTGATGCAATAGTGGACTTGACAGGGGGTCATTCCATGTATTCCCTAATGGATGGTTTTAGTGGGTATAATCAGATCAAAATTGCACCTGAAGACTAGGAGAAGATTGCCTTTACTTTCCCTCGGGGCACTTTTTGTTGGAATGTTATGCCCTTCAGCCTTAAGAATACGAGAGCTACACATCAAAGGGCCATGACAACTATCTTTTACGACATGATGCACACATTCTTAGAAGACTGTGTGGATGATATATTGGCAAAATCCCACAAAAGAGAAGAACACCTCAAATTTTTGAAAAAGATATTTATTAGGTTGGAGCAATTCAAGGTTAGATTAAACCCAAAGAAATGTGCCTTTGGAGTCCAATCCAGCAAGTTACTAGGTTATATAGTTTTCACCAAAGGAATTGAAGTGGACCCCAAGAAAGTACAAGCCATAATGGACATGGAGATACCAAAGAATATCAGCCAAATGAGATCAGTACAAGGCAAAATCCAATCCATAAGGAGGTTTATCTCTCAATTGGCTGAAAAATGTCATTCACCAGATTGCTACATAAAGATACTATGTTCATATGGGATGCCGAGTGTGATCAAGCTTTTATATTGTTGAAGACCTATTTGATAAATCCACCCATTCTCATGCCACCAATTAAGGGAAAAGCATTGCTTTTATACATATCTACTACAGAAAGATCCCTAGGAGTACTTTTGGCGCAAGAGGATGAACAAGGAAAGGAAAGAGCTATTTGATATTTGAGTTGAACATTGATCAAATATGAACTGAACTATACATTCATGGAAAGAGCTTGCTTAGCAGTTGTGTTTGCATCTCAAAAATTGAGACATTATATGTTGATGCATAAGGTCAAACTAATTGCCAAAATTGACCCTCTCAAATATTTGTTAAGTAAAATAGCCTTAACAGGTAGGATAGCCAAGTGGGTGATGATATTGAGTGAATTCAACATTGAGTATGTCGATAGAAAGGCAATCAAAGGAAAAGTGATAGCAGATTACTTAGCTAAAAATCCCATGACTTCTACACAAACTATACAAGTAGAATTTCTAGATTCTGCCATTATCAACATAGAGGCAAAAACATGGAAGTTATACTTTGATGGTTCCTATACTCAAGGAGGTTCCAAGGCCAGCATACTATTGGTCACTCCATAAGGTTACACCATTCCTAAATCCTACAAGCTTATGTTTCCATGCACAAATAATATAGAAGAATATGAGGCACTCGTCATAGGTATCAAAATGGCCTTAGAATGGAACATCACGGTGCTACAAATTTATGGAGATTCTCAACTTATCATCAATCAAGTCAACAATGAATATAACACTAAATATGAAAAGTTGATGCCATATAAGACCATGATTGATGGATGGAAGAAGTACTTTGCTTTGATCACCTTTGAGTAGATTCATAGAGAGAAAAATAGAGCAGCTGACGCCATGGCTGCCTTGGCTTCCTTGTTACAAAAACTTGATCAAAATGAGAAGTATGAGTTCTTGGTGGAAGAGTTGGTACAACCTGAATTCAACCTTTCTGACACCCAAATTGTTGCTCTATTACATGGACTTGACGCCCCTTGGTACAGACCTATATATGCCTATCTTAAAGACCAAGTGCTACCCTTAGACCAAACCCAAGCTAAAAAATGAAACTTTATACGCCAATCATCCCATTACATAATCCTCTCTGAAACATTGTATCACAAGGGTCTTGATGGGACGTTACTTAGGTGTCTAGAGGAAGAAGAGTCTAGATTAGCTTTACATGAAGTTCACGAAGGTGTTTGCGGGTCGCACACAAGTGGTTTAAATCTAGCTAAGAAAATTCTTCGCTTAGGGTATTTCTGGAAGACATTAGAAAAGGATGCTTGCCACTTTGTCAAGATATGCAGCAAATGTCAATATCATGGTGACATGATACATGCACCGGCACAAGAACTACACCCATTTTTCACACCTTGGCCTTTTTATCAGTGGGGGTTTGATCTAATTGGAGTCATCTACCCACCTTCTTCAAATGGACACAAATATATCATAATAGCCACCGAATATTTCACTAAGTGGGTTGAAGCAGTTCCTTTGATCACGGCAACAGGCAAACAAATTTTTGTGTTCATCTTGAACCACATCATTTGTAGATATGGCATTCCTCATGCCATCATAACAGATAATGGAAAATAGTTTAAAAACAAGGATGTTGATGAACTTTGTGCTACATTCCATATTACACATCACTCCTCATCAATCTATTACCCTCAAGGAAATGGGCAAGCTGAAGCCACGAATAAGAATATCTTGAAAATCTTGAAGAGGTCAATCAATAAAATAGGAAGGGATTGGCATGTACAAATTAATCCAAGATTATGGGCCTATAGAACCAGCATAAGAACACCCACAGGAGCCATGCCATTCTCATTAGTCTATGGGGCTGAAGCAGTTCTACCATTAGAGGTTGAAATGCCATCTCTATGAGTTTCATTACAAGGATTGATCACAGATGAGGATTATAGAGTTGCTAGGCTTCAAGAATTGGATTTTCTTGAAGAACATCAAACACAAGCTTATGAACACATAAAAGTATATCAAAATAGAATCTCGAGGAACTATAATAAACATATCAAATCAAGAGTCTTTCAGGTAGGAGACTTGGTGTTGAGAGAGAATCCAAAGAATCAGGTGGAAAGAGAGAAGAAAGGCAAATGGGAAGCTAATTGGCTTGGCCCATTCATCATAGTATCTTCATTTGGCATAGGAACCTATAAATTATCAGATTGTGACAGAGAGGAACTCCAAGAACCTATCAACAGTATTCATCTCAAAAGGTTCTATACATGAGGTATTCAAAAGAGTATAAAGAGTATCAGATGAGAGAGCATCATATTTATTGTACATAGTTCAAAAGAGATTATGAAAATACCAAAAATATTTGAAAAGTACAAAAGATCAAAAACATTGAAAAATTGAGCATGAAGAAAGGAAAAACATTCAAAAAGATGTTGTCTTGGTGAAAACCTAGCAAATAGGCACCTTGATGATATAAAGAAAAAAATACAAAAAAATACAAAAATACAAAAATACAAAAAAATCAAAAAAGAGAAAAAAGTGCCTTGGTGAAAACCTAGTAATAGGCACCTTGGTAGCGAAAAAAGTAAAAAGCTTTAAAAATAGAAAAAAGAGCTTGATCTATCTAGAAGGTGAAAACTTGGTAAACAAGCCCCTTTTTTTCCCTTAAGTTTGTCTTTCCTAGTTGCATGCATCCATATTGCATTTCCACCATCCCATTTGTACAACCACCATTGCATTTGTCATTTGTACATAGTCATAATAAAGCCAGTCACATTGTTGTATTACCTATCAGCCCTAAGTTTGTCAAGCAATCACATTTATCACTTGGGGGTAGAAGAAGATTGCAAATTTGGTACCAAATGGATTCAATAAGTGCTACAATCGGTCATGTCAGAGAGAGATTTATCAGAGTTTAAGAATAATGGAAAGTTTTCTTGATCCTAAGTATTTGATCCTACAACATGATCCTTGAGCCTTCATTGACTTTATTATTCGGGATTAAAAATTGACAAAAACATCTGAAAGATTAGAATACTTGGAAATACTTTTTGAAAATGTGAAAACATGGCAAAACCACTCGAAGCTTTCTTTTGTGCAAAATAATGAAACATGGTAAAACACTTGAAGTTTTTGATAAATCTTGATGACATTGACTTTTTATCATATCTTTGGAGCTATTCGATGATGTTTCGACTAGATTAGCCATGATAAAGATGTGATATTTTATTACCTTTGAGTGATTGTTTGGAGGAAGATTCATCACCTTATGAGAGTTTTTCTAACGACATGGTCATCAAAGAACCATCGAGGAATCTCTCATAAGAGGGTGGATTAACCTTTGCTTGTTTACACAAAAGGATCCCTTGGCTATTTAGATCTTCTATATCTTAATACAAAAAATCCGCTTGCAACATTGAATCCATTGACACCGGTATTCAGACTCCCATAGTTTGGTCATCCAACTAGTGAGGGTTGTACTTGGTTTGAAAAGGAGGTTACCAACTGTGATAAAAAGTGGTATTCATATCATCATGATGTGGTCAGTGGTTATTGTACTAAGCTTTCCGGTCCTGAACTGCTCAATGTTGAAACTTTATCCTTAGGGCATTTATTTGCTAAAAGTTGGTGACACTTAGGTTGCATTGCATTGCATGTTAGATTAATTTCATTATCTTGTTAGATTAAATGCATTTGTTTGTGGTTAATTTTCCAAGGGCAAGAGGGGGTACATCAATAATCTGGGTTAGTCAAAACATACAAGTAAAATGGGATTCAATCAAACATTTATTCTTGATCAAAACACTACAAAGAGAATGAAATTATCTTTTGCATCCATGCATTAATAATTATTCATTATCCACATATTATAAAAAGAAAACATCCATGGGTGAACCCAAAATAGTGGGTTACACTTTTTGGCCTAAACGGACACTGAAATCTACATTTTGAAAAAAAATTTCAAATTCAGATGCATATGGTTGTTAAACCATTTGAAATAGGGAGATGAAGTAAATTAGAGTCTTTTAGGATTTTTTGTCTAGATTCTAAATATATTTTTTATTCTTATTTTTTAATTTATTTGAATGGTTTTTTCTTTCTCCCACAAAAATGGGTATGTTGCTAAAAATGTCATTTTCAAAGAGTTACATTATTTTCATAGAGCATAACTTTTTTTCTAAAATAGATATCAATGTGATTCTTTCTAATTTAATTTTGTAACATCCATATGGAGGGCATGCAATTTTTTTTATGATAGTATCATGATTATTTCATATTTTATTAACATTTGAAGTTGACTAAACCGTAATTTTGATATACCTTGACTACATAGATTATAACTTGTCGTTTATTTGTCCAATTTCATTTTTAATTTTTTTGATAGAAAGAGAACTTCAATACCTAGGGCATAGATGTTTTTTAGAATTTTTTTCTCACATTTACTATTTTTCCATAAGCATCAAACATAGAGGTAGACACATGGAGAAATGTCGATGTTTAGTAAAACTAAAAATACAAAGTCATGATAAACTTAATATATATAAATATTATAATCATTGGAAATATGTTTCTCAGTAGTACCTTACTACATGGATAGATTTGTCAAATGGATTCATTTGATCTGCCAAAAGATAAACTTGAAGTGATTATTTGTCAGCATTTTAATAGGTGCAAAGGAGACTCCATTGTAGGTATGAATGAGGAGTATAGATGTTATATTAATATTTTTTTTATCTAAGAGGCTTTGAGAAAAAAAATTATAATTAACTCCTTCAAATAGAACCTCTGAAGGCTTAAATCATCATATTTTATTAAAAATGTGTTATTTTAGCAAAAATCAGCATCTCTTAAAAAGTGTAACCCACTATTGTGGGGTCACCCCATACATCATGTGCCTACATATAGCTAAGGATAGACTGGCATACATTGAACAATAAAAAACATAGGAACATACATGCGCATTTCCATAACACATTTTGCATCCACCCATGAAACACAAAAAAGCATCCCAAAACATTCATACATCGAATTGCATACATCTATCTATGTCATAAGATAAGATACTGCATCCATAACATGAATCAAAATAAATGCATAAACACATCATATAGCTGCATAAAAGATCATCTCATAAACAAACTCATCAAGGTGAACCATAGAGTATATCATCATATATCATCAAATCAGTATATCAAGATACAATGTCATCACAAGAGATACATCAAATGTTCCGATCAATGAAATAACATGAAAGGTGCAACAATAGAGCATAAAAATAAGTCCATCTGTCCTCAAATCAAATCAAGATCCTTCAACACTAGATCCATCTGGATCTCTACCATCCTATGGGGGAGGAGCTTGTGAAGTACCCACACCATCTTGTCTTGAAATAACTATGGCTGATACAAACTGCTGTAATAAAGAGGCAACCTGATCCAACTGACCTACAATAGCAGACATATCTATCCTCAATACTTGCATATCTTGGGATAATCCATCAATATGATCACCCTGTGCACCCTATGGTTGTGGAGCTAGTGGAGGCATCTATGGAGCCCCATCATCCTACTGTGCCTGATCCTACTGAGCTACATCATCATTGTGCTGAGCCAAGGCTACTCTCTGCAACTGTACCAAGGTATCTAATCCCCCAGGAACCTTCCTAGTTGCATCAACCTATGCTTGTCTCTGAGCTCTCTGATGTCTATGAGCTCTATCATGTCTATCTACTCTAGGCTGTCTATCAACTACATCATCCTGCGCTCTAGCCTGTCTATCTCTAGCATCCCCATGACCATGACCCCATCTCACCCAACCTCTACCTGCTGCAACCTAAGGATGTCTATGTCCTCATCCTCTTTGATGTCTACCATCCCTATCACCATCATGACATCCAGGAATAGGCTCAACTGGATCAGTAAAATGAGGAAACCTATTGTGAGCCCACCATTCTGCATACTCATGAGACATCCCTACATCAGCCATACTAGGAAGTATCTCCCATCTGCAAATAGTCATACCCACAATCTAATCTAATGCAAACTGATAATCAATACATGGACCCCATAGAGAGATCTTTGCCTATACTCAAGCATATAATACATTGCTCTGAGGAATATCCTATATCCACCCATACTATCTCAAAACTTTGCCGAAGTAGAAGCACTCAATAGTAGTAGTGGTGTGCCCAATCATCTAGCGAGGGGAAAACATGTAGGGTAACTCATCATCATCCTCTCTCCAATGATCACAACCTAGATAAGGATGCCACTGAACCTAATCTAGATCATCTATCTGCCTGCGCTAGTAATCCAAATGACCTAAGTGGTGCTGAATCACCATCCCAGTGTAAAGGAAAGCATAAGGAAATCCCCGAGGTTGAACCCTATCAGAAATGGGCCTAGTAATGGGAAGATGCTCTCATATCCACAACTAAAGAACAATGACACCCACTGATAATGATGCACTCCCCTAATATACCACCTTAGGTAAATCATGATATAGTTGTGCTAGGATGTAGGAACCCCAATCAAATCATCAAGGATGAGCAAGTAAATCCTCTAGAATCCTACCCCAACCTATAGAAAAACCATGACCTCGCCGATCGGGAAGAAGTAAACCACTAATCATTGCACCCAAAACTACTGGTAATGTGTGAAAAGATGTAAACTGAGGCCATGTAATAGTATCCCCATCTCCTATAGTGTTGTCCCTAAATACTCATCAATAGATAGAAGAGTCATACACAGAGTCATAATAGACCAACTCACCTCTGCAAGGAATTTGAAGTAATCGATACACGTCCTCTGGTGTGATCATCATCTCTCCATATGGTAAATGAAAGGTGATCAGAGTGCCATTGCTTTGCCACTGCTGTCAATAACCCATGGTTCAGCTGAAACTGTGGGAGGTCAAGTAGAAATCTCAAACCACATCTCTCAATAACCCAGAACTCAGCTGCTATGAATCCCTGACCCAAGTCAATAACCCAGGATGCAACTAAATAGATGTATAAGGTAGGGTAGTGATCCTATTGGCAAGGAAAAAGAATCATATCAGTACATCATATCAAGGAATTATCTCAAGTCAATCAAAAGTATCAAGTAATCACACCAAGTACCATCATTCATTTCTCTGTATCCTGAGAATGAAGTGGTAGTATCAAATCATATCAATTTTCACACTGATTGATTTATCCTATGACTCACTATCCTAATTAGATTGACAAATCATATTCTAAGGTACCACTATCCTAATATCCTAAACCAATTGTTTTATTGACAGTCACAGACCTACACTAATCATCTGACTCTCTCATTAGGTAGTTATCAAATTTTTTGTTAGATGAAATCAAGTACAAGGGTGACAAAGTATAGAAATTTTTCAAAACATTCCCTAGGTATGATTTTTATCATATCAAGCGACATTTTACCAAGCGACACTGAAATCATTCCAAGCGACATCATTTTGGTGTCAGGTGATAGTTTGCCTGCTACGCAACAGTGAATTAGGCTATGCAACAATGAATGCTAGCATAGGCAACAATAAATTAGTTAGGTTTTGCATAAGTGACAACCCATTGGAAAAGGGACATTTTGATCTAGCTTTAGGTGTGAGTATTCCATTGCTAGGTGAGGATCAAAGATTCCTAAGCGACAGTAAAATAGATAGAGGCGAGAGTAAAACACACCGAGGTGACAGTTAAAGGGTCTAGGTGACATTGAATCTATTCCTAGGCAAGATTTCTAAAATTCAACGAAACGATGAAACATTAAATTGCAATAAATGCTCAATAAATGCACCATACATGCAAAGTAAAGGTTCGTAATGACTTACTAGAGCTACATAATCAGGCGGTCTCGCATATCTCCAGCACCTCTTGAATCTATGCTCCCGAATCGGTACAACCATCTAGAAATCACTAGAGGATCAGAGAAAAATCACCACGAATGAAAAGTAAAAATGCATAGAAAAACAAGGTTTCTCAACCTATTTAAGGTATTTTTAACCTAATTTTGGAGGTAAAACTAGCCTTTGACCTATCTAAACTAATCAAAATGAACCGGGGCATAATCTTACATCATGGCATCTCATCAATAGTCAGAAATGAAAACATATTCAATAAATCAAATCGAATCTCATCAACTTTTCAAAGAAAGAAATTAATATGTTTTAATTTCTGAGGGGGCATTAGGGTATCAAATTGACATCGCAATCAAACATCATGAAATCAGTGGGGCATCATAATTTTTTTTATCAAGAATTAGTATCATATCACATCAGAGGCAACAATCAATCACTTCGGAGGCATATCAGGAATCAGCAATCAGGACGTAAAAGAATCTTTGAATCAATGTTCTTCACGCATTAATTCAAAGAGGGGCATTTGTAGAGACATAAAATTGGACAAATACTTTTAAAATGCAAAAATCAATTAAATGGCTCAAAATCATCAAAATGCACTGAATTGGACATAATTAAATAAAGTTGGACAAAATCAATTAAAGCAAAGGAAAAATTAAATAATGATGTTAAATAATTAAATCAAAGCTTAAAAGGGGTAAAAACACTATATAATTGATTTTAATCAATTAATTGTATAGTTGTTTAAATCAAAAATCAAAATGAACCTATTACCCTTCCATGGCTAAATTTAATTAATTAATTGAATTTAATAATGCCTATTTTCTTTCAACAAACTGGTCAACCAATGAAAATTGAGAACAAGTGCACATGGATCACTTAAAAAAGGATGCATCTCAATCACTCATTTTAAAGTTTTAATCTCAACCACTCAATCTTGTCCTTTTGTCCAAAGCTTTGAGACAAACATTTAAATTGTCCCCCCATTTATGAACAAACAAAGTTTTTGACTTAACCATGGGATAAACATGATTAATTCACTCCACCCCCTACCCTTGGGAAATTAGTATAAGTATGAGGCATTTTGGAGAGCATTATCATCTTAGAATTTCATTTGCAAAGCATTGTTACTATAGGCAATTGAGATCATTCTAAGAGCAATTTGAGCATTTTAGAGAAATTAGCATTGAAATTTGTCAATTGAGCTAGATTAAGCATTGTAGAAGCATAGTAGTAGCATCATCTCTCATTTTAGAAGTGTCACTAGTGAGGATTTGAGCTGAGAGCTTCATTTACCACTTCTTTCTAGAGAACCATGAGATGTTCTAGATTATAGCTTCATTTGAAAGTAGATTTGCATTGTATTTCCTTTAAATTGTTGCTATTTGATCTTAATTTCATGAAGGTGATTATCATCATCACACAGACATTTATATAGTAGCTGTCACTACCATGGTGAAAATGGCTATTATCGCTTGAGGTTCCATCCATGTGGTTGACCCAATTAAGGAAGTTTCCACTATGGTTAACCCTCACTAAAGGTGATGCACAAAAGATACCATAGGCGGACTAGATCGGATCCAAGGATCTGGGTTTCTAGTACTATCCAAAAAGGAAGTAGAGCATAATCCCCTAACCTCTTCACTTCACCAAGACAAAGTAGATAGATTAATCTAACATGCTAAGACTGAAACTATCTCACCAAGATTCATTATGCCAACAACTTGGGATCTATCAACCTCTCCAAAGAGAGAATGTATCAATCCAAAGATGAGAACTACAAACCAAGTAGAACACAAGGCAATCTCAGTATCCTTCCCTACCTACAAGGGATCCTTCATCAAGAAGAGCTTCTCATGCATGAGAAAAAAAAATGAAGCCCTCTCTCTCAAGATCATTCACAAATAGTGTTCATAGGGCCTATTTACTATGTGTAACTAATATGCTAAAAGAAAATCTATGTTAGTTTTATAGCCTAAAAATTGAAGTCTGTGATATTAAAGTAGTAAAGGCACACAAGCTTGACATGTGAGAGTTCGTTTTAATCCAAATCAAAATGTTATCAGCCTAAGGAGAATACCTAAATTCCTTGTGACACGCTTAGTAGATTTGACCTGATTTTAGTAATTTGTCACGCTTTTCCTAACCAGAATCAATAGATATCAATTAGAAATAGAGAAATTCAATTGTTAAGATTAGCTGTTAGTCCAAATCTGAAAACCAAATTTGAAGAACTGCCTAGAAATTTGAAACGATAATTGAACTCTAGTGTCAAAACTCGTACGATAGTGGGTTACCTCCCACACAATAGTCTGGAGACTCATACGATAGTGGGTGTCTAATCATACGACTATTGAAATCCCAAATGATAATGGGTGTATTGTGATATGCGCCTCGATACAATCACCTATCGTACGACTATGGGATCTTCTTGGTATGATTTTTGTCAGAAAGTTGTACAAAAAATGTATTGATGAAGAATAAAAATCATAGTTTTGACCAGAAGATGACAAGAAAATGATAGAAATTGAATGGAAACCCGTATCAGGGCCCCACGGTGGGTGCCAGAGATGTGTGTGTGAATTTTGTATCTAGCTATGGACACAGCACTTTAGTAAAATGTTAGAGGTTAGCAAAAATTGAAATCGTGCAATGAAATGGAAACTAAGCTAACCAGGCGATTTATTGCCTTCTAATAGGTGTGAGTATGTAATTCTTAGATCAGACTGAGATGAATGACCTTGATGACACCTAAATGAAGGATTTGAATGCAAAAGAATGAATGAAACTATTGATGCAAATTAATCTAAATTTTTAGTATTTTCTTATGCAATAAGAATGATATGAATCTGATATGAAACTAGAATCTAAGATGAAAATGGATATGGAAAATTAATCTAACAATGATATGAAATGAAACTAAAATGAATTGTAAACAAGATTGATCTCACAAAAGTTGTTGATTCGCAAGAAGCTTCAATTCTTCAGATGTCAATTCGTGAGCGTGATTGTGCAAATTCAAGAGATTGTGGATGATTTGTGAAGAGATGAGTCTTGATTTTATAGAAATCTAGGGCTTTGAGGGTGCATGAGAAAAGCCATAAATCACTCTTATTAAACTCAGGTTGATTTTTGAGTCAATAAGGAATTAGAATCAAATCAACTCACATAATCATGGAAAATCATGCAAGATCAGCTTTTTAACTTGAATCAGAAGTTGAGATCAACTTTCAACTCAAAAGAGAGTTGAGTTTAATTTTAGAACAAATAGAATTGATTTTCTGATTCAAAGTTTAATTGCTTTTTGAATGTGCACAATTAATTATGATTTAATTAAATAAATAAAGTGATTTTTCCTCAAGTTAACTGATTTTTGAATTTAAAATAATTGATTTATGGGTTAGTCAATTATTAAATCAAACTTTTATTCAAAAACTATATCATTAAACTTGACAATTGACATTAATTAATTAGATAAGAATCTAATCAATTAGTCATAAGATTTTTGATTTATTATCAATAATTAAATAATACAATTTTGGACTAAATTAAATTAAATAATTAAATGGAAGAATTAAATCTAATTAATTAAATATTTAGAATATTCAATTAATCAAACTATAGGATAAATATGATTTATCACCAAATAATCATTAAATTAAAGATAATTAAGATAACTAGGAATATTTCTAGGAATATTCCTTGATGCAGAATTTAGATAAAATCAATTAGGATTTTGATGATGTTTGGATGTGTGTTAGGTTAGGACTTCAATGTCAATTTCTTTCGAGTTGATGATATAGAAGGTTAATGAACCTATAGCCCATTTTTGGGGTATTACAAGTTTAACCAAAGTGGGAGCAATAGGAGAAAATAACACTTGGCATTTCACATTATATCCTCAGCTGGTGAGGAAAGACTTCTATATGCACAATAGCCCAAATTTTAGAATAGTGAATGATGCCTTCATACTCACCATCATACGCTCCATTGAGGGAGACTATGCCAAAAGATTATCAATAGAGACAACAATGAAGGTAAAGGCCCTTGGGGCATTCTTTATTCAGTTCTGGACCTTCACTTGTATTCGGGTGGTGGGAAGCACCCTACCACCAAAGAAATTACCAAGATACCCCTCTGACAGAGTATTTCTAATAGAAATAGCAAGGTAACTATCTGATGCTCACAAACATATCAAGCATAAGAAGAAGCATTGTTCGAACTTTCCCATTTCCATTGGCCCCCACTGCATGCCAAACATGAAGGTTTGTAAATGTCTAACTGGAGAATGGGATGAATTCCCACTATTAACTTATAATCTGGTGAGGCCTCATTTTGATCCCATTGGTACATACTACCACATAATGGGAAGGCATTATGTTCACGAGCCACACGTGTAAGACCATTGGGAAAACTGTGTTCAAGATTATGAAGTAAGGGTCTATGATTACTGTCGGATGAGTCTAGAGCTAGCACAGGGTGCCCTTTCATTGAGGATTCCGTAGAAGGTGATAGGTGCCAACTCAAAGAACATTTTGGATTCTATATACAATGTGGATAAGGTGTACACAAGAGCTATCTTGAATGTGGAGATAGATTAAGATGAAAATGATAGTATGGATTTCAGAGCTGGGTACATGGTTAAATTGACCAAATCATGGATTGCTCATCCTTTCCAAATGCAGCTAGTCCTGATGAAAAATCTCCCAGAGTAGCTCTTGAGAGAGAAGGAGAAGAAGGGAGAGAAGATACTGAAACCATAGTTCAAAGAGGCTACTCCTCTAAGGCTAGAAATTGTATATCGGCATGAGCACCCTACTGCATATGGTCTAGCCATGCACTCTAAAAAGGAAAAGACCCAAATGAATGGAAGTATTGTACCACCAAAGGCACCTTCGTCTAGCAACCGTGATTCTCCAAGCTCAATGAAGAAAACAAAATTCAAGATCATAGGACCTAAGCCAGCTGGAGTTACCAAGGGGAAAGTTTACAAAAGGAAGAAGGGCTCAATGCCCACACAAATGGATACCCCAGCGAAGGAAGATGAGGATGAGTTGGATGAGGTGCCTCTTAGTAGGAGAACCCGATCTATGGGATTCATGGAAAGAAGAAGAGTAATGGATAATGGTCCCAAGGTTATTGGAGGGGCTACTCAGGAGGAGCCAATAAATCTAGATGCCCTTGGTGATGATGATTTTGACATCAAAGATATTGTAGGATTGCATGATTTTAAAGATTCTGAGAAGAAAGATCCCACATAGTTTACAAGCCTTTTTAGTGGCGTAGGAGAGGACATCCAAAAGAAATGTCAAGAACAAGGTGATATTGAGATGGTTGAGATAACAAAGGAGACTGTAGAGTTAGAAAATGACTCTTCTATGGGGGTCACCTCTTAGGAAGATGTAGCTACGCAGGTCCCACTAGTTTCATCCATTCCACCTCCACCTTCATTTCTACTTCAAATACATTCTACCACTCCACTTTCCACTCCAGTATGAACCACTCTGCTACCCCAACAACCATCATCATCCCATGTTCCTACTCCAAGTCCACCTCTGCTAGTTCATCCAGCCACTCCCCTCAAGTCTCCTATGCCTCCCCCGCTTAATATTCCTCTACAAGTTCATATGCCTTCACTACAAGTTCATGAGGAATTAGTGCCTTAGAGTTCACAAGAGCCAGAGAAAGAAGCACAGGTCATTGGTGAGGAGAAGAGGGAAGAAGCTCATACAGAATCGCAGGAGCTAGATGATAGAGGGGAAGTACAGGTATAAGAAGAGCCACATACTGAAGAAGAGAAACAACAAAAAGATATCGAGGAACAAATGACTGATGAGCAACAAATAGTTGATGATGAGGAACGCACATAGGAAGAAGGCAAATGAAATATTGGAAATGAATAGGAAATGAAAGAAGAAGAAGAGAGTCAAGAAGAAATAAGGACAAAGCACTTAGTGACTTCTTCCACATTCGTTGCTCCCTATGAGCCATTGAATGCATTCTTGAAGCCCACGTGGTTCACCAAAGAAATACAGCCAAGGGTCAAGGTTTATAGAGATGATGAGGCTGATATAACTATGCTAGGGCATGCCTTCCACCAAATGACACCAGTTCCCCAAGAAAGAACTTTGTCTTATGTAACACAAGACCAAGTAGGTAGGTGGAAAGCATAGGTGTATGTTCCCACAATGGATGTCAGTGCAAATGAGATCACTCTGGATGACTATGTGTTGGAGGAGGTAGACTTGGGAGAGCCAACTAGAGAGGGTAGCAAAACCTTGGCTACTTTGGGATTGAAGCATGCTCTAGGATTCATGGATAAGGATGAAGAAAGGATAAAAGCTTTGGTAGAGTAGAATGAAGTTATGAAGAGATTCATTTTGAAGATAGTGGGTCCAATTGACCTAGATAACCTCGAGGCCTCATTACAAGCAATTTTGGAGAAGAAGGGGGAAATAAATATAGATATTCCACATTCTTTTGTATAGGCTTTTGCCAATTGGAAGCTAGATTTTGAATAGTTTTCCATCCTTTGCCTCAGGAGGATTCTAAGGCCCTTTCAGAACATTTTGGCAGGAATAAATTCCTTGGTGGAAATCATGAGTGAGGAGAATGGTGTTGAAGAAATGATCTTAAACTGACAAAAGGTATTGGACAAGCTAACAATGATAAGGAAGCAACACTTCCAGGTCCTAGTGAAAATATATGAAGGTTTAGAATTGGATAGTTTTGAAGAATGGATCCAAGAGATATCAACAAAATTGGCCATATTTGAGAAGGTTCTTAGAAGATTAAATAAGAGAAGAGACAACATCACGCTTTTTGCAAAAGAGTTGCAGGAGTTCTTTGAGGGCCTAGACCTAGATTTGTTCAATGAAGAATATGAGAAGACTATGTATTTAGTAAATAACATCATCAATCAGTACCTATGCATATTCTGAGGGGTGAAGAATAAAGAAGATCTCCTGTAGATGTTTTACCAGAAGGAGGAAATTCAGAAAATACTATCTCATGAAGAAGAAATAAAAGCTTTTGCAAAGGAATTGATTGACTTCTAAGATAGGCAGAAAGAAGTGCTTAAAGGGATTCAGATGCCTGACTTTGATGAAGTGCTGGAGATAGTAGATATATTCCAGAAAGCACATCTAGAAATGCCTCCCAGCCAGTGAGCACCCAGTCTAAGATCTGCCCAATTTTGTTTATAAAAATCCAGTTTTGACACTTAGCCATTTTTGCAGAGCCTAGTTTTTGGCATTTCAGCCATATGGAGTTTTCGGCCACCAACAAGTCTGAAAGTCCTAAATTTTGGGAGGGAGTAGTTAGTCAATTTTGGAGCTCAAGTTTTTTGGACCAACTATCAGGATTCGGGTATTTTTCGGCATATTTGAAGGTTAACTTCAGTTGTCTTAGAGATCCTTTTCTAGTCATCTGGGCTTCCTTTTTGGGATCATTTGTGCATGATTTTGGGATCTCTTTCCATTGGGTCCACATGGAGTAGCTAGAGATAGAGATAAAGGGAAGATTTATGAATATAATCAAGAGCATGTATGAGTTCCATGTTCCACTTTTGAGTCATTTAATGCCTAATTTATTCAAAGATTTGTAATGCATGAGGTTTAATGTCATGCTAGTATAGTTTAGCTAGGTTTTAATCAGTAGTTTCTTTAATGCAATATCTAGTTTAGATTTTCTTTCAAGTTTTAGTTGCAACTAAAACCTAGCTATGAAAATAAGAGCCCAGCTCTATAAATTGTAATAAAATGATGTAATGAGGGTCGACTTGATGATTAATATAATATATGTAGTTGGTGCTTCATTCATGGTGTGATTTATCTACTATCTATATGAAATTTGTGAATGTGTGAATTGCTCATTCTTTGTTTCAAAGAGCCAATTATTTGTTTAATGATTCTACATCTATGATCTATTAGTTTGGTGTTTAATGGTATTTTATTGCTGTGTTGTGATGAATTTCTGAGAAGATTATTCTTTGGTGCTTGAAGATTAACTTGTCTCATGTGTGCGCACATCAGGGTTTGCTTCATGATCTGATGAGTTTTGGCTTATCTTACATCTGCATTTATTTAATTTTGTTGATGATTGCATCCATTCAGCTGAAGATTGTGACATGATCTGATCTCTATTTTGTAGGTTTCTTCATCTTCTTGGTTATTTAATTCACATGGTGGTGTGGTGATAGCATATGTCTATTAGTTTTCTATTCATAAAATTCATTCATATCTCTTGTTACTCTACATCTTCTAACCTTCCTGGCAAGTTGTTTTCTATAGATTAATTAAATCAACATTATTTTCATTTCTAAAAAAAAAATCTTATAAAAAAAGAGATATTGTGGATTCTTAAAGTTTGTTTTGTAGTACCCTCAAGATAAGAACCAAAAAGGGCCTCCTTGTTAACAAATCCATATTTTTCTTCCATTGAGCTATCCAAGTGGTTGAGATCCAGCTAGAAGGAACCTGAGATTGATCTAGTTAGTCTTCCAAGAGGGGAATTTTCTCTTGTAAATTCCTAGCTATTGTCTTCATGTAAAAATGATGCTCAATAGAAGTGGCGCTAGAAGGAGGGCCCTTGAAAGGGATGCCCTGGAATATTGGATCATTCTCTCTTGAGAAGTTCCAATGAGTCCTCAAATCTTCACCAAACAAAGGGGAGTTCCTTGAACTTACAGAGTTTCACAAACCTCACAGCAACCGAATGAAGCACGGAGAGGATACTTCGGATCACCCAAATCTCCCTCCATTTCCAATCACTGCTCCTCCACCACCAACTCCAATTTCATTTTTTGCAAATGCTCAAAGTTCACCATTGAACTTACAAGGACAACTCCATTAGCTTCCCAAAAATCTAGAGAAATTCTATCCATATTTCATGTATGGGGAATCAAGGATAGCAGAAGAGCACATTTGCGCATTCAAGGAATTATGCAATCAGAAAGAGATTGCTCATCAAGATGTCATGTGCTACCTCTTCCCCTACACATTGGGAGAATTTGCATATAATTGGTATCTAAATCTGCCATGAGGATCCATTGCTACCTGGGGGGAATTTGAAACAAAGTTCCTTAATCAATTCAAGTAGTATGTGGATTTGACAACTCTTCATCACCAATTTATCTCGATGAGAAAGGACCTCAATGAATCAATCGCTATGTTCAATCATCATTTTCAAAAGATATACTAGAAGCTTGAGGCTCCATATACTATGCCAATTGGAGTTGCCATACAAGTGTACTTGCATGCCTTAGACCCATTAATGTCTATATTTTTGAAGAGGTTGCCCTTAGGAAACATCAACACTTTGGCGAAAGTATGTAATGAAGCTATTACATTCACCCAACAAATGGACCCACAAGTGGGTGGAAGTTATGACATTCCACCAATACTGGGGAACATTGCTATGACTAGTCCTTTTGCAACAAATAATCAACTTCCAATACAACAAGCCCCAAGGATCAATCTGGTGCCGCCTTCGTATGTTGTTGCCCCACCACTAGCCATCACATACCCAGGTTATGATACACACAGGGATGCCTTGTACAAATAGAAGGCCACTGCCCCAAACAAATGGGATCAAGCTCTAGTAAATGAGTTGGATGCTATGAAGAAGATGCAATCCCAGTTGACCAGAGAGATTACCCAGATGAAACTCAACCCAACTCTGAATCAAGGAAATTACCAACACCCAACTGCTACCCTGAATACTTATTCTCAAAATCAAAGCCGTAATTATGACAACTACAACAACAACAATAATAACAATGGTGGGGGTTATGGGAACAAATCTCAAGATAAGAAGTTTGGACAACAATGGGAAAATCAGACATGGAACACACATCCAAATAATGGTAGTATTCCCACAGACAATGCCAATTTCTTCAGTTTGTTAGAAGTCAACTATACCCAAGGTTCTAGTATGCATCAACTGGATTATGAATATAGGGGGAGTCTGACAATCAACAAGCTCAGGATCATGAGAGTCCCCAGGCCCATTTTAGTGCCATGGTTTTTGATTCATATATTCCAAGTTCAGGTGGAACTCTGGTCAATAAAGCTACAGAGGAAGAGTTTGTCTTCCCATTCAATCAAGAAGACCAACCAAAATATTCTGAGGTCCACACTTTCTAGAACAAGAAGAGGAATACCTACAACTTGAGGAGTAGGAGAAAACCTCTGACAGATGGCATTCCCCTAGGAGCTCAACCTATGCCACCCGATCCAAGGGCTAGTAATAATCCAACACCCCCAAGAGGCTCTAGTCCCACTGTCATTCCAACAACACAATAGAAACCTACTTCGTTAAAAGGTTTGGTTTGGGCTAATGAAAAGTACAGTGTAGTGGAAGAATTAAAGAAAGTTAGAACCAATATGTTGATGTACGACATGCTGCAAAGCTGTCCCACTCAATGAGAAGCTCTCCTAAAATCATTGGATCATTCCAAACTAGCCTCTTCTAACACTAATGCCAGAGGCATATCCAATGTCAATGTGGTAGACGCAATTCCAACCATGTTCAAAGATAGGGTAGAGGTACCCCTGTTCCTGCTCAGCATTAAAATCTTTGGAAAGAACCTGCATAATTTCTTAATCGACTCAGGTGCTTCATGTAATGTGATGCCATTATCTATATGCCAGAAGTTAGGAATGAATCCTCAGCCAACTAACTACGTGGTGATCCATCTTAACTAAATGGAAGTCAAAGTCATCAGGGTTTTGAAGGATACACATATTCAACTAACGGCTAACCCTAGGATCCAAGATTACATCAATATTCATGTAGTGGACATCCCAGAGATGTATGACATGCTACTAAATTGGGAATGGACCTGATCTTTGAGGGGCTGGTTCTCCATTGACTTTACTCAACTCTGGTTGCCATGGAAAAGGATCAACAATAAAATCAATATTTATGCAGAAAGCTTAAATAGATGATAATGGAGTATAATGCTCCAAATGAATTTTTATTTTCACAAGCCGATTTGGGAGTGTACCATTTTGACAAAGTCTTCACATTCCACCTCAAAGAGGAGGATAGTTCTAATAAAAATCTGATGCGAGGGTTTGTAGATGCCCAAATTATAGAGGAATTTTTCATAGAGTTCATAATAGGTATGGAAAAGAACATGAGATACCTCAGCCGAGTCGCTAACCCAAATATACTGATGTTACTAGGCTACTGTCGTCTCCATCAAACAAACCATTCATTATTTACATGTCGAGACTACAAGCAAGTAGTTGCTTAGGTAATAAGCTAGATGTCTGACACACCCCAACTTACGAAAGATACAATGATGTCCCCAAGTGAAGACAGTGTTAGGCCATTTTCTTGTCAAAGCCAACATCCTATGGAAATGGCCTGCTCCTGCTAAATTTTATGTAGTTGTCCCACCCTACCTGCAATCTTGTTTTAAGTGTGTGCTAAGGTTTTACAAGGTTTCATCACTTGCACCTTTAGCCACTTGTTGTTCTTGATGTCACCATGCTCCTTCCTAGATCGCATCTCCTAATATGCAAAAAATCCAAGTGAACTGCCATGCCCTAGTAGTAACTCAATTTTAACTTGTGAGCTAAGTGTATGATGTTTTAGGGCCTTCGTTCTTGGCATACAATAATTATTTATGTTTCCAAGGTCTGGCTAAGAGCACATGTCCTAAAGTGTTGAAGCCAGGGAGATATTCAAGTTTTGAGGTCTACTGGAATTAGTTTATTCACATCGGGTGGTGTCAAAATTGTTAGAGTATAAAAACCCTCGATGTTTTCTATTTCCTCATTTACCTTTGTGTCAATGTGAATACCCTAGTTGTTTTCAACCTTTCACTTCTTTGTAGCTAAATATATGACATTAGGTTTTCTTATGTACGCTGTTGCAACCATGTGGGTCCTAGTTGTTCATGATGTTCGGTTGCTTGGTCTCTAGTTTCCTAGGCAGTTAAGTCTTCTATTTAGTGATTGAGCGACTGTGTATTTGCAGGATCTCTTGATTTTGGCGGTGAAGTGCATTTGTTTTGGTGACTTGGCATTGTCCTCAATCATGTGGTCGTGTAACTCAAGCGGTTAATGTTTTGTCTGGTGGTCTCAGTGTGGAGGCAGTTAAAGCGTAAATGGAATCTATAGTTGTCGCATGACTGCAAGGAATCTTCTTCCCCTTTGTGATCATGCGACCACCATCTGATTGTATGGTTGGTATCACGATGGGTCCGTTGTCATGCTTTATAGGTGTGCTTGCTCCTGATTGGTCGATGTGGTAGTAACTTGATAGGTTGTCAGTGGGGCCGTAGTTTTTAAGAGGAGAATATGGGGCCCATAAGTTTGTGAAGATCGTGCAGTTTTCGTAATACCGCTGGGGCAAAGTGTCAGGTCATTATTCATCATGGGTTTATGATAGCTGTCTGATCTTCTATTTGAAAAGGGTATAAGGGGAGTGGGATCTAATTGGCATGACATGCTGATATGCTCATTTTTCATTGGCTATAGTGCTGCTGATGTGGTGAATTCATTTTTAAGTGGCCTAGTGGACCATTTGGTTAATTTTTGAGAACCGCCTGATCTACCAGGACTAGAATTCAATGCTTAAGTGGCTAGATATGATAGATATGATCTTGTCAAATGTTGCAGTGTGGTCCAAAGGCTATGATGATTGATTGCAGAGGATTGTACTATAAAGGAATGGGCAAAGATTTGCTCGAGGCAGGTTGTAGGTGAAATGATCAGATTGATTGGCATGGTGGATTCATGATCTTGGGTACATTACTCAGAGATTTCTCATAAATAAAGATCATTCTTGGAACTAACCACCTGGTTTCCCTCCAATGTAATAAATTTTGATTAATTCAGGTTGGTTTGGTGGGTAAAACCCTAACCCTAGTCATTTGTAGCTTGTTGCATCCTATTTTTGGGATTCCAAGATGACTAGTGGTATATATTGTTGTTTTTATTTTATTTTGTGGTGGTTCCAATTCTTTTTGGTCCCAAAGGTTGTTGATGGTGTTATGTGGATAGTCAATGTAAAAAACTGAACAAGGAGAGCCTAGATTTAGGGTTTGTTTCCTAGCATTTTATTGATTGGCAATGTATTGATTCTATAGATCTTAATGAGAATATACTTGAATTCCAATCTCAGATTTCTATTTGTCTTCTTGTTTTAATCTTGGGTTCATATATATTAATGTCACAAAGTGAGTTAATATATGGTATACAAATTATATTGTGGGATTATCTTTGAGTTCTTGACAAAGTTAGGATTAAAGTCTTTAAGGTAGTTTCAGTGAGTTCATGGTTGGATAAGAATTTGATGATCATGTTTGGGAGTGAGAGGGATAATAGGCAAAGCACTTATTCTGAGTTCAAGAGTGTTCGAGTTAGGGCTTTCAGTTGATATATGTTATTGAGTGACTCTATGCCCTAGGTTAAGGAATTGATCCATTCTCTAGAAGTAGTTCATCATCATCAATCACAGATATAAATGATAAAATATTTAAATAAGTTAGTAAAGGGTATAAATGTATAATATTTAGTGATTCCTTTCAAGAAGTGAATCAAGGGTACACCTGCCTGAGCATCTAGGCTTGAAGTGTAGGAGGATCCTTGTTGATCCTTGTTAATTGGCCCTTTTCCTTGTAGAATTTAGAGTAGTGATAGAGTCAGTGACATTAAGTTGTCAATCATAGTGTAAACCTACAAGTAGAAAGAGAAGGGGAACCAACAAATGGTTCTCCTCCCAGTGAATGAGCCCAATTCTCTATGGTGGGGGATTTTATACAAGAAGAATGGAGCTCTTCTAATGATGGTTTCCTACCCCCATGTGATGAGGTTTGGCGTGAGGCTAGGACAAAACAAAAGATAAAATGGGTTCCACTTTCAAGAAGAGAACATCCTGACAATGAGAATTTGGAGATCCTCAGCCTTGAAAACTTATTACCACCTAGAGTCCCTATTGAACCCCAAGTTAAGACCCCTTTGCCAGAAGTAGTTCTAGAACCACAAATTAGGATGACTCTCAATAAGAATCATTCAATCTGGAAACTTTGGTTCAATGGATCCAAGTGTAAGCTGGGGGCAGGAGCTAGGATGCTATTGATCAACCCTCGTGGGGGTTCATATTATGCTGCCTATCGATTGCAATTCCACTACACTAACAATGTTGCCGAGTACGAGGCTCTAGTTCAGGGTCTCCTCTTCGTGTACGAGAAGAAAGTAAAAGCAACAAATGTAAAAGGTGACTCATAATTGATAGTCTGGTAGATCAAGAACTAGTATTCCTACACTGATAAATGATTGGTCTCATACTGCAACTACGTCTGGGATCTAGTCAAAGATTTTGAAGCTTTTAGCATTCAGAGTGTCCTAAGAAGAAAGAATACTATTGCTGACACTTTAGCAGTGTTTGCAATCTCTTTACAACTGCTTGAGAAGTCCAAGTTGAAGAAGTTCTCTATAGAACTAGTGGCAGTGCCAGTTGTCCCTGATAACATAAAAAACTTCCAAGTATTTCAAGATGACCAACAGATATTGGAGTTCATCATGAATGCTAGGATTTTTGACAAGCAAAGTATTGATAAAGAGGAGGATGAAATAGAGGAATCTGATGACTTAGGAATCTTAAACTTAAAAATCAACTCCATTCTGAAAGTATGGTGGCTCTAGAGAGGATTTTTGATAAGGATGAGCATGCTCAGGAGAGAGGGAAAATGCCAGTGGTAGGAGGAGATGATTGCAAATTATACAATTTGGGCACACAACTCGAACCCAGGGAAGTCCGCATTGGGAAATTTGGCACACCCAAAGAAAAGAAGCAGATGCTCAAGTTACTCATTGAGTACAAAGATGTCATAGCATGGTGCTACAAATATTTGAAAACTTATGATCCCAATGTTATTGTCCATAGAATTCCTCTGAACCTAGATGCCAAACCTTTTTGCCAGAGACAAAGGCCAGTGAACCCTGTGATTGAACCAGTGATCCAAAAGGAGGTGCAAAATTTGTTCAATGCCAAGATAATTTTTCCCATTCGGCATTCAATTTGGGTTGCCAATCTTATCCCTGTGAGGAAGAAAATTAGAGAGGTTCAAGTCTGTGTAGATTTTAGAAACTTGAACAAGTCCTCCCAAAAGGACAATTATCCATTGCCATCTCTCAATGAAGTTTTGTAGGTGGTCAATGGTTCTCAAATGATGTCTTTTTTGGATGGCTACTTAGGGTACAACCAAGTCATGGTAAAGGAAGAAGATCACCTAAAGACAACCTTTACCACAAAATGGGGGACCTTTTCTTACCATCATATGTCATTTGGGTTGATCAACATGGGAGCCACCTTCCAACGTGCCATGGATGAGGTATTCAAAGGTCTAGTTAAAAAATGCATTGTTATCTATATGGACAATCTCATAGTTTTTTCTAGGAACCGTGAGGACCACATTGAGGATTTACGAAAGGTCTTGAAATGGTGTCAACTCTATGGGATTTCTTTAAACCCTAAGAAGTGTGTCTTTGGGGAAACTCAAGGAAAACTTCTTGGGCACATTATCTCTAAGATAGGCATCTCAATTGACCCTGAATGGGTTGAAGCTATCCTCAAATTAGTTCTGCTAAATAGTAGAAAAGAGTTGAAATCCTTCTTTGGGAAAATCAACTTCGTCAGGAAGTTCATTAGTGGGTTTGTAGAGATAGTGCGTCCATTAAATAATATGTTGAAGAAAGAAGCTAAAATTGAATGGAGCACTCAGGATAAAGAAGCCTTTAAAGAAATCAAAATGTCCATTGCCACTGCCCCATTTTTGGTCATCCCCGATTATCTTTTACCATTCAAAGTCTATTCCTTCGCTTCATAACATTCATGTGCAGGAATCCTTAGACATAAAAAAGAAGGAGAAGATGAATGATCGATCGCTTTCATGAGCTACCCCTTAAAGAATGCAGAGCTCAAATATCCAGATTTGGATAAGCAATCTTTTGCCTTGGTTAAGGTTGTCAAGAAATTCAGGCACTATATACTTCAGAGCAAAGTCACCGCCATTGTTCCAGATCCAGCGGTCAAATCCTTGCTAATGCAAAATGAACTTAGAGAATGAAGAGGGAAGTGGATGGCTCTATTGTAGGAATTTGACATTGAAATCCAACCAATGAAGTTAGTCAGAGGGTAGGGTCTCACCAAGATGATGGCAGAGACAGAACAGGGTTTGGTCTACTAGGTGTACACCAACGAGGGGATAGTCACTGACATATGGTATCAAGATGTGGTCTATTACTTGTTGTAAAATTGTTGCCCCGATGGATTGAATGGTTCCCAATGGAAACCTTTTGAAAATAAGAGTAGCTCATATATGTTGAAAAATGGGAAGCTCTACAAATGCAATTATGATGGATTGTACCTAAGATGTTTGGATCTAACGGAAGCTGAGAAGGTTCTTATGGAGTTTCATGATAAATATGGTACTAGACATGGATTAGTAGAAGCTACAGCTCATCAGATACTGAGATCAGGCTATTATTGGCCAACTTTGTTCAAGGATACTCGTGAACATGTATGCTCATGTCATGTTTTCTAGACTAGCACTACATGCGAGAGATGCCCGATGATGCCCTTACAGCCTATTTACAAGGTACACCCCTTTTCCTAGTGGGGGTTGGACTTTGTGGGAATAATCAATCCTTTATCCTCTATAGGGCACCGATACATATTAACAACAACTGATTACTACACACGCTGGATAGAAGTACAAGTTCTAAAAAAATGCACTACTGAGGTGATCACTAGGTTCCTAGAGGAGTTCATCATCACAAGGTTTGGCATGCCATTCTTCCCAGTATGTGATAATGCACCTTATTTCTCATTGGAAAATATCATTCAATGAGCCTTCAAGAACCAGGTAATTCTAAAATTCTCATCCAATTACTACCCAAAAGGGAACGTAATTGCTAAGTCAACCAACAAGAACCTAACAATGGTAATCAAGCATCTTTTGGATGACAATCCCAGAGACTAGAAAAATCAGTTGAAATATGCTTTATGGATAGACCATGTGAGAGTCAAGAATTCCTTAGGGACCTCCCCCTACTAGTTAGTTTACAGTCTGCAGCCCGTCTTTCCAATGAACCTAAAAATACCAATTCTAAGATTCATGGATCAATACGTCGAGGGTGAGGATCGGGTGCAGATTCATCTCATGAATTTTTTGAACCTTGAAAAGAGATGAACTATGGCCTTGGAACACATAACCAAACACCGAGCTATTGTCCAGTGATGGTTTGACAAAAGAGAAACCATAAAAGCCTTCCAAATTTCTGATCTAGTCTTAATGTAGGAAAAAGCAAAAGAAAAACTAGGAAGCCACACCAAGTTCCAATGTTTGTGGATAGGCCCATTCCAGATCATGGAGATTCTATGAGAGAATACATTTCAAATTAGTTCTCTTGACGGATAATTGGTCCCATTGCCAGTCAATGGCTAGTTTTTGAAGTATTATTTTGGGTCTTGACTAGCCCCTTGTATGTTACTGTATATTCTTGTACTTTATTATCTTTTCTTTATTTTCTGTCGGTCTTGTTGTCTAGGTCTTTCTCTTTGGGTTTTAGTTTGCAGGAGGTGAGTGCTTTCAGTTTTAGAGGTCCATTCCAAGTAGTCCGGGCACTAGATAAAAGGTTTTCCATTGTCAAAACCTTTGAGATAGTTCTATTTTGTAGTGGGCTTGATACAGTGATCAGAGGTAAGGAACTTTCTTTTCAGACTTCTCAAAGGATTTTACCAGAATCAACCATCCTCAACACTAAAGTGCATTTAAAGGAGACCTCGAGCTATGAGCTTCTCAAGGTAGGATTCTGATCAGCGTGAGGAAATGCCCATGGTCATGAAGGAAGCCTGAAAGTCATAACCCTTTCCTAGATGAAATGCAAACTAAAATAAAAGAGAAATAAAATAAAAGGAGGAATGCATAAAGATGAGATAAACAAAGAAATACTCAAAACCAGGGCAACATAGTCTAAGCACTGCCCAGATTTTCAAAAAAAAAGAAAAAAGAGGAAAGAATAGAATAAGAGCAACAAATGATATTTGACAAAGCTACAAGGAGCATCAAAGAAGTCTACATTGAACAAAATTTTCTGATTACAAGATGCTTTCAAAAGGATTAGTTTAAAATTAAAGCAAAACAAGTCTAAGAGCCCTCCTATGAAGTCTAAGAACTTCTATCAAAGATCATCTGTAGTTGGGAAAGGGTGACTTTAGCAACCTCTATCATGGCTGTCAATGCCTACCTGGTAATAGAGAAAGGTTAAATTGACTTATGACTAACTTTTGATTAGTGGGCAATGATCTGATAATGACAAGATGATCATTAACAAGAGCTTATGACAAATGGTTTCTAGGGAAATTTGAACACACATGCTCACACACTGGATGCAGACATTATGATTTTTTCCATCTTGATAATGATGAGAAATATGTTCAATTCGAAGATCTTTGTACTTGGCTCATTGTAAGGCAGGATTGTCTCCATTTGGACTGGCTCTAGGAAGCTTGGGTTGTTTCCCTTTTCTTTGTCAGGCTATTTGATGTGCTCCCACAACCACGCTCCCCTTTTTTTTACCCTTTTGGCCTAAGGGGCCTCCCTTCTTTCTTTCTACTTGGCTTGATTCTTGTCCTTGTTTTTGTCTTTAGTTGTTTTGTTATTTTTTTTGGCCTTTTCAACCTTACGACATTTTCACACTTTAGGATGTCCAAAAGTGTGAAAAGATTGGAGGTGCAAATTTAGTTTTGGGCCTTCTCAGACATGGCACCTTTTCAGATGGTTTAGAGGTCTGAAGTTTTGGAGGTTCGACTCTCATAGGGGAGTTGACCTTTTGGATATTTCAGCCTTTTGAAGGTCTGACACCCTCAAAAAGGCTGAAAGGCTGATTCCCAAGATGCTTACATCACCCGCTAGGAAGGCCTATATAAGAAACAAATGAGGTTTTTCTCATCAATTTTTGTGCTCACTCTTTCACCTCCAGCTCGTTTTGCTCACCACTTGTTGCTTTTGACTATTTTGGTCTCCTGACTTTGCTGGTCATCCTCCAATTCATCGTTTGCTAGGTTCGCAGTCTTCCCCTTCTTCCTTTGTTTGTTTGTTTTGGGTCTTAGTCTGGGGTTTTTTCCTTTCAGCCTTTTCGGCCTCTCATAGTTTTAGGGTTCATCTTTTTTGTGCCATTTTTGGCCCTACCCTTTAGTCTAGGTTGTTTGAGGTTAGCCTTTTTAGCCTCAGGAATCACTAAGGTAGTCACCTTACATCCCCTTGGCAAGTTTGTGGTCAAACTTTCTGTCAAACTCATTTTTGAGTTCGACTGTGAAACCCTAGTTTTGGACCTTCGAGGTCTGAAACTTTCGGTGTTGGCGTGGAGATTTATTCACAAAGTGTTGTACATCTTTCAATGTTTCGGTGTTGTAACACACCAAAACATCTATTTTTTCCCGAAATGCCAGAACCTCCCACGTTGCCCATTTCATTGTGCAGATTCAGCATTTTTGGCCTCTTCAACCTTTTGCACACCCAGATCGTCGAAATGCCCCGCACACTAATAAGGCATTTTCTTGATCTTTTCGGTGTTGTTTTCCTTTTCGGCCTATGAGAGGTTTCTCACCTCTGTCTCACCAAAATGGCCAAAGGACATTTTTTTCAAGCTGGTCTAATGGAACCCCTTTTCGGCATTTTTAGCCTTTGGGAGGTCTGACACCCTCGAAAGTCTGAAAGGATGAAAATACCTTTTGTGGCCCCTTTTGAGCTTAATTTTGGTAATATACTTTTCTTTCTGAGTTTTTTCTCCTACCATGTTGCTGATTCATGTCTCTTCCTCTTTGTAGATATGACTGATAAGATAGTAGCATCACTAGTGATGAAATATCAATTCAAACACTACCATCCACCTTCCAAAGTGACCAACTTGCACGTAGGCATAACAGACATGGACATTCATGGGAATGTAAGCTGGAATGACTACCTAAATAAATGTGCTCAGCCAGTGGGGCACTTGAAGGATTTCACTTCATTAGTACACTGTTCCCTAGTAAATGCAACAGCACACCCAGTTTCCATTCAATCAGCAGACCTGATCAATACATTGGGTAGAAACTATGTGCTCGATGAGTGCATGGTGAAAAACAATGTTGGTGATGTAGTCTTGGACTTGAGGCCAGACAACATCGAAGATATCTTCCATTTTCCCAAAGGGGTAGATAAGTTCTTCAATTTCAATATCAACAAGGGGATGAAATTGCACAATAAAGACATACAAAGGGCCCACAACATAGTCAATAATGAGTACCTCATGTAGGATATGCCCAAAAAAAGGCTGGATAGGATTGACATGAGAAGAGGATATATGCAAGAAGATATCCAAGTGACCATAACAATGATCAGCAGGGTGTACGGGCTACCAAAGTCTTCTCAACTGGAGCCATGGATGATATTTTTGATCCAAAAGATAAGAGAAAGGCAGGAAAGGTTCAATTGGGCCTCTATTCTAAGTGACAATTTGGATGAGCAACTGGTGCGGGTTAAGATAGACCCCCATTTCTATAGGACATCTTATGTCTTGTACCTACTGGTCGCCAGGGTAGTTTACCTGGGTTTAACCAAAGTGGGGGCAATAGGAGAACAAAACACTTGGCCTTTCACATTATATCCTCAGCTAGTGAGGAAGGACTTCTCTATGCACAACAACCTAGATTTTAGAATAGTGAATGATACCTTCGTATTTTCCATTATACGCTCCATTGAGGGAGACTATGCCAAAAGATTAGCAATAGAGGTGGCAATGAAGGTAAAGGCCCTTGGGGCATTCTTTATTCAGTTCCAAACCTTCACTTATATTCGATTGGTGGGAAGCACCCTAGCACCAAAGAAATTACCAAGATACCCCTCTGATAGGGTAGTTCTCCTAGAAATAGCAAGGCAGCTATCTAATGCTCATGAACATATCAAGCATAAGAAGAAGCATTGTTGGGACTTTCCCATTTCTATTGGTCCCCACTGCGTGCCAGACATGAAGGTCTATAAGTCTTTGACTGGAGAATGGGATGAATTCCCACTGTTAACCTATAATCTAGTGAGGCCTCATTTTGATCCCATTGGTACATATAGCCACATAATGGGAAGGCATTATGTTCATGAGCCATATGTGGAAGACCATTGGGAAAACTGTGTTGATGATTATGAAGTAAGGGTTCATGATTACTTCCAGATGAGTCTAGAGCTGGCACAGGGAACCCTTTCATTGAGGATTCTATAGAAGGAGGTAGATGCTGACTCATAGAACATTTTGGATTCTATATACAATGCGGATAAGGTGTACATAAGAGCTATCTTGAATGCGGAGATAGACTGAGATGAAAATGATAGTATGGATTTTAGAGCTAAGCACGTGGTTAAATTAACCAAATCATGGATTTCCCATCCTTTCCAAATGTAGTCAGTCCCGATGAAACAACTCCTGGAGTAGCTCTCTTGAGAGAAGAAGAAGGGAGAGAAGATATTGAAACCACAGTTCAAAGAGGTTGCTCCTCTAAAGACAGAAACTATATATCGGCATGAGCACCCTACTGCATATGGTCCAACCACACACTCCAAAAAGGCAAAGACTAGGATGACCGAAAGTATTGCACCGCCAGAGGTACCTTCATCTAGTGACCATTATTCTCCAAGCTTGTCAAAGAAAATAAAATTCAAGATCCTAGGACCCAAGCCAACTAGACTTACCAAGGGGAATGTTTACAAAAGGGAGAAGGGCTCAATGCCCACATAAATAGATACCTTGGCAAAGGAAGATGAGGATGAATTGGATGAAGTACCTCCTAGTAGGAGAACCTAGTTTGTGGGATTCATGAAAAGAAGAAGAGCAATGGATAATGATCTCGAGGTTATTGGAGGGGCTACTTTGGAGGAGCTAGTAAATCTAGATGCCCTTGGTGATGACGATTTTGACAATAGGATTGCATGGTTTTAAAGAGTCTGAGTAGCAAGCTCCCACATAGTTTACAAGCCTTTTTAGTGGCATATGAGAGGACATCCAACATAAACCTCAAGAACAAGGTGATGTTGAGATGGGCGAGATTCTGAAGGAGATTGTAGAGTCGAAAATGGACTCTTCTATAGGGGTCACCTTCGAGGAAGATGTAGCTATATAGGTCCTACTAGTTTCATCCATTCCACCTCCACCTCCACCTCAAAATCCAACCCCACCTTCATTTCTGCTTCAAACACCTTCTACCACTCCACTTTCCACAATAGTACAAACCACTCTACTACCCCAACAAACTTCATCATCCCATGTTCCTACTCCAACTCCACCTCCGCTAGTTCTTCCAGCCACGCCCCTCGAGTCTCCTACACCTCCCCTGCTTAATATTCCTCTGTAAGTTCATATGACTTCACCACAAGTTTACGAGGAATTAGTGCCTCGGAGTTCACAAGAGCCAGAGAAAGAAGCAGAGCTCATTGGTGAGGAGAAGAGGGAAGAAGCTCATACATAATCATAGGAGTGAGATGATAGAGGGGAACTATAGGTAGAAGAAGAGCCACATACTGAAGAAGAGAAACAACAAATAGATATTGAGGAACAAACGACTGATGACTAGCAAACAACTGATGATGATGAACACACACAGGAAGAAGGCGAATAGAATACTGGAAATGTAATGTCCCCATTCTCGAATAAGATTAAATAATTAATAATTAAAGATAAATTAATGGATAAATAAAATATTAATTTAATAAAGAAATATTGACAATAATTTATTAATAGATTGACATATGAACAATATAATTATATATTAATGCATTAAATATAAATATTTATCTATTTAAATCAATATTCATAATAATCAATATTAATATAATATGTATCACCATTGATCAACATTAATAATTATTAATGTTAAAATATTTTATTAAACTATAGTATTAATTAATAATAATATTAATATAAATCCACTAATATAAGATGGATAAAGACCATAACTTAGATTGATATGGATACTATTATCGACTCCATTAATATTCATCATGGCTTTATTATTATAACCAATCAGAAAAACAATACCAAACATCAGATGTAATGAAGGATCAATTGCCAGTTATAGAATGTACAGATTGACAAGAATAATATTGTCTTGGATAACATCATACATCTTTTTTAATATGGTAATGGTAATCTATGATTACAGGCGGCGGAATATGTGGTATTGATTATAGTAATTGGTGAATTTAAGAATGTTACCCATTAATGGCTTTGTAACATCGAATAAGATTACCCAAGGTAGGCACGAGTCATTATCAATGACAATAGTGAAGATTAAGATTCACTAGCCAAGCATCATTGTGTCTTGGAGATAGAAAGGGGCATATCTGTGAAGCTACGTTGTCAGAAAATGATAAATCATCAAGTAGTAATTAAGATCAAATGCAAAGACTAATCCACATTTAGGGTTAACATTTGTTATTAAGAGGAGGATGAAAAGACATAATGAATCATCCCATACCATATGACTCTTCCCAACGTGTCTCTTATCAGACTTGTATATATATATTGAAGATTGTATCCTTTGCAAAAGGGAGGAAGAATGGATAATCTATAACTTATATTTTCCCTTATGGAAACACGGGATTATAGAGCATAGGAGACCAAGGAAAGCAATACTGATAATGTCAAGATGATATACAGCTATATCGAGTAGTGAAAATGATTATGATTGCACCCAGTCAGTAGGCGGTTAATAACAACAATGATAATAGAAGGGTATGTGCAAGATCATGAGGGGCCAAAAAGTGGCGATGTCAGTTCAAAACTTTGACAATGTAGCTAATGAATTTTTTCTCACCTGAATTTGATAAAATGAAAAGGGTATCTGAAGGAGATTATCAGCTTTCTATCGATATAATTGCTTTCAAATTTTAAATTTGGTAAGTAATTATTAGTTATTTTCTAATTGAGCTACCTCTAAAGTGTTGATTTATATACTGATTGAAAAATGACTATAACTTTCAGATGGTATAACATTTTTGAAATCTAAAAAATGCGTCACATTCTATGCTTTTCCTACTATAAGGAAAATAAATTTTTTTTTGAATTTCGTAAATTTTTGAATGAGTTAAGGTGGTCAGACATGAGAGTTTTTTTATTCTGAAAATATTGTAGCAAAAAATTCATGATTAATTATTTTTTTGGAATAAAATTACAAAAAACTATGCATCACATCCGGGCATGAGCCTACTACTTATATATAAAATCTTATAATAAAATATTATCATTTGATTATGATTAAGGTGGTCAGACATACACCTACTTCATATTTTTTTCCTAAAATTTTTGTACTGCTGCATTGAAATCTATACTTTTCACCAATCATACTAATTTTTTCTCAAAAAAGACCTATTAGTTTAGAAACTACATTCAATTTTCTATAGATTCTATTCTTACAACTTTTTGATATTAGGTTCATAGCTAGTTGAAATTTTCACGTCAAGTTGACTAACCCTGATTTGCTGATTTTTCATTGCCACTTAAGGGCATAGTTTGGCCCCTCATGATCTTGCACATACCCAGAAAGGAGTTCATCCTAGTAGAAAGATGACTTCTATCACAGATATCAAATAATATGGATGGATTCATTAGCGGTGATGACAGACATATACCAATAAGCATATTATTACCTTGAGAAGGTAACGATTAATAAGAAGATCAATCATTAAAATAGTCAAAAAACTTTCTCAGTGGAGGGAGCGATTAACTTAAAAATATTAATTGAAAAGATTATCATGAAGAGGAATATCAACATCATTCCACAAGAAGAAAAAAGGGAAAACAAAAAGCATAAGGATGAAACTATTTCGATCTGCAGTATGTCAGACCAGACACTGAATTAAGGTATGGATAAATGGTTATATATATATATATATATTCATATACATGTATGTATATATTGATTATGTAATTATGCTTTTTATGGATAATTGCATCATAGTTAATGCAAATAACTATTTTCAATTATATTTCTAATATGGATCTTAATGATTATATATGTGATGATATGAGCCATATGTATGAATAAAGTATTCATCGAAGGATGGTCTCCATATCTGGAGGGGGCTAGAAGAAATTATGATAATTTCCTAGTCTTGAGATTTAATATCTCAAACATTTGATGATATGGTAGGATCCCTGTATCTGGAGGGGACTAGAGGAAATTTAGCCATTTCCTTAGTCTCGATGGCAGTATATATATTGATAGCCCAGTCATATGCATATGCGTAGGCTTGGAATGCCAATAGTTGGAAAGCAACTAGTTGCTTCCAAGAGGACCTTATAGGCAGCATTCTGGGAATGATGTGCCGAGGACCCGAATGCTTAGAGAGAGTGAATGTCTCTCAAGCTCGGGGTGCTGTGAAGCCGACTCAGAGGCAGCCTTAAGGGCCAACTTCCCCCTTACTAACTTACTGTAGAGTACAAGTCATATATATTTTGTGTGATATCATGTACTGACATCAGTTTTGTAGGAAATTATATAAAGGAGAATAAGAAAGGACTTTACAATATTCTTGATCAAGGTTATATATTAATTGGTTGTTTGATATCATATAAAATATTAAAGATGAATAATAATTAAAATATAATACATCATTAAATAATAATATGTTATAAATATAAATATGATATATCAAGATATAAAGAATTAATGATAAATAAACAAATCTATACAGAAAATTAGTTCACACAAAGCTTAAATGAGAAATTTACGTAAGGTCCCAACCAGGGACATTACAGGAAATGAACAAGAAACAAAAGAAGAAGAAGAGAGTTAAGAGGAAATAAGGGCAGATCACCTAGCAACTTCTTCCACATTGGCTGCTCCTTATGAGCCATTGAATGCATTCTCTAAGCCCACATTGTTTACAAAGGAAATACAACCAAGGGTCAGGGTGTATATAGATGATGAGACTGATATAACCATAGTAGGGTAGGCCTTCCACCAAATGGCACCAGTTCTCCAAGCAAGAACAATGTCTTATGTAACACAAGACCAAGTGCGTAGGTGGAAAGCAGAGGTGGATGTTCCCACAATGGATGTCAGTGCAAATGAGATCACTCCAGATGACTATGTGTTGGAGGAGGTAGACTTGGGAGAGCCAACCAGAGAGGGTAGTAAAACCTTGGCTACTTTGGGATTGAAGCATGCTCTAGGATTCATGGATAAGGATGAAGAAAGTATAAAAGCTCTGGTAGAGCAGAATGAAGCTATAAAGAGATTCATTTTGAAGATAGCGGGTCCAATTGACCCAGATAACCTTGAGGCCTCATTAAAGGCGATTTTGGAGAAGAAGGGGGAAATAAATACAGATGTTCCACATTCTTTTGTACAGGCTTGTGCCGATTGGAAGCTAGATTTTGAACAGTTTGCCAGCCTTTCCCTCAAGAGGATTCTAAGGCCCTTTCAAAACATTTTGGCAAAAATGACTTCCTTGGTGGAAATCACGAGTGAGGAGAATGGTGTTGAAGAAACGACCTTAAACTGGCAAAAGGTATTGGATGAGCTAACAATGATAAGGAAGCAATGCTTCCAAGTCTTGGTGAAAATATATGAAGGCTTAGAATTGGATGGTTTTGAAGAATGGATCCAAGAGATATCAGTGGCATTGGCTGTATTTGAGAAGGTTCTCAGAAGATTAAATAAGAGAAGAGATGATAGCACACTTTTTGCAAAAGAGTTGCAGGAGTTCTTTGAGGGCCTAGACCTAGATTTGTTCGATGAAGAAGATGAGAAGACTATGTATTCGGTAAATGACATCATCAATCAGTACCTAGGCATATTTTGATGGGTGAAGACTAAAGAAGACCTCCAGTAGATGTTTTACCAGAAGGAGGAAATTTAGAAAATAATATCTCATGAAGAAGAAATAAAAGCTTTTGCAAAGGAATTGATTGACTTCAGAGATAGGCAGAAAGAAGTTCTTAAAGGGATTAAGATGCTGGACATTGATGAAGTGTTGGAGATAGTAGATAGATTCAAGAAATCACATCCAGAAATGCCTCCCAACCAGTGAGCATCCAATCTAAGATCTACCAAATTTTGTGTATAAAAATCCATTTTTGACACTTAGCCATTTTTGCAGAGCCTAGTTTTCGACATTTTAGCCATATGGAGTTTTCGGCCGCCAAAAAGTCTAAAACTTCAAAATTTTGGGAGGGAGAACTTAGTCAATTCTAGAGCTCAAAATTTTCAGACCAACTGTCAGTATTTGGGCATTTTTTGGCACGTCTGAAAGTTAACTCCAGTTGTCTCAGAGATCATATTCTAGTCATTTGGGCTTCCTTTTTGGGATCATTTGTCCATGATTTTGGGATCTCTTTCAGTTGGGTCCACATGGAGTAGCCGGAGCTAGAGATCAAGGGCAGATTCATGAAGATAAACAAGAGCATGCATGAGTTCCATGCTCCACTTTTGAGTCATTTAATGCCTAATTTATTCAAAGATTTGTAAGGCATGAAGTTTAATGTCATGCTAGTATAGTTTAGCTAGGTTTTAAGTAGTAGTTTCTTTAATGCAATCTCTAGTTTAGATTTTCTTTCAAGTTTTAGTTGTAGCTAAAACCTAGCTATGAAAATAAGAGCCTAGCTCTATAAATTGTAATAAAATGATGTAATGAGGGTCAACTTGATGATTAATACAATATATGCAGTTGGTGATTCATTCATGGTGTAATTTATCTGGTATCCATGTGAAATTTGTGAATATATGAATTTCTCATTCTTTATTTCAAAGAGCCAATTTTTTGTTTAATGATTCTAAGTCTACGATCTATTAGTTCAGTGTTTGCTGGTATTTTATTATTGTGTTGTGATGAATTTTTGAGAAGATTATTCTTTGGTGCTTGAAGATTAACTTGTCTCACATGTGCACACATCTGGGGTTGCTTTGTGATCTGATGAGTTTTGGCTTATCTTACATCTGCATTTGTTCAATTCCATTGATGATTGCATCCATTCAGCTAAAGATTGTGACATGATCTGATCTCTATTTTGTGGGTTTCTTCATCTTCTTGGTTATTTAATTTTCATGGTGGTGTGGTGCTAGCATATGTCCATTAGCTTTCTATTCAAAAAATTCATTCATATCTCTTATTACTCTACATCTTCTAACCTTCCTGACAAGTTGTTTTCAGTAGATTAATTAAATCAGCATTGTTTTCATTTCTAAATCTGAAAATCATATCAAAAAGGAGATATTGAGGAATCTTAAAGTTTGTTTTGCAGTACCCTCGAGAGAAGTACTAGCAAAGGCCTCCTTGTTAACAAATCCATATTTTTCTTCTATTGACCTATCCAAGCAGTTGAGACCCAGCCAGAAGGAACCTTGAGATTGATCTAGTTAGTCTTCCAAGAGGGGAATTTGCTCTTGTAAATTCCTAGCCATTGTCTTCATGTAAAAATGATGCTCAACACATTAGAAGTAGAACTAATGGGAAAAGTTGTTCAGTTAAGTGTTGTGTTTAATATTTTGAGCAAAGGGCATCCTATGATAGACTACCCATCATTGAGTGCTTTATTACACTTTCTAAAAGTTTGTAACTATCCTAACAGTCACTGGTCAGTAAACAATGGATGCAAATGGGCAAGTTGTCTTGCCGAGGTTGAAAAAGAGGATATGAAGGCAAAAATTAAAGAGTCAAATTTTATTACATTGTCTTTAGAAGAGGTTATAGCAGTAGATGATACTTCTTGGGTATGCATGCATGTTTATACTATACATAATTTTGTTCACCAACCTCATCTACTAATTGTTGCTAAAATGAGGGATAATATGACAGCGGAAAATTTATTTGAACTAGTAAAGAGTTCTCTAATTAAATATGGAAGTATAAATGACATGACCATTGCCCAAAAACTGGTGTGTGTTGGAGCGGATGGAGCCTTAGTAATGCAAGGCCATAGGGGAGGTCTTTGCACAAAGATACAATCTTCTTGTGCACCCTACGTTACTCCCATTCACTGCATGGCCCATAGAATGAATCTAGCTTTTGGAGTTGTTAGCAAGCATGATCCAGTACAAAAAATTGAATCTTTAATCAAAGAGCTCTACCAATGCTTTTGTTGAAATCTAAAACTATTGAGGGAATTTCAACACTTTGTTGAAGGACTAACCGATGGGAACAAGCTTCTTAAGGATAATGATACTAGATGGATCTCTTTGGATGGACTAGCACATCAAGTTTTTTCAAAATATCAATCGTTGCTTGGTCTAATGAACTCAAGTCATGATGAAGCAGGGCAACCAAAAAATTTTGCATTGCTGGCAATGTTAAGTAATGTAGAGACATTGTTAACATTAGTAGGTCTTCTCCCCATGCTTGAGGAAATGAGAAATTTAATGAAAAAGGCCCTGTAAAGAGTTATGTATATTGCAGAATATGTTGCATTGCATAAATTGACATGCGTGATGCGTGATGCTCGATAATCTCTATCATTTATGTGTCAATGATGTAAAATTTGCCAACTAGCTGAAAATCATAGATTTGGACAATCCTGATAACTTTTTAAAAACTGGTTCAAATGGGGAGTTATGTGTAGAAGTTCACGGAGTTGAGATACCAATGCACTACTTTTCCAAGATCGAGTTCAAGGAACCAGGAAAGAACCCCAGGAGGCGAGTATCAAGTATTAAAAGGGAAGACTTTACCAAGATCGTTGAGTCTATAATAGCTTCTGTGAAGCACATTGCTTTTGATCTTTCCTCATAGATTAGAGAAAGATTCCCTCTAGTCAAACTACTTGAATCCATGGCTATTGTGTTTCCTCGATATTGGAATATGAACAGTCCAAAAGATTTTAAAACTAAGCTACTAATGTTGATAGATCATTTCTGCAAAACCAAAGAGTTAAATGGAGTTACTCTAAATGGAATTTTAGATGCAAATCATTTGAGAGAGAAATCAGGTCATTTTTCAATGACAATGAGGGAACACTATAATATTGTGCAGAACCCTCACGAAGATGGATCGGTATCAAGGCTTTGGAAAAATCTTGTTGAGAGCAATTTGTTGACTGATTCAATATCAGAATATTTCAAGCTTGCTAAATTATGTCTAACCATGATATTGGGGTTGGTGGAGGATGAGAGAGTTTTTAGTGCTTTGGGATTCCTAAAGTCAAAGCTAAGAAACAAACTAGACAAGAATTTGGAAAATTGCTTGAGGCTCTATACATCTAGGTATGAAGGAAATACTTTTCCTTACGAAAGGGCATTGAAATTATGGAGGAAGAAATGTTAGAGAAGAGGGTTGGGAAAAATTTTAAACCAAAGTGGGACTAGGAGTGGGAATTCCAGAGACTATGAGTCATTGACTCATGTACTTGTACTGGTACTACTAGCGGTGAACATCAATTAAGCGGTGGTATGTAGAGTGAAGAAAACATATCGAAGAACCAAGGAAGCTATGAAGTTGATGGCACTGAATCCAATGATCTCAATGATGATATGATGTGGCAGCCTAAAGTTGAACCATTGTAGAAGTAGTAGGTCCTAGGTATTTATTAAGCTTTTTCCTGAAGTCTACAATCAGTTTCTGTATCTCATCATCAATCATGCATAATAGCATATTCTAATGTCAAAAACATGAATGTGGTTGATAATGTCATCAAGATTCAATTCCACAATTAATAATGGTTTTCATTTTAATTATTCAACTCATATGGTACAATTCTTGTAGATTTTTCATTATTTTTTTTGACAACATAGCAATTCATATGTTACAATTCTTATAGTTGGAAATACTGATTCTCATTAATTTAATTACAAATATGATACAATGTAACAATTCATTCATTAATACTAGTAAGAACAAAACTCTGTGATTCTGTTTACAAAAGTCAACGACTCAATACCCATTGGCAATTTGGCACATTGCCCAATTTTAATTTCATTACCCTAAGCCAATGACCCTGAATTCCATTTTATAAAAACAAGGGAGCAAAAACTGCTTCATGTCGATTTGCCTAATATGAAGTGAGAAGTCTCAAAATCTAAATCAGTAAGGCAACAAGTCTACAACATCTCTACAACTTTAGTTGTATATTTCTACATTTGATAGGCCAGTTTAGTAAATTAGCATTGGCAATAGCATTTGCAAGACTGCAACATTGATCTTGTTCAAAAAACAAAGCTCAAACTTGTTACTTTAAACTCAATTCTAGACTCTAGTATTTAGGATAATATCAAAGATATATACTAAAGATATAGAGATGATTGAAAGTGAAAGTACTTTCACATACTATGATTGATGAGATCAAGATGATTATGTCAGTTTCTTTAGTAAGCTCCATTCTTCATCGGTTAAAAGGGAAAAATTTGTGATGTTATAGTAAATGACCTACAACCTTGTTAGCCATCCATACTTGGAAGAGTGAGCTGAAAGTAATGTTCCTTCCATTACATCATTCAAATTTGTGAATGTTTTGATGCACTTTGCAATGCCTTTATGAGTTCTTTCCTAAGGAAGGTTGCCTAAATCAGACGTCATTGTGTCCTCCAACTTTTTTTTGTAAGCTTCTCTTCCAATGAAATTTGTTGATGAGTAATTAGGTACAGGACTCAGCAAACCAAGAGATATCAATTTGGTTGTTTTACTATTCATCTTGGTGAGCTTTGGCCCGAATAAGGCAAGAGTTTCATCTGTTTTTGTTAGTTTTTGACATTTTTGAAAGATAGAGGTCGCCTTTATTATTGCACCAATGCGGTCTTGAATTCCCTTGCTTGCCAAATGCCTGTCACTAGTTCTATTGATTTCTTGCATAATCTGGTTTGCAGTTTTCTATCTCTAACAAAAACTTTTTTTCTTCTCAATGTGCTCTTTCACCTTCCCAAAAACATCTGTAAGAGTTTCATTCAGTTCAAACCAATCACACAACCTATCACTAGACATCTTTATTTTCTCCCAAATGAATCTTTTTATTTGCTTGATTGTATTATTTACATTGTCATTCAAGATGTTTTCATAATTTTTAATTGTATTATTTGCCTTCTTTAGGTCTTCTCTCATTTCCGAGAACTGGTGTTCACCATGTTGTCTTATTTGCTTTGCTTTCTCTTCCCACTCTTTTTCTCTCTCTTCCCACTATTTTGTTTTTACCCTCTCATTCTCCAATTCTTTGTTTAAGTTATTGGTTGCATGTCCCACATTCTCCAAGTTTTTGTATAAACTTAATGAAGAGGCTTTTTCATCCTCAAGTGTTTTTTTTGCTCTATTCCAATTTTTCCCTTAGAGTTTTTAGTTTTGTGTCCATATGTTCTTGTTGTCCAATTACTTCTTTAGAAGAATAATTTTTTATCCTTCTCTCTAATTCTTTGCACCTGTTTTCTATTGCTTTCTCAATTGCCTTTACATTTGCCAAGTCTACCTTTAACTTATCTATTGTGCCCTAAAGCTTTCCTTTCTCTCTCCCAAACTTCATCAGTGAACTATAAACCACTTGGAGGCTCCATAATAAGAGTTGCCTTTAACTTATCTTGTCCACATTTTTAATTTTGGAGAAATCCATTTGGAGGGTGCTAACTTGAAATTGAGATGGATCTAACTGATTCTCTAGTGGATTGTTATCTCTAGCTAGGGGCATAACAACCATGAATTCCATCATATCTTTATTTGGGTCATATGTTGGAAATAACCTATTGGATGTAGGTTCTGCATCACGAGCTGCAGCAACTACTTCCATCTTTATTTTCTTACTATTTTCTCTATTCCTATTTTTTGATTGTTCATAGTTAGTTACAAAATCATTGTAACAAAAATCAAGGTTTTGTGACACAAATAAATGTTTAAATGGTGAAATAGAACTTGCACAGATGTATGATCTTCCACCTATGTTGCATGTGGTTCTGCTAATTCCACCATGAGGATTAGCAACACCCTGACCCATTACAAGTGGAGATTTTGGACTATTCTGAGGGTTTTGTCTTGAAGGATGGGCAATTGTTGGACTCACAATCACCATTGGCATTGTTGTACTAATACTTGTCATAACCTTTTGCTTCTTTACACTGCCTTGATCTATGGGAACAATTATTTTCATGTCTATCTGTAATGTCCTTTTCGGACCACTAGTTGTATTTGTACCCATGATATCCATAGCTGTGGGAGTGGCAATTGATTCACATTGAATCTGAGTGCTTGAAACAGGTGGAACTGTATTTGAAGCTAGAACAAATGGAATTGACTGAGTTGATGGATGTGATGATTGAACTCCAAGCCGAAGGCCTGATTTCTCACCATGTTTTGGTAGAGCTAGTGGGTCAGGTGCAGACCAAATCCCTTGTCCACTGGGACCCAGACCACCAAAACTTGGGTAGCCCATTTTTTGTATAATATCTACCCCTTTGGTATATTTATCTTTTGTGGACTTATCAAATCCTCTACTAATTGTGGGATTCACACTAGATGTGGGATTCACATAATCTTGGTCATAGTCATCATCATTGGTGACATATGCTTCACCTGGATGCTCCTTATTCCACAATTCGTTAAACATTTTATCCTCTTCCACCTCATAAAGATCTTTAGAGGTCTTTGGCTCACTGAGATTCTTCCTCATTTCCCAAAAATCATGAATTTTGGTTCAAGTCTAATTATCATCCATACATTAATCCATTAGGTCATTTGGAATAGATTTTGTAGATGGTTGAGCAGCTTTCCAGTAGAAATTATACGATGTCATGGCCTACACTTTTCCTTTCTATTTGTGCAATGCTATAATTTTTTATGAAAATTCTTGTATTGACATATTATTTTTTAGCAGCATATTTCTCCATCTCTTTTTTGACCTTGTCCTAGGAATCCATATTTTTAAAGTTTTCAATCAATGACATACTTTCATGTTGACATTTGCTTGTAGAGTTCCCATTCTCTCTAAGCTTTGTTCCAATTATGTTGAGTGGATCATACTGCCAGCGATTGTCAACATCAAAGAAAAAAATTGTAAAAAAGGCTTATGCCACTTTGAATCCTCTTCTCTCAAATGTGAACCCTCCAAATGAGAAAGGCAAGGAAGGAAATATCATTTTCTTTTGCTGACCATTAAAGAGTACATATGTGTTTTCCATCTATTGTACATATTCTAATGCAAATACCCTCTCTATCACATGTATTGGAAATTTGTAGGGTTCTACCACTGAACCATAAAACATTAACACTGTGTACTCTTCCATGAAGTACCAGTCAGCCAATTGTATTTTACTTCCAAGTTGAATTAAATCTCTACAAGTAGCAGGCAATCTAGGCATTGGAGTGCCTACAATTTTATTATACATTGGTGCCAAAAATAAGTCTACAAAATTGTTGTAGTTCCTTCTATTGTCAATCATCCTTATCTAAGGTGTCCACTCATATATAGGATTTTGGCCCTGACTGCAAATTTTGTTTGTCTAAAATATTGCATGATGCTTTGCTAAGAGAAGATAGCACAAGTAGGTTGTGAATCTAAATGTCTTCTCTGAACCTCTTTGAATCATTAGTAATTGATCTTGCATGCAACGAACAATGGGCTCAATAAAATAATATTTTGCTGGTTCTTTTTCAAAATGAATATGTGAAAAAGCATTTCAAGAATGTTGGCACCCACTTGTTTGTTACTATCCAATCCCAAACAAAATGCTAGCAAGGAAATACTGTCATGTGCCCATGGCACAAAAATTTCATAATCATAAGGAGGCTTATGATCTGGACTCAGACTAGAACTGCTTGTTATTCCTCTAATATAAGAATCTCTCTATGTTGTATCTAATTTTTCATAATCCTCTGCCAGCTTTCCCAGGTTAATGTGCACCTTTGAGTTTTTTTGTTCAAACCCTAGGTTCAATAGACTAGCAGATTCACTCTCGGTAATGGACAAAATTTCCTCCTGAGTATTTTTATTCACAATTGCTTTTCTATTTTCATCATGATTTTCGGCGCAAACCATGACAATTTCTGGGCAAGGGAATACTTGAGGTAACGCCATGTGTGCCAACCCAGCAACCCACGGTCCAATTTTATTTGCAGTTGCATTTACCGTGGGGTTAAATGAATAAAATTTTGAATCCTTATTTGGATCATTCCACTTGTTTTCAAGTGCAAATCTAATTTCCATTATTCCCTTATTTCCATGAATAATAGGATCATAAATATCATGGAATAAATCAGTGAAACCTAGTGTTTTAAGAAGATTGTGGAATTCTATTATCTGACTTGGCCTTTAACTCATAGTCTTATTCTTGGTATTTGTTTTGCCCATTGTGGTAAGTTGGTAACCGGTATCGCTATTTACTCGTAGGAAAATTTAGATATTTATACACAGCTACAAGCCTACAATTTATAGGGGTGATTCAAAATTAAACCCTAACAGGCTAAATTTTTTTATATAATATAAACAGTTAAGTTGTAAATCAAGAGATTTGAAAAATTTAAAATGCGGGACGTAGGTGTTCAAGATTTTAGTAGTTACGCATTGCCCTTAGTTTTGATTTTTGCAGAATGTGACTAGGAAGACAGCTGAGAGAATTTTTTTCTTTCCTCAGACCTTAATCCTCAACCTAGAAATTAAGAATCCACAAGTTGTAACCCCTTTCTAAATCTGTAGACTACTTATACTTATAAATGAAAAATTAGATTCCAAAGTGAAACTTAAAGCGCCAAAATTATACAATCTATAGTCATCACACTTGTCACTGTCACTAACCATGTGAGACTGTGAGTGGAACTAGACAACTGGACACACGTCATGAATTTGGAATGGGTTTGCAAAAATGGGTTTTCTTTTCCCTTTCGGCCTGAAATACATCTTCAGTTGTTGATCTACAATCATCCAATGGTCATAATGTCAGTGTTAGTCACTATCTGGTGTGGTGGCCTTGTGGGTCCCATTAACTAACCTTGTCACCTGACAGTTGAGTGCTAACTCACCTCACAAGTCATACATGTCACATCATCATCAAATGACATTGTTGGTAGAACGTGTTACATTTTTAGTGACACATGTCATCATTCTGGAATGGGTTTGAAAAGATAGGGTTTATTTTTCCTTTCGACCCAAAATACAACTTTGGTCATTGATCTACAATCATCCAATGGTGTGGTGGCCCCGTGGGTCCCATTAACTCACCTAGTCAGGCTGACTCACCTCACGAGTCAGATGTGTCACGTCATCATCAAATTGAAATGACATTGTTGGTAGACCATACGAGACTACAAGTGGAACATGTTTAGTGACACGTGTCATGATTCCAAAATGGGTTTGAAAAGATGGGGTTGTTTTTCCCTTTCATCCTGAAGTCCATTGTACATCGTTGATCTGTGCTCATCCAATGGTAGTTATTTGCAATAGACATTGTTAAATGTTATACTATTATTATTTCCTTTATAGATATTAATTAATAATGGATAATAAGTCAATAACATTTAAAGTTATTTAATTGAATAGTAACAATTATCCCACACATTAGTTAAAGTAATATTTTTTATTGATTATATAGTATACTTAAAGTTAAAATGATATTTTTTATTGATTATAACTTTAACGTTGATAATTATAATCACATATAATTCTCATACCTTATAATTAGAAAACTATTAATTCTTTCTCTAACCTTATTAATTCATTTGTCCTTCAAATTGATTATCTAGTATACTTAATGTTAAAATGATATTTTTTATTGATTATAACTTTAACGTTGATAATTATAATCACATATAATTCTCATACATTATAACTAGAAAACCATAACTTCTTTCTCAAACCTTATTAATTCATTTGTCCTTCAGAATTTTGTAAATATTTCATATTAACTACAAGTGTCTACTTTGTACAACTATGATACATTTTAAATATTCAGATTTAAAAATGGAAATACCATTGCCATCGTTTGAACATTTCCTTATTTCTACTAAAACATACTTACAAGCTACATCATACATGTCAAATAAACAGATAAAGCAACTAATTAAAATATTGCAATCACAGTGACAAAGAAGTATAAAAACTATTTTTTGTACCCATAAAACACAAATTGAAATGAGCTAAAGCTTGCAAATTTTTCATAGTACTTTTTTATAAAATTATAATTACATTGTCCATTTCCAGTACAATACTTCAAAGAGAAACCTACTATTATACTATAAACAAAAAAATTCCAAAAATGAGGTATTTTTTTAATCAAAAAAACCATTAGTAGTCCACTAGTGATTTTGCCCTTCGGCTTCATCTAAGTAGAACTTTGTAGAGAGGAATAACTATGAGAATTCATCGAGCCACCCGTATTGCCCCACTTGAGCCTCCTCTTTGTCAAGCATAAACCACTTATGAAGAAAATCCCTAGCAACCAATGCCTATTTCCTATGGCGCTTTAACTACCCAACAATCAAGCCCAATAGAAAAGGTTGCATGGCCACATTCTGGCTTGGGAAGAGAAGCTTGGGTATTTCACTTGCCCAAGGGATTGCCACCCCTATTTCTATGAACACGACAACATTAAAGTTGTCCCCCAGGTATTCTTCTTTAAAACCCCTCAATAGAATTAACATGTCCACCTTCTCTCCTCCGAGGTCGAGAAGAGATGCCAAAAAATGGGATGTAATGTCCGTGTTGACTCGGTGCCTATCTTCATTGTTCAGAAACTCTCAGCCCAACTCCATTTTCATAACCTCTATTACGAAAGGCCCACCCTCCTTACAAATAGATTCTAAGGTATCATTAGAAGAGGAACCTAGAAAAGCCTTCTGTGCCTCCTTAGATGTGCATCTAAGCCTAATTGGAGTGTCCATCTAAAATAGTAAAACTTCAGAAAACTTAAAAACAAATTATTTGCAGAGTGCAGAGTGCAGACCCTAAACAAACAAATTATCTAGCAAAGATGAATCGATGAATAATGAAGCTAGATCGTCTATAAATAGCCCTTGAATCCTTGATCATTACTTAGCAATAAATTATTCTTTCTTTAATGGTATTAAATCCATTGTCCCTAATATGCCTCTAAATATTTCATGTAAATCTTTCCCCTAAATGCATGCGTGTGAGAAATTAAAATTTTGTGCTTAATCTTTCATATCTGGCAGTAAATCTTTCCCATAAATGCAAAACTATCAGAAATCAGTTAGATTGTCTGTACAAATTTGGAAGTGTTGCATGACAGCTAAAGAATGTCACTTGTCACTGACAAGGCATTTATTTCTTATCAAGTTAAGAGGTTACAAGTTGCACTATAGTAATAGGACCATGATTATCGGTACCAACACATGTACACTATAGTTTGTAGACAAGTTACCCTTATTTGATATGTGTCAACATTTCAGTGACTTCCTCGACAACTATGTTTCCTTCAAGAAATTGGGGTTAAAATTAAACTTCAGCCATTGATCTTAGATCATCAGATGGTCTCAAATAATACCATTAACATTATAAAATAATGTATGTATGTTAGGTATGTTTGGCTAGGCTACAGCCTATGTGTTCGTGTTATGTCCCATCTTTTGAAAATCATCAATAAAATATTTTTTTGCGATAATTAATGAACGATTAGCCAATAAAATAAATAAATTTTCAAATGGTACATCAAATTCACCAATACAATTATTTTTTTACCCTTTAAAAGAATATCATTTGCCTCGTATATTATAATTTCTTACTTCAAACAAAAATTATTCGCCTCAAATATTATAATTGTTTATTTCAAAAGAAAATTATTCGCCTCATATATTATAATCTTTTACTTCACAAGAAAATTATTCACCAGCAATTTATGAATTTTTCATTCGGCGGGGAAAAAATTGCCAATACAAACTATGAAAAATCATGGATTTGAAAAAAAAATTCACCTACATTAAAACATATTGCCCCCTAAAATAATGTACGATTCACTAGGATTTTACACTTTTTCCTAAAAGGGGGTTTCTTAAAGTTATCCCTCGCCAAAGGCTTAGATGAACATCGTCAACCAATCAACAAAGAATAGATTGCACACCCTTGCAATCCCATGATCAGTTGGGTCCAGAGTATGTCATCATCATGTGATCACGTGGTGCATAAGAACGTAATATGTATCCCACTTCTTGAAAAAGTAAACGATCCCAACTAAAAATGAACACTTAACCCACGACTTAGTAAAATAATAGGAAAGGCTACGGGGATAGACTTAGGGAATAAATAACTGAAGGCATGAAAAATTAAAAGGGTCCGACACTTAATCGCTTATGGCGCTAGGACATAAACAAATTGGTCCCCCTTTTAATGATGATGACACCCTTGGCTTTATGAATAAAAAATTAATGATAGATTAAAGAAAGACCTAAGCTTTATCTTAAAAATTTTGTGATTCAAAAAAACCCTAAACCCTAATAGGAAGAACAACAAGACATGGCCAAAAATTTACAAAGGTAAATCAAAATTTGTAGGGTTCAAATTTAGGCTCTATCATTAGGTATTGTATTAAAGACACAAATTACAACAGAGCTATAAAGAAGAATAATTGCAACAAATAAATTATTACTCACGAGACTGAACATTAACAGATCTCTAGGTTTGATACAAGATACCTCACATTCATATCTTTGCTTATGCAGTTTCCTTTGTATGGTCAAAATTATTACGCGTTGAAATGGAGTTTCCTTTATATGGTCAAATTTTATATTGTGACCGAATAACTAGGCAGAGATCGTATTATGTTGTTGTTTACTGATTTTTTATCTCTTTGTTTTAGTTCAAAAATTTGGATTCCCTACCACGTTTTCCACTCCCATATTCGTTGCGTGATGTATTTTATTGGTTTACACATACAACTAAAGGTTGAGTCAAATCCAACTCTTCGTATAAAGAGTTGATCATGCCTTAGTCGACAAATTTTATTATTGACTTGTACCTTCACGGTGCGTTCCAACCACTTCCAATACGTTGGAATACTTTATCAATTTGTCCTACTTTCTTGAGTTTTCCATTATTTTCTTCCAAGACCATGAAATTTTACACTCGCGTTCACATGGTGAATTGGAATCGGCTTCAAGTCATTCTCTATAATATATTCATAGATCAGAGTTGCTCAAAATCAAAGAAAAAGAGCAACAGGTGCGTGTGGCCTGCAATGAAAATGTTTTGGGCAGTTGTACCCATTCTTCTTCTACTCTTGCACGTTAATGGTGGTGCATGTTGTCGAGGCCATGAAAGAGATTCCATTCTGCATTTCAAGGCATCTGTTCTTGATCCCTCCAATCAAATTCTCAACTCATGGAATGGTTTCAACTATTGTGAGTGGAATGGAATCCAATGCCATCCTCACACACTTCATGTCATTCGTCTCGATCTTCACAGTTCGGAGGATGCTTGTATTGATGGTATGTCTTTGAGTAATGTAACTAGGGATGTTCTTCCCCCATTGTTCAATCTGGAATAATTGGGGCACCTCGATCTCAGTTGGAATGACTTTTCTGGAGTTCCCATCTCTCCTGGATTGGGCACGCTCAAAAGTTTGCACTACCTAGATTTATCAGGTGCTGGATTTGCTGGAGGCATCTTTGGTCATTTTTCATTTTTCTTTGGTGATCTTTGTATCAACTAGTATAGGGCCTTTGTATGAAACTGTATCTTGAACATTAAAGACTGGTGAAATGGACAACTCTATGGGTAGATCAAGCTTGTAGGAATTATCTCCATACTTTTCTAACACCTTACATGGACCAATCCTCTTCATTTGGAGTTTTATTGGTAGGCCCTTCTGCAACCTTTCTTCGTTAAGGTGTACCATTACTAAATCTCCAACTACAAATTGCAAATCTTTCTTCTTGGCATCCACCTTGGTCTTCAATCTCCGTGTTGCCTCAATCAGTGTTTGTTTGACCCGGTCATGTATTTCCTTCATGGATTGGGTGAAGTCTTCAGCATTCCTAGTCTTTCCCTCCATATTTCCTAAATCCCTAAGCTCACAAATTATTCTAGGGTGCACACCATATACTATCACAAATGGACTTTTACCAGTGGTCATGTTGACATTGTTATTATAAGCATACTCAGCTTGTGGTAAAATGTGATCCCATACTTGGCCATACTCCTTTGTCAAGCATCTTAACAGATTCCCATCAATTTGGCATCTTTGTCTGAGACTATGTTGAGAGGTAACCAATGGAGTCTTACAATCTCCTTGAAGAAAAAGTGGGCTATATAACTTCTATCATGTGCTTTTTTGCATGGGATAAAGTGACTCATTTTACTAAATCTTTCTACCTCTACAAAAATGCTATCCATCCCATTGTTTGTCCTTAGAAACCCCACTATGAAGTCCATGGTAATTCACTCCCATGGCCTATTTGGAATAGGAAGTGGTTGATAGAGTCTTGCATTAGAAGTCATACCTTTGGCTTTTTGACACACTATACACCACTTCACATATCTTCTAACATCCTTTTTCATTTTTTGGCTAGTAATAGAACCTCTGAACCAATTCAAGGGTCTTGTTCAGAGTGACCACTAAGACTTCCATTTTTCTTTTCATGTATCAAGATTTTTCTCATAGATCCCTTGGGTACACACAATTGACTACCCCTAAACAATAATGCATTTTGTAGGGTATATTCTACAAACTGACCATGAAAATGGTTGCTGAAGTCCATACAAACCTTATAAGCCTCTGCAAAATCTTCATCTTCTTTGTACAAGTCTTTGAAAATTTCCACCCCAATGCTTTGTAACTGCACCTCTTGGATAGTCAGTAGCCTTCAGCTCAAGGCATCTGCAAATTTTTTTATCTGACCCTTCTTGTGTTTTATAGTGAAGGTATAGGCCTACAACAACTCCATCCACTTAAGATGTCTATTGCTCAACTTTTCTTGAGTGTTTATGTAGGATAAGGCCTAATTTTTTTATGAAGACTACAAATTCCTTTGGGAGAATGTAGTGTTTCCACTTCCTAAGGGATTGGACTAGGGAATAAAATTCTAGGTCATAGGAAGAGTACTTCTTCTTTGCCTCATTGAGTTTTTCACTGTAGAAGGCTACTAGTCTACCCTCTTGAGTCAAAATAGCCCCTACTGCTACCCGACTAGTATCACATTCTAGTGTGAATAACTTCTCAAAACTAGGCAGCATAAGGATGGGTTTGGTGGCTACCCTTTCCTTCAAAATTTCAAAACCCTTTCTAGCTTCTTCAGTCCTTCTAAACTTGGTCTTATTTCCACCCTTTATTGTGTCTAGTATTGGAGCACAAATAGCACTAAAGTTCCTAATTAATTTTCTATAAAATTGGGCAAGCCCATGAAAGCTTCTTTCCTCAATGCTGATTATTGGAATGGGCTAGGTAAGTATTGCCTCTACTTTTCTAGGATCCATCTTGAGTGACCCTTGTGAGACCACAAACACAAGGTAAATCAAGTCTTGCTTGAGGAAGTCACACTTCTCCAAGTTAATTGCAAATTTTTCCTCCTGCAACCTCTTCAAGACAATCTACAAATGTTCAAGGTGTTCCTCCTTGGTTTTACTATAGATGAGAATGTCATCTAGACATACTACAACAAATGCCCCTATGTAGTCTTTTAGCACTTCATTCATCAATATCATGAATGTGCTTGGGGCATTTCTCAATCCAAATGGAATAAGTAGCCACTCATACAGTCCCTATGTGGTCTTGAAGGCTATCTTCCACTCATCCCCTTCCTTTACCTAGATTTCATGGTATCTACATTTTAAATCTAGCTTTGAGAAGTACTTAGCCTCTCCAAGGAAATGCATTAGTTCTTCAATCCTAGGGATTGTAAATCTATATCTAACTTTTATTCTAATTATGGCTCTATAATCTGGGCAAATCCTCCATTTTCCTCCTTTCTTTGATGCCAAAACAACTAGAACAACACAAGGACTTATGCTTTTCCTAATAAGCCCTTGATTCAATAGCTCTTGAACCTACCTAGCTATTTCCTTATTTTGGTATGGAATCATTTTATAGGCTTCCTTATTAGGCAATGTTGCACCTGGAATAAAGTCAATTTGATGACTTGTGGATATTAGTAGGTGAAGTACTTCTGGTGAACCATCACTCACAATGTCTCTAAACTGGTTAACAAAGGGTTAACAAAGAAGATCTCTTGGGACACTGAATTTTCAAATTTGAAGACCAGATTTATGGATTGTATGCAACTAATGAGATTCATTCAGCCATCATCACAAATCTCACAAACATGAAGGATACAAATGAAGGTAAGAAGTAAAATTTTGTCATGTATATACACCTTTTTACCCTAGCTTTGTCATTTATGTCAAAGGGGGAGACGTAGACAAAAAAATTATATAAGGATAAATGTATACAAGTATATAGTAAGGGGGATTACAATATGTATAAGATGGTAAACATATCGATGATCCACAAATTTTTCATAAGCCAATTTTGAAGAGTTTTAGGCTATGCATACTTAGCCAATTTTCCATATGGTGTCATCAATGCCAAAGGGGGAGATTGTTGGAAATTTGGATAAGGGGATAAGATAGGGTTGTCATTTATGGAAACATATAGACGTATTTTAGAGAGATATGTTTTAGCTAAAGTTTGGATAAGGGATACTTAGAAAATTGGCTTAGTATAAGGTAGTTTACAGTGAACAGATATATAGATCTATTGAATGAGGTTTACTATTGATAGATGGAATTTAGTGACCTTTACTATAGATAGTATGGACATCATTTATGATTTGTACGATCACACTAAAGAAGATACTATGTTTTGGTTATGATTTCCAATTTTTTCCTCAGAGAACATGTATATGACAAAAATAGGGCAAGTTAGAGTATATCAAGTTTTGGCTAACAAGTTATATTTTATTGTAAAATAAAGTTATGAATTAGTTTGGGATGACATCCTAGATGTCTGTCCCATGACAGAATGAGATATTAATGTTTTGGTAACATATGCTTAAGTTAAAAATCAAGTGGATAAAGAGAAAGGTATAAATGAAGACACTGTGTTTAAGCAAGATGGCCAATTGTATTGTAATGATATGATTGACATATGCACACTTTGTATGTTATGTGTAGATTTGAATTTAGTTATCAGTGAAAAGAAACACATTTCTAAGTTGGATTTTATGCGAGCACCTATAAGGACTGATTAGATATTGAAGTTATCAGTAGCAGTCAAAGTTTTGTATTGTGAAGTTGTATATGTACTGTATGTGCTGTGAGCGCCTTGTATTAATAGTAAGATCCAATTTTTGAATTATAGGTATTTGAATCCTCATAAAGTCAAAGGATTTTAAGAGGGCCTATTCCTCTAAAAAGGAACAAAACACTATATATGGATGTAATAGACTCCTCACAGGGTCAATATCTTTCACAAGATACTTTTGATTAGTGGATTATTTTGTGGGTACCATCCACACCAGAGTTTTCCCTTGGCCAGGGTTTCCCTAGTTAAGAAAATATGGTGTTATGTGTTTCATTATGTTAAGCTTGATTTTTCTTTTTAGTACTTTACTATATGCATTTATAAAGATAGTAAATGATATCCATAGTTGGGGAGTAAGTTGTTTAACCACTACAACCGATTCACACCCCCCCCCCCCACCCCCCTCTCAGTTATACCAAGGTATCTTTACTGTCTAACATCCTATTAGTCTTCTATTTGCACAACCTTTCTCTTTTTAATTATGTAAACCTTTTCTATCACCACAAACTAAATTACAAAATCAAATGTGCATACAAATACACTGTATATATCTATAGTTACAAAGGATTATTAAACTGTTGAGGGCTACAGTGCATCATCTTTGGACTCTTCATGTGATGACTTTACATATTCACATGGAAACATAAATGAATATTCCATTGAAGGGAAGAATAGAAACCTCATGTTCATTGATTTATTTTTCCATTTTGTATCCATGTTTACCAGGGTACTTAAAACTAAAATATTTGGTAAAAAACCACAATATAAATTGATGGATGTCCATTACTTGTAAGTCAAAAGTCAAAATCATCTGTGGATAGATTCCTTTGAAACCACAAAATCAGAACAAATGAGAGAAAATAAACTAAAAACATTATTTTCAGCTCGTGTTAATTGGCAACTTCCCCATGTGCTCCTACACCAAAAGCAATAGATGATACATCTAAATCTTCCCTACATGAGTAACCCTACAACCTAGTAATGAATATGGCCCCATCTTTTATCATGTACATCACTTCAACTATAGGGGCACCCTTTTTTATGCACTATGGAACAACAAAGCATTTTACCTTTCATAATGTCTATTATAAATATTTTGTTGGTATTATGTCTACGGTGTGATTTATTTACCTCATTGTACTAGAAGCCAAGTCTTGGTGTGAAAAAAATAACCCTTGCATGACTAGGTTAAGTCTTGGATTTCTCATTTGTCTTACCTCATGAGTTAGTGAGCCATTTGTTGTATAATTTGGGTCACTTTATTTTACTTTAGAAGCAATTAAAATTTATTTGACAATTTTAATTTTTAAATATATATCAGTTGCATATTTATTGTTGTAAATATGGCCATAAATTACTTAAACTAGCAAGTAATTATTTTGGACCATTAATTGTACAATGTCAATATGTCCACTTTCACTTTAAATTTATCAATTTTAATATTTTGTCAATCTTCATTTCATCTATTTTAATTTTTGAGAATATTGAATTCCAAAAAGAAGAGACACAAATTCGTATTGAGGATAGATTGGAATGTATAGTGGGTTCAGCCAAACAACTATCCTTTTTGCCTAGGTGCTTAAAGTTCAAAACATTGGGATTGCATATATGTTAAGAAGTAATGGACTATTGTGTTTAAAGACTTGTCTACTATTTAAATAGCCTCAATCTTTGGTTGTGGTATGCAAAATGATGTGATTGTTTATTCTATTAGGCAAGTTATTTTAAAGCACCTATGGAAAGATAGATGCAGAGTTGTGTTTTCTGACAACTTTTATTAGTAAACTAGTATTACAAGACTTTAACATATTTATTTAGGTGACATTCTTTTCTTGTCAAATCTTGGGTTTACACAAGTAAAATAATAAAGTTATGGACTAGATTCAACAAATCAAGGCTCAGGTTTCCAATTACCAGCGTGATAACAAACTTAGACAATCTTTAAAGTGTTATACACCTCCATGATGAGGTAATATTTTACTCTAGCATTGTATGTAATTGGTTAGATTTTAAGGCTTTTCTTTTCTATTGATATCATACACTTCCTTGTTGAGGTTCCTTTTGCTCGATAACATTATATATTATTGTTTAGAGTCTAAAGTTGGTCATTTGTAATGAGGTTTCAAAATTGTATAGTAATTTTGGAGTTATATTTGACATAATTTTTTTGACAACTTTCTAAATGCATAAATTTATATGGTTTTCTTATATCAAATTAATAATAAAAAAAAATTCTAAGAATTTTAAAAGTACTTCCACTCATACTACCCAACCCTAAAGCATCCCAATTTGTCCCAATTTGTGGAAAATGCATGCTGAGAATTTTTATTAACATGACATAAAAGTGTTAACCTTATCTTTAGGGCCCGAATAATTAGCTAAGCACAAAATTATTATGCGCTGAGATGGTGTTTCCTTTATATGGTCAAATTTTATATTCGTTGTGTGATGTATTTTATTGGTTTAAACATACAATTAAAGGTTGAGTCACATCCAGCTCTTCATATAAACAATTGATCACGTAAGCACATCTCTTGCGGACGGGTCAATTCTTTGTACCTATTCGATGTGTTCCAATCATTTCCAATACGTTGGAATAATTTATCATTGACTTAACAAACTTTATTATTGACTTGCACCTACCCGATGCGTTCCAACGACTTCCGATACATTGGAATAATTTATCATTAACTTGACAAACTTTATTATTGACTTCACCTCTGTGAGCATCACCTAGATCCAATGAGTGCTAAGTGTTCCATTCATTCTCATGAGAGATGGATTCATGTTGAACCACTACTCATGAATTATGGGTCAATGAGTTTGACTCAAAAACTACACAGGTAAATCCTGATAGCAATATCACAATTTGACTTGCTGTGGAAAAATATCTCCTATTTATCAACTTTATTATTGACTTGTACCTAGCCGGTGCATTCCAACCACTTCCAATATGTTGGAATAATTTATCATTGACTAGACAAATTTTATTATTGACTTGTAACCTACACGATGCGTTCCAACCCCTTCCATTACGTTGGAATACTTTATCAATTTGTCCTACTTTCTCGAGTTTTCCATTATTTTCTTCCAAGACCAAGAAATTTTACACTCGCGTTCAGACGGTGAATTGGAAACGGCTTCAAGTCATCCTTTATAATATATTCATAGATCAGAGGCTCTCAAAATCAAAGAAAAAGAGCAACCGGTGTGTGTGGCGTGTAATGAAAATGTTTTGGGCAGCTGTACCCATTCTTCTTCTGCTCTTGCACGCTAATGGCGGTGCGTGTTGTCGAGGCCATGAAAGAGATTCCCTTCTGCATTTCAAGGCGTCTGTCCTTGATACCTCCAATCGAATTCTCAACTCATGGAATGGTTTCAACTGTTGCGAGTGGAATGGAATCCAATGCCATCCTCACACACATCATGTCATTCGTCTAGATCTCCACAGTTCCTATGATGCTCTTAATGATGGTGAGTATCTGGGTAATTCAACTGGGGATGTTCTTTCCCCATTGTTCAATCTGGAACACTTGGAGTACCTGGATCTAAGCCTCAATAGCTTCGAGTTCGACGGAGTTTCTATCCCTCCTGGATTGGGCAGACTTAAGAGTTTGCGCTACTTGGACTTATCATGGGCTGGGTTTAGTGGAGACATTCCCAGGGAGGTGGGGAACATGTCTACTTTGCAATACTTGGATCTCTCTAACAACATTGGGCTCATAATGGTGGACATGCGGACGTGGATGGGAAACATGAGAGATTTACGGGAGCTTGGCCTGGATGTAGCGGATATGTCAAGAGTGGAAAGTAATGACTTGCATAACGTTCTTTCCACCATGTATTCTCTCACCCGTCTTCAAATGTCCGACTGCCACCTGTCTGGAGCGATTCTCCCATCCCTTTCCAACCTCACCAATCTCACCCATCTCCAACTCGTTGACAACAATTTGAATGGTAGCATCCCTTCTGCCTTGCTGAACCTTCCAAGACTGCAAGTACTGGACTTGTCCTTTAACCATGATCTGGGAGGGAAGCTGTCAAGCATTCTACCCCAACACTCTGCTTCCCTTCACACCCTCCGTCTTTCATGGACAGCCGTGGGAGGAAGCATTCCAGATTCTGTTTCCAACATTTCCTCGTTAGCTGTCTTGGATCTCTACAACTGCCGTGTTGAAAGTATCCCAATTACTATGGCAAATCTCACACAGCTTGAAGAATTGGATCTCAGTTTTAACATGTTAAGAGGGCCCATCCCGCCATTTGGGATAGATCTGCTCCCTTGGTAAGACCTTTTCCTTTGGCCTGTATCGATCTTTCCCATAACCAGTTGGATGGTCCCATTCCCCCAATGCTCTCCACCGCATTTCCGAACCTCCAACATGTTGATCTGAGTTACAATCAATTGACGTGCAGCATTCCATTCCCTGCTACTAAGCTACACTACCTTACAGACCTCTATCTGAGCTACAATGCATTGACTGGTAAAATCCCCACTTGTTTGGCAAACCTCCCGTCCCTTGTTTTGCTTCATTTGAATAATAACAAATTGACTGACAAAATACCTACTTCGATTGGCCAACTCTTATGTCTGGTAGAGCTTGATCTAAGCGATAACAGATTAGATGGTGTCATCCCTCTCACAATTTCCAGTCTTCCGAAACTGAAGAGCCTTTACCTGCTATCCAACCAATTAAGTGGGAACTTTTCAGAGTCTCACCTTCATAATCTCAGCAAACTTGTCTATGTAGACATTTCCAATAACCTTTTAACTGCCAAGTTCAGTCCAACATGGATTCCGAAATTCTCCTTGACAATGTTGAGATTAGGTTCATGCAAGATGGAAGGCGGGTTTCCAACATTCCTCATCACTCAATATGAGCTCTACGGTGTGGATTTGTCCAACAGCAGTCTTAAAGGAAATATTCCAGAGTGGATATGGGGTATCAATTCCCTTGGGTATCTGCATCTTTCTCATAATCAGTTTGCAGGAGTTCTACCTCATTCATTGATGAGATTTGCTCAATTGTACACTCTGGATTTGCAGAACAATAATTTGCAAGGTCAGCTTCCAGAAGAATATTCTAGTCAGCTTGTATATCTCTCTTTCTCTCAAAATTATCTCACCGGTAGCGTTCCTTCTTCCATATGCCAAATTGGAATTGTCGATCTCTCAAATAACAAGCTTACAGGTAACATTCCCGCCTGTGTCAAAAATAGCTCTTATATTATGATGTTGAACTTAGAGAACAATTATTTGAAGGGCAGGTTGCCACGGCGTCTTGGAGACATGGTTCATCTTCAAAAATTAAAGTTGGGTGGAAATAGACTCAATTCAGATATCCCATCCTCTCTTGCAAACTGTAAGCAGTTGGAGATACTCGATTTGGGAAACAACAAAATGACAGGGATCATTCCAGACTGGATAGGGCAGCTTTCAAATCTAAAAGTGTTGATCTTGAGATCAAATAGATTTGAAGGCATCATACCTTCAGAAGTTACAAGGCTGCCACTTCTTCAAATCTTGGATCTTTCATCCAACAAATTTTCAGGAACCATTCCAGCCACCATTTCATCTTTGCAGGCAATGAAAAATCAATCAGCGACTACTGAAATATTTGATGTCCAAACTTATCTCTATCCTCTTAATCCAGGTCCAATATATGTAGATCGAGTGACAATCATTAACAAAGCACAGGAGATGGAGTTTGTAAGATCGTTGTCACTGATGAAATGTATTGATCTATCAAACAACAATTTAACAGGTGGAATTCCTCCAAACATGAGATTGCTCGAGGGTTTGGTTACTCTAAATATTTCAAGAAACCATATTATGGGTGAAATTCCCAAGACTTTAGGGAAAATGGTACAACTGCAGTCTCTTGATCTCTCACACAACCAACTCTCTGGAAATATCCCTCTGGAGCTGCAATCACTCACATTCTTGAGTTACCTGGATGTGTCACACAATCATCTTTCAGGTAGGATACCACAAGGAGGGCAATTCTACACATTTGAGGCATCGTCCTTTTCAAACAATTCAGATCTGTGTGGCCTCCAGCTCAATACAACTTGTTGCGGCCTTCATCAAAATAAATCTTGTCCTCCAAGTATTTCACCAAAGATTAATGTTGATAAGATAGATGCAGAAGCAGAACAGGGGGATATATGGTGGGGAGTTGGGCTGGGAATGAGCTATGCAGTTAGATTTTCTATTGTAATTGGAGTGTTGTGTCTTACCACAACTTGGAGTAGAAAATGCTTCCAGGTCATGGACAGCATCATTATTTATCTTTTTGAAAGATTCGAAATGTAGTTGTCTTTTATGACTATGGTAGAAATTATGTATAACTATGATAGAAGTTTGTAAGGTAATCCGTAGTTCTTCTCTCTTCCATTAAGTTTGATGTAATGTTAACCTACCTAATAATATTGGGATAAATCTATTTCAAGTTTTTTAAGCATATGGTTTGTGTAGACTTTTATTATTTAAAATATAAGTTCTGTTTATGCATCATTATGCCAACCTTATAAATTGATAGTAAGGCATATTCATTTTGATTCTCAATGTGATGAGTGAAAGAAATCTTTATATTTGTATGCTTAGGAGGACGGTATTTTTATTTTGTTTTCCTTTGTTATTTCTATCTTCATTGAGTGGCTTGGATGGTGCATGACATGGCTTTTATAAAAAGATTGATCCATAAAGTAATATGCTGCGATTTCAAGTGCATATTTTATAATGATTTTACATGTAATAAGACAAATGAAATAGTATGTTATTGTATGTAATAGAATTGAGAATCTTCATGGATATTGAGGAGTGCTCATTGGCAAATATAATGGTGAAGTGGCTTGTCTACACTAAAAGATTTACATATTACATTAGAACATCCTTTTGTAAGTTTTTGAAACATCTATTTATTACAAGGAAAATAATTGGTATCTTGTTTGTTTAAGTAAATTCTAGAATCACATCATATTCTTTTGAATTTTAATTCTAATTTATAATGGATGGAACCAAATTTCAATAATCTTTCTTGATTATTTTTATAGAAGAATTTTTTTTATAGTTATTTTATTATTAAAAATATGAATTCGTTCTTCATAATATCAAAATGATTAAATCAGGCCTCAACAATAATAGATTAGAGTAATGAGAGACATCAAGAAATAATTTTTTTTTTTATTATTAGAATATAAATTTATTTATTATTATTCTAAATGAAAAATGAAAAAATATTTTTACCATAAAAATGTGCAATATTAGATTATTGATAAAATAAACTCAAGTGCTAATGGAGAATCTATTATTTTATTTCTCGTTAAATTCAAGAATATTATAAAATGAATGAAATATTATAAAATGAATGGAATATTATACAAGTAGGGAGGGGGAGTTGAATAAAGTTTAGGGTTTATATTTCTCTTATAATTATGTAATTTTGTTTTATATAAATATTTATTTAGTTTTAACTAATATTTTAATTCATATAAATATGATGAAATATAAGTAGATAAGTTAACATGTTACACAACAAAAAATATGAAAGGCGATGTGTCTTGTTTAGACTAAAAGTTTTATTATATCACTACAAAGTAGAAAACATATAAACATATTTCACTAAAACATCTTTTCATCACTTCATGAGAAGTTTTGAAACATCATTTTTATACAAGGAAAACAAGTAATGTCTTGTTTTCTATATTATACATGAGAAAAACAAAGGTTTTGTCACTTATAAAACCACAACTCAAGGGTGTTAAAACCACATTAGAGAACAATAACACACTAACAATAGAAAAACATCAAAAACTATGAGTCATCAGTGACACAATGTAAGTTGTACCTAACAAAAGAGTTAGAATAACTAAACAAGTCTAGCAAAATATAGCCATCCATAACTAACAACAAACTATAAGCAACTAAGATGTTTCCACTAGAACCATAGTCCAAAACCCACAACCAAAATTGAGTAATGCCAAGGAGCCCCCAATGGTAACTACCAATAGACACATAGAAGAACTAGGAGATACCATGTATAACTCAGAGGCTTGGTGTCACAATGAACTTGACAAAGCACTTGACTCCAATCCTTCATGTGAAACTTGAAAACTTCCTCATAGTTTCCCTCAACCTCGACATCCTTTCCTAGCGCCCTTTTCTACATAAGGCACAAAGAGGTAGTTGAGCTATACATCAGATAAAGATTGAGACTAGTAGCGCTTCCCATATTCTTCTCTAAATTGAAAACCATGGTCCTTAGCATAGCCAACTCAGTTATCAATGCCATAGTTCTACATTTTGTACAGCTCCCTTTCATAGTGGATGTGTTGATATCCTCTTTATCATGCATTTCATCTTTCACTAAATCTAAACACTCCTTTTTCAAGCTATTTGAAATATGGTTGAAGATACTATTTGAATATTTCTTAGAAGTATCAATTTCGTCCCTTTTACTTTCAACATTATCCACCTTTAAACCACCTTTTAACCCTTGACCCCAAGTTTTTTGCACCCCTTATCCTTTTCTTCTTACATCGAACCATGAAAAAACAATTTGGTTTTTCTCCTTATCTGAAAGGCGGGTCACAAGCCTAGGGGGTCTTCATAAATTGCACCCATATTTTTAAATCTCATCCCAGTAGTCATACTTTGAATGGGTTTGTACTTTTTGGTGGTAGGGTAAGGGTGTTTACCTCTTCTCTTGGTGGCTATCGAAGAAATAACCTAAGAAATTCCTCCCAATGTACTAATATGTCCCTTGGTGGCACCATACTGGGCCTCATCATACAAACGTGACTTGATTTGCATGCAATTCCCACTCATTTTGAGAGTCACAATGGAAGGAGTTGCAACAAGGCCCACCTAAAATTCAAAATTTCCCGCCACGTAAGACAGACTTAAATTAATGTAGAACTATTGACTGGCTATCGACGATTATAATAAATGCTAGAATGAAGATGAGTTGGCGAGACATGATAGACAAAGTTTTCAATTATACTGCGCGGTTGCTTTGCTATTTCGCTATTATTATTCCAAGAGATTGCATGCCTGTCGTTTCCAAAATCCCGATTATAAAATCAAGTTTCTTGGCCTTCTTATTTATCAATTGTTGTAGCTACAAAGAAATCGATACTCTCTTACACTGTATGTTTGAACTGAGAATATTTTCAGAGCACAATTGGTCAAGCATAAACATGGGTAAAATAGATTTCGATGAATTTTGCATATGAACTGTTATGTTATGAATATTGATTATACTAATTTTTGTTTTAAAAAAAAATTGAATTTACAATGTATTAAAGGCAGGGAATATGCATTTATTGGGATTTGAGTTATAAAAGTAAATATTATTATTTGTAAATGAAAATTATAAATGATTTTAAATTTTCAAAATAAATGACGTATATTACCTTTTGTACACTAGTATTAATTTTTTTATGCAAATTATAATATTATTAAGGATATTTAAAATTTTCTTTTTTTTACTTATTTAGAAAGTAAAGTTTATTTGTGTAATAGTTTATTTTGATTACACAAATATTTTATTTGTTTTGCTTTTGTGTATTTAAAATTATTTTACTTGATTGGTATAATATTATTTATTTTTATTTGTTTATGCAGATTTAAAACTTCTAAAAAACATCATTTATTAATATATTAAATTTTTTTGTTCAAAAGAGAAATTTTAATTTAACTAAAATTATTTAATAAATTTTTTATAGCATTCAATTTTTTTTACTAATTTGATTGTATTTTTCTCAAAATAAAAGTGGTTGATAAATGCTAGACGATATGATTTGGTTTGAAGATTGCAAAGGCACTGATCATAAATGCAGACAAATCCATAATTCAAGAATGAAATTGACTGAGCGGACATGGCACTATGGAGAAATCAAACACCCATAATGCAACTGCCTTCGAAAGGTTCAAATAGAACAAAATAAATATTTCCTTTCTTGGACATTACAACTCACTAATATGAGCAACTCCTTAGTTTGTCAAATAAGATCTTGAAGAACGTTTACAAGGTATGCTTTTGAGTCTATTAATATTTTTAGGTTTAGCAAATGCACCTTATTTCCTTTAGAATTGTTTGTTCACTTAATTTTTCATGCATGCTATAACATAAAAGCTTGTAGTACATACTTTGATTAGGTTTGCAAGTGCCTAAAAAATGTTTGAAGCTTGTGTAGGAAATAGAAGAAATGTAGGCATTGGATGCTATATCCATAACTCAAAGGGAAAGGAAGTTTCTAGGTTGGAAAAATATATAGGTAAGGAAACTAATAACTAGGAAGAACGAATGGCCTTAGTGGAAGATCTTCTTTTATGTATAAGATTGGGTGTTAAGAAATTAGAGATCTAAGGGGACTCAACAATTATTATCAACTCCCTTGGGAAGGGATCTCTCCTTAACTGGAGACTTGACCCGATATTATCAAGAGCCCTGGATTTGCGCTAGTATTTTGATAAGTTAACTTTTTACCACATATATAGAGAAGGTAACTGGAGAAAAGATGAATTAGCTAATCAAGAAATTGAGGAAGGTTTGAAGGATGTTGGCAACCTTTCTAATATATGATAGATTAATCACTAAAACTTCTCTAATATCTATTATCATTTTATAGAAAATTTGTGTTTTTAGGCAAATTTTAGTTCCTCTTCATGTATTGATATCCTCTAATAAGTACAATTTAATATTTTCATCAATATTTATGTGCATCCTTTGAGATCATGATTTTTTAGGATGGCTTGTGATAGTTATATCTCCAAAGTTCACATGGCAAGTATTGTGTGAACACTTTCCTTAATAATTAAGCATCTTATCAATTTTGCACAGTAATTATTATAAGTAATAGCAAACCTATACCTATTTTTCATCACATTTTCCTTTGGCCAAAACTCTTTATATTTGATTAGCTTTTCTCTTTTTTAGCATTTTTCTGAAGTGGGTATATTTTAGAGGCCTAAGTATTTCCTTGGTTAAGTATCAATGGATATCCCTATTCGTATGATGCCTAGTAATAGGGAAATGTCCCTTTAGAGTGAATTTTCTGAGTCTAGGATAAGTAAAATATTCAAGATTCACAATAAACTAATTTATAGGGCTATTTTGAAAGTGATTGGAGAAGAATTTTCCAATCTGATGGATAGGAAGAAACATAATATGGACATTGTAGCAATGTTTATTACTATGATTCTACATATTAATTGGGATAAGGAGGAAATAGAAGAGCTTTGTAGGTTTTTTTTAAGGATAAATGGTGAAGGAGGTGGACAAGGTGTTAGAAAGTATTGATGGAAACCTATGCATTCTAAAGAAAACAAAATATGGGGTTACAGGCCAACCCCTCATGGTCTATCCAATTCTGGAAATTTTAAGCTATACAAAGTTCATTGAGAGGCATGAAGAAATCAAATGCAATTGGATATTCCTACTGGCCATAGCAAAGACTTATTTCTATGTGGAGTACAAAGGAATGGACTAGTTTCTTAGATGTGAAGGTCTCAAGGATTTATAAAGGTATCCAGTATAATCAAATGCCTATATGGTTTTCTCAATATTGATCTAACATCTACTTTCGAGTCTAGGTATCTTATGTCAGTCTTATGTATGTAACATATAAGATTTAGCCCAAGCTAAGCATATAGACTACTTACCATACATATAGATGAAAGATGAACTCAAAGTTTTCTTGTATCCGACAAATTTGATATCTCATAATGTACATTTACAAAGTAGGTTTTAAAATTAATATAGAAAATTTTCCTTAATACCTACAAAGATCTCTAGCTTAATTATGGTTATCTTTGGAAACTAAGTTATCTATCTGGAGGTGTACTTTTCTTTGATTACTTTAGATAGAAGACTTTATGATTATGTATCAAACTAACCATTTAAGGAATATATCTAAATTTATTTGGGTATTCAGTATCTCAAACTTTCTTTTGGGTGAGCTCTATTGTCAAATTCTTAGTAGCATGTGATTAAATTTTCTAATAGAATCCATCTAATTCCCAATTGAATATTCCTATATTTTTGTTGGGAAGGAGTGCGAATGATTCAACTTCCTTTTTTGAGCCCCTTTAGGATGCACAAAGGTGAGAAGAGATGACCCTCCATCCAGATTTGTCCTTATTTCTTGTCCACCGATTGGCCCTTTATTGAAAATTAGGTTTTAGTCATGTAGTCTCCTTTCAAATAGTTCTGATAGGTAAGGAGTGTTATCAAGGGCAGATTTTAGGGGAGCCTTAGATGGATATTTGGTCTTCCTCCTCTTTCTCTTCTCTCCCAATCTCATTCCTTTGTAGTAGAGATGGCTCTGGAGATTACTAACATCACTTGTAACCTTATCTTTAACATATCCTCCTTTTCTTGTCAATGAAGGAAGTTGTTACCCTACGATAATTTTTCAGTCTCATCTCTTATTATCATTTTTATAGAAATGTTATGTAGAGGTACCTGTGGATTAGCTTTTAGATATTGTCAAAAATTAGGTCTCTCCTATTCATTTGGATAGTCTTTAAGTTTTGATATAGTTCTCCCTTAACTATCTCATAACTACTCCCTTTTGTTGGATAGTTTCCTCTGTGTGTGTGTGTGTGTGTGTCTATATATACTTAGAATCCTAGTTTGTGTCGATTGAGTACCTTCTTATCTTCCTTTGTTTAAGTGGGCACTATCTGGTCTCTCTTCTTTTTAGTTTCCTATCATTTCTCCTTTTCTTGATTTATGAACCTTTTGTTCCTAGCTTAGCCGATACGAATCTTGTTTGTTTGAGGGGTATAGGATTATTTTTCCCAAGTATGGAGAATCTCAGTCTCCCTCTTACCTTATTTTGGAATTAGTAGACATGGATCTGTAATGGTTTGATTGTCAAAATATAATTTTTTGAAGTAAAACATGTTTATATAATGACTGGGATAGTCTCAGATTATGAAAGAATTAGTAGTAGCAACTCAGTTTGGTTTTCAATTTATGAATGCAGAAGATGGATAATCGGTTATTTTCATAACAACCTGATAAACTACATCTGATTGAATATCTTGAGGGAGAGTTTGACAACTGATTGGATATTTGAAAGGCAGTGATTGATGATCGCTGAACAACTAATTTGTATGTGAGACATTAAATAAGTTAATGTATAAATTCATTGATGTCAACTAGTTTTGACTATACTTATCATGATGGTTACAAACATCTTAAGAATGAAATAATGGTGAAGGAATGAAATATCTACATCAATATGAGATGGATAAGAAAGATATGGATATGGTATTCATTGGATAACTTATTGATGAGTCTATTATATTATGTTAGTGATTTGATTTTAATACATAAATATATTATGGATTGAATATCAAGAATGAAAAAGCTTATGTGGTCGGTAAATGAAGAGTTCAGTATACACTGAGAGAGTGTAGTGTATACGAAGTATAGTATTAACTGAGTAAGAAGTCACCGATGCATTATAGTATTGACTGACTGAAATAAATAAAGGGAAATTATAACTACCGACTAAAAATAACGTTTACTGGACAATTGTTTATGATTCAGAGGTAAAAGATAATATTTTTTATGATGATCAAATGACTGATAAAATTCAAGGATGATGCAGGAGCATCTCGGGCTTTGAGCAATCTTGCATCAACCAAAAACATTTCCTATTTTCTATTGTTTGAATTGTAATCATTTAATTTATTGGTTTCATGTTGTGTGAAGCTTACATGATGTTGAGGACCTATTTTGGAACCTTCTCCTATGATCTCATAAGGATTGGACAAACCATTTCAAAGTTAGAATTGTTTTCCTTGGCGTCAGAGCAGTATTTTTCTACATTCTATGTGCTGATTGCGTGTAGTGTAGCCATTGATCCTTAATGAATCAGCCTTTGTGCTCTTAGGTACCTTAAGAGGACATAAATTACTATCATCTCCTAAGATCAAAAGTCCTAATTCATTATGAGGTGAAAGTTATGACCATTTTTATTGGGTACCTCTTTTCAGCCTATTTCACGTGAAACATGGAGATTTTCATCTTGCATGGTTCCCTATGATGAAATGGGGCCTCGCTAAGTTAGGGACATGTTCTTAGATCATGTTTGGACCTAAATGTATCTTTACATAAATTTTTGTTCATTATTTATTTAGTTTTGGTTTACTCTTCCAAGTTGGATCTATAATGTAATTAAATGCCTGACTGTCTGACTTGTGGCTTAGCTGGCTATATATTGAGAGCTTGGGTAGATGTTTAGAGTAAGATGGGCAGTGGTATGAGATTAGAATCATAATTGGATCCTGTGAGATCTTGAAGATCAGATGTTTTATCTGATATTGTAATTGCAAAGCTAGTGGTTTCCATACTTGGACACAAGGAGATTGCTTGGAAGCTTGCGAGCTCAAGTTCAGATCTGCCTTAGTGTTTCTATCAGTTGCTAATGTGTTTTAGAGTTGGACTAGCTATGAGATTACTAGGATACTTTGTAATTTCATTATATAAGGCCAAAACCTAGAAGGCCTCACAATCGGGCATGTTGAATGAAATTCTATTTTGAAACATTATCTTATTGAATTCTATTGTGCTTGTTGTTGTTATAATTGGTAGTGTAGGTTTGGACTGTCCATTATTGGATCATCCATCCTTGCCTTGTGTCAAGTGGTATTAGAGATTGAAGATCCTGAGTGTGTGGACAAAGCACTGAGGTGAGGCAGTTTGCACTAGGACCTTAGATTGAAGATGCCTCTAAGGAGAGCTCGTGAGATCTTAGAGGAAGAACCTACTGGAGAATTTAGTCTTGATGATTTTAGGGCTTTGTAGAAACAAGTGCAAGATCTAGAAGAGGAATTGAGAAAGAAGACTACCTTGAAGGATGACAGTGATGAGTCTAAAGAAGATCATTTTGAATAAGCTATAGAAGAATCCAGAGATCCAGAAGAAAGTAGAATCCTGAAGGCTATGTCCAAAATTAGGAAAAGACCTAAGATTGATGTTTCTACATTTGCTGGAAGCCTTAAGCTTGAAGAGTTGATTTATTGGATTAATGAGATAGATGAGTACTTTGAGTATGAAGAAACAGAAAATCTTGATAGAGTTTGATTTTCAAAGACTAAGTTGAAGGGTGATGCAAATATTTGGTGGAGAGAAGTTCAATCAGAAAGAAGAAGAGTAAAAGAAAAGATCACTAGATGGAACCGAATGGTTGACAAGTTGAAAAAGAAATTCATTCCAGTGGATTATGAGTTAGAGATTTTTAAGAAGATACAAGCCTTGAAGCAGAACAACAAATCAGTACAGGAGTATATTGAGGAGTTTTACAGAATCCTGATTAGGACTGGTCATTCTGAAGTTGATAAAGAGAAGGTTGATAGGTATGTTTATGGCTTAAGACCTAGTATTCAAGAAGAGTTACTTATTGTTCGGATGACAACTATAGGATATGCTTATCAGATGGCATTGAAGATTGAGGAGAAGTTGAACAAGAGGTTTGAAGGAAGACAAAATAATAGGAACAAAAGTGGAAAGACTGATGAAACAATTGCTAGAGGTAATCCTAAGAAGACTAATGAAGGATCTCGCAGTGGTCAAGTCACTAAGAACTACAATAATGGACAGAGAGGGAGATGGAAAAATGAGTTCACTGGCACTTGTTTTCAGTGTTCTGAAGAGGGTCATATAATCTTTCAATGTCCTAAAAGAAGAGTTTCACTAACTGTTGAAGAAGACATTGAGAACACTGCAAAAAAAGGTAAATTTCTTATCACTAGAAGGTTGGCTACATGTGTCTAGGAACTAGTGCAAAGAAGGAATTTGTTCAGAACCAGATGTAAGTGCAAGGATAAGGTATGTAATGTTATAGTTGATGGTGGTAGTTCCGAGAATTTTGTTTTAGAAGAAATGGTTAGTAAGTTGAATTTGGAAAGAAGGAAACATCTTAATCCTTATCAAATTAGTTGGATACAATATGTGTCTAAGGTTAGGATTGAAGAGAAATGCTTAGTTAATTTTCAGATTGGATCTTATCATGATTAAATATTATGTGATTTATTGCCTATGGATTCTTGTCATTTGTTTCTTGGAAGACCTTGACAGTTTTATAGGCATGTTATGTTTGATGGTCATGCCAATACATATGTGGTAATGCATGGTGTATCTAGGCATAAGTTAATACCCTTGCAGGAAGTTGGAGCTAAGGGATGTGGAGTTATCAGGTGTTATCCTTATGAAAAACATGAGGAGCAAAGAGTTGATGAAACTATTCCTGTGGATGAAAGGAAGCTGAATTTGAAAGGAAAGGAGCATGACATAGTTGAGGAATTTATAGAGATTAAGAGCAAATGGACTTTTTGACAAAGATAGTGTAGTAAATGATGGCACTAGTGACAGAGAGGACTGCAGATGATGTCGAGTTGATTAGTAAGTCTATAGAAGATATGATTAACCAAAGTACTGGTGTAATCAATAGTGGAAAAGATGGTCAAAATCATCTTATGTCAGTTGTATAAGGAAAAGATGAGAAAAATGTAGAACAAGTTGATTTGTTGAGTATGACAGTGGATAAAGTAAAGACAGCATGGAATGAAGGAAAAGAGGAGATATGGGTTAAGAACAGATATGGAATACTTGTTCTAATTCCCTTCAAAATTTTATGAGAACTTTATTTTATTTACCTGGGGTGTCTGATGCAGGAGCATCTCGGGCTTTGAGCAATCTTGCATTAACCAAAAACATTTCCTATTTTCTGTTGTTTGAATTGTAATCATTTAATTTATTGGTTTCATGTTGTGCAAATCTTACATGATTTTGAGGACCTATTTTGGAACCTTCTCCTATGATCACATAAGGATTGGATGGATCGTTTCAAAGTTAGAGTTGTTTTCCTTGCCGTTCGAGTCATATTTTCTTGCATTTTGTGTGCTGATTGCGCATCATGTAGCCATTGATCCTTAATGAATCAGCCTTTGCACTCTTAGGGACTTTAATATGACCTAAATTAATATCATCTCCTAATATTGAAAGTCCTAATTCATTACGAGGTGAAAGTTATGACCATTTTTCTCAGGTACCTATTTTCAGCCTGTTTCACGTGAAACATGGAGTTTTTCATCTTGCACTATTCCATATGATGAAATGGGGCCTTGCTAAGTTAGGGACATGTTCTTGGATCATGTGTGGACCTAAATATATCTTTGCATTAAGTTTTGTTCATTATTTCATTAGTTTTGGTTTACTCTTCCAGGTTGGACCTATAATAGAATTAAATGCCTGACTGGCCGACTTGTAGCTTAGCTGGCTAAATATTGAGAGCTTGGGTAGATGTTTAGAGTAAGATGGGTAGTGTTATGAGAGCATAATCATAATTGGATCATGTAAGATCTTGAAGATCAGATGTTTTATTTGATATTGTAATAGCAGAGCTAGTGGTTTGCATACTTGGAGACAAGGAGATTGCTTGGAAGCTTGCGAGCTCAAGTTTAGATCTGCCTTAGTGTTTCCATCAGTTGCTAATGTGTTTTAGAGCTAGACTAGCTAGGAGATTACTAGGATACTTTTTAATTTCATTGTATAATGCCAAAACCCGAAAGGCCTCACAATCAGGCATGTTGAATGAAATTATGTTCTGAAACATTATCTTGTTGAATTCTCTTGTGCTTGTTGTTGTTATAATTGGTAGTGTAGATTTGGACTGCCCATTATTAGATCCTCCATCCTTGCCCTGCATCAAAGGATGATTGGATGAAGGAGAATGAAATGTGTTATTGACACAACTATCGATGAAGGTTAAAGCAACAAAACCAATGGTGAAAATTAAGAGGCAAAATTTATGGATGGAAATAAAATAGTTTATGATATCTATATAAATAGCCAAGAGATTCATTTTTGGGTCTGCTACAAGAGAATTCATGTGAAATGATCGAATTCATGCAAATGTGATCAAACTGGTTGAACACATAACCAAGCAATTCTATAGACAACACCGAGTGATAGAGAAAGCAATTACCAAGTAGAATAGAGTTGGAGGAAACAAAGTGATTGAATTGATTATTGATCAGAGGTATTTTTGAGCTTAGCGTAGATTTGAAAATCTACAAATCAAGTTGTATTTGAATTAGATCATTATCGTATCATTTTAAGCATTACTACAGATAAATCTCTTAACCAAGTGGGACTTAACAATCTTTATATTCAATATGACATTCAATGAATGTTGATCATTTTCTTGTTGACCCCATAGTGAATGTTTGGTCAAGGGAGAATTGTTAGTGATAAATCCTCTAACTAGGTCACACCTTACAGTGTGTTTTGTAACCTTTAACAGGGTTGTCTCTTAACCGAGCTCACTTCAGAAGAGTGAATTATTTTGGGTTACCGGTCACAGGTGGTTTTTACCCTAACAGGGTTTCTACATTAATAATCAAAGTGTTAAATGTGTATGGATTTGTTGAATTGTTATTTTATTTTACACATTACTATAACTGGATTGATCGGTAAATATAATATTTAATTTATAGGTAATGGATAGATGAAGAGAAAATTATAGTTGATATATTACCGAGTTGATTAATTGATTTGAAAGTTTAGTTATATACATTTGGGAGTATTGGGGACTGTAGGATAACTGGACTTAATTGATTCACCCCCTCTCGGTTATCTAACAATTGTAATTAGAGTGTAGAGTGCTTTAAGGAAATTTTGAAGGACTTAAGCTAAATATCACATGATGTATAAGAGAGAGGTTCCAAAGCTGAACAAAGAAAACTTATCGACATGGAAAAGAAAAATGAAATGATATCTATCAGTGATTGGTGAGTTTTCTACATACTACTTGGAAAATGAGTTTATCTTACCCTCTAGACCTTTGATTGTTGATCAAATGAGAGGAATACAAGAACACAATGCTATGATGATAGAGCTTTCTTCTTCCTTATTAGATGTCAAATTTGAAGATGTTAATACATGTACAACTGCTAAACAGATGTGGGACAAGCTTACACTAGTTCATGGAGGAGATGTGAATGTGCTAAGTGGTAAAGCTAAAATTTTTAGAGGAAATTTTGATGACATGAGAATGAAAGAAGGAGATAACATATCCCAGTACAGTAACTGACTCAAGGAGGTTGTGAATGCTATTCGAGGAGTGGGTGGAATTATTGATGAAGACACTATTGTACAAGTAAAATTCTTAGAACCTTTTTACCTGCCTATGCTATTAGAGTTTATGTAATTCATGAGAAGAGATCAAATCTTGGAAATCATATTGCACTTGATAGTCTAATCGGTAGATTGGTTGCATTTTAGTTGAATAATTTTGAGAATAGTGTTATTCCTACTATTGATTCTACATTAATGTCATCTATGAAAATTGGTAAATCAAATAGCAAACATAGGATAAGAAATGAGAGTGATAGTGAAAGTGAAGAGGATGAACTTGAAGCATTAATGGCTAGATGATTGAAAAAAGGTAATGGATGGTATCTAGAGGAAAACTACCTTTGGTATACTTTAAATGTAATGAGATTGGCCATATTTCTGCTAGATGTCCTAACAAGAAAGAAGATGAGAAAACTAATGAAAGATCTAATGAAAGAAAGTTTGATAGAAGATATCACTGAGATCATAGAGGAAATTGACACTATGAGAAAAGAAGTAAGTGAGATTACAAACACAAAGGAAAGAAGGCATGTTACCTTGTTGAAGATGATGATAATGACACAGACACTGACACTGATGAAGACATTGAGGTGGTATTTGTAGTTTTGAAAGAAGATTTAGAAGAAGAAGAAAGGTATGTAGAAACAACACTTATTTCTAAAGTTAGCAAGAATGATACTTGGATTATTGATAGTATCATATGACTAGTGATGAAGAGAAATTTGAATACCTTGAACATTATAATGGTGGATATGTTAAAATGGAAAATGATACACCTTGTCTAGTGAAAGGAAAAGGGTATATATTGTTGAACAATAAGATCATATGTGATAATGCATATTGGGTGAAAGGACTTAATTATAATCTGTTAAGTATAACACAACTAAATAAAATAGGTCACCAAATTTCATTTGATAATAGAAAGGTGAAAATCTATGATGAGACTAAAAAGTTGGTTAGTACTGGTGAACAATCTAAAGGTAATATATTTATCTTGACAATACTGAAACTTCTTGTTTGTTGTCTAGAAATGAAGATGTGTGGTTGTTGCACAAAAGGTTATGTCATGTGAATTTTGACAACATGGTTAAGATTAGTCAAAAGAGAAAAGTTAGAGGTTTACTGAGCATATCTAAACCTAACCATGTTATGTGCAAACAATGTCAAATAGGAAAAATGTCAAAATCTAGTTTTAAGAGAAAAATGTTTTCATCTAATGCTATTTTGGAGTTTGTTCATACTGACTTATGTGGTCCTATGAGAACTTAGAGTTATTATGGAGACAGATATTTTATCTTGTTTGTTGATGACTTCTCTAGAATTATGACTATCATGATCTTGAAGGAAAAATATGAAGATTTTAAGATGTTTAAGTGGTATAAAGCTAAAGTTGAAAAAGAAACTGGTAAAGAACACAAATTCTTGAGATCGGATAAAGGTGGTGAATTTATTTCTGATGAGTTCACTAACATTTTTAACGAGCATAGAATTAAAAGTCAAGTTTTTGCATTGAGAAGACTCCAGCAAATAGGATTTCTGAACTTAGGAGAAATAGATCTATTGTTTAATTGTGCTAGAACACTAATGATTGAAAAAGATTTTTCACATATGTACTGGAGAGAAGTTGTTAGTTGTAGCATCTCAAAATGGAAGCACTTCCATGATAAGAGCATTTAGCCATCCGAGTAAGTGGTATGGGGTCATGTCAAGTGCCTTGATTGGGTCTTTTCATGGATCTGGCTATTTCCCCCCTGTTCTGCTTCTCTTCCCTATTTCCAGACTCTTTCTGATAGACTTTCTCTGAGAAATTGGAGACTTTGACTTTCCTGGTTAAGGACAACCTGAAGGGTCAAGGATGACCTAGACCCTAACCTAAGTCAAGGTCGACCTCAAATCTGACCTAGGGTAGTTTCAACCTCATTCCTGACCTTAAGTCCAAATTTCAATTTTTGAAAGTTTCAGAATGTCGAGCTTCGAAAAGTTTTATTTTCCTGCTTCTGGGTCGGTTGTTTCAAATTTTGGAATGGTAAACCCTTAAATCACATTTAATCTAGGTCCATTTGTAGGGGTTAAGATTTATTGGGATTTAATTCTCCAATTTTGGCCTTCTCTAGAGGATTGTGCCCTAGATCACTATAAAAGGAAGCCTTCCCCTCTCATTCTCAGATCCACTTTTCATGATCAAGACATCTAGCTCTCAAGAGATCAAGCAATTATCAAGCAAGAAGGAGAAGGAAAGAAAGAAAGAATTCATTCATCTTCAAGCAAGCATTCAAGTAATCATCCATTCAAGCATTCATCAAGGAGATCCATTGTTAGCCATTGAAGGATTCAATCTCTATGGAGCCCTCTTGTTGAAGATTTCTTCATCCATATTCATCCAAGCCTCTTCCTATGCAAATATACATTCAAGATTGGTGTTGAAGATCTAATGCCCTTGATTTGAGACATCCTATACATTTCTACATTCATTTGGAGCATCTCTACTTGCGGATTCAAGGATTTGAATCCTCCACAAGGACTTAAACATAAGCAAGGTGAATAGTTCCCTTTACTTTGTTTATACATATTGCAATTTCAATTACATTTCAAGGTTGATTCCAAACTGGGGTTTGACCAAGGAAAACCACCCATCCAAATAACAAAAACCATTTTTTTCTTGTAGGTACAGGTATAGGACAACGAATTGAAGTTAAGATCTAGATACCCTTTTTGGAAAACTTTCGAGATCCACGCACAAAATTTCCATCGGAGTTGTTTCAGGTCAGGGATGACCTTTAGTGGGGGGTAAGATTATGCCTTGGGGTAAGGTTGTGCCACTCTATCTGGGTCAAAGTCAACCTGACCTCAAAAGGACAAAAGTTTTCTGGGTTTCCTCTGTCTTGGCATTTCCAGTCCGAAGTAGGTTGTAGAATTTCCCAAAACTGTGCACAAACATCAAAAATCATCATTTTCCAGATTTTCCCTATTTTGAGGTTAGTATTTTCCTTCTATTCATTTAATATTTTAAGTGTAACATACTTTCTATTATAGGATTTCCTCCTTTCTTCATATTCCCCATTGTTTGATTCATTTGTGCATTGATCACTTCTTTGTGATTGATCCATTTGGATCTTTCCTTTTGGAAATTTGGATTAAGGATAGATCCTATATTCCCCCTTTCATATCATATTATCTTATCTACCACTATTCATCCCTATTCACATTTTCATACCATTCATTTTGGTGATCCTTTCTATTCACTTCCATCCATACCCATAAGTATCCTATTCATTTTGGTGAGCCCGACATACTTACCCTCTTTTCTTTTGTGGAATTAGATGCCCTATTATGTTTTGTGGTGTTAGATTTCACTTTATATTATCTTGTTGGTGTTAGATTTTTCTTTTATGTTAAACCTTGCATGCTAATTAGATTACTTGCATCTATATTTCAAAAATACAATTTTTATTTTTTTTTGCAAAATCTCTTTCAAAATACAAAAATATTCATGCTTTATGTTTTCTTAGTTTAGTTCATTTGCATTGAATTGGTTTATGAGATTTACTACTACTAGTCCTAATTATAATATTCCAGTTAGATGAAGTCGTAGACTTATGGGTGCCTTTGATCCCAAGTCTTCCTCTCCTTTCCTTAGGATCCCAGATGATAATTTGATTCTTCATGATTCAAATCCTATTATGGAGAAAATTTCTTCTCACTCATCTCATGATGAGGATGATGCTTTATGAGTTCCTCCTAAACAAGTCCAAAAAATTTCAACTAAACTTGATAAAATGGGTAGTTGGCTTATTCAAGAAAACCATAATCAAGATTCTATTCAAGCTATAGAGGCTCTTAAGAAAGTTCTTCATGATAGTGATCAAGGTGTTAACCTCTTGCGTGGCATTAATCACCTCATCCATTCAAATGTTAAACCTTTAGCTCAAGAAGCTCAAGAGTTAGGGTTGATTCCTCCTGTCACTAGTGTAGAACCTTCTTCTATTCCTTTACCTACTATTCCTAATTATACTCCTTTGGTGACTGTGATGGTTCCCTCTATTCCTATGAGTGTTCCTCTTGTGTCCCTTCCTACATCACAATCTTCTTATCATAATGTTCCTTTTACTTATTCCAATCCTCTTCCAACTGTAGTTCCAAGTGTTCCTCCAGTTGTGTCTTCTATTCCTGCAACTTATTACACTTTACCTAGTGTTTCTAATGTTGCTACTACTCCTATTTCTTCTAATGATTCAATAATCATCAGTTTGGCTCAAGCTCTGTCATCCTTACAATAACAACTTGCATCCTTGACTCAAAACAAGTTTAGGATTCCTACCTGTGACATGAGAAGTCCTTTTTTTCAAGATATTATTCATACTCTTGTTCCTTAGCAAGTTGATATGCCTCGTCTTGAGAATTATAACCAAAAGGATACCCTGTTCATCATGTTAAAACCTTTCAAATTCTTTCTAGTGATTATTCTCATGACCATAGGATTTTAGCCTGGTTGTTTGCTATAAATTTTCATGACAAGGCCTTACAATGGTATTGTTCCTTGCCTCCTTATTCTATTGACTCATTTCCACAACTTGCCAATGCTTTTATTCAACAATTTCAAAACAACATTGGCCCGCAAGTGTCTCTGACTGATTTGATGCATTGTAAACAAAGTGCTAAGGAAAAATTGACTGAATTTATTGATAGATTTAAGCATTTACATGTTCAGATTTCCTATCATGTTCCTGATATTGATATTCAATGTATGTTTATTTCAAATTTGCAAAAGGATATTAGTGATAAGATTCTGCTTACTAAATTTACCTATTTTCAACAACTTTGTGCAACACTTCATCATTATCAATTACAAGTGAGTCAATTTGAGAGCAACAGTCCAATGGCTCTTGTTCTAGTTGATAAAAGTGATGATGCTCCTAATCCAAACAAATTTCAAAAATTCAACAACCATGTCAAGTTAAACAAACAAGCGAATGCATTTGCTAATCAAGTTGTTGTTGCATCTCACAATGCCACTTTTGCATCCATTTCATTTTGATTAAATCATACGTTTAATCCTCTTTCTAAAACTTTACATTCTATTATGAATAGGTTGTTAACTACTAATATGATTACTTTACCTCCTATTCGACCTCTTTTATCTGCTACGATTGCATCTAAATATTTTGATCCTAAAGCTTTTTGTCAATATCATCATCAGAATGGTCATGATACTAAGAAGTGCTATTCTTTAAAACATGAGGTTCAAGACTTAATTGATTCTAATGCCTTATCTATTGATAATCTTGATGGTAGTGGGAACAAATTTGTCTCTCCTCCAAATCAAAATCTTCAAATCTATACGAATCCTTTACCGACGCATGATACTAATACCATTTCTCAGCCATCTTCTATGGATATTATGTATGATTCAAAGATGGATGATATTAATCACATTGTTAATCAAGTGGAGCATGTTGTTCAATCTATATCTCTGCCTCGGCCTCAACCTCAAGTTCAATCTCAACCTAAGAATAAATTGATGATTCAGCCTAAACCTTGAAAACAACCTAAGAATAAAAGACCTTAGGAACTTTTGATTACCTTTGATGATTCTGAGACTATTAAAGCTCCTAATGGTCTGATGAACTACAACTGATTTGGAACCTAAATGAAGAATTGGTAATTCATGATTACTAAGGAATTGATGTTTAGATAATACAAGATGATTAAATCATTTTTATGTTGTCATTGATGTCAACTAGCTTGACTACACTTATCTTGTAAGTTACTATACCGACACATCTGAAGAAAGGTGGATGAGATGAAGAACAGAGAAATCTACATGAGGAAGATGTACATGTCAGATGAGGATAAATAATACATTGAGTAACTTCTTGATGAGTCTATGACTTCATGGAATCGACTTCATTATGTTGTATTCATCTATAATGAAGAATAGAGCTGAAAGCTACAAAGCAGTGTTGTCAGTAAACTAACACATATCAGTATACACCGACGGAGTGTAGTGTATACCGAGCACAATATTAACCAAGCGTGTGTTCACTGATGCATTTCTTTGTTAATCGATGAAGATAGAATGGAATTAAATGATCAGTTTAGTCGATAAAGTGATGAGCTGGAAAGAGTATGATTTTGAGGTAACAGATAAGGTTTATGATGAAGATCAACGGCTAACATAAATCAGAAGGATCTGACAGAGCAAATTGAAAAGAGTTATTGACACATCAGCCGAGGAAGCCTAAAGTGGCAAAATATGATGGAGGAAAAGAAAACATTTTACATGTCTATATAAGAGACTAGAGTTTCATTATGAAAGATGCCAGAAGAAGAAGCTACAAAATTATCACGTGAAGAAGGTTTCGTGCATTCTGATCATACTGGTTATTGAGAACCAAGCTACATAATAGTTACTGAGCTACAAAGAGCTATTATTGATGGACAATAAGTAAACACATTATTGAATCTGAAGTGATATATTGATTAGGAGGATTTGTACGAGCAAAATATTGATCTGTAATCTGCAATTGAAGTTGTAATAAGGCAAATCAACTACTATTACATATTTAACCATTGTACATAGTCAAATCTCTTAACTGAGTGGACTTAGAAATTCTTTTGATGTATCATTCATTAGAGTGAACATTGTTATTGTTATACACTGAGTTTGCACCTTTGTTTCAAGCTCTCTTGGTCTTGATAACTCAGTATAACATGGGAATCATCTCCAGGTTGTGGGACCTATGCTAACTAAGATGAGACCTCTAGGTTCTAGGCTGGTTCCTCTTGGATAATCACCTTAATCTACTTCTTTCTATGAAAAGTAAATCTTTTGAGGAAAAGGGATAGAACCAATGCATGAAAGGGAAATAACTTGAAAGCAAACTACCTACTAGGTGATACACCAAAATTAGGGTTTGGATCTCAGTATAGAGGAATGAGACCAATGGAGGAATCAGGTCTAATAAGTCACAACTCACTAGATAGGCTTGCATAAGTATTTCATAGGAGTGTCTGAATAAAAGACTCAACCTATGACCTGCCAACAAACATCCTTTTTCACAAATAGGTGTAGGAATGAGACAAGACTGATAGGGTTGTAGTATACCAACAAAACATATAAATCAGATCAGACACAGTAACATAGAAAATCATAGAAAGTGAGAGGGACTAGGAACCCCAATTTCCATTAACAGTATTCATAAACTTCAATCCAATAAGAGATAATCGAGATAGTGAAGATAGGGATAGAACAAATATCACAAGTACCTCAAGAATGCCTTAATCATCAATGGGAGATTACAAAGAGTAGAAGAACCAAAGGGTAGAATAAATACCACAGATGGCTTTTTGAGAAATGATGACTTCCTTGCAAAAGTGGGCTTCTCTCCTTTACAAAAATGAACCTTTGAGCACTAAGGCTCCAAAAAAAACAATATATGTATCCTCCTACACGTAGGCAAGAGTAAAAAATTATTCCTAGGGAGGTACAGATTAAACAATAATAATATCAAACCCTAGGGTATAATATCACATTAAGAGCACTCAACAAACAAATCATATCTTTCTCCTTGCATGTTGATCCTGTATTGAGCTCATCTACAGACATGACAACCTTGATCCATCTACCCACCTGCAACTCCACTAAGCCATGAAGGCTCCCAAAATCATCACGCCAACCTGAGAAAGGACTGTAGAAAATTATGGTGCCAAGCTCTTATTCATTGACCCACGGCATGAACACATGGTACAGGACTCTGCAATGCTAGCAAAGATCACCTCAGAGTCCCCCACAACCACCTTTGTCCTTAGAAATTCAATCCTTGAGCTACCGAGTGCTGTGCACACAAAGAAAGCTCGAAAAACCTTCAAAACCCTGAGACAAATATTTAAACTTGAATACCAACGGCTAGCCAAGTTTTCAAAAATAATAGAGCCATTGATGAAGATCCTCCTGGCAAATGAACGGTCATGATGAACTTTGAAACTGATTGGAACCCTTCTCTGACAAGTCAAACACCACCGTGGAGGTTAGTGGCCAATTGGAAGTGAGCATACCAACATGTCAGCATATTTGGACCCATCTCGAGGCTTCCCCCTTCTAAGTCATTCAACGACTGAAGACTTCTCTTATTCATGAAATACTTTCTATCTTTGCCAATTTATTTAGAGATTCAGCAAACAAAGCGTTCACTGAATCACCAAGCTATTTGGATCACTGCTAAATCATTTCATGAATACGTGACCATGTATTCTTTATCGGGACCGCCAAATCCTTGTTAACCCTGGGTCCATCTCCATGTGTCAATCCTTTATTTTCTCCAACCACTTTGTCAGCAACACCTCGGCAAGCTTTGGCATCAGACCCATGATCTTGGCAAGATTCCAATCTAACGATTAGTCGCATGATCTCATGGCCAAAAGGATACCCTTGTGATCATGCGACAACCGTAGATCTTCGAAGATGTCAGAACCCCACTAACTGCCTAAGAAATCCAGCCCCACTGATAGGTAATCCAACTCAACATATGTGGACCAATCAAAAGTAGGCATGTCATCAACCTATGGCACTGGACCCATGCTACCTGCAGAACTAACCCCACCTGGATATAGCGATTATGCAAACACTATGTTGGTTCCTGGAAAGGATTTTACACTCAAAGAGACACCAATATGCCTATGATGGATATTAAGGATTGGTTAGTTCCAAATGTGGGCAATCTATAGGCAACTAGACCAACTATAGGGATGGATAATCCCTCTTCTGCTTCTGGCTCTGTCAAACCAAGGCGGGTACACCTGATCCAATAGTATTTAACTCTTAACTGATAGTCTTAACTCTACCCCTTATTTCTTTATTGGATCTTTCAATAGATGAAAACAGTGAGAGAATACTAAACAACAACCTATTGTTCATTGATCCTCCATCACTGGGTAGGAAAATACATAAAAGTAAATAAAACTGAAATTACTGGTAGTGATTTTAAGATTTTGGGACTTTGAAATCTGAATCACCTTCTCAGAACAAAGATAGGAGAATACAGGCTAGTGTCTTATCCATTGGGCAATAGAGTCAGAAAATAGAAAGGATCCCAAAACAACTTTGAGAACAACTGGTTTTTTAATCGTAAATACAAATACCCCAACTCTTCCCTACTTTCAGATAATCCTTATGCGAATTCAATGAACACATACTTTACTTTGAGTAATATTTAATCCAACCCTAGGTCAGAACTCAAAGCGAGATACATACACATAAACCCTAAAATAGGCTTAAAGATTCATAGAACAAACACAATGGAGAGGTAAAGATTTGATATTTGTATTAAGTATAACCATGATCATTTACATACATCATATTCTGAATAACAAACTTACCGGATAATGGTGCCAACTTGTATCACTTCTCTATTATCCTGACAAAATCATGCAAATTTACAATCCTAGACTGAGTAGCAGGGCTTCAGAATTCTCTTTTTCTTCTTACACCTAACTTACTCAATACCTAGAATGACCATGGGAAATCCTTTTATATACAAGGAAATGCAATAAGCTTCCGGTCATTCTAGGGTTTACAAAATATCAACCCTAAAACTTTTCAACAACTACAAAATTTACAATAAATACACTCAGTCACAATGGTGAGGAAAATGTAGTTGAGCTGACCTTCTTCACATCTTTTAATGCAATCTTTGGGCAGTTGTTTAACAAATCTGATCTGTGATATTTGCTGTCCATTCTGTAATGAATATTTCCTCATATCTCAACCACCCTTATGACTCAAAATTTACTGTTATGATCTACTTTATGAAGCTGGCGGTGTATCTTCACTCTCCACAGATGGCATGTACTGAGATCTCCATTTATTATACACCTCTTCACTCGGGAACTCAAACTTAACAAATTCATCCTTCTCGGTAGACAACTGTTCCCATTCACTAATGATCTGTATGATTTTTTGTTGAATGGTGTCAAACATTAACCTGGCATTTATCAATATTTTAATTGTGCCACTGAAAGAAGACTTATCACTTAAAACATTATTGATTCATTCTGTGAGGAGTCCATCTAACTCCTCCCTCCACTAATAAGCTTCCTTAAATTCTCCTTTGTCATAGAGACCCTCTGCAACTGAATCTCTAGGATGTCTCGGAGTGAGCTCTTTTACTCTTTGTGCCCCATTATCAGAAAATGGGAGCAACTGCATCAAATCCTCAAAAATTCCTCTCTTACTATATTCTGTTTGACCAGACAAACTTCTCTTGGGCGGCATTTTGAAAATAGGGCTTCTTACTAAGATATGAATTCCCAATAAAACTTCAAACAATATCAACTAACCATATGAAAGAAAACCCCACAAAGCTTTACAAATTTCAAATGACTTGAACACAAGAGTAAACCTACCAGGCACCTGAAAAATATTTCGCTTGAAAGCACTGCATGGAAAAATTATCACCGGAGAACACATGAGAACAGTGAAGGAAAAGATTAATCAGATTCTGGTATATAACATCTACTAACAGCTCACAATTCTCCTGCATGTAACAAATTTATTCCACCATTACTGAGGTTGGCGGCCCTATCACTCACTGGACGTGAAAATGTCATTCAAGAGAAAAATTCAAATTCAAGCCGTTGATATATTTCATTTTCGGCGCATCGGGCGGTAGAAAATGTTATCAGCAAAATCCTATAGTACCTTTAGCAAGCTAGTTCTCGACCAATGAGAACATTTCAAAATTAACATGTGTAGAAATAAATTCTTTAAGTTCATCCTGGTCCGAGCAGTGATCTTTACACGTCAACATCATCCGTGGCCAATCAAAATGAGCACCTCATTAATAAATCTAACACAGAGGACCCACTAAAAGGCTTCCATCTCTTTATTCAAATCAACGGTTGTCGCTAAATCGCAAACTTAAAACCCGAGCATCTCATCCCAACGGTTTAACGAAAACTGTGGGATCTTGCAGCATTTTAACCATCTGAGAAACTAAGGTCCCACTATGACACATAAGTGGGCACATATCAAATCAAAACATGCCACGCAGCAAAAAAATGACAAGTGGGCCCAGCCCCTTTCCCTTTCTAACTCGGAGCACTTCAAAAATAGTCAGATCACAGCTGTCATCCAACCAATAAGAAATAAACATGTCAAAGTGAACTAGTGCAACAAGGGGCCCACTAGGCATTTAAGTCTCTAAGAAGATCAAACGGTCATCGCTATACCGTGAACTTAAAATCTGCACATCTTTGATCAACGGTATAATGAGAACTGTCTGATCAAACTGAAGATTAACCCTTTGGAAAACATGACCCCACAAATAAACACATCATCTTCTGTTAATCAAATCACATTGTGCCATGTTTTCATACAGGCAGGTCCCTTCTGACTCTCCTTTACCGTCTTTTAAAAATGCGTCAACCGCCACCTAGCTTTCTGAGAACCAATAAGAACCACAAGAATTATAGTGACCTGGCACTATTAGGACCCACCGAATCCTTTTCAAACATAGTAAATCTGACGGCCGTCGCTATACCGCAAGCTTAACGTGCAAGCATCTCGGATCAACGGTATAACGACCATCGTAGATCTTCTCCACCCTTTAAAGTTCACAAACTCTTCCTCCAGTCGGGCCCACCTTTGAGACAGGTGGCAACTCATCGCTATATCGCATGTTAGAGAAAACTGACAACCGGGGTCTTGCGGTGTAACGACAGCCACTCATTTTGCTTTAGTGAGAACTTTAGGAAAATATACCGAAAACCTAGGCCTGGAGAAATAAAAAGGAGAAGAGGGGGACGGGGGCCAACAACTTTCTAACCACAAATGCATGACTTAAAAAGGTTAAGGGCACATGTGAATTAGCACCTTTAGTGAATCAAAAAAGGTAACACGGAAATACAAAAAGGAACAAACCAACCTAGGATTTGGAAACGAGGGAGGAAACCCAAGCCAAAAATGCGGAGCCAAAAAATATTTAAAAAAGTGATAACACACTACATTCACCAAATCTCACAATCTTTCCTTGACCCCTAGTTACATCTCATGAACATGAGAATACCTTATTCGCCAAGTCACTAGATGATCTCTTAACCCTTCAAAGGAGGTTTACATTTGGTGAATCAGCAACTGAAGGAAGTCTCTTATTCACTAAATATTACAAGTTAGCGCTAGTTTATTTAGAGACTCTATGACCACATTATTCACCTATTTGCCAAGAGATCTAGAACATTGCCATTTTATTATGAGAACAAGCAAACAAAGGGGAATATGTCAGAGCCGCCAAATGATTTAGAGGCACTGATATCTCTTAGTCACCGAATCGCCAAAAAACATTAAACCCTTGGCCACCACTTGGAGAATATGTGACTAAAGGGAGGAAAACACCATTCACCAGTTCGCATGATGTTAAGACATAACTGCTAAGTATCTAGAGATTACGCAAACACATTTTCACTGAATCACCGAATGATTTGGATAACCGCTGGGAAAATTAGTGAACTGGCGAATAGGGATATCTTTAATGCACATATGGGCCCCTCTAACAACCTGCCACATCACCAATTCCAGAAGAAAAATGTGCACATGCTTTACAAAAGATTTAAGTGGCCTGGAAAAGGTAATAAGTATTATATTAGGGCTTAGGGTTAAAAGGGTTTGGAATATAATGACTAGTTTTGAATTTTGGGACCTGCAAACCAGGGAATAAAACAATTCACAGAGACCAGGAAAATGATCATAAAACCATGAAACTTTTAGGGATGCTCGGCAGGGGAAAAATGGGGACCACATAATAGATTGTAACCAAATTTGCAGGATTGGAAATTTAGGCCAACATTTTGGCGATTTCTGCTAGATGTCATCCTACTAGACATTAGATCAGTGGCCATGACAAACCCATTTCTTATCCATTGGGCATGGGGTCATCAAAACTCAAAATTCACATAGGGAGACTAGACTGGAACTGTGCTCATAGCACTTCTTGGAAAGCAAGGAACTAAGCTAGAAAATAGGGAAAAGGAAAAAGGAAAACCTAACCTATCCTAAACTAACCAACTACAGAAACCTGGTTAAACAAAACCATTCACTGGTTGTGAAAAATAGCTACCCTTCCTCATTAGGATATTTTGCATTGGACCCATGAGGATAGCCATAAAAATATGAGGCACACAAAAATTTATCAAATGATTATTAACTACCTCTGCTAAAATAAGATCGAGTTTACCTTCCTCAAATTGATCATATGGGGGGGCCTTAGTAAACTCCTTTTGTGCCAAGTATCTGATGGGGCAGCCTCTTGAAAGTCTAAAGGCAAAAATCTCCTTGATGGCTTCTTGTTTATCTTCATGGTTGACCTCTATTATGGATAACCATGTCAACTCATCATCTGTGGATAGGGGATAGTCATCCTCTTCTTTAAAATAGGCTAGGAGCTGATCAGAGTTGTCAATGTCTTGAAGTTCTAGAACTGGCTCCAACCCTTTTTTGTGCAGCAATTCCTCATAAAGAGATCAATCCAACACTGGGCCTCCTTCATTAGGCACATAGCCTTGAACCTCCACTCCATGGAATAGGGATTCATCATTCAATTTATCACAAAAGGCCTCTATGATATTGGAAAAATCACACTCTTCTAGGATTTTGTCTATGTTCTCTTCTTGGGAAAGCTCTTCCATGACTTTAGCATCCTGCTCAACACAACCAGGTAGCTTATCAAATAGAAGCACATCATCCCTTTCTATATCAACCTCCTATTAATGGTGAACCCTTTATTCGGATTGATCTTTAGCCATAGGTAATGGCATGGTCTCTTTTTCATCATCCACAAAGAGGGGAAGCTCACTCAACAAATTACCCAAGAGCTCAAGTTGGGCATCAATCTCTACCTCTTCACCCTACTGCTCCATGCTATCATAGTCATCACTCTATACTAATACCTTAGACTTTCTCTCCTCCTTCTCAAATGAAGGCTTATTTACCATAGGTCCTTGCTCTGATACTAGACTAGTATCCTTGAAAAGAATTAGCATTTGAAAACTAGGAGGTAGAGTCCATTGGGGTATCCACATCACTTCATCATCTTGAGAGACTAGAGGGGCCTCTTGGGATAACTCCTTTTCTTGCATAGATTGCTCTTGTAGAGTGGTAGATTGAATCTCAAGCACAGGCTCTTGGGAAGAATTTTTTGCCTTGAAACTTGGGATGTGAAATTGGGAGGGCTCAGTTGTAGACAAAGAAGGCATACCTATCTTAAAGCCTAGAGAATTGAAGGCCCCATCATCTTCGTGTTGGTCTCTTGCAGTTGGTCCTACCTCAATATAGTCTTTAGGTTGTTGCAGGCCACAATAAGGTTGCAATTGCTCCAAAATAGGCTCAGACTCCTGAAGGGTGCTCTTAAAACTTGGGAATGAGCACTTGGTATGCTCTTCAGTTGTAGGCTCTTGAGGAAAATGAGTCCTTGAGCTTGGAATTTTAGGTCTAGGAGCCTCTTGTTGAGCAACTTGTGATCTCAACCTTGCTGTCTCCATATCAGCTCAGCGTCTGATCTCTTCTTGAAACTACCTAACTTTTTGCTCATCAACAAGAGCCTCCATCACTTGGTAGGGAACTGATTCCTCTTCATAATTTTGAGCATCCATCTCCTGCTGCTCCCTGATCTCAGACACTTGCTTAATTAGATCAAGTAATAGATTCTTTGTCTTTTCTTGCTCCTTCATGAAGTTTGAGCTTTGAGTCTATTGCCAAATAGGCTAGGAAGGGGAGGGTGGGTGGAAAATAGGATGGGGCAACTGGCTTTGCATTTTTTGTTGTGCCCTTTGTGCCCATGATTCATCTTGTCAGAGAGCTCTCTCATAACTTTGCACAAGGGAAAACTAATTTGGGGCATGCTGGATATATTGATACCCTTGAAAAGTATGAAATCTTGGGGTAAAAGGAAGTTATGGGTAGCTTTGATAAGGCTAAAGACTAGCCCATTGAGCATTATTCTTAGAATAAGAAGGTGAGTAACCTAACTATCCATAATAACTTGACATGTCTACTCATACAATTAGCTCGAATCTAAAAATGAAAAATTTGAAACATACTAGCATCTGATCTTTGAAACCAGTAGACCTTCTAGAGTCACCAGATATGCAGTAAAATGACCTCTCCTAGGTCTGTAATATGCTATCAGTATATCAGAGATAGCATATCTTGAACATGAATCTGAACTTTGGGTCCCACCGGGTGTGCCAGAAATTGTTATACACTGGCACCATGGTGGGGAATCCTTGATTTTGGGTCTATACCGATAGACCTTATGTACTAAATTTCTTTGATCCTTTTGTAGATGAATCGATAGGAATACCTTTGAACTTTAATCTGATCTTCACTGTGGTCCCACTGGGCATGCCAAAAATTGTTATACACTGAGTTTGTGCCTTTTTTTCAAGCTCTCTTGGTCTTGATAACTTAGTATAACATGGGAATCATCTCCAGGTTATGGGACCTATGCTAACTAAGATGAGACCTCCAGGTTCTAGGCTAGTTCCTCTTGGATAATCACCTTAATTTTCTTCTTTCTATGAAAAGTAAATCTTTTGAGGAAAAGGGATAGAAGGAATGCATGAAAGGGAAATAACTTGAAAGAAAACTACCTACTAGGTGATACACCAAAATTAGGGTTTGGATCTTAGTATAGAGGAATGAGACCAATGGAGGAATCAGGTCTAATAAGTCACAACTCACTAGATAGGCTTGCATAAGTATTTCATAGGAGGGTCTGAACAAAAGACTCAAGCTATGACCTGCAAACAAACATCCTTTTCTACAAATAGGTGTAGGAATGAGACAAGACTACTAGGGGTTGTAGTATACCCAAAAAACATCTAAATCAGATTAGACACAGTAACACACAAAATCGCATAAAGTGAGAAGGACTAGGAACCCCAATTTCCATTAACAACATTCATAAACTTCAATCCAATAAGAGATAATTGAGACAATGAAGACATGGATAGAACAAATATCACAAGTACCTCAAGAATGCCTTAATCATCAATGGGAGATTACAAAGAGTAGAAGAACCAGAGGGTAGAACAAATACCACAGATGGTTTTCTAAGAAAAGATGACTTTCTTGCAAAAGTGGGCTTCTCTCCTTTACAAAAATGAACCTCTGAGCACTAAGGTTCCAAAAAAAACAATATATACATCCTCCTACACACAGGCAAGAGTGAAAAATTCTTCCTAGGGAGGTACAGATTAAACAATAATAATATCAAACCCTAGGGTACAAGATCACATTAAATTCACTGAGAGCACTCGACAAATATATCATATCTTTCTCCTTGCATGTTGATCCTGTATTGAGCTCACCTACAGACATGACAACCTTAATCCATCTACCCACCTGCAACTCCACTAAGCCATGAAGGCTCCCAAAATCATCACACCACCCTGAGAAAGGACTGCAAAAAATTATGGTGCCAAGCTCTTATTCATCAACCCACAGCATGAACACATGGTATAGGACTCTACAATGCCAGCAAAGATCACCTCAGAGTCCCCCGCAGCCACCTTAGTCCTTAGAAATTAAATCCCTGAGCTACCGAGTGCCGTGCATGCAGAGAAAGCTCAAAAAACCTTCAAAACCCTGAGACAAATATTTAAACTTGAATACCAATGGCTAGCCAAGTTTTCAAAAATAACAGAGTCATTGATGAAGATCCTCCCAAAAAATGAACAGTCGTGATGCACTTTGAAACTAACTGGAACCCTTCTTTGACAAGTCAAATGCCACCATGGAGGTCAGTGGCCAATCAAAAGTGAGCATACCGACATGTTGGCATATTTGGACCCATCTCGAGGCTTCCCCCTTCTAAGTCATTTAGCAACTAAGCGACTAAAGAATTCTCTTATTCATGAAATACTTTCTATCTCTGCCAATTTATTTAGAGATTTAGTGAACAAAGCATTCACTGAATTGCCAAGCTATTTGGATCACTGCTAAATCATTTTGCGAATATGCGACCATGTATTCTTTATTGAGAGCACCAAATCCTTGTTAGCCTTGGGCGCATCTCCACATGTCAATCCTTTATTTTCTCCAACCGCTTTGTCAGCAACACCTCAGCAAGCTCTTGCATTGGACCCATGATCCCAGCAAGATTCCAATCTAATGATTAGTCACATGATTGCATGGCCAAAAGGATACCCTTTTGATCATGCGACAACTGTAGATCTTCGAAGATGTCAGAACCCCACTGACTGCATAAGAAATCTGGCCCCATTGATAGGTAATCCAAATCAACACATGTGGACCAATCAAAAGTAGGCATGTCATCAACCTACAGCACTGGACCCACACTGCCTACAGAACTAACCCCGCCTAGATTTAGCAATTACTCAAACACTACATTCACCAAATCTCACAATCTTTCCTTGACCCCTAGTTACATCTGGTGAACATGAGAATACCTTATTCACTAAGTCGCTAGATGATCTCTTAACCCTTCAAAGGAATCCTAGTTTACATTTGGTGAATCAGTGACTGAAGGAAGTCTCTTATTCGCTAAATATTACAAGTCACCGCCAGTTTATTTAGAGACTCTATGACCACATTATTCGCCTATTCACCAAGAGATCTGGAACATCACCATTTTATTGTGAGAACAAGTGAACAAAGGGGAATATGTTGGAGCTGCCAAATGATTTAGAGGCACTGATATCTCTTAGTCGCTGAATCGCCAGAAAACATTAAACCCTTGGCCACCACTTGGAGAATACGTGACTAAAGGGAGGAAAAGACCATTCGCCAGTTCGCGTGATGTTAAGACATAACTGCTAAGTATCTAGAGATTACGCGAACACATGTTCACTGAATCATTGAATGATTTGGATAACTGCTAGGAAAATTAGTGAACTGGGGAACAGGGATATCTTTAATGCGCACATGGGCCCCTTTGACAACCTGCCACATCACTAATTCTGGGAGAAACATGTGCACATGCTTTACAAAAGATTTAAGTGGCCCGAAAAAGGTAATAAGGATTATATCAGGGCTTAGGGTTAAAAGGGTTTGGCATATAACGACTAGTTTTGAATTTTGGGACCTATAGACTAGGGAATAAAACAATTCAAAGAGGCCATTAAAATGATCATAAAACCATGAAACTTTTAGGGATGCTTGGCAGGGGAAAAATAGGGACCACAGAATAGATTGTGATCAAATTTGCAGGATAGGAAATTTAGGGCACCAATTATCCTGTCAACCCCATAGTGACTGCTAGTTGGACGATAACTTCTAGTCTAAAATCCTCTAACAAGGTCACACCTAACAGTGTGTTTGTAACCTTTAACAGGGTTGCTTCTTCACTGACCTCACTTTAGAAGAGTGAATATTTTTGGGTTGCCGGTCCCAGGTGGTTTTTCCCTTCACAGGGTTTCCATGTTAAATCTCTTGTGTTATGTGTTGATTGTGATAATTGTTTGTTATCATACTTTGCATATTACATGTTAGATTTGATCGGTAAGTACTATAAGTTTAGAATTGACAATTGGTAAAAGCACAAACAATGAAAGTATTTTTGTTTATCGAGCAATAGGAATTGAAGATTTTGTTTTGGATTATACATTTTGTTTTGGGACAGCATTTAATTGATTCATCTGAGGCTCTCAGTTATTCCAAAAATTGGTATGAGAGCCTCAGTTGCTTAGAATAAAGTTTTAAGGACTTCAGCATAAAGATCTCAAGATGTATAAGAGGGAAGTGCCTAGACTGAACAAAGAGAACTTCGTAGTATGGCAAAGAAGAATGTTGTTGCATGTATCTAGAATTGGAAACTCAGCTGTAGACCTGATGAAGAATGGCTATATAGAACTACCCACTGGTCCCTTGACCCTTGATCAATTGAGAGACAAGCATGAACACAATATCACTATGATGGAACTTGTTGCTGCTTGTACCAACACTGGATTTGAAGACATTAAGGGATGCACTACTACCAAATAGATGTGGGATAAGTTAAACTTGATATACAGTGGAGACTTGAATGTTAAGAGAGCTAGAGCAGAAAGTCTAAGAGGTCACTTTGATGATATGAGAATGAAGGAAGGTGAGAACATAGTACAGTATTCAAACAGACTGAAAGAAGTAGTACATGCTTTTAGAGCATCTGATGGAGTGATTGATGATGAAACAATTATAAGCAAGATTCTCAAAACTTTGTTGCCAGTTTATGCGATTAGGATCTCTACAATTCATGAAACAAGGGTCGTTTCTAATCTTACCCTTGACACACTGATTGGTAAGCTTACAACCTTTGAATTAAATAACTTTGACAATAGTATTGTTCCTTCTATTGAATCCGCTTTCATGTCTTCTTTGAAGATTAGTAAGTCTAGCAATAATATTAAGAATGATGACAGTGATAGCAATATCGACGATGAACTTGATGAGCTTGAAGCTCTTATGGCTAGAATATTTCCCAAAGAAAAAGGAAGATATAGAGGTAAGTTACCTTTGGCATGTTTTAATTGTAAAGAAGTTGGTCACATTGCTACTAGATGTCCATAGAAGAAAGATGATGATAGATCCAAAGACCAATCGGAAGGAAGCTATGGGAGAAGATTCAACAGAGGCTACCGATACAAAAAAAGAGATGACCAAGATAGCTATGACAAAGGAAAGAAGGTATGTTACATTGCTGAAGATATTGAATCTGAATCTGACACTGAAGATGATGTAGAAGTAGTATTTGTTGCTATGAAAGATGATTCAAAAGAAGAAGAGAAACATGAAGAGACAACACTGATCTCTAGAATAGATAGAAATGATACATGGATCATAGACAGTGGCTGCACACATCATATGACCGGTGATCTTGAGAAATTTGATCAACTTATTGAATACAATGGAGGATCTATGAGAATGGGAAATGATGCACCCTGTATGGTAAGAGGTAAAGGTTCACTGATGATTAATGATAGACTAAGATGTGAAAATTCATATTGGGTAGTTGGATTGAACTATAAATTGTTAAGTGTGGCACAATTGAACAATTTACGCCACCGACTTGCTTTTGAGAGCAAAAAGGTGAAAATCTATGAAGATGGAGGAAGACTTGTTGGAACTAGTACACAATCCAGAGGTAATCTATTTTATCTTGATATGGATCAGTCTTCTTTTTTGTTAATGAAAGATGAAGATGAACTGAAAAATGTGAAAGTTGCATTAGAGAATGATGAATGGATAAATGCAATGACTAAGGAAATAGAGCAGATAGAGAAGAAAAAAACTTGGAGTTTAGTACCCCGACCAAAGGATAAAAATGTTATATGTACTAAATGGATATTTAGAAATAAGCTAAATGAGAATGGAGAAGTTACAAGAAATAAAGCCAGATTGGTATGCAAGGGATATGCACAAAAAGAAGACATTGACTATGGTGAAACATTTGCACCTATTGCTAGATTAGAAGGAGTCATAATTTTAATTGCATATGCTACACATAAGAAATTTAAAGTTTATCAAATGGATGTGAAGTCTGCATTTTTGAATGGTATACTTGAAGAAGAAGTCTACATAGAACAATCAGAAGGATTTGTTGATCCAGACAGCAGTGACATGGTATGTAGATTACATAAAGCTTTATATGGATTGGAGCAAGCACTGAGAGCATGGTATGAGAGATTGCATACTTACTTGCTAAGTATTGGATTTGTTAGAACAAGTGAAAACAACAATCTGTATATGAAAGGTAATACTGATGACACTATTCTTATTGCTGAAATATTTGTGGATGATATTATTTTTGGAGGACAAGATCATGTATGCAAAGCCTTTGCTGATGAAATGCAAAAAGAATTTGAAATGTCTATGTTCAGAGAGATTAAATTATTTCTAGGACTACAAGTGATTCAGTAGAGTGATGGGATATTCATCACACAATCTAAGTACATAAAAGAGGTATTGAAAACATTTGGCATGGAAGATGCTAAACCTGTGGGAACACTGATGGCTACTGGATGCAAATTGAAAAAGGAGGATGAAACTACTGAGGTAAACCAGACACTTTACTGATCCATGATTGGTAAACTTATGTATATAGTTCACAGTAGACCAGACATAGCACATGCTGTGGGGATTGTTGCTAGGTTTTCTACTAACCCTAGAGAGTCACACATGATAGCTACTAAAAGAATTTTGAGATATCTGAAAAAGATAGAAGATTATGGCATTTGGTATCCTAAGGAAAGAAAGTTTGAAGTGAAAGTTTACACCGATGCTGATTGGGCTAGAAATGTAGATGACAAAAAAAGTACCACCAGAGGAGCATTTTTCTTTGGTGAAAGACTTGTAACTTGGACAAGTAAAAAGAAAGCCTACATTTCTCAGTCAACTGCAGAAGTAGAGTATGTTGTTGCTGCTACAAATTACTCAAATATTGCATACATCAAGCAAGTGTTGGAAGGAATCAATGAAGTAATCACTAACTCGGTGATTATATATTGTGACAACACCAGTGCTATTAACATTTCAAAGAATCATGTGATGCACTCAAAGATAAAGCATATATCTATTAAGTATCATTACTTAAGAGAACAAGTGTAGGAGAAGCAAGTGAAGTTAGAATTTGTTACCATTGCCCTAATTTTCCTATGCATGCAAATTTGGCCAAAACCTATTCCAAAATCTTTGTTTTCACCTTTCCAAGCATCCCTAAAAATTTCATGAAGCTATGTCTTATCTCCCGGCCTCTACAATTTGTTTCATTCCCTTGTCTGTAGGTCTAAAAATTTGAAAATCTAGCCGTTATATGCCAAAAACACTCAAAACCCTAAGCCTTCATTCTATTTTGATGTTACTTTATCAACAACTTAAGGCTTTCCAGTTTCCATGTGCGTTAATTTCTTATTGGTCGGTCACCTATTCTCTTATTTTTCACAACGGTCATCTTTCCACATCGATGAACTAGCGACTGCAGTGTTTCTCCTATTCGCTAAATGTTTCACGGTCACTATTTAATATCCTATGACGTAGTGAATGTTAACTCCTCTTCAGTCTCGCATTCGCTAAGAAGTCTAGTGGTCTTTTATGTGGGGTTCTGGTTAGAAGGATCTAATCACTGGTGTATCTTTGCATAGGCCGTTGTCAGAACATGAGATCTTCAAATGACCATTAGATCTTCCAAGTCTACAGTGCTTCAAAGTCAAGTGGGTCCATTGCCATGTTGTCCCATGTGGAAGCATTTCATTGGTCAGAGGTGATGATTTGTAAAGCTTGTCAAAGCCTTGCAGGTGGGTCCTCGGATGATGACGTGCTCATTTCTCATTGGTCCACATAATGATGACTTGGATACTACAGTGGGACCATGTCAAGATGTCAGAAGGATAAAGATCTATGGTGGGCGTATAATCTAAAAGAATCTTCTGAGGTCATGAGGAGATGAGACTAACCATTAGATTAGGATCTTGTCTTAAGTGGGTCCGATGTCAAGGAAGTATCGAGGTGTTTGTTGATGGAGCAGCCAGAATGAATAAGAGAATGCCAAGTGGCATAAATGGGCCCAGGGTTAGTAAAGCTTTCTACAAGTCAGTGACTAAAGGGTTTCTTGTGTTCACTTAATGTAACCAGGGTTAGTAAAAAGACTCAGTGATTCAAGGAAAAGCCTTGTTCATTGAATCGCTTAACCAGACTAGGGTTAGCTCAAGGATTTCATGAATTAGAAAAGGTCTTCAGTCACGTGGTCACTGAATGACTTTGAGGAAGGAAGGCTTGAGGTGGGTCCAAATATGCTAACATGTTGGTATGCTCACTTCTCATTGGTCCAAACATGCTGATATAAAGTTTGACTTTTCAAAGGGTCTCACGATTGTTTTAAAGATAATCGTGGCCATTCATTTGCTAGGAAATAAAGAATATCTATGATCACATTTTAAAATGACTAGCTAGCCATTGTGATTTGAGTTCAAATAGTTCTAAGAGGGTTTTTGCTAGTATTTGATTTGTAGGCCATGAGCCGCGAGGTAACTCAGAAAATTTATATCTCTAGGACATTTGCAGTTAAAGGAGGATGATGAGGAGGTCTGGGCGGCCGTCATGGGTCATTTCCTGTCTCTGAAAAGTACCAGTTTGAGCATTCATGGTGAGACTTTGTGCAAGAAGGTTGGAAGGTCAAGGTTGCTTGTTTGTAGGTGGGCTCAGTACTAGGATCAACACGCAAAGAAAGATATGATTTGATCACCAGTGTTCTCAGAGATTTTCATAATAAGTTATCAGTACCCTAGGGTTTGATATTATTGTAAATCTGTAACTCTAGTTAGGTTTTTGACTCTTTCTTGTGTGCAAGAGGAGATGCATATAATGTATTTTTGGAGCTTTTGAGCTCAGAATTGACTTTTTCTGTAAAAAGAGAGGTTCACAATTGTAGAAGAAATTCATCTTTTCTTAAGGGTCATCTGTGGTATCTTTTCTACCCTCTGGCTTATACAATTGTAAAATTCCCATTGATAATACAAATATTGTAGAGGTATTTGTGACAATCCTTCATGTCCCTATGCTTCCTTCTTTGGATTATCTCTTATTGGATTAAAGTTTATGAATGCTTTCAGTGATATTTAGGGTTCCTGATCCCTCTTACTTTCTATAATTGTGTGTGTTATTATGTTTGATATGATTTAGATGTTTTGCGGGTATACTTCAGCCCCCTAATAGCCTTGTCTCAATCCTACACCAAGTTACAGAAAAGAATTTTTGCTTGCAAGTCATGGGTTGTGTCTTATGTTCAGGCCCTCCTATTAAACACTTATGCAAACCTATTCAGTAAGTTGTGACCTACTAGACCTAAGTCTTTCTTTGATTCTATTCCTCTATACTGAGATCCAAACCCTAATTTTGGTGTATCACTTGGTAGGTATTAGGAATGAATGCAAAGTGTTTTGGCAGTCATTCTGTAGCAGTTGTTGTTGCATTCATGACTTGGATTGTCATTGATGTCAACACAGTGATATTCTAGATATTAGCAGGAAAGTAGGTACAATTTTGTTTTGCGCACATGTTGTATTGAAAATTGGATTTTGCATAGTTTATGGTATGTTCTTTGGTGTGTTATTAACCTATGGTTAACAGTGTAAAAAGAAATTTACTCATTTGCAAGAGTTATGAGCATTTTGGTGAAAGCAATGTTTAGATAGTGTTTCTGTGTAGCGATGTTCAGAAATCAGAGGATATCTCTTAGCTGGGATGGAATCTGATTTTGCACAATTAATGATATGTTGGAGACTCCTTAATGATGATTTGGTTCATAGCACAAACTTCGAGGACATGTTTGGAGAAAGTTACAGTAACTGGAAACCGATAGTTTTATGTGAATTCTGTGTGTAGCATGTAGAATTTATTATTTTGTAATTGAGGACTGACTCATTTGTAATTATTTGAGTTTGGTATATAAGAAGGAATTTTTTCCTTATTGTAATGTGTACTATGAAGATTGTGATGCGAATATATGCATGAAGTGAAGAAAAGAGCTAATTCAGTGATGAAGGAAGACTTGTGAGTACAGAGATCTGAAGTTGTGATCTTGTGTAGCAGAGAGTGTAGTTTTGGCATAGTTTGAAGGAGGTAATATATTTCATATTATTCTGTTGAATAATTCTAAGATCTTTTGGACAGTGGGTTCAGAGATCTTGCCTTGAAGCTGTTTGGGCAGTGGGTCCTTTTGTCTTCCATAAACTCTTAACCGGGTTAGAATCTTTTAACAGGGATTCAAATGTACTAAATGTATTTCATAAGACTCCTAACAGCGTCCATCCTCTAATAAGGAACTTTCATATTAGTGCATCATTCCCACCGGGGTTTACTCTTTTCAAGAGGTTCCCTAGTTAACATATCTTGTGTTATTGTGCAATTGTGTATGATTTGTTAGAGTAGTCTTATGTTAGCTAATAATTAAATCATTTAATTATTAGTTTATCATACTCTAGGCTTAAGTTTCACTTAGGCGCTTTATAATTCTTTAGGGTTTTAGCCTTTAGGGTTTCGTGTTTCCTTTTATAAGGATTCACTTCTTTCATTTCAATAAGTAGATTGTATTATTTTCATCATCGTTAATAGAAGATTTTTTCTTGCAACATGGTTTTGCAGTCTCTGGCCTATTGGCCGCCATAGCTTTCTGTCTTTTTGCTTCTTCTTTGTGACAGTCTTGCATGCAGGTGTTCTTGGGATGATTTGCGTTTGTCAAATCTAACATGGTATAAGAGCTCTCCTGTTGTTCGCTGTTCGAGTTTTATTGAAGCACAGAGGGTTTCAGAAGTTTTTTTGTGGATCTGGGGGGGAGCCGAAATTTGGCTCACCTTGGGCAAAAAAGGACACCACCATTGTGTCCGGAAGGCCCAAGAACCCCTAAATCCATATAAAACTTGTCCATTTTGGACACAGTGGCATCTGAGGCAAAATTTTTTTGCATACCAGGGCCGTACGGCCCTGGCACGCACTCCGAGGTGGGTACACGGCGATTTTTTTTTTTAAAAAAAATATATTTTGGGGCCGCCGCCCAGCGGCCACCCCCGCGCCGCCCAGCAGCAACCGCAGTCGCGGCCACCGCCCGAGCGGCCACCGCAGCCGCGGCCCCCGCCACTGCCGCAGCCACGGCTCCCGCCCCCGCGCCACCCGCGGCCCGCCCAGCTGCCGCCCACCCCGGCTCCGCCACTGCTCCGCCGCCCTCTGCGGCCTCCGCCGCCCTCGGCCCCACCGCCCGCGCCCTCCGCTTCGCCGGCCCGCCCACCGCCGGCAGCAGCGCCGCCTCCCAGCCCCGCTCCGGCCCGCCCAGCCGCCGCCCGGCCGGTTTCAGCCCCCGCGGGCTGCTATTCACAGCAGCACGGTCATATGACCGACCAGGGGCTGCGGCCCAGCCCCCGGAGCGCGCCATGCGCCCGAGGGCCTATTTTTTTTAGCCCCTGGGGCTCTTATCTTGCCTTTTTGGGGGTACCTGGGCTTTTTTCGCTCTACAGGGAGCATACGGGGGTCTTTTTCTGACTTCTTTATATCGTCAGAAAGCTCTTTCCAAGCTCTTTCCGATGATGGAGGTTAGGATTTTGGGTTCTACCATTTCAATAGCTTTTTTTGCTGTTGAAGTCTGATGTCTCTTTTTGCCTTCCGGGAGTCATATCTGGCTCATCCGGACTCCTTTTTTGGCAAACGAGATATCGTCGGAAAGCTGTTTTTGTGTACTATTCAGTGGCAGAGGTATTTCTTCCAGATTCTACTCCAGGTTTTCACTCCTCCGTGTTATGCAGTTTATGCCCTCTGGTGGTGTGCTTGGTTCTACAGGTCCGGGGATCTCTTCTTCTGGTTTCTTAGTGCACTCTTCTTTCTGACTTCTGAGCTTGCATGCTCTTTCTGATGTATCTTTGTTCTATAAATGCATTGAGATAAAGTGCCCTCTTCTACATTTCTGGGATCTTTTTCACCTGGTTCAGTTTTAGTATTCGCACTCAGTTATAAAGTGCCATGGGGGGATTCTGATGCATTTGCCACTATAGGCGCATCCACTCTTGTCAAGTGAGCGTACCTTCCATGACATTAGCCCATGTAGACTGTGTCTATGACACTGCCCTTTATCCTGTGTGTGTGCTTCTGTTGCACTGTTGGTGTTCCTGGTTCTTCTTCTGCAGCTATTTTTGGCATCGCATTTCAGTGTTCCTGTCACCTCTCCCAGTTCAGCATTATGGGGGGGTTCACCTGTTGGTTCTATTGCTTCCTTGGTTCGGTTGAGTGATCTACGTATTCAGTTTTTGTTCCTATGTACTAGGCAGATGCAGTGGCTAGGAACCTATGCATTTCGGTGAGATGGATCATCTACTATATAGACACTCATTCATTCCTTTTTTGGAGGTCACCTCTTCGATTGATCAGATCTTCAGACACTTGTCTTCTCTACCTGGTCATGCACTTCAGTGGGGGTTCCAGCAGTATCTTCTGACAGAGTTTTTCAGACATGCTTCGGAGGAGCTTCTTGCTCTCTTCTTGTTCCTTTCTCTGGGACATCTTTTGCTTTATGTTTGGGTACCTGATCAGGCCTAGTTGCCGGGACCCATCTTTCCTACTTTCTACAGTAGTTTAGCTTTTTTTGCTTCTCCCTAAGTTACACTTAAGGGGGGGTGTTAGAGTAGTCTTATGTTAGCTAATAATTAAATCATTTAATTATTAGTTTATCATACTCTAGGCTTAAGTTTCACTTAGGCGCTTTATAATTCTTTAGGGTTTTAGCCTTTAGGGTTTCGTGTTTCCTTTTATAAGGATTCACTTCTTTCATTTCAATAAGTAGATTGTATTATTTTCATCATCGTTAATAGAAGATTTTTTCTTGCAACATGGTTTTGCAGTCTCTGGCCTATTGGCCGCCATAGCTTTCTGTCTTTTTGCTTCTTCTTTGTGACAGTCTTGCATGCAGGTGTTCTTGGGATGATTTGCGTTTGTCAAATCTAACATGATTATCTTTCTATGGTTGATCAGTACATTGATTATATTGTTTAAAGCTATTGAATGGATAAATTATCAGATAACTGATTCACTCCCCCCTTCTCAGTTATCTTGGGGATCTTTACTTTCTAACAATTGGTATCAGAGCAGCAGGTCCTTGAAAGAAAAGTTTAACAACTTAAGGAGATCCATGGCAAATTTCAGAAAAGAAAGCCCTAAGTTTGATGGAGTAAATTTTGACTGCTGGAAAGAAAAGATGAAGACACATCTATTGTGTTTAGGACCAAGTTATTGGTTGATTACAAAGAATGAGAAGACTATCATTGAGGAAGACAATCTAGAGGCGGGAACTAAATATGAGCTAGATCTATTCATGTGTAACATACTTGCAAGAGAAGCACTTTTGTCAGCACTACCGGAGAATGAATATAGTCAGGTAAGATGTTTGAAAACATCTCATGCAATTTGGAAAGCTTTACATTCTACTTTTGAAGGTGATGAACATGCAAAGAAGGCTAGATTACATAATTGGAATTGTGCATTTGAAGATATTAGAATGATGGAAGATGAATCTATTAGAAGCTATATTGGTAGGATGTCTGAGATTGTGATAGGAATAAAGTCTTATAGAGGTGATAAGATAGAGAATGAAGTGATATGGAAAATTTTGAGAACCTTGACACCAGTATTCAAGTAGACAACACAGATGATTGAACAAGTGATACCTTGTACATTGAAATTTTCAAGAGAGACTCTTCTTGGAAGATTAGAAACAGTAGAGATGAACTTGAGATTATCAGGAGAGCTACCTAGAATGGAAACAATATTCAGTGCTCTTAGCATCAGACCTACAAGAAGTACTAGTGTGAATGGAAATTATGCCAGCAGTAGCAGATCTAAGGAAGATAAGAAGATTGAAGAAGGTATTGCATTACTTGTAAAAAGAGAACCAGATGGTAAGAAAATCTTTAAATGTTGGACTTGTCAAGAATATGGTCATTTTGCATCTAAATGTCCTAAAAGAGTTAAGAAGTATAGAAGCAACTTTAAACCTAGGAGATCTAAAGAATGTTATTATGCAAATGATGAAGATTTTGAAGCAGGAATTGAAAAACATTTAAGTGACAGTGATAATAATAACTTTGAGGAAATAGGATTTGTAGCAATTAAAGATGAAACTTCTAAATCTGATAAAAGGGAAGAAAAAGTATTAGTTTCAAAAGTTGAAAAGAAATTTGATTGGATTATAGATAGTGGTTGTTCACATCATATGACTGGAGATAACATAAAGTTTGTTAAGTTAGATAATTATGATGGAGGAATTGTTAGGGTTGGTAATAATGCACCTTGTTTGATTAAGGGTATAGGATCTATTACTCTTGATGGAAAGACTAACACTGACGATGTTTACTTTGTTGATGGATTAAGACATAATCTACTAAGTGTTGGACAATTGGCTGATAAGGGTTATCAAGTTTGGTTTTCTAAGAAAACTTGTGTGATAAAAGACAAAGATGGAAATCTGATTGGAAAAAGATCTAGAACCAAAGGTAATGTATTTCAGTTGAATCCTACTGAGATGACTTGTTTGATAACTAGGATTGATGATAGTTGGTTATGGCATAAAAGGTTTTGTCATATAAACTTTGATAATATTGTCAAGGTGAGCACTACACTTGTAGTAAGAGATTTACTTAGAATTATGAAACCTACTAACATGATTTGCAAAGAATGTATGATGGCAATGTAGAAAAGGAGTTCATTTCCCAATAAGAAGTTCACATTGGCAGAGAAGTTGGAGATTGTTCATATAGACTTGAGTGGTCCTACTAGGACTAGAGGATTCTATGGTGAAAGGTATTTTATGATTGTTGTTGATGATTTTACAAGAATGATGTGGATTGCATTTTTGAAAGAAAAATCTGAAGCATTTGATAAATTTAAGATCATGAAAAGCAAAATTGAGAATGAATCTGGAATGAAGATTAAGTGTCTAAGATCTGATAGAGGTGGTGAATTTACATCTAGAGAGTTTAACACTTTTTGTGAAATGAAGAGACAACTTTCAGCCCCTAGAACACTAGAACAAAATGGTATTACAAAAAGAAGAAACAGGTCAATAATTGAAGCAACAAGAGCTATGTTGTTTGAAAATAATTTGGCTAAAAATTTTTGGAGAGAAGTAGTGAACACAACAGTATACACTATGAACAGAGTACAAATCAGAGTAGATACAAACAAGACACCTTATGAATTATGGTTTGGACATACACCCTCAGTTAAGTATTTTAGAATTTTTGGAAGTAAATGTTATATAAAGAGAGATGATGATATAGGAAAGTTTGATCCTAGAAGTGATGAAGGAATATTTCTTGGATATTCTTTAAAAGGCAAAGCATATAGATGTTATAACAAAAGAACTAAGACTATTTTTGAAAGTGCAAATGTAAAAGTTGATGAGAAGTTTAAAATTTAGGAAGGAATGCTTGATTATGAATCTGATGGAGAAGCACAACCTTGGCCTAACATTGAAAATGAAAAATTATTTTTTGAAACTAATAGTGATTTGCTGAATGAAAGTCATACTGAAGAAGATAGAGAAGAAAATAGAGAAGAAAATAGAGAAGAAAGTAGAGAAGAATCTACAATTGGAACAAGATCGGTAACTATGACACCTAACAGGTATACTTCAAGACATCACCCTATTGAGCAAGTTATTGGAAGTTTAGATAGAGGATTTTTGACTCATAATAAGGTACATTTATGTTTGATTTCTCAAATTGAACCTAAGACTACTAATGAAGGTTGTGAAGATGAACATTGGATCAATGCTATGAAAGAAGAACTAGAGCAGATTGAAAAAAAAAAACATGGGAATTGGTCCCTAGACCTGAAGACAAGAATGTGATTAGAACAAAGTGGGTATTCAGAAACAAGATGAATGAACAAAGAGAAGTGATAAGAAATAAAGAAAGATTGGTATGTAAAGGATATTCACAACAAGAAGGAATTGACTATGAAGAAACTTTTGCACCTGTGGCCAGACTTGAAGTAGTGAGAATGTTTCTAGCATATGCAACTTACAAGAAATTCAGAGTGTATCAGATGGATGTGAAGTCAACATTTTTGAATGGTGAATTGGAAGAAGAAGTCTACATTGAGCAGCCTAAAGGTTTTCCTTTGACACGAGAAGGAGATATGGTATGTAAGTTAAAGAAATCTTTATATGGATTAAAACAAGCACCTAGAACCTGGTATGCAAGATTGGATAAGTATTTATTGAAATTAGGATTTATAAAAGGAACAGGAGATAGTAACTTATACACAAAAGAAATTGAGAATGGTTTGTTGGTTATAGTTATATTTGTTGATGATATTATCTTTGGAGGAGAAGATGAAGCTAGTGACGAATTTGTAGATGAAATGAAGACTGAATTTGAGATGAGCATGATTGGAGAAATGAAATTTTTTTGGGATTACAGATAACACAAAGCAAGGAAGGTATATTTGTAAGTCAGACTAAGTATTTAAATGAATTATTGAAAAGATTTAGAATGGAAGATTCTAAACCTATTGGAACACCTATGGTAACCAGACATAAGTTATCTAGCAAAGATGAGACACCAGCAGTTGAGCAAAAAAGTACAGATCTATGATTAGAGGATTGCAGTACTTGACACATACAAGACCTGATATAGCACATTCAGTGGGGATTGTAGCAAGATTTCAAGTAGAACCTAGAGAATCACATTATGCAGTAGTAAAGAGGATACTGAGATATCTGAAAGGAATAATGGATTATGGATTATGGTATGAAAATTATGATGATTTTACTTTATGTGCCTATACTGATGCAGATTGGGGAGGCAGCGTTGATGACAAGAATAGCACCAATGGTGGAGCCTTTTTTCTTGGAGGTAAATTGGTCTCTTGGCTAAGCAAGAAGAAGAATTGTACTTCACAAAGCACAACAAAAGCAAAATATGTTGCAGCAGAAAATAATTGTAATCAGATTATTTGGATGAAGCAGATGTTGAAAGATATTGGAATAAAGTTTGATGAGCCTGTTGTTATACATTGTGATAACACTAGTACAGTGAGAATGTCAAAAAATCCTATTTTACATTCTAAGACTAAACATATTGAGATCAAGTATCATTTTGTAAGAGAAAAAGTTGCAAAACAAGAAGTAAGATTGGAGTACATAAGTACAAAGGAGTAGATAGTAGATATATTTACAAAGCCTTTACCTAAGGATACAATTGTGTATCTGAGAGGTATGCATGAGGTTATGCCCCAACCTATTTTTGAGAATTGATGCAGATGGTTGCATCTGTCCAGTGGTATATGAGCCCTATCTTTCTTCTGGATTGGATGTTGGAACTTCCTCTATGGGGGAGTTTATGAGCTGAGTCATGAGGACTCTTGTTATTGTATTTTTCTGAAAAGTGTCTTTTGACATTAAGTTTTTGTTGACTTAGTGATAGAATTTCTATCATTGATGTCAATGGGGGAGAGATATACATGAAAAACATTGTGGATTGTATGAGAGAGCTGAATAGGAAAATGAAGCAAGATTTGATTTGATATTTTGCAGTGATGTTGCAGTATTGGATTTTTGGAACATTGGATGTTTTTCATCTATGTTACCATTAATACCAATGGGGGAGATTGTTAGGAATGAATGTAAAGTGTTTTGGAAGTCATTCTATAGCAGTTGTTGTTGCATTCATGACTTGGATTATCATTGATGTCAACATAGTGATATTCTGGATATTAGCAGGAAAGCAAGTACAATTTTGTTTTGTGCACATGTTGTATTGCAGATTGGATTTTGCACAGTTGATGGTATGTTCTTTGGTGTTTTATTAACCTATGGTTAATAGCACAAAAAGAAATTCACTCATTTGTAAGAGTTATGAGCATTTTGGTGAAAGCAGTGTTTAGACAGTGTTTCTGTGTAGCGATGTTCAGAAATCAGAGGATATCTCTTAGCTGGGATGGAATCTGATTTTGTGTAGTTAAAGGGATGTTGGAGACTCATTAATGATGATGTGGTTCATAGCACAAACTTTGAGGACATGTTTGGAGAAAGTTACAGTAACTGGAAGCTGATAGTTTTATGTGAATTCTATGTGTAGCATGTAGAATTTATTGTTTTGTAATTGAGGACCGAATCTTTTGTAATTATTTGAGTTTGGTATATAAGAAGGAATTTTTTCCTTATTGTAATGTGTACTATGAAGATTTTGATGTGAATATATGCATGAAGTGAAGAAAAGAGCTAATTCAGTGATGAAGGAAGACTTGTGAGTATAGAGATCTGAAGTTGTGATCTTGTGTAGTAGAGAGTGCAGTTTTGGAACAGTGTGAAGGAGGTAATATATTTCATATTATTTTATTGAATAATTCTAAGATCTTTTGGATAGTGGGTTCAGAGATCTTGCCTTGGAGCTGTTTGGGCAGTGGGTCCTTCTGTCTTCCATAAACTCTTAACCGGGTTAGAATCTTTTAACAGGGATTCAAAATCTCCTAACAGAGATTCATATGTACTGAATGTATTTCATAAGACTCCTAACAGGGTCCATCCTCTAACAAGGAACTTTCATATTAGTGCATCATTTTGTGGGTCATTCCCACCAGGGTTTACTCTTTTCAAGAGGTTCCCTAGTTAACATATCTTGTGTTATTATGCAATTGTGTATGATTATCTTTCTATGGTTGATCAGTACATTGATTATATTGTTTAAAGTTGTTGAATGGATAAATTATTAGATAAATGATTCACCCCCCCCTCTCAGTTATCTTGGGGATCTTTACTTTCTAATAGTAGGTAGTTTGCTTTCAGGTTATTGCCCTTTCCAAGCACTCCTATCCCTTTCCCTCAAAAGATTTACTTTCATGTCAAGAAGCAAATTAAGGTGATTATCCAAGAGGAACCAGCCTAGAACTTGGAGGTTTCATCTTAGTTAGCATAGGTCCCACACCTGGAGATGATTCCCATGTTATACTAGGTTATCAGGACTATGAGAGCTTGAGAGAAGGTGCAAACTTAGTGTATAACATTTTCTGGCATGCCCAATGGGATTGTAAAAGAAGTTCATTGTTGAAGGTTATGTCATCTCTAATATGAAGATTGCATAATACAGACCTTTAGAGGTTGTTCTATCAAGTATATCTTGTAACTCCACTGATTTCAAAGATCCAAGCCAAGCTTGTTTAAGGTTTATGAGAAAGATTGAAACTAGAAGCTCAAAGCCTACTAAATTTTTAGAGTTTCCCTCAAAAAGAAGCTACGAAGGCAAGTCAACTCAAAGGGAATCTCCTACAAGGAGAGTTCAATCAACACCACCTGATACTATAGAAAGAAGACCTTTAGCCTTTCATTCTAGAAGAAGAGGAAGATCTCTAACCAGAGATCTTGAAGAAGAAGAAGAAGTTCTAAATCTAGCATCAAACACAGCTCATATAGTTGTCAACCTTCAAATCACAGCTCCTACAATGGCTAGACAGTTTGCCTCTGCACCTTTCAACCAAGGAAGTCCATTAACTTTTGCAGTGCATCATGATATACCCTTGGTAGCATTGAAGAGCTTACCTAATTTCACAGGTGAAGGGCAAACTACAACTTTTGAGCACATAAGAGATGTGACCACCATCTGCAACATACACAATATAACCCAAGAAGATGTGGCTACCAAGTTATTAGCAGCATCCCTCAAAGGTAAGGCTCTTGAATGGTTTAGAACTCTAGCTATTGGTTCTATTAATTCTTGGGATGCATTAGGGGATGCATTAAGTAAAAACTTTAAGGATAAATCAGATAATTTGTCTCTAGTTGAATAGTTGACAACTATTAAGAGAGACCCTCAAGAGAAAATGACAGATTACAATAGTAGATTCCTCAAGACTTGGAATAGAATCCCAGCCTTAGTAAGGCCATCAACCAATCATGCTTTCCTTTATTACTTACAAAGCTTGAATGGCCAAATCTCTGTCATGATTCAATCTATGGGTGGTACTACTTTACCCCAGGCTTTTGACACTACTGTCAGGGCCAAAAATTGTTTGATTTAGGTAGGTATGATAGCTAGAAGACCACCAATGCCCATTTTTCCTAGCCTTCAACCTATTGCACCTGCACAAGTACCCCCATTTACCCCTATTCCTGCCATACTAGCACCTCAGGCTAGTACTAGTGGTCAAGAACATGCTAAGGCAAGTTTCTCTCAACAACTACAAGAAATAAAGAGCAGTCAGCAGACTAGCATGCAAGAAATGACAAACTTGTTCCAGACCTTAACCAAGGAAGTCACAAATTTGAAGAAACAAGGGCAAAGAATCAGACCACCCTTTCAGCCACAAGGCCAAAGTCCTAATCAGCAATATCAAAAACAAGGACAATCTTATCAACAAAATAGGCCACCATACCAAGGAGGGTATTAGGGACAAAGACAAAGTTTTAATTAGAGACCATTCCAACCATATAACCTTGCACCTCTCAATTCTACAAATCTAGTGAGGGATATGGTTCCTAGTCAAAACAATATGGCTATGGATAATGAATGGTTTTTTCCTTGCAATCAGCCTCACAATCAGGCTACATGTTCAAATGGATGGATGAACCAAGCTCTAATGGTTCAAAATGACTCACAAGCTCAAGCAGAGGATTCATCTAGTGGGTCAGTCCCTTAACAAGAATCACAAGAGAAGGAAACTTCCCTTTTCAATGGGAAGCAACCTAACTTCAATGGAGTCAATGATGAAGTTGCTTTTGTTGCTTATAAAAGAGCAAAAAGAAGAGCTCAAGACATGGAGAGAGAAGATTCCAATGCCAAAGCCACTACATCTGTAGAGCCAATACAACAAGCTATTCCTACCATACCTAAGAATGCTCCTGTCATTACAAGAAAAGAAGGCCAACATCTCAAAGATGCAGAGCCCATCATAGTGAAAGCACAACAAAGAGTACACAATATAGCACCTTATAACATTGTAGACAACATGAAGAAGTTGAATTTTACCATGTCCATGTGGGACTCTTTCTCTATTCCAGGGCAACTTGAGATCCTGAAGAAGGCTATGTCAAAAGTAGCAACTCCTTAGCCAACAAAAGAAACTACAAAGCCAGTGTTGGTTAACATTGATCATGAAAAGGAGACTACAAGTAGCAACTCCAAGGCCAATGCCATGCAAGGTAGGAATTCAAAGCCACCTCCCTTTTATGTATCTTTAATTATTGGAGATTCTTTAGTACATAATTGTATGGTAGATAATGGAGCTACTAGCACTATAATGCCCAAGAAAGTGGCTGACCAATTAGGACTTAAATATGAACCCTTCCAAAAGAAGGTGACTCAACTTGATGGATCCTCAGTCAGTACTATAGGTGTGGCTAAGGATACCAGTCTAATTATCCATGCCAATCCAAATTTTTCCATCCTCCTTGATATATATATCATAGATCTCCCTGCACTATTTTCTATATGTTTATCAAGAGAATTCATAGCCAAGATAGGAGGTTATCTATCTTCTGACTGGTCTCACATGTTATTTCATACAAGGTATGGTACCAAGGTTACCATTAAGTCTAAGAAATTGGCATCACACCATATAGAACCATATGTGTCCAATACCATCAATGTAAACTGCCCTATCTTTGATAACAGTGACTTCCAAACCATTAGTGAAGCAAGCACCAAGATAGAGAGTATCCCAGATATTATTTTAGATGAAAGAACTTCAGAGACCCAAGAAAGTCTTATCTGGGATTTTGGTTTGGGAAATTATCTGCTACAAGAGAATGATGTCAAAGAGCCAAGCCTTTTCAAAGAGGCCATTGATTCAGAGGATCAGAGCAACCAGGTTTGGGAACTATTTTTTGATGGAGCTAGAAGTAGACATGGTTCTAGTGGTGGTGCTATGCTAGTATCCCCAAAAGGAGAAAGGTATTATACTACCTTTAGATTCAGTTTCTCCTACACTAGCAATACTGCAAAATATGAAAGTCTAGTCAATGGACTAGGATGGGCTAGAAAAAGAGGGCTTAAGGCCTTAAAAGTTTATGGTGACAGTGAGTTAGTTGTCAGCCAAGTAAGAGGGATAAGTGCAACCAAAAACAACACTTTGAGAGCATACAAACATAGAGTTTGGGATGTAATTGAATATTTTTGTGCTTTCAATATTGTTTCTATCCCTAGAAAGTTAAATCAGAATGCATATAGATTAGCTGCTATTGGATCTCAGTATGACATTACAAATAGCATTTCAAAAGAAGAAAATCAATAGCATATCAAAGTGATTATTAGGCCTTCTATTCCTGATAATGATGTCAATTGGAAAATGTTTGACAATGATGAACAAATTTTGCAGTTCTTGTTTGAAGAAGATTTTTTTCAGAGCATAATCAAGATAGATTATTGCAAAGCTATGGTGATCAAGTAATACAACTTAAGTCCAACAAAATGCCTAGAGGTCTTCTTACCTTAGAAGTTGTCTTCAACAAGGATGATGAAGTCAAGAGAAATAAAGCTGGCCTGGTAGTCCAACAAGAACATTGTGTTGAATTAGAGTTGGAACTAGGTAAGAGCTTACAATTTGGGAAGGTAAACACTGAATTGGAAAAGAAGGCTTACACTTAGTTATTCAAAGAATTTAGTGATGTTTTTGCATGGCAATATGAAGATCTCAAAGGTTTTTACCTTGCCCTTGCTCAACACACTATTGAATTAGAACCTAATGCCAAACCAGTAGGGAAAAAGAAAAGGCTTGTTAATCCCAAGCTTGAGCCACTTATGCATAGAGAAGTGCTCAAATTAATAGAAAGTGGTATCATCTACCCCATTAAGCATACTAGTTGGGTTTCCAACCTTGTTTCTATTAGGAAGAAGAATGGGAAATTGAGGTTATGTGTTGACTTCAGGGATCTTAACAGGGCCTCACTAAAAGACCGTCATCCATTGCCCTCCATGGAACAAATTTTACAATGTCTCTGGATCTGAGAGATTTTCATTATGGGATGGCTATTCAGGATACAATCAGATCCTGGTTAATGAGGAGGATCAGTATAAGATTGCATTTACAACCAAGTGGGGAACCATGGCATATCAAAAGATGCCCTTTGGTTTGTCAAATGCAGGTGCTACATTTCAAAAGGCAATGGATATGGCCTTTAAAAGCCTCATGTACAAGTTTGTGCTGGTCTACCTAGATGACATAACCGTCTACTCAAAACATGTAGCAGACCATATCAAACATCTGAGGAAAATCTTTGAAAGGTGTAGAGAATTCGGGATATCCCTTAATCCCAAGAAATGTGTGTTTGTAGTTCATGAGGGAAAACTATTAGGATATATAGTATCTAACAAAGGAATTATAGTAGATCCTAAGAGAATTGCAGCCATCCTAGAGCTACCCTTGCTACATAATAAGAAAGGCCTCTAATCTTTCATAGGAAAGATTAATTTTGTTAGGAGATTCCTTCCTAACATTGCAGAGTTACTCAAGCTTTTGACAACTATGTTGAAGAAGAATTCAGCTTTCAGTTGGACTAAAGAAGGAAAATTTAATTTCCAAGCTATCAAAGAGGCCTTAACAGAAGCCCCTACTCTCTTAAACCCAAACTTCAATAAGGATTTCATCCTTTATGCTTACGGAGGACATGATGCTATGTCTGCAATGTTGACTCAAGAAAGTCTAGATGGATTGGAGCAACCTATTGCTTTCTTTAGCAAAGGTTTAGAAGAGTATGAATAGAGATACTCTTTTGTAGAGAAACATGTGCTTGCTGTGGTGAAAAGTCTTAAAAATTTCAAATATCTATTGACTCATAGCAAGGTACACTTCAAAGTTACTCATCCAAGTGTCAAAGAATTTTTACTTTCCAAGGACTTGAATGAAAAAAGAGCTGGTTGGATCACCAAGGTGATGGAATATGACATTGATATTCAGACTACCAAGCTGGTTAGAGGAAGGGGTCTTTGTGAACATTTGGCAGGGGATGAAAGTTCAAAGAAACCAGAACAAGTGGATGCATCTTTGGTTGTGCATTCTACTGAAGAACAAACCAAGGCAACAAGCTAGTTGCCTAACATGATTCATTACTTGAAGACAGAACAATGTCCTACAGGCCTAGATTCAACAAAAAGGAGGTATTGCAAGTTACAATCTATTCCTTTTGTGCTGATAGATGAAATTATTTTTAGAAAGGATCACAATGGTGTCCTTTTAAGATGCATAGATTTAGAAAAGATAGGTGATGTCCTATTTGAGTTTCATGATGGACCTTCTGGAGGTCATTTCTCTCCTAGGACTACTGCTTATAAAATCATGAGGGCTAGATACTATTGGCCATCTATCTTTAGGGATAGTCATGAGTATGTAAGAAAATGTATCAAGTGTGCTATGTTTGTAGGAAAAGAAAGGCTTGCAGCCTTGCCCCTACAGCCAGTCAGAACAGAGTAGCCCTTCATGAAGTGGGGTATAGATTTCATAGGAATGATCAATCCTCCATCTAATGTAGGCCACAAATGGATAATTACTGCAACTAATTATTTCACTAGATGGACAGAGGCAATTACACTAAAAGAGGCTAATGAGAGTGCTATATTGAGTTTTTATGATGACATAATCCATAGGGTTGGCACTCTAGATTCCATAATATTAGATAATGCATTGGCATTCATAGGCCTCAAAGTATCAGAGTGGGCAGTAAAAAATGGCATCTATCTGAATACCAGTTCAAATTACTACCCCCAAGGTAATGGTTTAGCAGAATCCACCAACAAGAACTTGATTAGGATAATCAAGAAGACTCTTCAGGACAATCACAGGGACTGGCATACTAAATTGAGATTTGCCTTGTGGTTAGATAGAATTACCCCAAAGAAGATCATTGGTAATTCCCCCTACATGTTGATGTATGGAAAAGAGGCTAAGTTATCTATTTCAACTAAATTACCAGCCCTGGACTTAGCCACTCAGTATGCCCTATTTGAAGAAAGTGATCCCCTGCAAATCAGATTTGCCCAGTTGATGGAGTTAGAGGAAATTAGGGATAAATCCATGAAGGATGTGGAGTTCCATTAGATTCAAACAAAGAAAAGTTTTGATAAGAGAGCTAGGGTCAGGAATTTCAAAGTTGGAGATGTAGTTCTCAAGTGGGATGAGTTCAGGTCTAGGCTTGGAAGGCACACAAAATTTGACTCTTTTTGGGGTGGACCATTTTTTATCACAGAGTGCAAGGGATCCAATGCTTTTTAGCTATCAACTCTTGAAGGTGATCCCCTACCAATATCAGTAAATGGTTTCCATCTGAAGCCCTATTTTGGGGTTAATCCCTCTCTGTAAGTTCTCTTGTAAATTCTTGTAAATATGTCTTCCCTTGTTTTCTTTCCCTATTTTCCTAGGTTAGTTTCCTGCTTTTCAAGAAGTGTCTGTGCACAAGTTTGTCTTGCTTGTTTAGTTTTGTCTCCCTGTAGAAGTTTTTGTGCTCAGTAATGACCCCATGCCTAATGAATTATGTCAAGGCCATTGGTTTTCCATGTCTAGTAGGTTGACATCTAGCAGAAATCACCAAAATGTTGCCCTAATTTTTCTGTGCATGCAAATTTGGCCAAAACCTATTCCAAAATCTCTATTTTCACCTTGCCAAGCATCCCTGAAAATTTCATGAAGTTATGTCTTGTCTCTTGGCCTTTGCAATTTGTTTCCTTCCCTGGTCTATAGGTCTAAAAATTTGAAAATCTAGCCATTATATGCCAAAAACCCTGAAAACCCTAAGCCTTCATTCTATTTTGATGTTACTTTATTGGAAACTTAAGGCTTTCCAATTTCCATGTGCACTAATTTCTTATTGGTCAGTCACCTATTCTCTTATTTTTCCCAGTAGTCATCTTTCCCCTTCGACAAACTAGTGACTGCAGCATTTCTCCTATTCGCTAAATGTTTCACGGTCACCGCTTAATATCTTGCGACCTAACAAACATTAACTCCTCTTCAGTCATGCATTCGCTAAGAAGTCCAGTGGTCTTTTATGTGGGGTCCTGGTTAGAAGGATCTAATGGCTGGCGTATCTTCACATAGGCCATTGTCAGAACATGAGATCTTCAGACGACCATTAGATCTTCCAAGTCTACAATGCTTCAAAGTCAAGTGGGTCCATTTCCATGTTGTCCCATGTGGAAGCATTTCATTGGTCAGAGGTGATGATTTGTAAAGCTTGTCAGAGCCTTGCAGGTGGGTCCTCAGATGATGACGTGCTCATTTCTCATTGGTCCACATAATGATGACTTGGATACTGCAGTGGGACCATGTCAGGATGTCAGAAGGATAAAGATCTACAATGGGCATATATTCTAAAAGAATCTTTTGAGGTCATGAGGAGATGAGACTAACCGTTAGATTATAATCTTGTCTTAAGTGGGTCTGATGTCAAGGAAGTGTTGAGGTGTTTGCTGATGGAGCAGCCAGAATGAATAAGAGAATGCCAAGTGGCATAAATGGGCCTAGAGTTAGTAAATCTTTCTGTGAGTCAGTGACTAAGGGGTTTCTTGTGTTTGCTTAATGTAACCAAGGTTAGTAAAAAGACTTAGTGATTCAACGAAAAGCCTTGTTCGCTGAATCACTTAACTAGACCGGGGTTAGCTAAAGGATTTCATGAATTAGAAAAGGTCTTTGGTCGCATGGTCACCGAATGACTTAAAGGAAGGAAGGCTCAAGGTGGGTCCAAATATGCTGACATGTCGGTATGCTTGCTTCTCATTGGTCCAAACATGCTGATATAAAGTTTGACTTTTCAAAGGGTCTCACGACTGTTTTAAAGATAATCGTGGCTATTTATTTGCTAGGAAATAAAGAATATCTATGGTCGCATTTTAAAATGACCGGCTAGCCATTGTGATTTGAATTCAAATAGGTCTAAGAGGGTTTTTGCCAGTATTTGATTTGCAGGCCGCGAGAGTGAGGTAGCTTAGAGAATTTATATCTCTAGGACATTTGTAGTTAAAGTAGGATGATGAGGAGGTCCAAGCGGCCATCATGGGTCATTTCCTGTCTCTAAAAAGTACCAATTTGAGCATTCATGGTGAGAATTTGTGTAGGAAGGTTGGTAGGTCAAGGTTGCTTGTCTGCAGGTGGGCTCAGTACCAGGATCAACACACAAAGAAAGATATGATTTGATCACCGGTGTTCTCAGAGATTTTCATAATAAGTTATCAGTACCCTAGGGTTTGATATCATTGTAAATCTATAACCCTAGTTAGGTTTTTAACTCTTGTCGGCATGAAAGAGGAGATGTATATAATGTATTTTTGGAGCTTTTGAGCTTGGAATTGACTTTTTCTATAAAAAGAGAGGATCAAAATTGTAGAAGAAATTCATCTTTTCATAAGGGTCATATGTGGTATCTTTTCTACCCTCTAGCTTATACAATTGTAAAATTCCCATTGATAATACAAATATTGTAGAGGTATTTTGTGACAATCCTTCATGTCCCTATGCTTCCTTCTTTGGATTATCTCTTATTGGATTAAGGTTTATGAATGCTTTCATTGATATTTAGGGTTCCTGATCCCTCTTACTTTTTGTAATTATGTGTGTTATTATGTTTGATCTAATTTAGATATTTTGTGGGTATACTTCAGCCCCCTAACAGCCTTGTCTCAATCCTACACCGAGTTGCAGAAAAGAATGTCTGCTTGCAGGTCATGGGTTGTGTCTTATGTTTAGGCCCTCCTATGAAACACTTATGCAAACCTATTTAGTAAGTTGTGACCTACTAAACCTAAGTCTTTCATTGATTCTATTCCTCTATACTGAGATCTAGACCCTAATTTTGGTGTATCACCTAGTAGGTAGATTGCTTTTAGGTTATTTCCCTTTCCAAGAACTCCTTCTATCCCTTTCCCTCAAAATATTTAATGTCATGTCAAGAAGAAAATTAAGGTGATTATCCAAGAGGAACCAGCCTAGAACCTAGAGGTTTCATCTTAGTTAGCATAGGTCCCACACCTGGAGATGATTCCCATGTTATACTAATTTATCAAGACTATGAGAGCTTGAGACAAGGTGCAAACTTAGTGTATAATAGTTACATCTAAGGAACAACTTTAAGATATTTTTACAAAGCCCCTACTGAAGGACACATTTGAATACTTGAGGACTAGACTTGGGGTCCATCCCCTGTCTATTAGTCACTAAGGTGATCAGGATGTTGCATCAGCCTATTCATATCAGAAGATCATTCATGTTGATGCATCATAGTTCACACTTTGAATCATGTTCAAGGTTGTGATTAAGTTTGAGAACTAGAACAGATTGAGCTAACAGTATTCAAAGATACAGAGAAGTTGAAGTGCAATAGAGGGTTACTTGGCTACCGATAGGGCTATATGTTTGTTTATTTCTTTGGAATTGTTGTCAAAGGGAGAGATAAATAATATGAAAAGGAAAGATAACTAAAGGGAGAGAACTATTTGAGGGAGAGACAATCTGAATGGAACAACACATTGAAGATCAGTTACTAAGAACAGAAGTTGGAACAGGAGAACCGAAAAGGAGCACATTTGATGACAAGCATTACAGTTTTACAAATGTTGAGTAATGTAGTAATTAAACATATTAAGTCTATTCGACTTACAACATTTATTTACAGAGTTGTAGAATACATGTTTGGTATGTGTATGGTATATTTCATATTAGTTGAGTTGCCATCAATGCCAAAGGGAGAGATTGATGAACTACAACTGATTTGGAACCTGAATGAAGAATCAGTAATTCATGATTACTAAGGAATTGATGTTTAGATAATGCAAGATGATTAAATCAATTTTATGTTGTCATTGATGTCAACTAGCTTGACTGCACTTACCTTGTAAGTTACTATACCGACACATCTAAAGAAAGGTGGATGAGATGAAGAACAAAGAAATCTACATGAGGAAGATGTACATGTTAGATGAGGATAAAGAATACCTTGAGTAACTTCTTGATGAGTCTATGACTTCATGGAATCCGCTTCATTATGTTGTATTCATCTATAATGAAGAATAGAGCTAAAAGCTACAAAGCAGTGTTGTCGGTAAACTAAAGCATTTCAGTATACACCGATGGAGTGTAGTGTATACCGAGCACAATATTAACCAAGTGTGTGTTCACTGATGCATTTCTTTGTTAACTGATGAAGATAGAATGGAATTAAATGATCAGTTTAGCCGATAAAGTGATGAGCTGGAAAATGTATGATTCTGAGGTAACAGATAAGGTTTGTTATGAAGATCAACGGCTAACATAAATCAGAAGGATCTGATGGAGTAGATTGAAATGAGTTATTGACACATCAACTGAGGAAGCCTAAAGTGGCAAAATCAATGGAGATGATTAAGCGGCAAAATCTAATGGAGGAAAAGAAAATGTTTTACATGTCTATATAAGAGACTAGAGTTTCATTATGAAAGATGTCGAAAGAAGAAAAAGCTATAGAATTATCATGTGAAGAAGGTTTCATGCATTTTGATCATACTGGTTATTGAGAACCAAGCTGTAGAATAGTTACCGAGCTACAAAGAGATATTACCAACGGACAATAAGTAAACATAGTATTGAATCTGAAGTGATATATTGATCAGGAGGATTTGTATGAGCAAAATATTGATCTGTAATCTGCAATTGAAGTTGTAATAAGGTAGATCAACTACTGTTACATATTTAACATTGTACACAGTCAAATCTCTTAACTGAGTGGACTTAGAAAGTCTTTTGATGTATCATTCATTAGAGTGAACATTGTTATCCTGTCAACCCTAGAGTGACTGCTGGTTGGACGATAACTTCTAGTCTAAAATCCTCTAACAAGGTCACACCTAACAGTGTGTTTTTAACCTTTAACAGGGTTGGGTCTTCACCAACCTCACTTTAGAAGAGTGAATATTTTTGGGTTGTTGGTCCCAGGTGGTTTTTCCCTTCACAGGGTTTCCACATTAAATATCTTTTGTTATGTGTTGACTATGATATTTGTTTGTTATCATACTTTTCATATTACATTTTAGATTTGATTGGTAAGTACTATAAGTTTAGAATTGACAATCGGTAAAAGCATAGACAGTGAAAGTATTTTTGTTTACCGATTAGCAGGAATTGAAGATTTTGTTTTGGATTATACATTTTGTTTTGGGACAGTGTTTAACTGATTCACCCCCCTCTCAGTTATTCCAACATGGTCCCCTTTACATTTATGCTAGGATTTCCCAGATACCTACTCTTGGTTGTCTTGTTGATCCTACATCCTTAGTCAATGTTATTACTGAAGAAAATATTTTTTATGAAAAATTTTCAATGGGATTCTTATGATACATCTGATGTGTGGATTCAAACTTGTAATGGTTTTCTTTATCCATCATTTGGTTCTATTAACTTTCCGGTTGAACTTTATGGTAAAATTGTGAACACTACCTTTGTTGTTGTTCCTACTTCTGATCAGTTTCAAGTTAAGCTTGGTTTGCCATGGTTAAATGCCATGTATGTTGTTGCTTCACCTATCTATAAATGTGTTAAATTTTTTCATGATGAAGAATTGAAGATAGTTAATCATAGTTTATATCAACCTTCTAGGCCCAAAGATTGTGCTACTCTTGATTTCTTTTGGCCTTCATTATCTAATTTATGTCCTTCTCGACCTGATAATCTTTTCTGCTCATATCAAGCCTATAAGCATCATAAGATTCTCAAATTAAGTGTACCTCCAATGGATCTTAATTGTGGTCTTTTTCCTACACCTTGCATACCTCCTTTATCCATGGCTTCTAAATTTTTTAATCAAGTTCCTAATGTTGATTGTCCGAATATTGATAATCCTATTAATCCTCCTATAGAACCTGTGAAGGATCCTGTAATTATTCCTCCTAGTTCTCAACATATTTCAAGCAAAGTAAAATGTAATCGATTTGCTAATGAATGTTGTAAGAAGTTTCATGCTCAAGCTAAAGCTTGTAATTCTGTTCTTCAAAATTTGTTACTTTCTTCTGATAAGCCTATGCATGATATTGTTATTAATAATGATGTTAAGATGCATGATTATGATGATTCTATTTGTATCTTAGATATTATTTTAATTAATCTGGATGAATAAGATACTCTTGATGATGTTAATGATGAATATGAGACTATTGACATTAACATTGATTTACCTAATATGCTTTCATCATAATTAACACTTACACCTAGTATCAAACATTGTGATTCTCAAGAGGATCCTTGTTTGGACCTGGCTATCATTCCTACTATGTTGGATATAGTCCCTCTTGCGAGCTACCTGTCTTCCCTAAATGATATAGAATGAGATGGGGAGAGTAGGAGGCACGCTTTATTGGCTTGTCCTTTATGGTAGTTTTGTTGTGTGTTTTCCTGTCATACTATGCTTCTCTCGTGATGTCTTTGCTAAGTGTTAGATTCTTTTATATGACCCTTGTTACTTTGTTGGTACAAGGTGATAAAGGAATTGAAACTATTGTACAATTCCTCTATATGTATCTCTATTCTTCCATATGTTGTTTCATGTTATGTTGTACCTATTCTATTGTTCGTAATTGTTTCCTTGTGTAATCTGCTTGGATCTGCGGCTTGGTAGCACTAAATCTTTTTGGTCTCTAGGTCATGGTCCGAAAAGATTCTTCTTCATATATCTTATGTGATCTTTCCTCCTTTGTGATTGTAGTTCTACTTTCTTTGGGGAATGATGTCAATTCATTTACAATAATATCATATATATATATATATATATATATATATATATATATATATATATATATATATATATATATATATATAATCTTATGATCTTACTGACCCCATGACAAGTAGATCCCTTATGTGCTCTCTTTATTTTTATGTGGTATTTTCCTTGATTTGTCTTCATCTGGGGGCATCTCGTAGTGGAAACAAAATTAGTGGAGTTGTTTATGTTTTCATTAAAGCCATTACTCCTATTAAAGTGTTAGCAATTACTTTAATGTGGGGGCATATGCTCTCCTCACCTATTACACACATGCACTTTTTGATACACATATATTATTTTTCAAGGATACTTTTCTCCCTTTTTGGATTAGTGACTAATCCTTAAAGCATGGATTTATATTTTAGGATCTCTTTATCCCTCCAGTTTCAAATTTTTGATCCCTTAAGGTCAAAGGTATCCTTAAGACTGGATCTCTTTTTCTTTTGGTTTTACTCTTATGGAATAGAATATTCCTAGGAGTGAATCCTTGATGGGTTGACTAGTGAGTAGCCACATTCACTAGGCAGTTCAATTCCATCTTTCTAGTTGTGTCATTTCCTTGTGTGGTTCACAATGCAACATAAGTTCTCATTGGGAGAGATAATCACACCCTCTCTCTTTCTCTCTCTCTAGAGATTTATCTCTTATTGTGATCTTGGAGTAAGATGAAGACTTGAGTCCCTAGGGGCTTGAGGATCTCTTTGTCCCTTTGATTATAATAAGATTATGTTTTCATTATGATCTCCTTTACTAAGAGTTTGCATCAAGTCCATACTCTTGCTAAAGTGGGGACTTAATGTATCGTCTAAAAATGGAAACACTTCCATGATAAGATAGTTTATCCCTCCAAGTAAGTGGTTTGGGGTCATGTCAAGCACCTTGATTGGGTCTTTGCATGGATTTGGTTGTTTCCCCCCTATTCTTTTCTTCCCTCACTAGTACATTTGACCTTAAATTTTGACTAAACAATGCGACCATCAAATAAAAATGTTTAGGTTGGTCACATTATAGAAGGGAAACTTTTTTTTTTTTTAATACATGCCCGTGTTGGTTGCAATTTCAACCAAAATAGTGTTAGTCAAAATTGCGACCAAAAAGGGCATGTATTAAAAAAAAAAGAAGTTTGAAACTTCATTTCAGCGTGCGCGAAGGAGGTAGAAGCTAGAACAGGGTAGAAGCGAAGGAGGTATGTGCTTTGATCTTTGTTCTTTGATGGATGGCCACAACCTATTTTATAGTTTAATTTATGTGCACTTAGTTCTAAAACCCTAATCTTTGCATTGACTGGAAGTGTTTCTCTGAACAAATATTGTCTTGCCTCATCTATGAATTCACTTTTCATTGAAGCATTTATCAATCAGTCCATAAGCCTTGTCTGTGTTCACAAAAAAAATTATGCATTGAAGTGTACTCAAATACACTCACGGGAATGGTATTTTGTTACCTAAACTATTCATGATTGTGCATAGTAGACCATGAGGAAAATGTGTCATGGTCTATTAAAAAGGAATCCCGTTAAGTCATCCCAATTCACTTGCATTGGATTTAAATTTCCAAAACTATGAGACGCTCTGGTAGACCAAACTCAAAACCAATGTGTCGGCTTTGCTATGAAGTCGTGGCCCTAATTTGTACTTTCATCATGGAGATGCCATGCCGATGGATGAAAAAACAAATTAGGGTAATGTTATTTAACTTGTTCAATGCTTGGAATTGGGAAAGACATTAACTGCGCTTCATGGTCGATGCCATAGTTTGGGTGTAATCAATGTGTGGAACCATTGAAGTAAACAAATGTCTGCAACAGTGAATGAAAAGGGATTAATACAAATCGAATGCTATATATAAACTATGGATTTAGGATTTACAAAAAGTTGGTTGAATTAGTTGTTTAGAATTTATATAAGTTGAAAATGGATAAAACCATAAGCAATAGAAATACTCTATTTTCTGCAAAATTCATTCATCTTGAAGTCTCAATTCGGTTATTCTAATGCATTAAAGGAATTGCAACATTTCTTTGTTCAATTCATCCCATTTTGGAATGAGTCTCATTTTATATTGAAACTGTTGTTACGCTAGTGGTCTATCTAATAGCATTTCTTATTTTAGTTTATTGTTATTGTAGTAGGAACTTAGAATAATGAGAACCATTATAACTATTGTTACACCAGTGGTCTATATAATAATGAGAACCATTCTAACCATGGAATGTTAATTCTAACCTATATTATTAGATCATTAACCGTGCATATGCAGAGTTGTGTGGAGTAAAGGTGATCACAGTTAAAGAATAGTGAGAAAATACAATGAAATTGGATGCAATGTGTAGCAGTGGATGATCTGTCCAAATAAGGAAGGGTTTTTATGTTTGAAAACATTTTTTCATGTTGAATGAATGGTGATTCAATCATTAATTTGATGCAGGAGTGAGTTGTAACAGGAGATTGGGAAAGCCCTAGCAAACCAGGGTTTGGAGTCAAGATTTGGGGGTTTTGGTGTTGCAGGGCCCGTGAGTCTAATTGCTTGTGGATTTAACCATTTTGAGTCATTTTATAACTCTGCTAGAGGTTTGGTGGGATAAGGGAATGTAAAGAGAGTAGTTTCTTTGAAAATTTGGTCATTTTCATGCATTGAAAATAGGGGTTTAGTCATGGTTAGGTGTGTTGGTCCAAAGTAACCCTATAAAATTTTTCGGTGTGTTATAGAACTCTGAAAATGGTGTCTAGAAATGTTTTTATCTTGTCAAGTATTTTGAGGGAAGACAAAGTTATTACCATCCTAAGTCTGTTGTAGGGTTATTAGCAGCCTATTAAGCCTTTGGAACAATTTGAAAGAACTTTGTGTATTGGAAGCATGGGAATTAAAATAGAGTCTTATAATTCCTTGAGTCTAAGTGGTTTGAAGCCTAGGAAACCCAATCCATCATTGTGTAGTATTGTGGAGGCCTTGACAAGTCAGATCTTTTAAACATTTGAGGTTGTTGATAGGCTAGAGTGCCTAGATCTCTGAAATTACCAATTCTCATTGTGTTTTGAATACCACCACCCTTATTCCTTTTGGTTTGGAGTAATTTTATTTCATTTTAAATAAGTTATGGTAGTTTTATTAAATTATTTGAATGATTAAATAAAGATTGGATCATAAAGATCAAGATTGGATTCAAAATTACTCCAAACCAAAAGGATTAAGAGTCCAAACCAATGAAATAAAACTGCCATAACTTATTTAAAATGAAATAAAATTACTCCAAAATAATGTAATAATTGTGCAATGATTATTGGAATCCGTTCTCAACTCAATTAATGACTAGATTTAAATTGCATTCTCTGTCGCACAGAAATAGTTTCCACAAGTTGATAAACTTCTTCAATAAACTCAATACTAAGACTTGAGTTACATCCAAATGCAACATAAAACATTTAAAATAAATATTTGTTCTCTGTTATCGAATTCCATCATAGCATATTCATAATAAAGATGTGCTCGATCGTGATGAAAATATGGGTGTTAGACTATCAACCCGAAAGAGCAAACCAAACAAAATGAGTTGTAAATAATAAAAATGAAACATTCGGGAAACACTGAACAATCACAGAGAAGAATCAAATGTAAAAATAGACTGTTGTTTTCAATCATCATATGTATTACATTGATCATCTCATTCCCATTGATCTCTCTCTTCACTGATTCTCCACTCTCGTACCCCCTATTCTCAGCTTCTACATTGTAGAGATAAAGATCTCCAAACTCACAACCCAGTAACTAAATCATATAACTTAGTGAAGAGTACTCAAAATAGAGATCAATGGTGAAGACAAAAGGCATTCTTACATTTAGTTAAGGATAGTACTTAATTAATAATATAGATCAATAGTGAAGATTAAAATTCACCCTTACATTTAATGAAGAGTACTTATTATATAGAAGAATGAAAGAAATTAGAAGCTACACTCCTCCTTACATAAACTCAATTGAAGGAATCTCCAATCAATTCCAGGTAAGACTAGGTCATCCATGGCTTACTTTAATGAGAGTTATACCTTCTACTATCCATGAATGTTTGAAGTTCCCTCATAATGGAGAAATTATCATGGTCAATTAGAAAGTCATGGAAAGTTCCTTATAGATATTTGAAGAAAGTCCTATTATTCATTACATTACTTGCAATATGTATGCTGATATTTCATTGTCTCTATATATGCTAAGTTTTTATATAAGAGTGGGGATATGCTATGTAACTTGACTTAGTCACGGTCTTAATTATATAAGGATATATACTTAATCGTAGTATAAACTTGAATTAAAAATAGATAATTTTAAAATAGAAATATGAGGGGACTGGGATATTATAAAATAAAGAGCATATCTTTGTGAATTATCCTAAGATTGTAGGGCTCAAATATTCATTGTGATTAATACAATTTTGTAAACATTGATTGATGTATTTTGAGGTCATATAATATGGAAATAAGACAATACCTACATAAAACTTGATATCATCACAATATAACATATTTTGATTCTCTGCAAATTTGAACAAGTTTTCATTCACAATATAACATAAAATGTTTTGATTTGGTCTTATATGTTAATTATATATAGTTCCAAATTTATTCCTTATGAAATAGTGATGAGATTTATTCTTTTATCTCTGTTAATGTAATTATGGATCTATTATTCACATAATGTTTGAGATATAGTAATTCTAGAACCCCTAATTTTCTGATCTAGTTATGTCTTAGTTTACTGTATAGCGTTGTAGTTCTACATTATGTCTGTACCAAAGATATTCTTCCAACTTTGATGTTACCATTGATTGCTGAGTGTATGTTTAATCAGTCGGTTGGACTACTAAATTGGTCTCTTAACACATTCTGTCCTCTTGTTCGATGACTTCCTCACTATTCCTTAGTATGATCTTCTTACAATTCCCCTTAATCTTCTCACAATTCTGACAAAACTAACAACATGCCTCATGTTATATGGAAAATTGGTAAACAAGGAGCCACTGTAGTTCAATTCCCTTTTTCTAAGTCCTTCATGGAAGTTGAAGTATCACTCTTTAGGAAACTTATATCTCTGGTTCAAAGTTCCCATTAAAATCATTCAAATATTTGAAAACAATACCCAAATTCGCTACAGTGGTAAAGTATTAACAAAGCATAGCCCCATAGTTCCATCAGTTTGACAATCAATGGTAAGAAATTCCTAATAATATTATATTAGAAGTGAAATGTTGATGCTAAGACAATTACTTTGTGACCATAATAATCCTACATATGTTTTTTTGCACAATAGATAAGGGTAAAAGCACAAAGTTGTGTCACATTTCAGGACAACTTATCAGCATAGCTGAATTTGAGTATTTCTAACTAAAATTATTTTTTGTCAAACATATGGTCTAGCTAGATTCATTCTAGCTAAGTTAGATAAGTTCTTCACCTTTTCCAATTGGAAATATCTATTAAAAACATGTTTTATAACAATTACTAAAGAAATAAAATTATTTCAAAAAATTGATGTTTCAATAACTCTTACTTTTTTTAATGATATTTTTTTACAAATATAAAAATACCTTTTTTTAGAGCACAGAGTCAAGATTATCATCATATAATTTTTATAATATTTTAATTAGATTTAATATATTATAATTTCAAAATACTCCAAGTAGGTATTTTAACATTCGAGAACAAGATGCTTCAAAAATAGAAAAAAATAGTAAAGCTTATCAAAAAAATTAAAAATTTATATTTAACACTAGAGGAGAGAGTTATCTTCAAGAGTGTGTAATTTATTTTTTGAATGGTGTAGATTTGATAGGGGAAACTTGACGCTAGATGAAAACTGTCGATTTCAGGTATGTTCGACTTTGAGTAGTTATATTAGAGAAAATATACATTGAAAACTAACTTTTCTTCTTTTTTGCACTAGCTATACATTTTATCTATGACATATTTTGAAATCTAAGGAAAATAAGATTATTTGCATATATTTTTTTGTTGCGAACAAGACCCTCGTTTTTCAGCATTTTTCAGCAAGTAAAAAATGGACTTAAAAATTTTTAAAACTATGTGAATTCTTGTTCAAAAAAATTTTAAAAAATTATAGGCATAAACTTCATCCACTTTTACACATTTTATTAGTTTACATCATCTCCAAATTTTAAACATAAATGCCATTTTTATGTCGTTAAAGTTAAAAAAAATCTGTGTTGTTGACCTTTTCCTTTATAAAAGTGTGACACAGCTTTGTACTTTTACCCATAAAGTCTGCTATTCAATTCCAAGAGAAACTCACAATTTCAATTGTGACCACACTAGCCTCATCGCAACAAAATTGTTAGAAACATGAAAAGAAAACATGTTAGCAATTCCATCATTTGTCTATTGTTTGGGATAGTCACCATAGAATTATTTGGACTGTCTCTCCTCTTGGCTTGCAAGATTAAAATGACCTTTTTTTCATCCCTCCTTGAATAGACCCTTACTGTCTTGCACTTGTGCAATGATAGGACACCAATGTTGCTAATTAAGGTTGGCAGGATGATTACGCCTATCCTAAAAAAAGACTGTCAAATCATTATGCTTTCAAATCAATTACCTATCGACGTATCCCTTGTGAGGGAGAGAAGCCAAACACATAAAGAACATGCACATAAACATGACAACTAAAAAACTTAAATGGAATACACCAAGAAGTACCAAATGATGAATGCTCAATTGTTGTAATGGAAAAGCAATATCAGAACTGCCCATTTATAGTCCTAATGATTTTGGAAATTGTTGACAAAGAGTGTTTCTTTTTTTTATTATAGTATAAATGATTTTTCTATAGTCGTAATGATTTTTCTTATTTCTTGTCTTTTGTCCCTTTTTTATTTCCTATGTCTGTGCTTCGTAACAAGATTTTGTCACCTTATTTTGATGGTATATTTCATTCACTCTATGTGGAATACTATTTTGTTCACTATTTTATTTTAGCTTCATATTTCTTTCATTTTTCATATACACACAGACTACACATGCTGATAAAAAAATGAGCTATTTGATTTAGGTTTACTTTTCATTATTGTAAATGGTTAATATTTCTAATGGTACTCCTTGGTGTATTTGGACTGTAAAAATAATCATATAAAAATAATAAATGTAGTAACGATGGTGCGGTGCATTATTGATATAGGTTCCATGACTCTTGTCAATGTGCCAAACTGTCAATGTGGTGGTGAGAAGTGTGTGTTGAAGGCTTCAGGGACATTGAACAACCTTGGATGACAATTTTGGTGCTGCCCTAATCGAAAAAAGGTTGCTAATGTGTAAATACTTAAAGTTTCTAATGTAAATACTATTCATTATAATATAAGAACTAATGTAGACTGGGTATCACAAGGAAATAATGGCTATGGATACTTTAGTTGGGTTGATGACAACTCATCTGCATCTATCCACCCATCTCCACTTATCCGCGATGAAGGATTTGAGTGCAAAACATGTCAGGCTAGGGAAAATTCCAAAATTATATTTTTACGATGCCTTCTCTATATTGTAATCGCATATCTAATTTGTTGTGACCATATGCAGAGATGAACTCAGGAATTAATTAGTTTAGTATTTTCATATTATAACTAATATTTTAATATTGATATGACATAACTTATCTTTTCCTCAAGTGCGCATATATATGGTTTACATCTTTGCATGTTTTCAAGAGTTTTCCCACCAATACAAGCATAAATAATGCATTGAACGTAATCTACGGACACTGCGTGGTATGAAGTCTTGCTAAAGTTTGAGAACAACATGGTATGAAGTCTCGCTAAAGAAGAGTACTGTAGAGAGTAGGCCTACCGTACCAAGGAATTTTGACAAGAACAAGGAATATGGCTTAAACAGAATGGGAAGATGTCTTTCTAGCCTGGGCTTGGATCCTTCGACAATTAGCTTGATAATAAATGAAGCAAATGAGAGCTGAGAAATTAGCTTCCCAAGAAAAATCTTGTAAATGAACTGTGTGTACCCCAATTCCTGTGCCTTCTGTGCATACCTAAATGATATATTTGAAACAACAAGGGTAAATTTAGCCTTACCCTTGTTGTTTCAAATATATCATTTGGGTATGCACAGAGGGCACATTAATTGGGGTACATATAGTTCATTTATGGGATTTTTCTTAGGAAGCTAATTGCTCATCTATCATCTACAATTATTATTAAGCTAATTTTCGAAGGATCTAGGCTCAGGCTAGAAAGATGTCTTCCCAAACACATAAAAAACATACACATAAACTTGACAACTAAGAAACATAAATGTAGATTTCACAATAGTTGAGAAACATAATTGTAGGCATCATGGTCACAATTTTTTGGAGACAACATAATTGAGTTGTATACCCAGATGATGGAGAGCAACTTTTGCTCCTCCGATTCCAAGTTGACACTGTGGGATCCAAAGACCATAGATAAGGATTAAATTTAGAGAGTGGAGGAGGGCCATAACAACAAAAATAATATAGGACAAACCTAAAGTTAAATGAGGCAACTGCATAGGATGAACCTCAAGTTAAATGAGGTAACTGCAAACATTATAATAGAATTCTATTAAAATGTTTGCAGTTGCCTCATTTAACTTTAGGTTTGTCCTGTATTATTTTTTTCATTATGGCCCTCCTCCACTCTCTAAATTTATTCCTTATCTATGGTCTTGGGATCCCGCATTGTCAACTTGGAATTGGAGGAGCAGAAGTTGATCTTCATCATCTGGGTAGACCACTCAATTACATTGTCTCCAAAAAGATGTGATCACGATGCCTACAATTATGTTTCTCAACTGTTGTGTCCCAGGACCCCTTATGACCCTTTACGACCATTTACAACCTCTAGGAATACATCTTAGAGGTCTTAAAATGTTGTAAATGGTCATAAGAGGCTCCTAGGAGGGGCCAGATGAGCTTCCACCTTCACGTGGTTGGCCCTGTTAAGTAGAGAATGTTAATTAAACTATTCTTGAAACATAATTGTAGGCATCATGGTCACATTGGGGATGAAACTATTCCAAGTTGACACTATGGGATGGAGAACAACTTGGAACCAGAGGTGCAGAAGTTGATCTCCATCGCCTGGGTATACAACTCAATTACATTGTCTCCAAAAAAATATGACCATGATGCCTACAATTATGTTTCTCAGAGAATGTTAAACTATTCTTGAAACAAAGAGAAGCTGGCAACAACCAATAGAATGAGTGTGGACACTTGAAGATAAATATCAAATAGGGGAAAAGCACCTACAACAACAGAGGCAATAGCTGTAGATATAGATGAGGATATCGCAGAAATCCCTAATTTAGTGTTTTAGAGAACAAATGATAGACTATGAATTAGGGATTTCTATGATATCATCATCTAAATCTACATCTATTTTATTTACATTGGAATGCAACCTGCCGATATTGATACTACATTGGCCGAGTACGATGGAGGCATCGATTCTAATGTGAATTGTAGTACTCAAGGTATACATTTTCTATTCAAATTTTGATTAATGAATATTTAATACAAGTAAACATATTCAATTGTTTAAGGTGGATTAGTTGTGATGATGAGATCTACCATTTAGATGTTAACTGTGACAGTCTCTTGGTTTCAGGCAATGCAGAAAGAGAAGCCTAGTTCAATATGCAATCTCAATTCATATACATAGGATATCAGGTGGAGTTGAAAAACACAACAAGGTTGCATTTTTGATAGAGGTCTTTAATTGTGTATTTTAAGTTATAGACCATCACAAAAATGTAAACATGTTGTGTTTTTTCAACTCCACCTGCTATCCATGCATATTCTGCTTGTGTTGCATGTGCATTCTCCATTTAGAGTGGGAAAAATCTTATTTTCGATGTGAGGGAGAGAAGCCACACACAAAGAACATGAAAATAAACATGATAGCTACAAAACATAAATGTAGGTATCACAACAGCTGAGAAACATAAATGTAGGCATCATGGTCCCAATTGTTTGGAGACACAACATAATTGAATGATATACCCAGAAAATGCAACACAACCACTACTCCTACAGTTCTAAGTTGACACTATGGATCCAAAAACCATATATAGATTCCTTATCTTTAGTTTTTGGATCTTGCAGTGTCAACTTAGAACTACAGGAGTAGTGGTTATGTTGCATCATCTGGGTATACCACTCAATTATGTTGTGTTTCCAAAACATTGTGACCATGATTCCTACATTTATGTTTCTTAGTTGTTGTGTCCTAGGACCCCTTATGACCCTTTACGATCCCTACGAATACATTTTAGAGGTCTTAAAGTATCGTAAAGGGTCATAAGAGGATCCTAGGAGGGGCCAGATGAGCTTCCACCTTCATGTGGTTGGCTCTGTTAAGTAGAGAATGTTAAACTATTATCGAAACAAAGAGAAGCTCAATAATTTATATCTGAATACCAATTTTGTTCTTATCAAACCATCAAAACATTTAAATAGCCTTTTAAACTACTATTAAAAATAAAATATTTAATCAACATTTACTTACAGATTTGTGTGCTTGTCTGAGTTTGATACATAGATCTGCGTATCAAACTCAGACAAGCACACAAATCTATAGGTAAATGAAGCTTTCTTAGTAAGTTTGATTTTTCTTGAGGCTGTGAATATACAGTACAATGAAAATGCTTTGTTCAATCACCGTCACTTTTTTTTAACCAAAAATTAGTATTGGTCAATTTTTTGACCTTTAAATAACATTAATTTTGACGAGAATGCTATGCATTTGACGTCAATTTCATCAAATAGTGGTCAAACATTTCATCTTAATTTTGACATCAAGTTTGCCAAAGTTGGTCTCAATTCTGCCAGCTTCATGCGATTAGTTCGACAAAGAGTTAGTCGATAAGTTGACTACTACTAAGGTCAAAATTTTGACAATGGGTTTGCCTATAGAATAATTGATGAAAAAAGATCGACCATAGTTTTAGTCATCTATTTGACCAATTGTTGTAGAAAATTTGACTAATTCTCGTCAAAATTTAGGGCAAAATTTACTAGTGCCTATTTCCAGCCTCTTTATGATAGACTTTCTCTGAGAAATTGGAGACTTTGACTTTTTGGGTCAAGGACAACCTAGACCCTGACCTAGGTCAAGGTTGACCTCAACTCTAA